>CM046661.1:168059764-168659764 GCA_025594165.1 Tamias sibiricus | reverse complement strand
TGCCCCCTATGATGCCCGCAGTTCCAGCTCCTCGGGCTGCCCCTCACCCACAGTGCAGTCCTCTGACCCTGATGACACCCCCCCAAGCTGCTCCCTGAGACCATGAGCTCCTCCGCCCCTAGCTGGCCCGAGCCAGAGGTGCTCGATCTGTCCATCCCCCCGGAGTCAGCGGCCACCAGCAAGCGGGCACCTCCTGATGTCACTGCTGCCGCCACCCAGGCACTTCCTGTGGCCCCGGAGCCTTCCAGTGCGGTCTCCGAGCCTGAGGCTGGGGATTGGCGTCCGGAGATGTCACCCTGCTCCAATGTGGTTGTCACCGATGTCACCAGCAACCTCCTGACGGTCACTATCAAGGAATTCTGCAACCCTGAGGATTTCGAGAAGGTGGCTGCCGGGGTAGCAGGTGCTGTGGCGGGAGGTGGCGGCAGTGTGGTGAGCAAGTGAGGGGCTCCCCAAGGAGGAGGGCAGGGGGGCCTCCTGCCTGAAGTCACACCTGTGCTCCTGCCCCACCCCTGCCCTCAGACCTGTCTGCCTGTGCTTTGCTTGTCTCAAATGGCTCTGCGCTCACCCAGGGATGGGGTTGGGCAGTTGGCCTCCCAGAGGCCAGTGGGTAGGGCAGTCTGGGTTAGGTCAGGACGGGGACAGGGTCATGTTTGTCTCTTGGCACTGTCCCTGCCTGTGTGCAGTGTGCCTGCTGGGCTTCTGCGGAGCCCCAGGGCCTGGTCACCTGCCCTATCTACATCCCACTCCATCTCTTCTCTGCTTGCTTCTTGCTCGTGTTCAGCGTCTGACCTCGGTGCTAACCCAGCAGCTGCAGGTCCCTCGGAGACCCCCACCCAGGGTGGGCATGGTCCCTTTTCTTCCTGCAGATGTCTAGCAGGAGGGGGCAGGGATGGCTTCCTGCCCATTTGGCAAAGCCCCAGATGGTGAAGGGTGAGACCAGATGGCCCCTCCCTCTGCCCCAGTGAGGCCAGCAGCAGCTGGGCCAGAGGTCGGGCCTCACTGCCTGCTTCTGGACCAGGCCCAAGTAGACCCCTTGTGCCCCACTCTGTCTGCTTCCAGTCCCCATCTGGAAGGCAGGAGGAGCTGGCAGAGTGCACCCTGCCACAGCCTCCTGGCATCTAAAGGCCCCTTCAGTTCTTGACCAAAGGTGCTACAAGAACCTGCCGTGGAAGCTTCCGGTTGAGTGTGGTCTGCCCGCGGCGTGTGTGTGCGTGGGTCTGTGTGTGCATTGGGTGCTGGGCTGTGGGCCCTCTCTGCAGCACCCTTTGCAGTTCTTCAGAACAGGGTCCCTGAAGGCCTGGCCCTTCCCTTTCCTTGGGCCTGGCATGGTCATGTCTGGCCAGTTTACTGTGCCCTTGCTTGGTCTCCTCCCTGCCCAGTGTGCTAGGGGCACTGAGCCCCGAGGTCCTTCTCTTTGGGGTGGTCAGCCTGGCCAGCCAGGCCTTCACTGCAGACCTGGCATGGTGGGAACTGTGGGAGAGCGTGGGGAGCCCCACGTCCGCCTCGCCTTCCTCCAGGGTGTTGGAGGAGGGAGGAGGCCTGGAGAGCCGAGGCCTCCAGCTTCTCCAGCCCCTCCCCGCTGCTTCTGACGCTGAGGCTTTCTCTTAGCCCAGCCCTGCTCGGAGCAGCAGGAGGCCTCGGGGTCCTAGGCAGCCTCTGTCGCCCTCTGCTGCCAGGGAGCCCAGGCACCTATGCCAGTGGCAGAGACCAAAGCCCCAGCTTTAGGCCAGGCGCTGGGAGAGTGGGCAGCAGGGCCGGAGACTGCAGAGGAGCCTGTGTTCCAGAGAACAAGGGTGTCCTCTCCTGGGGTGAGGCCGGGGCCCCTGGCAGCCTGTGCTCGGCCGCTGCCAGGGACGTGGGTGGGTGTGGACGGCAGTTTCTGCATGTGGCTTAAACTGGGTCCCGGTATGTGCCGTCCTTGGTACCTCACTAGGAAGCAAGATGGCAAGCGGGAGGTGGGAAGGGAGCCTGTCAGATGCTGAGCAAGCACCTTGGTCCCTTGGGAGGACACTCTTCTGAGTCTCCCTGCTGGGGGCTGCAGCATGGCCCCCCCCAGCGCACCCCTGGGGTGCAGAACAGGGGCTCCCACAGGGTCTGAGGTGGCAGCACTCCGCGTCCCTCCCCACCCTGCCCTTGGTGTGGGCTCTGTGACCGTCCAAGTGCCAATTGGCTTTTCCCCAAAATAAGGGCTGGTATTTCTCCTCTGCCTTCAGAGGTGACTCCCCAGCCCCTCTCCAGGTGAGCCACCGCCTGGGCCAGCTACAGGTGTTTCCAGAGACCATGGAAATGTGTTTTCCTGAGAATCTGTGTAATTCGTGACCTTTTTTGTAAAGAAGTTGTGTTTTCAGAGGTGATTTTATGACAGGAAAGTGAAAGAATTAGTTTTTCAAAAAATGAAGAAAAAAAGAAAAAAAAAGAGGAAAAAAAAAGAAATAGAAAAAACTATCGTGGGTTCCTAAGGGAGTGGGGTGGGGGGAGAAAGATATTTAAAGAGAACGTAGTGATGCGGCGTTGCACAGGTGGCCGGGAGAGGGTGAGGCCCGGGCCCAGCTGGTGGCTCCCGGGGCTGGGGCGTCCTCCTCTGCCCCAGGCAGGGTGAGCCTTTCCGCTGAGCTGGCCCACTTCACACCCGTCCTTACTAAAGGGAAGGAAGACAGCTGGCCCCCAGGGAGCTAGCCAGAAGCCCGGGCCCAGGCTGCCCAGCAAATGGAGGCCAAGGTTGCTGAGGTTTGGGCGAGGTGGGGTCCTGGTCCTGCCGCTGTGGCTTGTTGGTCATTTTCTCCTGGAAGGCTGGTGGGTTTTTCCTTTTCATTCCTTTGCCAGCTTGTAGGGCCATGTAGTCCCTAGTACCACCACCCTGTGGGGACCTTCTTATCACCCCTGAGACTGAAACATCCTGGGCTTCCCTGGCCAGAAGAGTCTCTTCCCTGCAAGACATAGGCAGTGACTATGACCCGGGGTGACTGGGGAGATAGGAATGCCCATCTCTTTCCACGGGCAGGCTGCTGCCCCAGCCCCAAGCCAAGCAGCTGGCCCCTGCCTTGGGCATGCCCACATGCCACCTCCAGGAGGGTGTCCCCCAGGGCCTTAGCAGGCATGGGGTCCAAGGCCTCCTTCCCTTTCCCAGGCAGCCCAGCCTGCCTGCCCACCCCTGACCGCACACTTGGACGGATCGGCCTCTGTGGGCCCCTCCTCCACCCCTTGCTGCTTTTCCATTTGCCTAATTACCAAGCAGAAGTTGCAATCTGGTTTGCTTTATTTTTGTATGTGGAATAACTCCCAGAGCCCGCTGCCCTCCGGGTTCACTAGCGGGTGGCCCTTGGTCATCTCCCCTTGAATGCGCCCCTCCCCGCCTACACATCATAGGAAACAGGTGAGGTCTGGTGTCTGGCTTGAGATGGGCAGTGGGCACATGTCTGTGTCTCACTTCCCCTCTGACCCTCAGGGCGCCCCTCTGTGAAAGGCACCTGGGCAGAAGGCGCTGCTGGTGTCTAAGGATGTGGGGTGCCTATGGCTGCTGGCACTGGGACCTCCAGCCACCCACAGCCCCATTTGTTCTCACTCTGCAAAGGGGTCAAGGTCAAAATGAGTCTCCTTCCTCTGATCCGGGAGGAGGTGATGACCAAGTCCCCAGCTGCAGGAGAGGTGGCAGAGTGGGAGGAATCTCCCTGTTACAAGGAGTCCAAGCTGCTTCATTGGGGTGGCGTGGCAGGCAGCACCCGGGATGCCCATCCTCTGGGCAACAGCCCTTTAAAAAGTGGGGACCCCACTGCAGCACAAGGTCAGCGGCTGATCCCAGAGCCGAGTGGGCCTGGGATTACCAGGCCAGGCCCAAAGCTGAAGGATCAGCCTGAGGGAAAAACAGTTAAGGGGGTCTGGGCTGCTGCCAGCCTTTGTGGCCCCTTCTGAGAGGATGCACCCCTTTCCCCACTTTTCTGATTTTTGGTTTTTTTTTTTTTTTTTTTTTTTTTTTTTTTGCACTTCACCGGTGCTGGACAGCGGAGCCCCACCTGCTCAGCCGGTCAGCTCCACTCCTGGGCTCCCACGCACTAGCCCAAGGTGGCCTCTTTGGGGCTTGTATGATTTGAGGAATCACTTTTTTAAAAGAAAAAAGGAAGAAGTTTAAGCATTTTCGTTTTTTCTGTCTGCATCTTCTCCCAATTCAGCCCAGTTAGAGATTCAAACTGCTGGAGAGGGGCTCCCTGGCCCCCACTCGGGCAGTCCCCAAGATGCAAAAGCAGGGAGACTGTTGGGTGAGGGCTGGGGACCACTCCTTCCAGCCTGCCCGCCCCCTCTCAAAGCCTCAAAGGAGTCAGCGCTCCAGCAATGAGTGCCTACTGTATGCAGAGCATCAGTCAGGCAAAGGGGGGGGGGGCTCCCCAGAGGCCAGGCGAGAGGACCCAGGTGCCCCAGCCTGCCCTTGCTGGGCACAGGGAGATGCAAACTGCTTTTCGTTGGTTTTAATTTAAAAACACAAAGGCCTAAATAAATATGTATCTTATAATTTTTTTAATTTTTGAAAAGCTCATTTAATGAATCGTGCACGAAGGAATTCTATATATATAAAGTATACGTATATAGCTCTATATTTGGGGAGGGGCACTGTCTCTTTTTTTCTCGCGCTCATTTTTTAAAATGAAGTGGTGTTGCCTTGTCCGTGGTCCAACCATCCA
This sequence comes from Tamias sibiricus, assembly GCA_025594165.1. NCBI lineage: Eukaryota > Metazoa > Chordata > Mammalia > Rodentia > Sciuridae > Tamias > Tamias sibiricus. Next base: position 168,655,088 of record CM046661.1, on the reverse strand, counting down.
GCTCCCAGCTGGCTAAACGACGCCTCCAGTGGTAAAGACAGGAACGTAGTAGGACTGGCAGGAGCCGGAAGTCGGGGCGGGCCCCTCGCCCCCCCCCCCCACTCTCCCGCCGGACTTCCGGGAGGGAAGGGCTTGTTTTCGGTGTGGGTTCGGGTTTGTTGTTCCGGGTTCAATGGGTTCCGGCCGGGGAGGGTGGGGTCGGCTGGTGACTGTCTCGTGTGTGTGTTGTTCTGCTGCTCTTCAGTATTGTATCGATGCCAGGAAATGGGAGTGAAAAGCCTCTTTTACCCCCAAATAAATTGTCACATTCCGAAACTGAGCCCAGCCCCCGGGGTGGGCGTGTCCGTCTCGTTTCTTTTCCAAAGAAGCCTCAGGGCTGGTGGGGTGGCCCCAGGCCTGGCGTCCTGAGGCGCTGTCCTTCCTGCCACAGGTGACAGGGAAGCCCTGCTGGGCGCTGGGGGCCCTGCACCCGCTCCACAGCCACAGCCACCAACCTCTGAAGGGGCACAGCCACCTGCCTTTCTTGCAGCCTTGAGAAGAGTAGATGGACACATGGGAGCGTGGGGGTCCCTCACTGCCACCCCCAGGTGGAGTAGCAGCACCCAGGGAGAGGGAGGGGCCTGTGGCATCGTAGCTCAGAGCTCAGAGAGGGCGCATGTCACCCTTGCCAGGGGCCTGCAAGGTTCCTCACTGGTAGCAAGGCACTGCCCCTGGCTTAGGGACTGGGGGTCCTCTGCATTTGTTCCAGGTGTGTGCCCCACCTCTGATGACACAGGAGCTCTCTCCTCACTGTGGGCCCAAAGCCGCAGCCCCGGGCAAGCTTGTGTGCCTTCCTGGAGATCTGCCACCCCACCTGCGGGCTCTGGGGGCGCATCTCATGGCTACCTGCTGCCATGGCCCTGCACGGGTGTCACTGTGCCCTCTCTCCTCCCACCCTGGGTTTGTGAAATCCCATGTCTGGCCTCTCCTGGGTCCCCCACCCCGCACCCCAGCAGTCCAGAGCCTCTCCTTTGGCAGGGCACCCTGACAGTCTCCAGGCCTGCCTGAACCCCTGCCACGGCTTCCACACCAGGCCCCAGAGACCAGGAAGCCCCTCTCCAAACAGCGAGCCTACTGCTCTCAGGATCCTGTCCAAAGCCCTCAGCCTGCAGGGGTCCCCACCGCCCCCCCCCAGGTGCTCTCCTGGGCCTGCTCCCATGCCAGGTTCCCCCCTCTGCCCCGCTGTCCTGGCTCCTTCCTTGCCATTGCCCCACACCCTGGTCCAGCCCCCACCCCTCCAGGGGCAGGGCCATCTTCCCCTCTGCTGTAGTTAGAACTAAGCACCTGGCACAGGATAGGCCTTTGAGTCATCTCCGCCACCAAACTAGGAGCAGCTGAGAGGCCGGTAGGGGACTCTATCGGCCTGTCCAGCTCTCTTGACATACCAGTAGCCCTGTCCCCAGGCCAGCAAGCCACATGGAAGCATGTCCCTCCAGAGATTGCTCGAGATGCAGGGGATCACAGAGGCGGGCAGGCAGGAAGCAAGGGACTCAGAGGTGTGTGACAGGGCAGGAGAGAGGAACAGAGTCCAGGGTCCTGCCGTGGTCCGAGCTGGTCCTCCAAGGCACCTGCTCCACCTCGCCACCACCTGACCACACCTCCTCACCTCAGCATCTGCTCTCGGGAAGCCCTCGGTGGCTACTTTACCACAAAATACCCTCATGCTTCAGACCTTGCAGGTCCTGTGGGCCCCTCACCTGTCTGAGCACACGTTCCTCCCCAGTGCCCAGCAGCCACGGGTCGTGAACAGAGGTCACAGCCGAGGGAGGGCAGAGAGGTGAAGTGATGGGTTAGTTCCTTTGCCCCAAATGGCCTGCCTCGCCGCAGCAGGAAAGCCATGCTCCCTGGATGCTGGTCTGTCTGCCCTGAGCCCCAGGCTCTGGGAGACTGAGGACGTAGGACTGTCCCCCGAGGCAGCAGCCCCACATGAGCCACTGCTGTGCCATCACAGGTCTTGCTGCTACTCAGCAGTGAGTCTGATCATCGGTCGCGGGTTAAGGAGGGTGCCCAGGGCAACGCCTCAGGAGGAGCTGAAGCTGTGCTGAGGACGGGCGCCCGCAGGAGAGCGAGGGCGAGGGCTAGAGCTAGACGCAGAGCGGGTGAGGCAGGTGGGCTGTGCCGGGTGTGCCCACCAGGCTGTGCCCAACCTGGCCCCGCCCTCCCTGTGCCCTCTTCCTGGCCTTGTGCCGGGGTGAGGGTCAGTGATTGGGTGGAGCTTAGGTTTGGGGCAAGGTGAGGAGTGGGGCCTGGATGAGGTGGAAATGAGTTTTACCACTTTGTCGTTTTTTTTGAAACGTAAAATGACCAGTTTTGCAAAAACTACTTTGTCGTTTTTTAAAAGCTGAAACGTCCTGGGTTTTCAGTCCTGATCAAGCTGTCCCTGGAGTGAAGAGGGGTTCAGAGAGGCTGTGACAAAACTCAAGCCCCCTCCGAGCCACATCATGAGCCAGTTCTGCTCCCTCTTTGTCCCAGCTGCTGGCCTCTCTGAGCAGAGACACTTCAATAGGCCTTGTAGCACACACAGGCATAAGGACTTCTGAGCCACGGCGGGTCGCAAAGAAAGCCACAAGGGAGAGGCCCAGGCCTGGCCTCCAGACCTCTAGCGCTCTGCATCTGTAGGCTGTGAGCTTGGGAGAGTCCTAGGGGGAGACAAAGGCTACGCAGGGCTGAGGTTTGAAATGATCCTAATGAGGGAAAATGAGGCCCGGACACTGACAGAGGTGCTGGGGACAACAGGGAATAGCCAGAGTCAAGGGACGTTCGGAATATTTAGGATTTGGTGATCAATTGCCTTTAGAGTTTTCTACTTTAAAAACACAGCTGGGTATCCGGCTAGGCAAAGGAGCAGGTGTTGGCACTAATGGGTGGGAAACTAATGGATGGGTTCCCCTCAGCTGTGAGATGACAAGTCCCCAGCCAGCCAAGAAGAGCCACCAAGGACTTTGGCATTTAGCTCTCAAGGCCACTGGGAAACGGTGGGAGCTGAGATCCAGCCCCTCCTGCCCAAGTCATGCTTTTCATCATACCGAGCAGCAGGTGAGCTGAGGCAGGGGCTGGCGGCAGTTAACCACATCACACAAGGGAGGACGCAAGGCCTGGGGGACGGGGGTGGGGGATGGGGGCTCACCAAGTTCTGCCCAGAGAGCGGAACCAGGTCTGCAGCATGAGGGATGGAACCTTCTGTCATGTTGTACCATATAAAAGACACTGGATAAAATGGAACCAACACCCTTTGAAATACTGAGTTTCAAGACCATTAAAAAACTCCCCAGGGACCTCCAACCAACATGTCAAATCTCAGAATGACAAGCAGATGCTGATCCTTTGGGTACCCTGGTGGGTCAAAGGGGAGCACCCGGGTGGGGGCCGGAGTAGAGGGAGGGGTTTGGCTTCTGCTGATCTTGGTAAGCAAGGAGCTAGGATTTGACACCTCTGTGGAGATGGGAGACCTGAGGGCGAGGGTCCTTATCAATAGATTCAGAACCAGGATACCTGAATAAAACTGGACTCCTGTCCTTGGTAAAATGCAAAAGACGGGCAGGGAAATCACCCTTTTGCAAAAGGTAATGTCACATAAGTTGGCTGTCTCATCTCTGGCTCTGTTGGAAGCATCGAAAAGAGTTTTCTCGAGAAATTGTAATTCTGGACCTTCCCTGACAAATTTGAAGTTTAGATTTTTTATTTCTCGGGTGGTCCCAGAACAACTCAATCTAGAAATTAATATAAAAACAAACCTGTGGGGTTGGGGTTGTGGCTCAGCGGTAGAGTGCTCGCCTAGCACATGTACGGCCTGGGTTTGATCCTCAGCACCATGTAAAAATAAAAGCATTGTGTACAACTAAAACAAATATTTTTTTTTAAAAAATCACCTCAAGTGGGTTACACTATACAGTTGCAAGAACCCTATCCCTCAGCCTGCACCCCCACCCACAGCAGGCTACATGGAATTCTCATGGATAAAACCCTCATAAACATAAGCTCACAATCCAAAATTACAAAACATCCAAAAAAACAAGCCACCAAGACAAACTCAGAATAACAAACCACATATATAGTTTTCTGCACCAACACATTATTTTCAAGCATACGTCTAAGACTTCCAAAAATTATCATGAATATCATGTAGTAGTACATAAAATAAATCTCAAATGTCAAGAAATTGGCATCATGGATCATGTGTAACTGGATTAAAAAATCAATAGCAATACATTGCTGGTGGGACTGCAAATTGGTGCAACCATTCTGAAAGCAGTGTGAAGATTCCTCAGGAAACATGGAATGGAACCACCATTTTGACCCAGTTATCCCACTCCTTGGCATATATCCAAAGGACTTAAAATTAGCATACCATAGTGACACAGTCACATTAATATTTATAACACCTCAATTCACAATAGCCAAGCTGTGGAACCAAGATAGGTGCCCTTCCACAGATGAATGGATAAAGAAAGTGTGGTACATACACACAGTGAAATATTATTCGGCCATAAAGAAGAATGAAATTATAGCATTTGCCAGTAAACAGACGGAACTGGAGAGTCTCATGCTAAGTGAAATAAGCCAATCCACAAAAACCAAAGGCTAAATGTCATCTCTGATATGTGGATGCTAATTCACAATAAGTAGTGGGGGTGGGGGAGGGAAGAATAGAAGTTCACTGGATTAGACAAAGGGGAATGAAGGGAAGAGAGGGCGTATGGGAATAGGAAAGACAGTAGAATGAACTGGACATAACTTTCCTGTGTTCTTATATGAATACACAACCAGTGTAACTCCACATCATGTAGCCACAAAAATGGGAAGTTACTGCAGGTATGTATGATATGTCAAAATACATCCTACTGTCATGAATAACTAAAAGGAACAAATAAAAAATTTAAAAAATCAATAGCAGGGCTAGGATTGTGGCCTAGTGATAGAGCACTTGCCTAGCATGTGTGAGGTTCGATTCTCAGCACCGCGTATGAAAAAATGAATAAAATAAAGGCCCATCAACAATTCAAAAAATATTTTTAAAAATCAATAGCAGGGCTGGGGTTGTGGCTCAGCGGTAGAGCGCTCATCTACCATGTGCATGGCCCAGGTTCGATCCTCAGCACCACGTAAAAATAAAGGCCTTGTGTACAACTAAAACAAATAGATAAATGTTTAAAAAAAATCAATAGCAAGCAGTAAGTAATCAAAACGATGTTGCACTGACATAAAGACAGACATCTGGACCAATGGACTAGAAGAGAGTCTGAAATTTAACCTTCACACATATCTCAAGTGATTTTTGGCCAGGGTTCCAGGATTATTTGAAGGCAAAGGACAGTCGGCCAATACTGCTGGGAAAACTGGATATCCATGCGGAAAAGAATGAAGCCGGGTCCTCACCTAGCAGTTGCCCCACGGTCTCCACAGGGTTGGGTTCCAGCCCGCACCCCAGCATACCAAAACCTCGGGGTGCTCAAGTCCCTTATATAAAATGGCATGGTATTTGCATATAACCTACACTCATCTTTTCATAGTTTGTCACCTCTAGATTATTTGTAATACCCAAGACAATGCAAATGTCATGTAATACTGTATAGGGGATAAAAAACAAGGGGAAATATGTCAGCACAGATGCAGAGTTGGGTGTTTTGTGTGTTTGTTTTTGTCGGTTTGTTTGTTTTTTGCAGTACTGGAAATGGAACCCAGGGCCTCTACCACGAGCCACGCCTCCAGCTCTGTTTTTAGAACTTTTTATTTTTTTGGTACCGGGGATTGAACTCAGAGGCACTAGACCACTGGGCCACATCCCCAGCCCTTGTTTTTGTATTTTATTAGAGACAGGGTCTCACTGAGTTGCTAAGGGCCTCACCATTGCTGAGGCTGGCTTTGAACTTGCCATCCTCCTGCCTCAGCCTCCCAAATGCTGGGATTACAGGCGTGCGCCACCACTCCTGGATTGTTTTTAGTATTTTTTAAAGTATTTTTTTTTAAGTTGTAGATGGACACAATTCCTTTATTTATTTTTTATGTGGTGCTGAGGATCGAATCCAGTGCCTCACGCGGGCTAGGCAAGCACCCTGCTACTGAGCCCACACCCCCAGCCCCTGTTTCGATCAGTGATTAGATGAATCCAGGGTGGCGGAACTCACGGACACAGAAGGCCAACTATGCCAGAGGGAACTCAGAATAGATCAAAGACCTAAATGTAAGACCTAAAACTAAAGACTTAAAACAGTGCAAAAGCTTCATAACATCAGGTTTGGCAATGATTTCTTGGTGTGACACTGAAGGTTAGAGGCCCCAAAAGAACAAAACAGGTAAATTGGGCCGGTGCAGTGGTGCACCCCTGTAATCCCAGTGGCTTGGGAGGCTGAGGCAGGAGGATTGCAAGTTCAAAGCCAGCCTCAGCAACTTAGTGAGACCCTGTGTCTAAATAAAATACAACAACAACAACAACAACAACAAAAAACCGCTGGGTATGTGGCTCAGTGGTTGAGTGCCCCTGGGTTCAATCCCTGGTACAAAAAAAAAAAAAAAAAAAAGAAAGAAAGAAAGAAAGAAAGAAGGAAAGAAAGAAAAAAACAGGCATATTGGGCTGCATGAAAATTTTAAAATCTCGTGCATCCAAAGACATTACCAACTGTAATAGGGCAGAACAGGAAAAAAAAATACTTGCAAGTCATATATCTGATAAGAGATTAATATCCATCATACATAGAGAACTCCAAAAGCTCAACGACAAAAGACTCAAAAATGGGGAAAGGGCTTGAATAGACATTTGTCCAAAGGATACCCAAATGGTGGGTAAGCAGAGAGACAACAGGGGACTGCCAGGCTTGGGGACAGGCAGCATGGGGAGTTGGTGTTTAGTACAGAGTCTGAGTTCTGGAGAAGGGGGGAGGTGGTGAGGGCTGCAGTGTACCCATAACGTACACTTAAAAAGGGTTAGGATGGTGGAGTTTATGTTGCATGTTTTTCTTTTCTTTTTTTTTTTTGTGTGGTACCAGGGATTGAACTCAGGGGCACTCGACCTCTGGGCCCCATCGCCAGCCCATTTTTGTATTTTTATTAGAGACAGGGTCTCACTGAGTTGCTAAGTGCCTTGCCATTGCTGAGGCTGACTTTGAACTCGCAATCCTCCTGCCTCAGCCTCCCAAAGTGCTGGGATTACAGGAGTGCGCCACCGCACCCGGCTTGTTGCATGTTTTTCTATAACAAAAAAATTGGGGGATGGGCTGGGGTTGTGACTCATCGGTGGAGCACTCACCTAGCACGTGCGGGGCCCTGGGTTCGTTTGATCCTCAGCACCGCACAAAAATAAATAAAGGTGTTGTGCCCAACTACAACTAAAAATAAATATTAAAAAAATAAAATAAAAGGGGCGGGGCGTGGTGGCACATGCCTGTAATCCCAGCATTTGGGAGGCTGAGGCAGGAGGATGGCAAGTTCAAAGCCAGCCTCAGCAATGGCGAGGCACTTAGCAACTCAGTGAGACCCTGTCTCTAATAAAATACAAAAAAAAAAAAAAAAAGGGCTGGGGATGTGGCCCAGTGGTCGAGTGCCTCTGAGTTCAATCCCCGGTAAATAAATAACTAAATAAAATAAAGGAATTGTGTCCAACTAAAACAAAATATTTTTTTGAAACTTTTTTTGGGGAAAATACGAAACAGAATCAAGAGTAAAAAAAATAGCTAGAAAACAAAACTAGTCCCCCAGTCCTGCTCCCTCCAGCATTCCCCTGCGTCTTGCTCCCTGCCCAAACTTCTGAAAACTCTAGAACAGTGAGATCTGAGAGAGGCTGTAACAATGTGAAACTGCCTGAGAGGACAGACACCTGGGGGGCGCACAGCCAATCAGAGTTGAGACTGGATAGGAACAGGTCCCCTCTGGTCCCCTAGATGGGATGTGGCCTTCATTAGAGCAACTCGGTACCACAGTCTTCCCTGCTGTTTCCAAAGGCTGAGCAAACGCGACAGAGACGCGCGGTCCTTTTCAATGACAGCCATCAGCCTGTATGAGTAAGCGGGTCTGGGCTTGGACCAGGCTGGGCTGCAGAGCCAGGAGGAGCTGATGGAGACAGAACAAAGCCACCGGCAGGCAGCGGGGGGTCCCGGTTCTGTGGAGCACACAAGCCCCCTGCCACCGTCTTTTGCCCTTTATGCCTCGTGGTCTGAAGCCCCACCGGGATCAACAGACTCTTTGGAGGACCTGGAGGCCCTGGGGCTCTCCACCAAGGCCCAGAGAGGCCCAGCCGTGAGCAAGGAAGTGGGACGCACGTGGGCAAAGGCAAGTGTGGACTCTGGTCCCACAGGGGCTCATTAACCGGCTCCCCTGGCGGTCCCTGCCGGCACCCAGGCCTGTCTCGCTGCTCTCGGGGTCCCTGAGCCCGCCCACCTGCCTTGCAAGCTCAGCCACCACAGAGACCATCGTCCAGGACTCTGGTGGCCAGGCTGTGATGCTCCTCTCCATGAAGGAGGACTGCATGCTCCTTGCCTAGCAGTGTCATTTGGAAGGACTGAAGGACCTGAGGGGTAGGAAGAGACGCGTGCCACACCTGGGGCCAGCCCAGACCACCACTCTGGCTTCCTGTCAGTGTTCAACTCTGCTCATGCACTAATCCTTTTTTTTTTTTTTTTTTTTTTCTGTTGTGGGAGTTGAATTCAGGGGCACTCTACCACTGAGCTATGTCCCTAGCTAGTCCTTTTTGCTTGTTTTTTATTTTGAGGCAGGATCTCACTAAGTTGCCTAAGCTGACCTTAAACTTGTGATCCTCCTGCCTCAGCCTCCCAAGTACCTGGGACCTACAGTGTGTGCCATCAGGCCTGGCTCTCTTGCTAACTCTTTCCTTCCTTCCTTCCTTCCTTTTTCTCTCTCTCCCTCCCTCTCTCTCTCTTTTTCTTCATTTCCTTTTTCTTTTGTACCAGGATTGAACCCCAAGGTATTTAACCACTGAGCCACATCCCCACCCTTTTTACTCTTTATTTTTAATTTTGAGGCAGGGCCTCGCTAAGTTGCTGAGTCTGGCTTTGAACTTGCCATCCTCCTGCCTCAGCCTCCCAAGCCCCTGGAATCACAGGCGTGTACCACCATGCCTGGCTTTCGCCTTCCTCCCATGTAACAACAGCTTGAGGACAGCAGACAACTGGCTGGAGTCCCAGCTCTGCTGTGTGACCTCAGGTCGGTCAGTTGCCCAGTCTGGGATCCTGTATCCTCACGTATAAAATTGGAGAGGGCCTTCTTCTAATTTCCCTTTCCAACTCAGAATTATCCTAAGGATAACTAACACGTGCGGAGTGCGCTTTATGAGGACTGACTCCTTATAACCCTAAAGCACAGTTCCCAGGCTCAGAGCACAGTAACTCTGATTTTCCTAAGCAGTAGAGCTGGGAGGGTTTTTTTTTTTGTTTTGTTTAGTTTTGGGTTTTATTGTTGTAGTTTTTGTTGTTGTTGTTTTTGGTGCCAGGGATTGAACTCAAGGGTGCTTAACCACTGAACCACATCCCCAGCCCTTTTTATTTTGAGACAGGGTCTACACTAGGTTGCTTATAGCCTTGCTAAATTGCTGAGGCTGGATTTGACCTTGCGATCCTCCCTGCCTCAGCCTCCTAAAGCTGCTGGGATTACCGGCATGCACCGCCACTCCCGGCCAGATGCAGGGGTGGACCCCTCACTGTTATGACTGACCACTGCCCTCTCACAAGCCATGTTCGTAGCAGGTGGGTAAAGAAACAGCTGTTGGGCTGGGGTTGGGGCTCAGCGGTAGAGCGCTCGCCTAGCACGTGTGCGGCCCAGGTTTGATCCTCAGCACCACGTAAAAATAAAGGCATTGTGTACAACTAAAGCAAATAAATAAATATTTAAAAAAAAAAAAAAAAAAGTAAGAAAGAAACAGCTGTAGGAGCTGGGCCGCCAGGTGGTGTGGGTCCTGGGCGAATTCCTTACCTGCTCTGTGCTTGGCTTTGCCATCTATGAAGCGCCCCCTTCCTCAGGGGACAGCAGGGAGCTTTGCAGGCTGGTCCGTGAGGCAGGCTCCGAGCTGCATGGTCCAGCTCTGCTCGTCTCGGTCCTGCCATGGTGCGGGCAGGGAAAACTGAGGGGGAGGCTGAGTCACCCGCTCCAGGTGACACCATTAGCACGGCTTGCTGCTTGGATGGCTCCGACTTCGAGGTCCACCCCTCCAACACTCTGACACCCCAAAACTCCACATTCGAAACCCACCTCCTGACTGAAAACTGCACCCCAGGCTGCCTGACTCACCCCTCCGGCTAGTGGGAGCCTGTCCCCTGTCCCTGAGTCATTCCTTTCCAGCCCGCCACCAGCGTTTGTGACTAACTGACCCCTGAATGGGAATGCCACCCTGATCTACCCCTCCCGCTCCAGGATGCTGAGAGACCAGAGAAGACACGGGAGGGTGGTGTGCAAGCCGCAGGGCTTTCTGGGAAATGCTCCCAGGGCACCCCCGGGGCGCCGGGCTGGACGGGCCGTCTGTTCACAAGGTGCCTCGCCAGGAAGCAGCACCGCTGTCCCTCTCAGTGCTTCGTCCAGGGCGGGTGGCTGGATGAGCCCTTCCCTTGGGTCACCCCAGGTTCTGACATCCCGGGTTCTGCAGCAGTGGCCGCAGGGAGAGGGGTTTGTACACTGGGCCACAGAAGCAGTGACGTCACTTGTTCCTCGTGTGGTCAGCATCCCAAGGAGCAGCGGTCCTGGTGTGAGCAAGACAGCTGCTGCCCCAAAGGACTCGGGTCCACCCCACCTAGCACGGATGTGAGAGAGAGTCCGGCTCCTCCGAGGTGGTGTTCACCTGGACACCCTGGTCTTCTTACCGTTCCCCTGACTTGGTGACACTCCTGGAGATGCCAACGGGCCCACTGGGGAACTGGACTCCTGCGGTTCTCCCTTTTTTTGTTGTTGTTGTTTTGTCTTGGTGCCGAGGATCAAACCCAGGGGTGCTCAACCACGGAGCCCTCTTTTATTTTTCTTTTAAATATTTATTTATTTATTTGCTTTAGTTGTACACAATGCGTTTTTATGTTTACATGGTGCTGAGGATCGAACCCGGGCCGCGCGCCTGCTAGGCGAGCGCTCCACCGCTGAGCCACAATCCCAGCCCCACTCTTTTATTTTTAATTTTGAGACAGGGTCTCACTAAGTTGCCCAGGCCAGACTTAAATTTGCCAGACTTAAATTCGTCCTCCTGCCTCAGCCCCCTGAGTCGCCTGTGCCACTGCAGCTGGCTCGGTCCTTTTCTAAAGGATGACCTCTCAGGCCCCCAGGCTCAGGCCTGCTGGATCCGCCTTCCCGGTGCTGGACTTCCATCTGGAGAGACAGCAGATCCCAGAGGCCATGAGCTTGAAGGTCTGGGTTTGAATCCCAGCACCTCGACTCAGTCACTGAGTGACCTCAAGCAAATTGCTTAACCTCTCTGTTTCAGCATCACTAAGAGCCACGTGGGAATGGTGACCGTGGCACTCTTTCCACGAGAGAGGACTCTGTGAGGTTGAAGTGCGCTGTCACACGTGAAGCGGTGCCCGGAAAGCCAGAGCCAGCTCGGTGGGAGCGCTCGGCGTCCTCACGCGCCTCCTCCTCGCTGCGTACTCTTGGCCCCCTCACTTCTCGCTTTCCAGATCTGAAAAATAAATTGTGTGTGGGTACAATCCGCTAGGTGCTGCCACTGTCGCTGGTGGCAGGCAGACAAGAGGAGGGAGACCCAGCCTGGGCTCGTGCCGCGGTGCACACGAGGGCTGGCCAGTCGGGGGGCAGGAGCAAGGAGGGGTGCAGCCTGCAGGGCCTCCCCTCGCCGTGCATGTCCTCTGGTCCAGCCCGAGAGTCTCCCCAGCCTGCCGCCCCCTTGTAGAACTCGCCCTGGGTACTCTGAGCTAGATCAGGAAGCAGATGGCATTTGAGGAGCTGCTGCCAGGGACACGCGAATGGCCACCCAGGCAAGGTCCCAGGCCCCGCTCTTGCCATCGGTAGCTCAGTGTTGCGCACACCCATTTTACAGACTAGGAAAGGACGTTTCCCAGACCCTAAAACTCTAAATGCAGTGCCCTAAGAATCCTGGGGACATTGGAAGACTGCCATCAGAATCCTGGGGACATTGGAAGACTGCCATCAGCCCCTTGATTCCGTTGTACATAAGCAGGTACACCCTGGACACTCCCCGGGTGTGGGTGGCCCTCGCATGATGAGACAAGGTGGTGGGACTCAGGAAGTCCGTGGATTCCCTGGGGAAATGCGAGCTACAGGTCACTGGGTGGAGGCAGGAAGGGCTGCAGCGGCCACTGGGGACCAGGGATGAGTGCAGGGAGGAAGGGCCTTCCCGGGACATCCTGGTGAAATGGAGACCACTGCAATATGGAGCTGCTGGCTCCGCAGGACAGACCCAGCACAGGACGGGAGCAGCCATGAGGGCCGTCGCATGCCCTGGGACACTGGGGGCCCCAGCCCGCCCCAGGCAGCACGGAAAGGGGATGCGGCCGTATTAGCTGGCCACTCTTTCTGGCCTTTCTCCCTGGGCCTGGACTCCGCGCACTTCCCAGCCAACTCCCGGGCCCCCCACGGGGAGGACACGCAGCCTGTGTAGGAGCAGATGTCCTCCTTCCTGCCCAAGCCTGTGAGCTGGGTTGGCTTCCAGGGAGGCAGAAACTCTGGATGGAAATCTCTGGGCTTCCCCGAGAGGAAAGCTCTCTCTAGCCTGGCTCCGGCCCTCCTCTCTGGGGAGGGCTCCTTATTCCAGCACATGCTGTGAGCGCAAAGGCTGCTGGGGTCCCAGCGGAGCCCTCTCTCTTGGAAGGCCCCAGGCCGGAGTGTATGCACTGGGAACGTGCATGAGCCTCAAGACTGAGGCTTAGAAAGGGGACAGGAGGGGAACCAAGAAAAGGCTTTATGGAAGAAGGCCTTGTAGGTGCTGGGAATTCAAAGCAAAGAAGGAAAACGAGAAATTAATATTTATTGAGAACTTACTATATGCTAGGAATAAATAAGGAGGGGGCAGCATGTATTCGACACCTGCTAAGAGCCAAGGGCCACGTTATGCCCAGGAATACAAGAAATGGCCCCTGGGAGAGTCTGCACCCCCCATCTCACCTGACTTTCTTTAATTTTCATTATATCACACAAGCTCAGTGCCCCTCGCTCCACCCTACAGATGAGGAGACCAAGGCAGCTCAGAGCCCGAGACTAGACCTAGTGGAGACCAGACCCAGACCTTTGGGATGGAAATGTCCAGGATGGACACAGGTGGCTCTGTTTGTCCCCAGCCCCTCTTCCCCACATCCTGAGGTGTGGCAGTGGTACCCACCCAGTGTGCACCAACACCGAGGGTGCAACCGAAGGGCGGAGCCTCTGAGACTGCCAGGGTGACCCACTGTCACGGTTTGTTAGGGACTGAGGTTTCCCAGGATGCAGGACTCTCAATGCTGAAACTGTTCCAAAGACCCCGGGCCAACTGGCACAAGTTGGTCACCTTGAACCCCAAGTTCAAATTCTAGCTCTGCCCTTGCTTATGGTAGAGATTACCTGTTACCTAACAGGTAGCTGGTAACTGCCAACGTGCTTACCCAACCTCCCCTCTTTTAGAAATAACTTGATGATATTTCCTTGCCCAATTCTGCTTTCTCCACACCCCCAGCTTGTTAAAATTAATCTCAGTTCGGTAAACACTAATTAAGCAGATGTCTTCCCATGGGTTCGACTGGATCCAGGGAATGAGAGAACATCCTTCCCCCGTTGATCTGTGGAGGCAATGGTGGAGGGCAAGACCGGATGGAGGCTGGTGGAGGGAAGACAGGGTGCACTTCTCAGGCCCTGAGGCCAGTGGCAGCAGTGGGAGCTCCGATAACCCCACTTCCAAGCGTCCCCTCAAGAGCAGGGCCCCCTGGGACCATGAGGAAATGCTCCCTTCCTACACATGGAGAAGTGGGTTTTGACAGGGCAGGGGTAGACTGTGGCCCGGTAGGGGGCCCCCTCTGCACTCCCTTCAAGTACAAATTTGCAGCAGTGGCGCACACCTGTAATCCCAGCACTTGGGAGGCTGAGGCAGGAGGATCCTCAGCAATGGCGAGGCACTTAGCAACTCAGTGAGACCCTGTCGCTAATAAAATACAAAAAAGGGCTGGGGATGTGGCCCAGTGGTCGAGTGCCCCTGAGTTCAATCCCCGGGTACCAAAAAAAAAGTACAAATTTGCTGTTCAGTTACCTGTGGTACAGTTAGCAGACACCTCCAACTTCATGATGCACCCCAGATTTTGAGCTGATGCCACGCCCTTCTGGGGCAGTTCACAGCCAATGACTGACTTGGCCCAGGAGCTCACTACTGGGTTGGCCATGACTTTGCCAGATTTGCATTGAGGTCTGAGGCTCATCCTGCCTCATTCTGCCTCTTCCCCTTTTGTCCTTCACACGCCTTAGCACCAGTGCTATAAGGAAATGCCTGAGGCAGCTAACTTATAAAGAAAAAAAAAGTGTACTTAGCTAATAGTTTGGGAGGTTTCCAAGATCAGGTTGCGGGAGGGGACATTGGTTTGGCTTCTGGAGAGGGCAGCGGATGGTGGCATCAAGGGAGGAGCAAGGGTAGGAGCAAATGGTCACAACTCAGAACAGAGCAGAGACAGACCAGAGCCCCACAATCCCCTGGAGAGCAGGCCCCCAGGGACAACACTTAAAGATTGATAACACTTCCCAATAGCCCTGGGGACCAACCCTTCACACACAGACCTTGGAAGACTGGCACTATCCAAACCAGAGCAGACCCAATAAACCCCTCGCATGCCTAACGCCTCTCAGTGCCTGCTTCCAGAAGACCTCACTGACAAAGGCTATGGCTGAATAGATCCACAGTCCATCCCTGGTCCTCATCATCATGGCCTCGAGGGCCCAGGGCTCCCAACCAGTCTCCCTGTTTCCTCTCCCACCCCTTTGTGACCCAGTCTCCACACAGCGATCAAAGGATTTTTTTTTTTTTTTAAAGCATAGACCTTGTGATGTCATTTTCATACTTGAGTCCCTCGGGCTGGACTTAGAATCAGACCCATTCCTCCCCCCACCACCCCTAGGCTGGAAAGCCCTCGCCCCACCTCCCTCCCCAGCCCTGCCCCCGGGTGGAGCTCAACTCTGCCCAGTCCCACTGGCCTTCTTCTGTTTCGGGAACATACCAAGCTCATTTCTGCCCCAGGGCCTTTGCACTAGTTGCTCCCTCTGCCTAGAACACTCCATCTTTCCCCAGATTTCTGAACGGCTGGTTTCTTAGGTCATTCAGGTCTCAGCTCAAACATGGGCCTTTTCTGAAAACTATGAATGACGTCCGTCTCCCAACTCCCCAAGTCCCAGGTGTCCTGTAATTATCACATCACTTTAAAAATTTCTCTTTGTAGTTCTCACCACTATTGTAAATTGACTTGCTTATTTAATTATTCATTTGTTTACCGTCTGCCTCCCACTAGAATATGAACTCTGAGATTCTCCAGTCCCTACCCCACTGCCGGGCATTGTGCGTCACAAAGATGCTCTAAAACATTTTTTTTTTTTAATGAATGACTGTATTTGTTATTTACAGCAGAACTCTCACCCTAAGAATGAAATGAAAATAAAGCAATACAAAACTCAGGAAACAGGAGTTAAGAAGGAAGGTGTGGAAACGATTCCAGTTTTATGGAAGTTTCCCTGGGAATTCTGACCAGGCTTTGAAGAATTCTGTTAGGACTAAGGAAGGTCCAACAAAGAGCCCCAGGGACCTCTGTGTCCCCACCTCCCCACGGTGTCCCCAGCAGCACTGGGGGGGGGGGACACCAGTCTCGCCAGAATTCATCAGTAGGTACCTGGAAGTAGGTACCTGGGGCTGGAGAAGCATCAAGGAGGTGTGGCACTCCTGGCTGTGGGGGTCACATGAACAAAGGCAGGGAGGAGACAGTCTGGTGTCCTGGGGGCACTGGCACAGTTTGGTATTGCTGCAGGCAGCGAAGGAAGGATTGAGGGAGATGAGGCTGGAAGATGAGAGGTGTTCTGAGCACCAACAGTCTTGCAGTCCCAGGAAGCTAACATCATAAGATATTCATCAAGGCCGTCCATGGTCTCCCATGATTCCCATTTTATAGATCAAAAAACTGAGGCACAGAGAGTGTGTCAAGAACTGGGAAAGGCCTGAGATTTGATCCTACCTGCAAGTTAGCCTACCATGGCTTCTGATGCTGCCGGCAGAAGACTCGGAGACAAAAGATTGTGTTACTCAGGCAGCATGAATGTCCCCAGGGGACACAGGCCACCCTAGGTAGGTACTGCTCACATCTCCAGTCTGAGTCACAGCCAAGCAACCATGGGTTTAGGCATCTCCAATCTTGTATGAGGGGCTGCGAGCTCTCCTGCCCTACTTTCAGCCCAGGGACATGAACTTTATTATTCTGATCAGAGAACACACCTGCTCTTGGGTCCAGAGGGAGACACTTCCCTGGTTTTCCACAGCTGTTCATCGGCCTTGAAACCATGATCCTGAACAGAGATGGAAGCCACTAACAGGTTTTTAAGCAGGAGTGACATGTTCCTATCACAAGTTTAAAATCCATGCTAAGGGATAAACAGACTGGTTTAAACAAGATTCACCTCCAGCCCCAAGACCCACTTATCCAATTGCCCCAAACTCTCACAGGGCAGCTCACGTAAAGATGGCATAATTTGGGCTGGGGTTGTGGCTCAGCGGCAGAGCTCTCGCCTTGCATGTGCGCGGCCCGGGTTCGATCCTCGACACCACGTAAACATAAATGCATTGCATTGTGTACAACTAAAAGTAAATAAATAAATATTTTAAAAAATGATGGCATAATTTGAGCCAGGCTTGGTGGCACACGCCTGTAATCCCAGCTCTTGGGAGGCTGAGGCAGGAGGATCGCGAGTTCAAAGCCAGCCTCAGCAAGGGCGAGGCACTTAGCAACTCAGTGAGACCCTGTCTCTAATAAAATACAAAAAACGGGCTGGGATGTGGCGCAGTGGTCGAGTGCCCCTGGGTTCAATCCCTGGAACCAAAAAAAAAAAAAAAAAAAGATGGCACAATTTGATGCCCAAGTCCCCGTGGCTCTGCTGTTCCTGGCAGCAACTCCCTCTCATGGCCCCTCCTGTCCTTCTCTGAAACTCCCATGACAGTTTCTCCTGGGGATGCTGTCTGTATGTGTCTGTCTTCACAGGATGCGTGAAGATGCACCCGGGGTCCTAATGCTGCATAAGTCTCCAGGGCTTCAGGGGGCCCTGCCACCTGCCTTTGCCTCCAGAGAGCCCCGTCACCTCCGTCTGGGAGATGCTTCCTCCCAGCTGCGCTGCTGGCTGGGTTTTCAGGTCACTGCTTCAGCGAGCACCAAGTCACATCCACACACACACACACACACACACACACACACACACACACACACGCTGGGGCCTCCCTGGAGCTAGAGCTTGCTTGTGCCTTGCTCCTAGGTTAAGACACAAGTCTCTGACCCCACAGATGGGGTGGGCAGGGAGGACATCATACCTATGGCCGGGAGGAAGTGGATGGAACACATGGCCAGGGACCCTTGGACAGGACCCTGGTGGCCAGACAGGGTCCTGCAGAACTAAGAAATGTTCTGGTAACTCCCTCACCGCCAGCTCTATGCAGACACCGCTCAAGACCACAATGGCAGCCCTGGTGTCCCAGAGAGACCCTGATTTGAGCCTTCTCTTCAAGTCAGGAATGCAGGCCTGGAAGGAGTCAGGCCTGGGTCAGGGCTTGGCCCCCAACTTACCAAGCACTTCCTGTGAGCCACAGGCTACTGCGGGGGACACCCATAGACTTCCCATGCCTGTGCAGCCCTGAGAATCCGCACTGGTCAGGGGAGGATTGGTGCAAAAATGGAGCTGGGGCTGGACCGTGAAGGATGGTAGGGTTTTCTGTTTGTTTGTTTTGGTTTTCTTTTTTTCTTTTTAAGTTTTTAATTGCAAAGTTAATTTTCTACAGAATATATATATATAGACATTTTTGACAGGATGAAGTAAGATGCTTCTCCACGCTGCCTCCCTAGGCTGGACACTCCCCTTCCCCCTAGTTCCTTCCCGGTCTGGTTCTCCTGCCCGAGGGTCTTCCTTCCTGCCACCCTAATGTAGTCTGTGATGGGTGGGGACACAGGCAGGGATTCAGAGGAGGGGATTTCTGCTACTCTCTGAGATCACAGAAATATTGATTAATGGCGGTGGAGGGAAATGAACTCCTTTAGGAGATTAGAGGTGGCAGGCCACGGGTAAATGGCCATGGGACAAACAGGGGTTAGGGCAACACCCCCACCCCACCCCCACTGGCCTCTTTTCATCCTCTCCATCTCCCTGGTCAGAAGGACCAGGGCACAAATGCTGCTCCAACTCACACTGGCTGGCGACCTTGGTTCGCGCCGTGACCACAGAGGGCCTCGGTTTCCTCATTTGCATTGTGAGCAGGTCGCCCCCAGACTCAATTGAGAGCCGGCTTGCAGGGCGCTCAGCACAGAGCTGCACACGGAGGAAAGCTCTCTGCAAGGTGGCTGTGGGCATTGCGGGTACCCCGGTGAAGCCGGAGGACAGGAGAGGAGGGCTGGGGGTCGCCCAGGTTCCCGCCGCGCGACCACCGGGTCGCCGCCCTCTGCGCCGCGCCGGCGGTGACATAGAAGTCCTGGGCGCGGCCCCGGCCCACGTGGCATCCTCGGGCGACCGCACCTGGGCGCCCGGCACGGAACGGGTGCGGGGCTGGGCCAGGGCCGCCGGGGGAGCGAGTGGGGCGGGGCCGCGGCGCCCGCTCCCTCCCGCCGCCCGCCGCCTTCTCCTCCTCCCGCCGCCCGGGCTCAGAGCGGCGGCAGCAGCGGCCGCGGCGACAGCTCCGGCTCCCGCTCCCGATCGGCCCCGCGCTCCCGGGCCCCGCGCCCCGACCCCGCCGCCGCGCCTGCCGGGGGCCTCGGGCGCCCCCGCCGCCCGCCTCACGCTGAAGTTCCTGGCCGTGCTGCTGGCCGCGGGCATGCTGGCGTTCCTCGGTGCCGTCATCTGCATCATCGCCAGCGTGCCCCTGGCGGCCAGCCCCGCGCGGGCGCTGCCCGGCGGCACCGACAACGCCTCGGCCGCCGCGGGCGCCGCCGCGTCCCCGGGCCCGCAGCGCAGCCTGAGCGCGCTGCACGGCGCGGGCGGCTCGGCCGGGCCCTCGGCGCTGCCCGGGGCGCCGGCGGCCAGCGCGTACCCGCTGCCGCCCGCGCCGCTCTTCAGCCGCTTCCTGTGCACGCCGCTGGCGGCCGCCTGCCCGTCGGGGACCGAGCAGGGGGACGCGGCGGGCGCGGCGCCGGGCGAGCGCGAAGAGCTGCTGCTGCTGCAGAGCACGGCGGAGCAGCTGCGCCAGACGGCGCTGCAGCAGGAGGCGCGCATCCGCGCCGACCAGGACACCATCCGCGAGCTCACCGGCAAGCTGGGCCGCTGCGAGAGCGGCCTGCCGCGCGGCCTCCAGGACGCGGGGCCCCGCCGCGACACCATGGCCGACGGGGCCTGGGACTCGCCCGCGCTCATCCTGGAGCTGGAGGACGCCGTGCGCGCCCTCCGGGACCGCATAGACCGCATCGAGGTGAGCGCCGCGCGCGCCGTCGGGGAGCCGCCGGGGTGGGAGGGGCCGCCGCCCGCGTGCGAGGGCGCCCGGTGCCGCGCCACGCCCGCGGATCTCCGTGCCTCGGGTCTCCCGCCTGTATAACCGGGAGGATCTTTCCTAGCGGGCGAGGCGGGAGGGTCGCTGTTAGGAGCAGGCAGGTGTCTGGGACGGTGACAGCGGCACCTGGAGCGCGCCAGAAAGGCTCAGTCCTGATCCCTTTTCTCTCCATGCACCTCCCTGAGTCTCAGTTTCCGCGACTGTAAAATGTGTGCAAGAGCGTCCCCTTGTAGTAGAAATTGAACATGTGTGGAAATGCTTGGCACGTATGACGATCCCTTTAAAGGTCCATCTCCTTCTTCATGAACCCCCCAAATAGCTCCAGTGCCACTCTACGGTCAAGTGAGAAGAGGCACTGTCCAAGACTCAGGGCTCTCCTTGCATGCCAACGAGCAGAGAACAGAGTGCCCATAAGACAAACCTGGGTGCCCTTGCCCTCTCTCACTCTTGAATGGGCTGGGGCTGAGGACTTGACGGAAGCGGCTCAGAGGCCAGGTCCAGCCTCAGATACTTGGAAGGCCACAGCTACTGGGTGGGGAATGGATGGAGAATGGGGACCCGCCCTCGTTCCTCCTCCTCCACGCACCTTTTCCAGGCTCAAGTTCTGGGTCAGGCATGGGTGGCCAGCCGCGGCAGCCTGCTTCTGTTGTGGGTGATCCTGGACCAGTCATTTCTCCTGTGGAGTCCTGCCATCGCCTTCCTTCCTGTAAGAACAAATTGATGGTGTCCAAAAGTGTAGGTCAGACAATCAAACTGGGCCGAGCACTCGGCCAGAAGGCACCGGCCTTCTCCAGGAGAGGAGGTGGACACAGGAGGGGGTAGCTTTGTGGGAAAGGGGGAGAAGGTTCCAGCACCACCTCTTTCCAATCTGGGTGCCACCAGGCAAGGCCAGGGGAAGGAAATGAATGTGGGACCCCCACAGGTCCTTCAGTAAACCCCAGGGCCAGCAGCACAGGGGTCGACCCTGACCAGCAGTCCTCCAGCCTGCTAAGGGCAGCATCCACCCCGCAGGGCATCAGAGCCATGGCTTACAGCACTGCAGCTGCCCTCTGTCCCCCTTACACATGGGAAAACCCAGCTCAGAAACCTCCTCACATGAGGAGAAGGGGGGGAGCCAGTCCAGCACCCCTCTCCCCTGACTCCACCTGGGCAGAGAAAGAAAATTACCAGGGGTAAGCTTAAACTCCAAAGTGAAGGGCAGCCTCAGTTTCTTCACCTGTGAAATGGGCATAACAATAGCATGTACCTCACCGGGGGAAGGAGGATTGAGTGAATCTACCTACTGTGAAAGGACCCAGAACGGCCTCTGGCACAAAGGCAGGCTCAGGCCATTTGAGTGATTGTTATTCTGATCATTATGCTATAATATTACCATTTAAAAGAAATACAACCAAAACCAAAAATGGAAACACACCCTCCTTTTAGGAAAACAGGTTTTATTCATGTAAAATAATTCATGTCCAGTCAACTTCCTTTGGCCTCCTGTAGCCCCCACCCCCATGCCCAGATGGCACCGGCGTCTCCTCCCCCATGTGGGCTGGCAGGCTGGGCTGGCCTGGCTCTGTTGCCAGCACCTGCAGCACTTGGCAGGGTGGGCTTCCCTCTGGAGAGCCCGCCGAGGCCGGGGATCCTGGCGGCAGGTGGGCCTTCGGGCAGGGGGGCCTGGCTTCCCCACATACACCTTCTCATTTTTTCTGTGTGTGATGGACAGGAAGAAAGAAAGGCGGGGGACCCCCTGGCTGCCAGGTCTGCCTTCTGAGCCTGTCAGGGGTTAGAGCCAGTCTCGGGGGGCCTTTGGCAGGGGCTGCAGTCTGGAACCTACACATGTGGGGTCAGGCTCCTGCTCTCAGGTGGTACCATCTAATCTCTCGCTTCTCTTCCCATTCAGTGTCTTCAAGAAGCCCCAGATTTTTCAGGGTCTACCTCCTCTGCCACCATGGTCCTGAAAGGGCTCTTGCGAACGAACCCAGAGTTAATAAGTGGAATGGAGACTTTTCTTTTCTTGCTGGGCCCTGTCTGACCTCCACTCCTTGGTTACTCCCTCATGCCCTTGGCTTTGAGAGCCTCTCCCACCCCCCTCCTGCCTGCTCTGCCTGGGCTTCTGTCTCCTTGCAGGCTCTGCCTCCTCTGTGGTGTGTGCCCCTCTTGGCTGGCCTGTCCTTTTCCCTGCGTGAACCCAGCCACATCTGGAAGCTTCCAGCACCCATTCCACGGTGGGACAAACCAAATCTCAGTTCTGGCCCCAACTTCCTTCCAAGCTCCAGACCCTTGGGTGTGGACGCCACTGAGCACCTGCCCCTGGCCTTCCCCGCTCCTGACCTCCCCCGTGCTACCTGTTCCGAGGGCCTCCCTCGCTTCTGGACTCATCTCTTGTGCACCCTGCAGCAGCCCCAGGGGTCCTCCTTATGTCCCTAGAGGGGCTCCCCTGGGGTGCAGACTCCCAGGCTGCAGTTTGGGACCCGGCCTGGCTTTCCAGCCTCGTCTCCAGTTCTTCCCTGCCTCTGCCTGGATCTCCCCAGCACTTCCTGCTCCTCATCTAGGAGTCTGTCCTGAGGTCACCTCCTCCCAGAGGCCTTCCTGATCGTGCTCTGCCCTCCCCACGCCATGCCATCCCTGTCCATTATCACCCTCTCCCCTCCCAGCCACACTCCACTAGAACCTTCTCCCCATAGGCCTCAGGTGGCAGCCACATTTAAAAACTTAGGCGAGATCATCTCTTTGTATGTATGCACGTGTGGATTTATTGGTTTTTGTTGTTCGTTGAAAAACAAGTCAAAGGTTTGGGGGCATTTCTTTCTTTCTTTCTTTCTTTTTTTTTTTTTTTTGGTACTGGGGATTGAACTCAGGGGCACTCGACCACTGGGCCACATCCCCAGCCCTTTTTTGTGTTTTTATTAGAGACAGGGTCTCACTGAGTTGCTAAGTGCCTTGCCATTGCTGAGGCTGGCTTTGAACTCGTGATCCTCCTGTCTCAGCCTCCCAAGTGCTGTGGTTACAGGCATGCACCACCACGCCCAGCTTGGGGGACATTTCATTTAATTATGTTTTCTCCCCTTTTGCAGGCCCCCTAAGTCCCTAGACATGCGCAGTCGCAGTCGTTGCTACTGAGCTGCTGTGTAATTAGCATGTTAATGACTGACACAATTCACTGGGACTCATCTTCCAGCTCTTTCTCCCCTCAGTCACTTGACCAGCTTCTGTTGCTGGGGACGTGAGCTGTATCTAATTGTTTTTCTTCTAGATTTTCATTGTCACATCAACTTAATGCAGAGTTGTTTTCTTTTTTTTTTTTTTTTTTTTTTTTAAATATTTATTTATTTGCTTTAGCTGTACACAATGGGTTTATTTGTACGTGGTGCTGAGGATCGAACCCGGGCCGCGCACGTGCGAGGCAAGCGCGCTACCGCTGAGCCACAACCCCAGCCCAGTTGTTTTCTTTTTAAGTCTGTTGAATCATGTCTTTCACTGAAGTCCCAGGAGCATTACTGGGTCAGAAGATATTGACTTTTTTTCCCCCTTGATCCTAGGGATGGAACCCAGGAGCTCACACATGCTAGGCAGGTGCCCTACCACTGAGTTATATACCCAGTCCCTTTATTTCTTTTCTTCTTCTTCTTCTTTTTTTTTTTTTTTTTTGTACCGGGGATTGAACTTGGCGGCATTCAACCACTGGGCCACATCCCCAGCCCTCTTTTGTATTTTATTAGAGACAGGGTCTCACTGAGTTGCTAAGTGCCTCGCCATTGCTGAGGCTGGCTTTGAACTCGCGATCCTCCTGCCTCAGCCTCCCAAATGCTGGGATTACAGGCGTGCACCACCACACCCAGCATCTTTTATTCTTTTTGGTGCTGGGGATTGAACCCAGGGCCTTGTGCATGCAAGGCAAGCACTCTGCCAACTGAGCTGTATCCCCAGCCGTGGCCTCAAATTCTCGATCCTCCTGCCTCAGCCTCTCAAGTAGCTGGATTATAGGTGTGTGATTTTTTTATGACTCTGGTCAATAATTACTTTCTAGGAGAGTTAGGCCATTTACGTTGCAACTCACTGTGAATGCATGTCCCGGGATTTCATTTTTGTGCTAATTTATGTGCACATTGAAATTTCAAAGCTGATTTAGTGTTCTTTGACATAAGCCCCATCCTTAATTCAGCCTGGCAAACTGATTGCCCTCCCCTATCCTGAAGTAGGAGCCATACATAGCAAGGCATATCCTGCTGCCGATCACAGGAGATGTTGGTTTCAGGGAAGCCACAATCTCTGCTATATCAAAAATCAGTGATAGCACCAGGCACGGTGGGGCATGCCTGTAATCCCAGCAGCTCAAGAGGCTGAGACAGGAGGATCGAGAGTTCAAAGCCAGCCTCAGCCAAAGTAAGACTGTCTCTAAATAAAATACAAAATAGGGCTGGGGATGTGGCTAAGTGGCAAGTTCCCTGAGTTTAATACCTGGTACCCTCACCCACCCCCCCCCAAAAAAAATCAATGATAGCAATTATAAGTCACAGTTAATTAGCACTTACCCTGCATCAGGAACTATGCATTATCTCACTTAATCCTTATGAAATCTCTATAGGGATTCTATTCCCTTTTTACAAAGAAATTGGCCCCAGGTCACAGCAGTGGAGCCTGGATTTGACCTATCCAGCGTCTGGCTCCAGAGCTCTAATTCTTTATCTCATTCACCTGCAAGAAAGGAAGACAAGTGAGGGCAGAGCCCGTTGCTGATACTGGGCTGGACCATGTTGGCCTTAGAGCATTAACAATAGGAGAGGCCCAGGCCAGTCCTCAAAAGGCATGTCCTCTGGCTGCCAAAATAATCTGGGCCTCACTGTGCTGTTTATGATCACAACAACTTAACGAGGCACTTGGACATACCTATTAGCCTGTCCAGTCTTCAGTCCTATGAAATAGGCCACACGCAATCCCATCTCACACGGGGGGCCCTTGGAGGCTCCGAGTCTGAGGGGCATCTAGTGGGCACGTCCCTACCCCGCACCCCCACAGGGACCAGATGCTCCCAGACCCCCTTCCAGCTCCAAATAGCTTCTGCCGCAGGAAGGCTGGCTGGGCAGGGCTGAGTTCCTGCTTGTGCCTCTCCTTTTCCTGGCCTCAGTGTCGTTGTCTGTAAAACGAGAGGAAGGGGCTAGGTGAGGCCCACATTGGAGTCCCTGAGCCTCCCACTCTAGCCGGTGGTGGCCCCTTCATTCTATCAAGAAGCCTGCCTTCTTAGTTTATCCATTTGCTTTTTCTGGTGCTGGGGATTTAACCCAGGGGAGCTCTACCACTGAGCCACATACCTGGCCCTTTTTTTGTTTTTGAGACTGCGTCTCACGAAGTTGCCTAAGTTGGCCTCGAATTTTCCATCCTCCTGCCTCAGCCTCCTGAGTCACTGGGATTACAGGCCAGTACACCTGCTCAAGCCTGGCTTCTTCAACCCTTTGCTACCTGCTTGCTGTGAGCCCAGAAAACTCCTTCTCCTCTCTGACCTCCGTCTCCAGTCTGTCAAATGGGAAGGGCCATCCTGCGTCCTCTGGGAGGGGAAACCCTTCCTTGCTGCTTCAAGCTGCTAGAAGCCACTTGGGCAGAAGGCAGGGCATCCCCTGTGGATAGCCTAGATCCAAAATATAGAAAAGCTCGCCTGTGGTGCTTACAGGGGACACAGACCCTACGTGGACAGCTCCCTGGAGATGGGTGCACGGACACCGCCCTGAAGCACCCCCAGATAAAAGCTCAAAACCCTCCGGCTCTCCATCTTCCCCCAGAAGTGGGACGTCTGGGTGGCAGGAGCGGGTATATTTAGCCTCTGGGGTACTGCCAAGCGTCTTCCCAAAGTGGCGGTGAGAGTTTACACGCCCACCTGCCAGCCTGGGCCTGGTCATTGTCAGACGCCCCTGCCATGGTGGGCGTGGAGTGGGCCCCAAGTGCTGCTAATCCGGGTCGTCCTGGCGAGTCCTGTGTCCAACATCTCTCCTTGGCGTGCATTGCCCATGGGAGGTGGGATGAGGTCAGAGGTCGGAGGTCAGTGCTCCCCACAGAGGGAGGCACATGTTGGGGTCCCTCCTGGACGGCCTTGGGTGCCCCAGCCCCACGGAACTCTGGGGACTGGGATTGAGGTGTTCAACCCAAAGTGGAAGCGCTTAGGTGTCCCCACAGCCCTGGTGTAACTCCAGGGGAAACTGAGGCTCCCAGAGGCACAGGGACTTGCCAGGGCCACCGGGGTGGCAGAGGTTGAGCCAGGGCCACCCCAAGATTTCTGACTAAAGTGGGCTGGGTGTGGGGTTTGGGCTGGGGCCCAGAAGGTGTGTGGGCAGGCAGGGCCTGGGAGGAAGTTTTGCCACCATCTGGAAGCAACAGCTTGATTCCCCTAGAGGGGACAGGTGAGGGGGGCTGGGGGCGGGTCCTAACCACACTCCCCACAGGGGTGTCCAGGACGTGTGCACCCCTTCTGTGGCTCCAGAGAGAGTCTTGTCCCCTTTCTTGTCTCCCTTGCCCGTTTGTCTTCTCAAGACAGCTCCCAGCTGGCACTGGAAACAGGACCATGGACACCTGTCTGGCCTCTGCCCCTTGCTCTCCTGGCCTCGGCGGGTGGAGGCACGGGAGCTGCTGGGTGTGCTCCCCAGGAGGAGGGTGGGACAGCAGGGTGGTGACATGGCTCCCCCTGGGCTCCTCTGAGAGGCCTCCGGAGACCCCCGCCCTGGTGCTCCGGGGGTGCCGTGTGCCTGGTGCCCTGGCCACCACAGTGCAGCAGCTGCCTCCGTGCCACAGAACACCCCGCGGCAGGAAGGGGGTCTCCTCTCCTTAGGGACACAGCAAGCAGCAGCAGGGATGAAATGCCTCTGCGCCTCAGCCTTCCAGCCATTACTACCCCCCTTTCACAGACAGGACACAACGGGAGCCTCAGAGACATCCGGAAGCTTGCCTAGTTGCTCTCCTGGCACTTTGATCCATCAACCCAAGGTCCAGGACCCAGACTCCTGCCTCTCAATAATAGCAAAGAATAAAAAGAATAGTTGGACCATTTGCCAGTCACTATATATGCCAGACTGTACATCTCTTCTTTCATGTTATCATTACTTATGTCCCCAAATGTAGGTACTGTTATAACGCACATCTTACAGATGAGGAGACTGAGGGTCAGAGTGGTTGAGCAACTTGCTCAAGGTCACAGATCTAGTAACAAGGAGCCTAGAAATAATGCAGACCTGGGTGAAGTGTCCACAACAGGCACACAGTTGACAGATGGATGAATGAGTGAATAAAATGAATGAGCGGTTCTGCAGCTCCGCCAGAAAAGCCCTCGGGGTCCTCTTCTCTCCCTTCGGAGCATCTTAGCTCAGGCATCAGGGAAGCTGCCATCTGGAGGGGAGCAGGCACTGGGCAGGGTGGGGGGCGGGGAGAGTGTTCTCGGCAGAAGGAACAGCATGTGCGGAGGCCTTACGGGGAGAGGGAGCTCGGCTGGGGGAAGTGGGGCAGCTGGGGACTTTGGGTGGGCGTGACAGATAGCCTGCTGGCTGTGAGTGTGGTCCTGTAGTGGGGGCTGAGACCAGAGAGGGACTTTATTGATGGGGAAGGGGCTACTGAAAGATTTTGGGTAGGAGACCAGCGCGACTGGACGGAGTTTAGGCGGCGGCCTCTGGCTGCTCTGCGAAGGGCCACTGTCACAGCCGAAACCTCCCAGGGGACCCGGCCTGCGCTGGAGACAAAAGGCTGGGGGGCGCCACGGAGGACGCGGGGCTGGATCTGCCGTCAGGCGCTCTGCCTCGGGATTTTGTTTTCTGTTTTTTTAATCACTGGGCGGTATTTCAGGTAAGAAGCGTGAGTGTCGCCAGCCCCTGGGGGCTCCCAGCTGAGGTCCTGGCCGCGGAGGCTCCTCCCAGCCCGCCGCGCCCGGCCCCGCCCCCGGGCCCCGCCCCTCGGGCCCCGTCGTCCTGATTGGCTGGCGCCAGCCCCGCCTCTCTCAGGCCGCAGCGCCGGTCCTGCATCGCGACTCCGGGACTCCGCGACTGTGCAAAGGACAGTCCCTGCCCGGGTCCCTCACTATATGACTGGACGAACAGACCGGGGGTTGGAGGGGACAGTGGCCCCTTCCAGAGAGAGCTGAGTGGTGTTGGTCACAATAATGGGCCGCCCCTCCTGCAGCACTTCAGTGCCCCCTGTACCCAGGCACTATTATTATTGCGCCCTTCTTGCCATTGGGGAGACCGAGCCACCGCACCCTCACACGGCAAGGTCGTTCAGCTGGTGGAGCCAGGGCGGAAGCCCGCAGGACTCACCTAGGATTTGGGGATGATTGTTTGGGAAGGTGGCGGCGTGACCCACGCAGCTGGTCCCAGACTGTTCGCTTTCCACCCTGCCCTGCTGCCTCTAGAACCCGCCCTGTGCCCAGCAGGCAGTGGTGATCCGTGCCTTCAAGGCAGACGAGGCAATCAGCATAGTGCCCTCTGGGCAAATCAACCATCCGAGACCCACACCATCAGGGCCGGACTGAGGAGTGGCCACAGGTTCTAGAATCAAGAGGACCCAGGTTGGAGTCCTGGCTGTTGGACTTTGCAGCTGTGTGACTTTAGGCAGGCAACCTCCCTCTCTGAGCCTCAGTTCCTTTGTTCTGTAAAGAGGGCTTGCTTACTTCCCTGGGTTGTTGAGAGCCTTGGAGGAGTGTGTGCTCAGAGTTTCCCTAGAGCGGACTTGGCATGCCGGGAACGCTCCCCGTTAGCATTCCTGGTATTGAGTGTGAGGAGCCCGGTGCACCTGCGGCTGGACTCTCCTGGGCTCTGCTCCAGGCCCAGTAAACTTCCCCTGTCTCCACCTGCACTCCCAGCAGGACGCCACGGGTGCCAAGCCCCACTTCCCTGCCTCATCAGGAGCTGAGTGGGGTGGTGGCGTGGTCATCACCCCCACTCTCCCCCACCATCTCAGGCCAGGGGCCCACTTGGCAGCTGGCCAGGAGCCCACGCGGCACAGGGGCCTGCAGCAGATGGCAAGGGGGGTGGGGGAGTCGTGTTCTGATTCAGCCTGCGGTGGGGAGGGGCTCGTGCGTGATGAGGAGCCCACCTCCTCCCTGCGTGGAGCCGAGCGGAACACGTGGGCCGCCCCCCCAGCGCTGCCCCTCGTCCTGGTGCCTCCCTCCCGCTGCTGAGGCACCCGCTCGGGCCAGGCTCTGGGCAGGACCCTGCAGAGGCTGTGCCAAGGCCCCGTCCTGCGACAGGAGCCGGGGTCCCAGGTAGGCAGCTCCTGCTCCTGCTCTCGGGGAGCAGTGCCAGGGCTGCTGGTCCCTCCGGTTTCTTGACACGAGGCCGTGCCACCATCCACGGGGGTAGCTCCCAGATCCCCCAGCACTTTGAAACTCGGGACACACTTGTCCTCCTGCCACGTGGCTAAAAACAGGGACATGCCTGTCACCCAGTAAATGACCAGCAAGGCTGGGGCTGGGCTGATGAGGCTGAGAGGGTCATCTCTGCTTGTCCCAAGCTCCAGAGGCAGCCCCTGGCAGCTTGGGGCACTCAGGGGATGGCAGGTCCTTGGCTTTCTGTGTCGCTGTATCTCCAGCACCCTGAAGGGGGCCCAGCGCAGAGTAGGCGCTCAGTGAATGAACTGTGGGGATTTGATGGCTCAAGTCCAGGTCCTAGGCCTGGGGGCATGGCCGGGCAGAGCAGGAACTGCCCAGGCCTCTGGGAAGTGCAGGAGCATCAGGATTGTGGAGGAGACAGGAACCCCCAGGGGTGGCCGGTGTTTAATTTGGTCCTAGAAGCTATTAGGCATTATTAATCTCTGACTGATTTTCTGTGACATGTCTGCCAGAGACTGTCCCCTCCAAGAGTCTGAACCCACAGCCTTACCTGCCTTCCTCCACCAGGAGAGGGCGAGGAGAGCTCCCTGCCCCTGCCCCGTTCTCCTTCGGCCAGGACCTTATGGAGGACAGGAGGGGCTCTGAGCATCTGTCCCCCATCCTGGGTGGGTGATCTGAGGCCCCCACCCCAAACACTGTGCCCCAGACAGTGATTGCAACAGCAGGCTGCCGTGGCATTGCCCTCAGTCCTCCCCACAGCCCTTCCAACTGGGTGCCGTGGTCTCAGGAGAAGGTAAGATCAGAGAGCTCAGGGATTTCCTGGGGCTGCACAGCACGCTGTTTCCAAGCTGGACTTGAATCCGGAGCCGTGAAACTCCAGAATCTGAGATCTCCACCCTGCAGAGGCTGTGCCGCCAGAGCCCTGTTCCAGAAGATCCTGGCTTATGCCTCCGGGTCTGCCCAGATGGCAGTGCCACCTGCAGGGAGCAAACACCCTGGGCCCTGCCCTCGAGCACCTCCCAGCCCTGGGCAGTGCTGCGCAGGCCCCGCCCCGCGGCTCTAGCGACAGCCGCCACCCAGTCCTTGCTGGCTAGGAGGCTGACCGGTCCCGGAGGCTCGCCCGCCCAGCTTCTCTAGACAGTGGGCATCGCGGTGCCCATCCTTGCCCTTCCTCCCCGCGGCCTCACCTGTCCCCCCTTCTCTGCCCCCCGAGCAGCAGGAGCTCCCGGCCCACGTGAACCTCTCAGCCGCCCCGGCCCCCGCCCCCGCGGTGCCCACCGCGCTGCACTCCAAGATGGACGAGCTGGAGGGGCAGCTGCTGGCCAAGGTGCTGGCGCTGGAGAAGGAGCGCGTGGCCCTCAGTCACAGCAGCCACCGGCAGCGGCAGGAGGTGGAGAAGGAGCTGGACGCTCTGCAGGCCCGCGTGGCCGAGCTGGAGCACGGTGGGTCCTGGCGCCGCAGAGGGCAGCGGGGCGAGGCCCGGGTGCAGATCCACCCTGAGCCGGCGCTTTCCAGAGGCTAACGCTGGATGGGACGGTGGGGAGGAGGCTGAGAGGACGAGAGAGATGGGGGACGTTACCATCATGGTCCAAGTTATCATTGACAGTTCCCCCTTCCTGGCACCCCTGAACCCTAGGGGTGGGCTAAGTGCACCCCATGTCAAGTGCTTCAGTCTTCACAAACTGCACAGGGATTTTCACAGGTGAGGAAACGGAGGTTCAGAGAGGTCAAGTGGCTTGCCCAAGGTCACACAGCCGATAAGTGGAGGATTGAGACCTCTGTTCGACTCTACCGTCATCCATTTACACACCCACAAATAACACCCGCAGCAACTCTCAGGGTTTGTCACTTGTTTAACACCTGGGCCTGGTGGTGCTGGGGAGGCAGAGAAGGATGGGGTGCAGAGAAGGATGGGGTGCAGCTCTGGGCACCAGGAGGGCTTGCTCCGGGCTCCACATCTGTCACTGGCTTGCTCTGTGACCTGGGGAGGCCACTTATTTCCCCAGGCCTGTTTTTTTTTTTTTTTTTTTTTTTTTTGGTACCAGGGGATTGATTGAACTCGGGGGCACTTGACCACTGGACCACAGCCCCGGCCCCATTTTGTATTTTATTTAAAGACAGGGTCTCTCTGAGTTGCTTAGCGCCTCGCTAAGTTGCTGAGGCTGGCTTTGAACTCACAATCCTCCTGTCTCAGCCTCCCCAGCTGCTGGGATTACAGGTGTGCACCACCGCGCCGGCCCAGGCCTGTTTTTCTCATCCAAGAAATGGGGCTTTAGGACTCATGAGATCTCATGGACCTTTTTGCCTTGAAATCTTGTGAAAACAAGTTGGGGAGCAGGAGAAACCATTTTACTGAAGAAACTGAGGCCCAGAGAGGTTAAGTTGGACTTCTTGATGGTCACACAGCCTGGAAATGGCAGAGGCAGGATTCGAACTCGGGACATCTAGGTTCAGACCACTGGGGCTTTCATCATGTCCGTCATCCGGAGGCAGAGCAGAGAAGAAGGAGGGGAGAGAGGCGGGGACGAGCCACCTGGCACCTGCGGGTGGCCGGGCGCTGCTAGCCCTCATTCCGGAAGGCCTCTGCACCCAGCCCTTGCTGGCATCCTCTGACCCACGCCATGTCACCCCACCAGGGTCCTCGGCCTACAGCCCCCCAGACGCCTTCAAGATCAGCATCCCCATCCGCAACAACTACATGTACGGGCGCGTGCGGAAGGCGCTGCCCGAGCTCTACGCGTTCACCGCCTGCATGTGGCTGCGGTCCAAGTCGGGCGGCACTGGCCAGGGCACCCCCTTCTCCTACTCGGTGCCCGGGCAGGCCAACGAGATCGTGCTGCTGGAGGCTGGCCACGAGCCTATGGAGCTGCTCATCAACGACAAGGTAGGCGGGAGGGCCCCCCCCCCCCCAGCGCCTGCCTTGCATCCTGGTCGGTGCTGAATTCAGCACACATTAAACGCCTCCTGTGTACCAGGCTGGGTGCTGGGAATGCAAAGGCAATCCAGATGTGGGCTGGCCAGGCTGGGTTGCTCCCATTGTCTAGAGGAGCAAGTGAGGTCACAGACTCTCGGTGACTTCCCCAGTGGCCCAGCTGTGGGGGCAGGGCTGGAGGTGCCTGTGCCCAGGACCCTGCTCTGTTTCTCCCAAACAGAGAGAAAGAAGGAAGGGAGAAGCCGGGCGTGGTGGCGCACGCCTGTAATCCCAGCACTTGGGAGGCTGAGGCAGGAGGATCGCGAGTTCAAAGCCAGCCTCAGCAATGGCGAGGCACTTAGCAACTCAGTGAGACCCTGTCTCTAATAAAATACAAAAAAGGGCTGGGGATGTGGCCCAGTGGTCGAGTGCCCCTGAGTTCAATCCCCAGTACCACAAAAAAAAAAAAAAGGAAGGGAGGTGCATGGACCGACCTGGGGAGGGGCCAAAGGCTGAGGACCCCCCCGCCAGTTCCTTTGTGCCCCCCCTACACACTGTGGAGGAGACTCTTCCGGGGCCACTCTGGGACCCCAATGCTGGGTAGGAGCAGGTTCATCCTGCCCACTAAGCCTGGTGGCCACTCGCCTGCCTGCGTCTTGATTTCCCACCTGTGAGTAGGAAGGACGACAGTCCCTACCCCTTAGGTTGTCACGGGAAGCAAGTGGCTGAACTCCACATAGAGGGTCTGAGCAGAGCCTGGCATTTAGCACGCCTTGACAAATGTGAGCTCTGTTGTCACCCACAGTGCAGCGCTAACAAGCTTTACCCTGCTGCCACCCCAACCTGCCCCACAGCCCGGGAGGCAGGTCCCCTCCTTGTCCCCATTCCGCAGGTGGAACAGCGAGACTCAGAGGGGAGCCAGGCTTCCCGGCCACACTCCCGTGGAGGGTCAAGGTGTGTGGTTTGGGGTTTTGGGCTCTGGAAGTCACCTCTCACCCCTCCCCTGTTCTGCCCTCTCACGCCCAGGCTCCCACCCCCGTGCTCCTTCCCCTGGCCTGGCGGGAAGGCAGGGGAAGGAGGAGTGATTGGCGGGGCAGGTGATAGAGGGGGAAGAAGAGGAACCTCTCATCACTCCTGTTGCCCCCAAAGTTCCTCCTCCTGCCTGCAGCCTCGCTTTGGCCTTGCTGGCACAGCGATCCCTGAAGAGCCCCTGGAAATGCAGGCCTCACGTCACACCCGCCTGTGACCAGCGCACAGCCACACAGAGCCAGGAGGCACCTTTCCTGGGTGTCCTGGGGAAAAAGGAAGGAGAGGGTCCCAGGGCGCAGTGAATTTCTCTTGCGGTCCCAGAAGCTCAAAGACCACCCAAGTAGCTGGGCTCCATTGAGACCCTGCCACCCAGTCCCCATCACTGCCTTCTGGTTGCTATCCCTGGCTTTGCCCCAGGACAGCCCCGGGTTCAGCACCCTGGACAGGGCCCAGGCCACTCACCCACTTGCTGGGCAGTAGGTGGTTTGCCTGGCAACAGAGCAGCCAGATGCCACTGACCTTCCAGGTGTCCTCTGTTCCCTTCCTCTGGGCCTTCACAGCCACCGTGTCTCCCTGTGGCCCCGGTGCCACTTTGGCAGTGTTGTCCCTGAAGTCCTGCTCTCCTGTGCAGGCACAGCTCACCTGAGGCCAGGACAGGCCCATCTCCCCAGTGTCCAGAATCAGGCCTGGCGCTCAGAGAGCGCGCGGGGTGAGGGAGCCCTGAAGGAGCACCAGGTCCACACACAGCAAGCGCGGTCACCGCGCAGGCCAAGCCCTGCCCCACAGCAGAGGCCCCAGAGCTCTGTGATGATTCTGAGGCTCGGGGTGGACCAGCCGCGCCTTCCCGGCTGGAGGAGAAGACAGGGCTGGTCCTTGCCCTCCTTTGACCACTTCACTTTACAGACAAGGAAACTGAGGTCCAAGGAGGGAAGGACAGCCTGCCCCGGTCACACAGGGCGTTGGTGGCAGAACTAGGGCCAGATGCTGGCCCCTGCCTTGGGTCCATGGCCTCTTTTTGCTGCCAGTGCCCGGCCCCGGCTGTGTTGGACCCTGGGCGCTGCACGCAGGGGAGCGGGCTCTGGGACATGCCCCCACCCGCATGACCTTGTGGGCCTAGAAGCATTGGAAGACCCAAACTGGACCACAGCTCGTGACCTGAGGGAAGCTCCTTGGTCAGGCTGTGGGGGAAGGGAGAGGGGTCAGCAGAACCCTGGGCGGGAGGGAGGCAGGGTCAGGACTTGGGCCAGTCCCTGCGTCTCCCAGCCCCACCCCACTGCTCCAGCTTTGGGCCTGTGGCACCCCTGACCTGGGTTGGGGTACCTGTGTCCAGGTGGCCCAGCTGCCCCTGAGCCTGAAGGACAACAGCTGGCACCCACATCTGCATCGCCTGGACCACAAGGGATGGCCTGTGGTCTGCCTACCAGGATGGGGAGCTGCGAGGCTCCGGGGAGAACCTGGCGGCCTGGCACCCTATCAAGCCCCACGGGATCCTCATCCTGGGCCAGGAGCAGGTAAGGGTCGGACTGGTGTTAGGCTGGAGGCCCAAGTGCCTGTCTTTCCCACCCAGGGGCCCTGAGGAGGAGAGACAGGCAGAGGGGACCTGAGAACACAGCAGTGGCCATTCAGACTGAACCCCCATTCTACAAATGGGAAGACTGAGGGCCAAAGAGAGCAGGCCAAAGAGACTGGAACCTCAGGGAGGACTAGAACCTCAAGGTGGGGCTATGTCCTTGGAGGTGGGGCTAGAACCTGGAGATAAAGGTAGAACCTGAAGGTGGGGCTAGAACCTTGGAGGTGGGGCTAGAACCTCAGAGGTGGGGCTAGAACCTTGGAGGTGGGGCTAGAACCTCAGAGGTGGGGCTAGAACCTCAGAGGTGGGGCTAGAACCTGGAGATAAAGGTAGAACCTGAAGGTGGGGCTAGAACCTTGGAGGTGGGGCTAGAACCTGAAGATAAAGGTAGAACCTGAAGGTGGGGCTAGAACTTTGGAAGTGGGGCTAGAACCTTGGAGGTGAGGGTAGAATCTGGAGATAAAGGTAGAACCTGAAGGTGGGGATAGAACCTTGGAGGTGGGGCTAGAACCTCATAGGTAGAACCTCGAAGGTGGGGCTGGAACCTGGAAGTGGGGCTAGAACCTTGGAGATGAGGGTAGAACCTTGGATATGGTACTAGAATCCAAAGGTGGGGCTAGAATCCAAAGGTGGGGCTAGAACCTTTGGAGGCAAGTCTAGAACCTTTGGAGGTGAGTCTAGAACCTTGGAGGTGGGGCTAGAGCCTTGGAGGTGGGGCTAGAACCTGAAGGTGGGGCTGGAACCTTGGAGGTGAGGCTAGAACCTTGAAGGTGGGGCTAGAATCTGAAGGTGGGGCTGGAACCTTGGAGGTGAGGGTAGAACCTGAGGTAGGGCTTGAATCTTGGAGGTGAAGTTCAAATCTTAGAGATTGTTTTAGCCAACTTTTTTGCTCCTGTGACTAAAAAATCTAACAAGAGCAATTTTAGGGAAGAAAAGTTTATTTGAGGGCTCATGGTTCAGAGGTCTTAGTCCATAGAAAGTCAGCTCCATTCCTCGGGGCTTGAGGTGAGGCAGGATATCATTGCGGGAGAGTGTGGCAGAGGGAACCAGCTCACATGTTTCCTCAGGAAAGAGGGAGAGACTCCACTCTCCAGATAGAAAAATATATATATACCCCATAGCCACGCCCCCAACGAACCACGCTGCCACAGCAACACCCCACCTGCCTCCAGCTACCACTCAGTTAATCCCTATCAGGGGATTAATTCACTGATTAGGTTAAGGCTATAACCCAGTCATTTCTCCTTGAAACCTTCTTGCATTGTCTTACATGTGAGCTTTGCGGGGGGGGTGGGGGGGAGGGATACCTTCTTTCTAAACTATAACAGAGATGGACTAGAACCTTGGGATGGGCTCTGTCCTTGGAGGTGGGGCTAGGACCTTGAAGGTGGGACTAGAACCTGCAGGTGGCCTAGAACCTTAGGGATGGTGCTAGAACCTTAGGGATAGAGCTAGAACTTTGTAAGTGGAACTAGAATCCCAAGGTCAGGCTAGAACATCAGAGGTGGAGCTAGAACCTTAGGGATAGAGCTTGAATGGAAGAGCTAGGACTTTGCAGGTGGGGCTGGAACCTTGGAGGTGGGGCTACAGCCCTAGAGATGGTGCTAGAACCTTAGGAATAGGAGCTAGAACCTTGTAAGTGGAGCTAGAACCTGGAGGTAGAGCTAGAACCTTAGGGATGGAGCTTGGATGGAAATGGAGCTAGGACCTTGCAGAGGTGGGGCTACAACCTAGAGGTGGTGCTAGAACCTTAGGAATAGGAGCTAGAACCTTGTGTGGGCTAGAACCTGGAGGTAGGGGGGCTGGAAAATGAGAGGACCTTGCAGGTGGGGCTAGAACCTGGAGGTGGGGCTGGAACCTTAGGTGGGGCTGGATGGAGGTGGGCTTGGATGGAAATGGAGGTGGGGCTAGAACCTTGGAGGTGGGGCTGGAACCTGGAGGTGGGGCTGGAACCTGGAGGTGGGGCTAGAACCTTGGGCATGGAGCTAGAACCTCGGGCAGGGCCTCCGCAGGGACAGGGGCCTGGCTCCCAGGCTGCCTGCTGTCTTTTCTGCCCCCTGACTCCACGTCTCTTCTCTCTGCTGCTCTCTTGGCCTAGGATACCCTTGGGGGCCGATTTGATGCCACCCAGGCCTTCGTCGGGGACATCTCCCAGTTTAACCTGTGGGACCATGCCCTGACGCCTGCCCAGGTCCTGGGCATTGCCAACTGTACTGGGCCACTGCTGGGCAACGTCCTCTCCTGGGAGGACAAGCTGGTTGAGGCCTTCGGGGGTGCAACCAAGTCCTCCTTCGACGTGTGCAAGGGGCGAGCCAAGGCATGAGGGGCCACCTCGCCCGCCACCTTGGGGACCCTGGGGCGGTCCTTCCCTCCTCAGCCTGCCCACACCTGGCCTCCCTCCTGCCCCACTCCTGGCCCTGTCTCCCACGTCCCCTCACCTGTACACACACCTCCAGGACCCCTGCCCTTCCGTGGGGTCCCCTTGGCCCCCTGGGTGGGCACAAGCATCTCCAGGCCACAGGCCAAGCCTGGGGGAGTCCAGGCCCTGTCCACCTCCTGGCTTTACACTGGGGGGTCCCTGCCCACCCTGTCCCACCAATCACAGCTGATCCCACCAACCTCCGCAGCGTCCCCTCGGGGTTGTGTGTGGCGGTGGCCTTCAGCACCTTGTCCCCAGGCTGCAGGTGGCCCCTTTCCCTCAGGGCCACAACAGGAGGTGGAAGAGGCCGTCGCAGGCATAGGAGAGCAGCCTCGCCTGTCCCTCTTCTCCCAGCTGCCCATCGAGGGCAGGTCTGGACGGAGCCGCCACGCCTCACCCCCTTCCCTCCGTCTGTGTGCAGTGGTGTGAATGCCGGTCCCATACCCAGGCTCACCAGCCTCACTTTCCAGGACACTCCCTGCCCAGCCCCACCTGCAGGGCTGGGGACCAAAGGGCCAGAGGCCAAAGGACTATAGTCACTCCTTGTACCCAGGGCTTGGGCCACTTTGTCCTGTCTGGGAGCTTAAGGTAGAGGCATCATGGCCCAGAAGACCCCTTCTGCATGGCCCTGGGGAGGGAGGAAGAAGTGAGAGGGCTCTGCTGCTAACCTGCTGTGTGGCCTTCTATAAGTGCCTGCCCTCTCTGGGCCTGGCTTTGTCTTTGTGAGTTGATGCCCTTGGTTCGGCCACTTCTGAGAGCTCTCCAGATGGACAGTGAGATGACGCCCCTGCCCCACAACCTGACCAGGTGGGTAGTGCAGGGAAAACCTGAGAACCCAGGGCCTTAGTAGGGGCAGGTCCTGGGACTGGCAGCAGATGGATCAGGCTGGGCATGCGTTAGGGTCAGCAGCTGGCTGCAAAGGTCAAGGTTCAGGGTAAGGTTCAAGACAGACCAGACTCCCACACGAATTATACCTAACAGCTCCTTCTGGGCCCCTCTAGCCTGACACCCTTACCTGCCTGAGAGTGTCATAAAGACCTTGAGTCCTCACCAGCTTCCCCAAGAGAGTGGAAGCATGTCAGAGCTGAAAAAAGCCATCCAGTCTCACCTCTTGCTGTGAGAAATGGGGAAGAGCCCAGAGAGGGCAAGTATCTTGCACAGGATCACACAGCACAGTGGGGCAGAGCCAGCACTAGGATCTAGGGCCTTTGACTTCCTCTTCAGAGCTCCTCCCTCCCCACCATGCTGCTTGTCCTTGAGGGTCTTTGAGTCCAGCCCACACCTGAGAGGGGGGACGTTTGAGAGGGCGGGATGCTTTCCAGCATGCCACTGGAACGTCTTCCTTTAGGCAACACCCAGACTTCTTGGCACCCCAGGAGGAGGGCGAGCGTGACCCCTGGGCACTGTGGCAGAAGGGACAGCTAGGGATGCACATGTCCCTCCCAGGCATCTGAGCAATGGTCCTGGTGCCTCTCGCCCCTCCTTTTGTCCCTGTGACGGTTCCCCATGGCCCCTCAACCTGAGCCATGACGCAGGAGCCACAGGCTGCGGGGCTCAGTGCCCTGGAGGTGGGTTCATGTCCGGGACTTGTGGCCTCCGCCCGGATCCTCATTTCCATTTCGAGAGCACAGCGCCTCCGTCCCAGTGCCCCTGGAAGGCAGCACAGAGGGCTTCAGGCAGAACCACTGAGATCTCGGTTGCCCCGGTAACAGCCAATGACATCAGCCCAAGTGCTGGGTCAAGTGTCTCACCATGATGACAGGGGCTGTTGCCGGGGCGATGGCAGGATTCGGAACTTGGATTCCGGGGACGTGGCTTGGTTGGGCTTCTGCTATTGTTTTGGAAGAAGTCGCTTTTATGAGACCTGAGAAGGATCAGGCCTTGGGAGGGAGGTGACAGAACCTGCTTGGCCACTTGAGCCCACCCTGACACGCCATCCCCAGGCCACATTGATGCCTGAGCCGCTTTCCTATATGCCAGGTCACCTTGGTCAGCCTCCAGGGGGAGAGGAACAAACTGCAGGTGTTGGGGGTGTGGGCTCTGAGTGCGGCCCCACCTCCCCACCTGTTCATGGGTCTGTGGACACAGGGCACCTGCTCTTGGGACAGTTGGGTAACTTCAGCTGCTCCTGGACATGTCCAAGAGACAGGGAAAGAGGGGTTGGGCCTGGCCACCAGGGAGGACGGAGCCAGACTCGTCAGGTCCTCGTTAGGCCCCGGCGCCCACTGAGCAGCGCAGGCACCATCTTGACCGTCCTCACAGCGCAGTTGTGGGTCAGGACTGTTCCTGGCCCCGCGCTACAGGGAGGGAGTGGGGCTCAGAGGGGTGAAGTGCCCTGCCTGTGTCCATCGGCCTCCGGGGTGAAGTACAGATTTCCACCCAAAGGCTCCGTTCAGGGCCCAGCCCGCACCCCAAGGGCACGAGAACACTGACTGCAGAGACGGCGTTAGGTGCATCGCCGCTCGCGGGGTCCAGCCTGAGGGACAGGAGAAGCAGGTGTGGGAGGAGTGGGCCCCAGGGCCAGGGTCCTTTGGTGAGGCTGTGAGAGGGTCCCCACCCCTGAGGGATCATGTCCCCGAGTCCCCGGCAGTGTGGGCCCCCCCCCCCGGTGCCAGGTGCTTCACAGCTGCCCTCTGCCAGATTCCCCACCTGTGCCACGTGGGCCGCACCCTCCAGAGTCCCCACCAGGCGTGCCCCCTGCCACAGTCGCGCTGACCCGGGACCCCTGGATCGGGCGAGAAGGTTCTCAGAGGAGAATGAAGCCCTCACCTTGCAGATTGAGGAAGCTGAGGCCTGGGGAGGGTGAGTGACCCCCAAAGCCACCCTGCTGACGCTGGGCGCCGTGAGCCCCCTTTCCGGCCACGCCCAGTTCTCCAGGACCCAGGGCCCCTTTTCACAGCACTGGGTCCCCCCCCAGCTGTCCCAGCCTCCTTGGCCTGAGCGAACTGGGGAAGGGCCCTGCCAGAGACAGGATGGCTCTTCACCCCTTGTCCCAGCTGCCTGCCACCCCAGACCCCACCCTGACCCCTGACCCTGGGAAGGGCCGTGTGGTGCAGGCTGAGCGGCCGGCAGCATGTCACGTTGTCCGACACTGTGAAGTTAGTGTCCCCCACCGACCGCCCTCCCGGCCCACCCTCCCCGTTCCTGCCCCCGATTTTGTACATAGTGACCCGAGATGCAGCGTGTGCGTGTGCGCGTGCGTGATCTGTGTCATGGTTTTTGTTACTTTTTCGTTTTTGTAAATTTGAATGTTCAAAATAAACATTCCGTTTACTCGAAGGCTCTTCTTTTGGGGGTGGGAGGGTGCGGCCCCGTGTGCCCTGGACTGCCCCAGAGCCTCACCCACGCGGGCGCGCCGGGCTCAGTCACACCTCCTGTCCCAGCGTTCCTGCGGCAGGGCTGTAGGAACCAGGTCCCTCATGGAAAGTGCCCCAGTTCTGAGAACTGGGCTTTGGCCTCGTTCCGAACACCCCTTCCCCACGTGTGCCCCAGTTCCGGGATCCGGGTGCCTGACTTGCTCCCTAGGACCCAGTCTGAGTCACTTGCTTGGACCCTTGGGGTCCTGGAGTCAGGGAGGTGGAAAGACCCTGTCATAGTCCAACCCCCTCCCCGAAGGTGGCTGGACTCCTCTGGCACCTGCAGCCTGGAGACTGGACCCTCGGAGCAGCACCAGGGGCTGCTGCCACCCGCCTCTTCTACCACCCACCCCAGCCCCGCAGGGTCTCCATCTGGTCCCAGGACCCCCCTGCACACACTGTCTCAGGGGCACTTTGTCAATGTGACCACTGTTTGGGGCTGGTCTTTGTCTTCAAATGACCCCCGTGAGTCAGGGGCTAGGCAGGGTCACACCAGCAGAAGGGACTCCCCAGGCTGTCCCCAGAGCTTCCCAACCTTCCAGGAATTGCAAGAGTGAATTCCAGGTAGGCCTGGCTGCAAGTGGCCCGTCCAACAGGAGAGGCGCGTGTGGCGTCTGCTAAGGTAGCTGACAATTCACGCGCTGTGTG
Organism: Tamias sibiricus; assembly: GCA_025594165.1. Classification (NCBI taxonomy): domain Eukaryota; kingdom Metazoa; phylum Chordata; class Mammalia; order Rodentia; family Sciuridae; genus Tamias; species Tamias sibiricus. The sequence goes on along the minus strand of CM046661.1, from coordinate 168,614,203 downwards.
TCCCGCCAGAACCCTTCCAGATTTGTTTTACGATACGGATGCTTTCGAGGACTTCCCACCCAGCTGGGGAGGCGCACCTTGAAGACCCAGCTGCAGAGACGCGTCCTGTTTATCCTCTCCCGCCCCGATCTACCTGCAGACGCCCTCTCTCCCTCTGTCCCCCAAGCTGGCAATGCCCAGCCCTGGTGCTGTCCCACCTCCGCGCCTGCTTCCCAGCCCTGCGCAGCTGAGCCCAGCCGTGGGGAAACGCGGGGCCCTGGTGCGCACCGACTCCCATTGAACCCCAAGGCCCGAGGCCTCCAAGGGGCGCGTCGCCCTGCCTCGCGTCTAAGCACTCTCTAAGGCTGTTACACTGTCCCCCTCCTCGACTCTGCCACCCTGCGTCCCCAGCACTGCACCCTCAAGGCCGACTGTACCTCCTCGTTCATGGAGGGGACAGAGGCCATCGCGCAGTCTCTCCCTCCTCACAGGTCACTTCTCAGCTTCCTCCTGTCACTCTGAACTGTCCCTGCTTCTCTGAAGCACTGTGTGCTGGAGCTCGTCCCCTCCACCTTCTCTAAAACATGTCCCCTGAGTGACCAACTCATCCCCTGCTGTTTTGTCACTCCAGTGGGCACACAGTTCCCCCCAGTGTCTCCTCCCTTAAGCAAAATCCCTGCTTTTGTTACTGGAGGGGTCTTGGAGAGGGGGGCCTGGGCCCAGGAGGACCGTGTCCTTGACTCTCCAGGTGTAGAAGGCAGTGAGGCTGACCGTCAGCTCGGTGGGGGCAGAGCAGCACACCAAGGAGAGGCTGTTTTTTCTAAGAGGATTTGGTGCCGGGTGGGCGTGGGAAAGTGCGTGGGGATGGCATCAGCATGGTGACCACAGGACAGTTTAAGGTGGCCTGGCGGTTCTCGGGATCCCAGGTGGACCTTGTCTCCTCTGCCTGATTCATAGACAACGTTGGGCACGCTGCCTGTATTACAGGTTTCTTAAAATATCATATGTCCTTTTGTTAAATCTATTCTAAAAATATGCATTCGTAACTGCTCTGTGCGGTTCTCATGAGCAAGTGAGCCGACAGTGACTTCAAGGTTTACAGATTTCTCAAGAATTTGGGAATGACAGGCCCAGGGATGGAACCCAGGGCCTCTCACATACCAGGCCAGTGCTCTACCACCGAGCTGCATCCCAGCCCTTTCTCTTTATTATTTTGAGAGAGGATCTTGTTCAAATGCCCAGGCTGATTTTGAACTTGCAATCCTCCCTCAGCCTCCTGAGTAGCTGGGGTGCTGGCTCACACTGGAATTTTAATTTGGTCTGACTCTGGAAAAAGCCTGCTACGTTAGTCAGCTTCTGGCACTATAATAAAATACTGGAGATAGTCAGTTTACAAAGAAAATATTTATTTGGACTTACAGTTTGGGAGGTTCTGGTCACCGGTCAACAGGCCCCATTGCTTTGGGCTTGGGCTGGACAGCACGGGGGACAAGTGGCAGAGTCAAGCCACCCACTTCAGAAAGCAAAGAGAAAGAGGCCAGGGGTCTCACAGTCCCCTTCAAGCACACTCCTAATGACCTAAGGACCTCCCATAACCCCCTCCACCAAAACCGCCACCCTCTCCCAGTAGGGTCGTGCTGGGGACCGAGGCTTTGACACAGGGCCATTCGACATCCAGGCTGTGGCACACAGTGCCAGGCTATGTGTCTGTGATTGGGCCCCTGTCCTTTCAGGGGTATCAAACAAGAGCTGGTGGAGGAGTTTTCTGTTGTACACGGACTCCCCGCTGAGAAACCCCAGGAGAAAACAAGTGACATATTTAAGACACTTAAGGAAGGCATTAGGGGGGACCAACGACAGGCGGTTTGAGGGCAACCATTCTGGAGGGATGAGAAGTGCAGAGGCTGAGCCCGCCTTTGCAGGAACCTCCCACTACGACAATTGGCTGTGTCCAGCAGCTGGCCAATGTGTCCTAGAAATCAGATAACAAGGAAGTGTAGAGCACCCAGCTGAGAACTTCAGGTGCAGGAGGAGGCACTCGGGCAAATGGCCCAGACCTTCAAGGGGCCCCAAAGGGTTACTTTATTCTTGTTTTGTGTACCAGGGATTGAACCAAGGGGCACTTTACCACTGAGCTACATCCACAGTCCTTTCTATATTTTTATTTTGACGCACAGTCTTTCTTGTTAAGTTACTGAGGCTGGTCTCCAACTTGCAGTCCTCCTGCCTCAGCCTCCCGAGTCACTGAGATGATCGGTGCGTGCCACTGCACCCAGCCAGGGTTACAACTGCAAACTTCCAGCCCTTCCAGGGATTACCATTCCTCTTCCATTCCTCTCACCTGTCGACTGAATTATACCATCAGCCAGTTCACCGACAGCTTTCTAGAAGCAAAATGAATTCTTTCTGAAGAAAGAAAACATTATTTTACTTTTTTTTCCCCCCTAAGGTGAGGTCTCACTACATTGCCCAAGCTGGTCTGGAATTTCTGGGCTCAAATGATCCTCCTACTTTAGCGTCCTGAGTAGCTGGGACCACAGCATTGCCAGGCATATAAGATTTTTGCTGTACAAGATTTGGCATTCAGTAGAAAATTATAAGATATATCCAGAAACAAAACTGAACGGTTGAATATCCACAGGGGGGAAAAAAAGATTTAAAGGCATCTGACAAAATTGCATAGAAATTAACACACACACACAGGTACAAGTGGAGAAAATCTGAATAGGATTGTATCTGTGTCCATACCTTGGTCATGTTTTACTCTGTTTTTGCAGGATGGTACTACTGGGGAAAACTTCGGTAAGGGCACAGGAGATCTCACTTTCCTATTTTTTTTTTTTTAACAACATAACAGAATCTATAATCATCTCAAAGTAAAAAAAAAAAATTAAGAAATACCAAAATAAGAGATCCAAATAGTGGAGTTATAAGACACTTGAAAGCAATTCTGAAGTTACTTTCACAATTGAAATACTGGAATACCCAATATGATAATATTGGGGCCATTAGAGAAAAAATGGGAGAATTTCAAAAGAGAATTACAGACTATAAAAAAAGTATCAAACGGAAATCTGAGAACTGAAAGATATACCACCCAAATTTGTGAACTTAATAGATTTAACAACAGGCCAGATGCAGGGAGGAATTTCTCTACTCAAGAAATCCAAAGCAATTAGGGGGGACCTGAGGAGTACAGAGAAGGGCTTAAGATTAACATCAGGCATCGCAAAAGCCTAATGTGTAGGGAATCCCAGAAGAAGCGGAAAGTAGGATAGGGCAGAAATGATATTTGAATACATAGTATCTAGGAATTCTCCTCAAACCACTGAAATACATTAAGCCACAGATTCAAGAAACTCAGGAACTCCAGACAGGAGAAATTCAAAGAAAACCACAACGAGGCAGCCGAAAGTGAAAAAAGCTATAAACCAAAGACAAGAGGAACATCTTAAAAGCACCCAGAGAAAGATGCTCTACTTTCCAAGAAGCAACAGCAAGACCATAGTGTTGCCGCCTGAAGCGATGGCCGCTTGGAGCAGCAAAGCCGTGGGAATAAGTTCAGAGCCAGACTGGAAACAAACAGGATCTTTATTCTGTCAGTTTCTCTCTCTGGCTCTAACAATCCTAACACATACCACACACCAGCAAACAACCAACAACCAAAATGGCCCCCGACCCCCTCCGCCCTCGGCCCAAGTCTCTCGAGATCCCGGGCCAAGTCTTGTGAGACTACGGAAGGTGGCAATGTCCAAAACTCCATGGCCCAAAGTCAACCGCAATCATAGCCATCTCCCCAAACAGGTCTCCTGCACCATAGCTTCCTGCTGTGATCTGAATGTGTTCCCTAAGCTCATGTGTTAGAAATGCAACCAGAGTGCGGTAGCACAGACAGGCAGGTTCAAGGGAGGAGTGGAGGTCACAGGACTCTACGCACGTGGTGGTCAGGGTGGCTCTGCTATAAAAGCAGGCATGGTCTCTCTTGCTCTGATGCTCTTCCCTTCCCTTTCCTGTTCAGCCACGGGATGCATAGTAGGAACGCCTTCACCAGCTGTAGGTGCTGTGCTGTTGGCCTCCCCAGCCTTAGAACTGTGAGAAATAAACTCCTATTCCTTATAAATCAGTCTTGCTGGGTGCAGTAGTGCACTCCTGTAACCTCAGTTACTCTGGAGGCTGAGGCAGGAGGATTGCAAGTTCAAGACCAGCCTCAGAAACTTAGCAAGACCCTGTCTCAAAATAAAAAATAAAAATAAAAGGGCTGGGGATGTGGCTCAATACTAAGATGCCCCTATGTTTAATCCCCAGTATCAAAAAGCTAAAAACAAAAAACTCAGTCTCAGTTGTTTTGCTATAGCAGCACAAAATGGAGTAAGACACTATGTGTTCAATAAAAGAAAGGGAGAAAGGAAGAAATCTGGCAAGTGTGGCGAGGGATAACTGGCTCCGTAGAATTCTTTTTTTTTGTTTTTGTTTTTTGTTTTTTTTTTTTTTTTAATATTTATTTATTTGCTTTTAGTTGTACATAATGTGTTTATTTGTATGTGGTGCTGAGGATCGAACCCGGGTCGCGCACGTGCTAGACAAGTGCTCTACCGCTGAGCCACAATCCCAGCCCATTGTTTTTGTTTTTGTTTTTGTTTGTTTGTTTTGGTACCGGAGATTGAACTCAGGGGCACTTGACCACTAGGCCACATCACCAGCCCTTTTTTTGTATTTTATTAGAGACAGGGTCTCACTGAGTTGCTAAGTGCCTCACCATTGCTGAGGCTGGCTTTGAACTCGCGATCCTCCTGCCTCAGCCTCCCAAGTGCTGGGGTTACAGGCGTGCACCACTGCACCCGGCTGGCTCAGTAGAATTCTATATTCACTGAAAACATCTGTCAGAAGTCAAGACTGGCATGGTGGCGCACTCCTGTAAACTGCTTGGGAAGTGAAGGCAGGAGTCCTGATCGAGAGTTTGAGGCCAGCCCCGCCAGCAGAGCTTCCCTGAAGGAAATACTAAAGAAAGTGCGTCAGGGGGAGAGAAAGTCATCCCTGAGGTGAGCATGGAGATTCCAATGGAGACCACCGAAAAGGATGGCTATATGGACCAAGCTAAGTAAATACTGATGGAAGAAAACAGAAGCAATTACCTCTTGTGAGGTTTCAAATTCAGGACACCAATAGGAACAGAAAGTGGAGAGAAATACACACAGGTAAAGTAGTTCAATGTCTTTACCTTGTCCCAAAAGTAGTAAAAATATTAATCTACATGAAACTTTAACATGCCTAGGATCACTGTTCTGTTGTCCTATGGTAGTCACTAAAAGCACTGTGTAATGACATGTGACTAACATGTTACTACAAAAGCAAAAATAGAATAATAAAAATAGTTCAAAAGAAGGCCAAAAAGTGAGAGGAAAGGGTGGGACAATAGAAAATAAATGGCAATTTGCTGATTTAATCATAAATTTAGAGAAGACTAGCCGACGATGCACACAGCACACTCCCTAGCCCTGGAAGATAAGGAGCTGCCTCCACCCCCATCTCAGGCGACATCTCCCTGACCATCATTCTTGGTGGTTTCAATCTTTTGTCACTGCGTTTAAAGAGCCAGGTATGAGGATTCAGATCATGCACAAAAGTTTCCTAAAAATTCCTGGATGACCGCGGATGCAGATAAAGTATGTGATATTTTAGAAACTTAGGGGGAAAAGCAGAATGGTATTTTTATGTAAAGCCTTGACCTAGTATAATTGTATTTAGACCTTGTTATCGCTCCAGTACATAGGAGATGTGTACAGTGTTACAGCAGTTGTCTATGTTTAAATTGTGTGTGTAAAAAATCACGAAAAAATGGCCGGGCATGGTGGCACATGCCTGTAATTCCAGCACTTGGGAGGCTGAGGCAGGAGGATCACAAGACCAAATCCAGCCTCAGCAATGGCAAGGCACTTAGCAACTCAGTGAGACCCTGTCTCTAAACAAAATACAAAAAAGGGCTGGGGATGTGGCCCAGTAGTCGAGTGCCCCTGAGTTCAATCCCCGGTACCAAAAAAAAAAAAAAAAAAAAAAAAAAAAATCAGAAAAAAATGGAGTGGTTAATTTTTCTAAGTGAAATAACTCTTCTCTCCACCCAAATTTTTCCCTGAAGTTGCTGGCATTTGGGTCAAGGTTTTATTAAAAGCTACATTTAATGACAGTGGCACAAAAAAGGTCAAAATAAATAAACAAAATAAATGTAATGTACATGAGAATTTAGTATTCCAACTAAAAATAAATGTCAAACTGAATTTAAAATTGTCATTTGAAAGATTGAAATTAAAAGGATAAAAATATATGCTGTGAAAACATTGATTCAAACAAAGTTAGTATACTTAGTTTAAAGTACACTTTAACACAAAAAGCACTGCTAGAGATAAAAGGGACATTACATGATGATAAAAAGTCAGTCTCAGGGGTGGGGGTGTAGCTCAGCGGCAGAGCACTTGCCTAGCATATGTGAAGTCCTGGATTTGATCCCCAACACTGCAAGAAAAAAAAATAGTCAATCTCTTAGGAAGATATAACTATTGTAAATTTGAATGCACATAAGAACATAGCTCCATACATATAAAGTAAAAAGCGACAAACAAAACCAAAAGGAAAAATCTAGAAATCCAAACTCATAGTGAGGTAGTTTAACACACCTCTTTCAATAACTTATGGGACAAATAGACAAAAAATATCAGTGTGGGTACAGAAAATTTGAACAAAATGATCAACATTTTTTTTTTTTTTTTTTTTTTTTTGTGGTACCGGGGATTGAACTCAGGGGCACTTGACCACTGGGCCACATCCCCAGCCCTTTTTTGTATTTTATTAGAGACAAGGTCTCACTGAGTTGCTAAGTTCCTTGCCATTGCTGAGGCTGGCTTTGAACTCGCGATCCTCCTGCCTCAGCCTCCCAAAGTGCTGGGATTACAGGCGTGCGCCACCGCGCCCGGCAACAATTTTTTAAGTATTTATTTTTTAGTTGTAGTTGGACACAATACCTTTATTTTATCTACCTTTATGTGGTGCTGAGAATCGAACCCAGGGCCTTGCATGTGCTAGGCGAGCGCTCCACCGCTGAGCCACAACTCCAGCCCAAAATGATCAACAATTTTGACCCAACAGAGCAACTACAGAATAGACATCCTTTTCAATTTCACATGGAAAATTTACTATGACAGGGCAAAATAATACCTCCTCCCAGAAGAGGACCACACCCTAACCCCAGAGCCCGTCACTATGTCACATGGCATCATGGTTTGGATATTAAATGTCCCCCAAAGGCTAATACGTTGAAGACTTGGTCCCAGCTCGTAGTGCTACTGGGGGCTGGGGGGGAGTTGGAGGAAGGAGATCACTGGGGACGTGTCCTTGAAGGGTGATTCTGGTCCCCAACCCCTTCTGCAGCTCTCTCTGCTTCCTGGCCACCCTGAGGTGAGCAGTTTGTCATGTTGCTTCTGCCTCAGACCTAAGAGCAATGGAGTCAGCCGACCATAGACTGAACCTGAAACCAAAATAAACCTTTACTCCTTTACATAGTTTTTCTCAGAAATTTTGTCACAGCAATGGAAAGCTGATCGACAGACATGGCCAAGGAAATTAAGGCTGCAGATGGAATTACTGTTGCTAATCAGATGAGAGAGAGTCCTGGATTATCCAGAGGGACTCAGTGTTATCACATGGGAGCTTAGATGTGGAGGAGGAAGCAGAAGAGCCAGAGAGAGGCAATTTGAGACTCAACCAGTCATTGCTGGCTTTGAAGATGGATGGGGCCATGACCCAAGGAATGAAGGAATCTCTGGATGCTGGAAAAGAAAGTAAACAAGAGCCTCTCTTAGGAAGGAAGGCAGCCCTGGAGACACTTAGGGGCTCAACAAGACCTGTTTCAGACATCTGACCTCCAGGACTATCACAGATGACAAATTGGTGTTAAGTCAGTAAGTGCTAGAATTTGTTATGGCAGCAGCAGGAAGCATGCACTAGCTGATCATACGCTGGATAAAAGCGAGTTTCGATAAATTCTAGAGAATGGAAGCATAATGGATGTGAAGTCAGAAATTAGTAGTAGATGGGGGCTGGGATTGTGGCTCAGCGGTAGAGCACTCGCCTAGCATGTGCACGGCCCGGGTTCGATCCTCAGCACCACGTAAACATAAATGCATTGCATTGTGTACAACTAAAGTAAATAAATAAATATTAAAAAAAAAAGAAATTAGTAGTAGAAGCAGCTAGCTAATAACCGGATGTTTACAAATGAAGCAATACACTTACAAATAACTCATGGGTCCATGATGGATCAAGGAAGGAATCTCTGATCAGACCATTTGAACTAAATGACAGTGAAAATATGGAATACCAAAATGTATGAGATGCAGAGGGGAATTTTTATGCTGAGAGGGAGATTTTTAGCCTTGAGAGTATATGTTAGGAAAGAGTCAGAAAAAGAAACCAAATCAAACAAAAAGAAGGAAATAATAAAGATAATAGCAGAAACGAATAAAATAGAAAATGAAAAATATTATAAAGAGAATAACATCAGGGGCTGGGGTTGTGGCTCAGCGGTAGAGTGCTCGCCTAGCATGTGCACGGCCTGGGTTCGATCCTCAGCACCATGTAAGAATAAAGGCATTGTATACAACTAAAACAAATAAATAAATATTTTTTTAAAAAAGAGAATAACATCAAAAGTAGGCTCTTCCTGAAACAAGGAATCAGAATGGTTAAATTTCAGTGAACAGGGCAGGAGAAAAAGGCAGGGAGAAAGTTCTGGGAGTCATGAAATAGGCTACTTGGGGAACCGAGCCAGGTTGGGAGCCACCAAGAATGAGCCCCAGGGAGTTGTGACACAGATTTGTCACAGCTAGCATGGAGCCGGCTCTGCTCTGGGAAAGGACACAAGCCTGTGAGCTGAGTCACACATCCCACCATGAAGCATAAAAGGGCCTCGAGCGCCTGCTCTCTGTTGGGTCCTGGAGGAACAGAGGATGGAAAGATGAATAGGACAAGGTCCCTGCTCCTAAGGAGCTTGAAGGAGGAGACAGAATCAAACCACAGAAAAGAGAGGGGAAGGATAATGACAGAAACATACACCATATCAGATGGGAGCACAAAGGACTCCTCTGGTTACACATGATGGGATCCCAAAGTGGCAAGTTTAGGCCAAAAGCTTATGGGCTCCTCTAACAAAAAGGAGGGTGAAGGAAGAGGAGAGGAGAGTGTGAGCAGAGAGGACACGAGAGCAGAGGCAGGAAGGTGAGACACCACCGGGGGTGTGGGGAGAGGAAGGAGAGTTGGCATCCTTGGGGCATAAAGCTCACAGGATGGAGCAGGAAGAGGAGATGCAGCAACTAGAAGAATGAGAAGTTATACTCCATTTATGTATGATGTGTCAAAATACATTCTAAGCCGGGCGCGGTGGTGCACACTGTAATCCCAGCACTTGGGAGGCTGAGGCAGGAGGATCGTGAGTTCAAAGCCAGCCTCAGCAATGGTGAGGCACTTAGCAACTCAGTGAGACCCTTCTCTAATAAAATACAAAAAAGGGCTGGGGATGTGGCCCAGTGGTCAGTCAGTCGAGTGCCCTTGAGTTCAATCCCTGGTATCAAAAAAACAAACAAAACAAACAAACAAACACAAACAAACAACTACAACAACGACAACAAAACACATTCTACTGTCCTGTATAACTAATTAGAACAAATGAAAAAAAGAGAGATGCAGGTACCACGGCCCACACGAGGAGCCTTGACCACCAGGTCACGGCACGTGGATGTCACCTGGCAAGCGCTGGGGCACCATGGCGGGAGGGCAGTTGTTGTTAAACAGGTCAGACTGGTACGGAGAACGATCAGAGAAGAGCAAGACTGCAGTCGGGTGCCATCAGGAAGCTGTGCAGCGACACAGACAGGACACAGACAGGATCGTGGTGCTGTGCACATGGGAGGGCCCCGGGCGTGGCCAGGAGGGCCTGTAGTGGGGAGACAGAAGTCAGAACTGGCAGATGTGACTGGCCAGACGTGGGCTGTGACCCAAATACCTGACAAGAACAGCTTAGAAGAGGAAAAGTTCATTTTGGCTCAAGGTTTCAGAGGTTCAGTCCATGGTCAGTGGATTCCATTGCTCTGGGCCCAAGATGAGGCAGAACATGAAGGAGGAAGGGTGTGGTGGGGGTGTCCTGCTCATGGTGGCCAGGAAGCAGGGATGGAGGGGAAAGGGCCAAAGACCCACCCTTCCAGGGCACACTCCCAGTGACCCACCTCCTCCAGCTACATCCCACCTGCTTACAGGTGCCACTCAAATTGTCCATTCAAATCAGGATGGCTGATTAGGCTACAGCTCTCGTCATCTAACCAGTTCACCACTGAATATTCCTGCATCAACACAGGAGCTTTTGGGGGACATCTCATGTCCAAATCATGCGAAGGGCAACTCCCTAGGGCCTGAGGGAGGTCAAGGGGTGAGCGATGGTGCCATTTACTGAAATGGGGAATGCAGGGGAGCAGACTGGAGGGAAGCGGCCAGTTTAGTTTGGGACACATTGAGTTTGCAGGGCTTGAAGGACATCTGGTGGAGATGGCCAGGAGAAAACTGGCTATGAATGACACCCCCAAGGGACAGTCCTTAAGGCAGCAACTCTCAACCAGACATGCATGGGGTGGCCTAAGTCCCTGAGGGAGGGTTCAGAATCAGGAAGGCTTTTCTAGACTACATACTCTGACTATGATTCCAGTAAGAACCCTGGGGAATGAGATCGAAGGAAACACTGCTACTGAGGAGTAGGTGATTCAAGGTAGCAAGAAATTTGAGACCACTGGTGAGAAGAAAAGAGGGTCAAGTTAAGCACAGAGAGCAAAGGAAGAAGAGCCCCAGAGAGAGACCAAAAAGGAAGGAAGTTCTATGGAGATGCAGGGGAGCAGGGTGTCAGGATGGAGCAGCAACTCTCAACTGTGTGTTGCTGCCTGAAGCGATGGCCACTTGGAGCAACGAAGCCGCGGGAATAAGTTCAGAGGCAGACTGGAAACAAACAGGCTCTTTATTCTGCCAGCTTCTCTCTCCAGCTCCAACAACACCCCTACACGCCGTCCACGCTCCTCCAACAACCACCAAATGGCCCCGACGACGACCCACAATCCCCCAGGCCAAGTCTCACGAGATCATGCAAATGACGCCGACCACATCTGCAATGTCCCGGGCCAAGTCTCACCAGACCATGGAAGGTGGTAATGCTTATGGCTCACAGCTAACCGCAATCTTAGCTATCTCCTTTATTAGGGCTCCTGCAACTGTGGGTGTGCACCCATGTGCCTGGGGAGTGTCCACATTCCTGACCTCACCATTCTGGTGCAGTGGGGCCTTGGAATCTGCACTGTAGAGTTCTGCAGGAGCTACCTCCATGCTGGGGTTGCCTGAGGAAGGGCATGGACAGCAGATTCAGCCAACAGAGGCGATGGAGCCAGTATGGTAAAGATGGAAACTGGGTCTTTCAGATTCCACAGCTCAGGAGGTCATTGGTAACTGTGAAAGAGGCAATTTTGGTGGTGTTGTGGGAGTGGAAGCCAGATGGCAGTAGGCTGAAGACTGGAGGGAGGTGAGAAAGAAGACAGCAAATGTGGACCCCTTGCTGGAGAAGTTTGGGTAAGAGGCAGAAGCAAGAGCATCATCCCACTCAAAAGCCACCTTCCATCTCCCAGAGAGAGCTGGCAAAGAGGATTAAAGAAATCTGGAGGCCGAGTGACACATTCCATGGACGCTTAAACGTGCCAGGGTGGCAAGCTGGGAACCGACAGGGACCTAGTGCACTTCAAGCTGCCAAGTCTCAAAACCAAACCCATTGTGTCTGCCTTCTGTCTACACACTCCAAATCCAGCCCACTGTCTTCACCACCTAAGTGATTTTTTGGGATCTCAAATAAGACTTTGTTACTGCCCTGCCTGAAATCCTCCAACAGCTACTCTCCCCCATTCCTACCTCACTTGGGGGAGGACCCAAGTTCCCGAACCCAGCATCCAAACCCCTTCTGTCTACACCTACTTTCTTCTGTATCTTCACTCTCGTGGCCTCCCACGTACACTATATTTGCTCTACAGCCACGCTTCACGGGAGCCACCAATAGTCCCCCATAGAACTGTGCAGTCCCTACTGGCCTGTGCCTTTGGTGGAATCACGGTTCTCATCTTGCTCCTCTCTGAATCACTAGCACCTGGCCAAGGCTGAGCTCCCAGTAACTTCCAGGGACAGTAGGGCTTCAATCCCGAAGTAAACATGAAGTAAACGTTTAAAATTATGGAGTATCTCAGCCGGGCGCGGTGGCACACGCCTGTAATCCCAGTACTTGGGAGGCTGAGGCAGGAGGATGGCGAGTTCAAAGCCAGCCTCAGCAATGGCGAGGCACTTAGCAACTCAGTGAGACCCTGTCACTAATAAAATACAAAAAAGGGCTGGGGATGTGGCCCAGTGGTCGAGTGCCCCTGAGTTCAATCCCCGATACAAAAAAAAAAATTTAAAAATTATGGAGTATCTCATGCACCCTTTGATCCACCCAATGTAACCTGCTGGTTCGTCCCCCTCCCTTTCTCTCCAGTCAAACTAATAATTTTCGTTAATTGTCCTCCCGAGAGACATCAAAGGCAGGCTCTGGACAACGGCGGCGGCTTCGTTTAGATGACACAGATGTCTCCTAGCGACTGGGACAGGGCGACCTTGGAGGAGGGTGTGGGGCGATGGAAAGAGCACGTGGGTTCCTTCTCCAGCGTCATTACTTTGTTGCTTTTTAAGTGGTTCCTTAGCTTCGCTTGAGGTCAGGAGGGATTGTGGCTTCTACTACCTAGGTGAGAATTGAGGTGAGACTTGAGTAGGCTTCTGAGAGCCTAACAAAGTAGCATCTCAGTGTTACGACGCCAACAGAATTGCATTTGTTATTTCAAATGTCGAAAAAACCCCAAGGTAATACCAATTCTCCAAGTTGGTTGCGAACCGAGAACTTCAGTCTGTCCCTGGCTCCTTGGGCACACTTAAGACGACTATAAGCGAAGCCCCGCCTCCCAGACTGTAAGTCACGCCCCCTTCCGTGCAAACCCGTGCGTCGTAGGTCCCTTCCACATGATCGACACTTTTGTACACCAATAACAAGTGAAATTCCTGTCAACGTCCGGTGAGGGGCAGGACTTCCTTGCTGGTTGCTAAGACACTCTTGTTTGCTCCTTGACAACCCTGGCGGGGGTGCGCTGGCTGCGGCCCCGGCTCCGGCCCCCGCGGGAGCAGGTGAGGCCCCGGGGCGCGGCGGGCAGCCAGGCGGGGAGGGCTGGCCTGGAGGGAGGGCGGGAGGCAACGCGGGGCGGACGAGGCCTCGCCCACCGCCGAGGCCCCACCTCAGTCTCCTGCCTGCTGTTCCCCAGCCCCAGGACCTCCCCCCGCAACCGCACCTAGGGGACCTGCGAGCTGGGTCGTGACAGATTCGCCGTCGCGACTGTGCGGCCGCCTCTCCCACCTACCCGGCTCCCCGTCCAGCTCCGGCCTCGCGCAGCCTCTCTGATCCGACTCCCCCCAGCACCTCGATCCCCCCACCTTTCGCGAAGTAATCCCCCCTTCCGCGTCTGGGCTGATGGTCACCTTCGCCTTGGCCCAAGACTGCTTGGCTTGGAGAGTTGGCAACTAGTGGGACTCTGGACTGGTCATTACTGTTTGGGGGCCGCAGCCTCCCCATCTGTAAATGAGAACTTGGTTTGAATGATCTCGAAAGGCCTCTTGGACTTGGCATCCAAGGATATTATTCTTAGACCCAACTGTAGGTTTCCCTGAGGAGGTTTTCTCCGTGGGAGGAAGTGTGTGTAATGCAGAGAACTGGCAAACCTACTTTGGATTCCTACTTGCAGGACCCTTGCAAGTTACCTAACTTCCCTGGGCACCAGTCTGTACATATATAAAGCCAGCATACCACAGTGCATCTCCTTTAGGAATTCTGAGGATGTGAGCTCAAGTACAGAGTCCGACCCAATATAGATTCAGTATTTGTTTCCTTTCTTCCTCCCTTCCTTCCCTACATTTCCCCCAGTATCAGCTGTCGTATCTCCAGCTGATTCTCAGATCCTCGTCTCTAGTTTTGATCTTTTGCCTGTATTTTGTGGTTAGGGACACTTATGAGGAGGTAGGAAGCAATTGATGCAGTGATGCACAGGGTGAGACTCAATGGCTTCCCTTCTGCCCCTGATCAACCATGATTCAGCAATTTCCTGCTCCTGACTAGATTCCTCCATTTGCACATCTTGTCAGCAACTTCAACCTAATAGTTCTAAAAGCAAACTGGCCTGCTTTCCCCACCCATCTGCTGATTCCCCTGGTCTCTGTCAGTAGCATCCTCATCCTTCTAGGGCATCAGCAGTCACTCTGCTGTGCCCATGCCACTTGGGCAATTGTTAAGTTGTTCTGATCATGCCATCCTCTCCATTCCTTAAGCCACCACTTTGGCTCAGGTCTTTGATGTCTGTCACCTGGGCTTCCTGACTGCTGTCACTATCTCCTCTCTCCAAAAATGAGATAGTGACAGCAACACATAACCCACCAAAACACACAGCCCTGACACCAACCACCAAGGACACTCTAAAGGGCTTCCCATTCCCCACAAAAAAATAGCCACACTTCTTAAGCCCAGGTTTTAGGGTCTTTTACATTTCCACAACCCAATCCCAGCTTATTTCTTCCTTCTTGGCCAAATTCTGTCCTGGAGTCAAATTGGACTGTTCTATTTCCCCAGAAAATGCTTTGAGCTTTCTGCCCTAGGTGCCATGTTTACTCATCTCACTGCCTGAAAGGGCTTCTCACCTGCCCACCTGTCAGGATTCCACTTACCTTTGAAGGCCTGACTCCAGTGCTGCCACTGTCGCCATCCCCAAGCTTCTCTTGCTGTCTTCTCATAGCCCCCTTCCACCCCTCTGTAATTCTTGTCCCTCTTTTCTACATCTGTCTTGTGACACTTTCTGGAACCATGAACCAAAACTCCTTGTGGTGTGCATGTTGGTCTGTTCCACCGTAAACTACTTGAAGGCAGGGGCTCTCTCGCTTAAAATAGTGAAGTAATATATACCTGGGTTGGAATCCCAGCTCCTCCCTCCATTTATCTGCTGGGTAAAGAATCTCTCCTTTTCTCAGGCTGTGTGCTCATCAGTAGAATAGGAATAGCAGTGCCTGCCAGATAATTACTGAGGGAGTCAGTGAGATCCCGTGTATAGAACGCCCCTCCTGGTACCTGGCTTGAGGTCAGTTTCCTTGAATGTGATTGGATAGCTTTGGTAGGCCCTCTCCCTTCCCAAGAGGCTAATGACATATAATTTTTTAAATACCTTTATTTTATTTTATTTTTTTATATGTGATGCTGAGGATAGAACCCAGGGCCTCACATGTGCTAGGTGAGCATTCTACAATTGAGCCACAAACCCCAGCCCATGAAATATAATTTTTTTTGTGTGTGTGGTGCTGGGGATTGAACCCAGGGCCTTGTGCATGGGAGGCATGCACTCTACCAACTGAGCTATATCCCCAGCTCCTGAAATATAATTTAATTACAATGTTCCTATTTCTTGGACTTCTGCCATGTGGTCTTTGTGCTCTGGGACATCTAGAAGAGACTAGATGAAGTCCCTCAGCCTCAGGGAATTGTCTGGATTCACAAGGCTTGGCCAAGTCGTGATCGGTTGTGAGATGTCACGAGCAATTAGCAATTGTGAATGAGTTTTTAAGAAATAAATCAGTGCTGGCTGAGTCCAATTTCTTCCTGTGATAATGTCACTCTTAGTCCCTTGCATTCAAATCTGTTCCACCAAGTGGGAAAGACGAGGGGTGGGAGACCGGGGACTGCCGCCTGCACGCAGCTGCTCTCGCTCAGCGCTGGTGGCTGCCGTGGCCGTGACTTTCTGTTAGACTTGTATCTTGACAAAAGTGTTTGGGATCTCATCCAAATTTGGGTATGTCCACGAGGAGGTACCACACCAGTCAGTGTCATTTATCACATGGTGTTAGAGATGATGGTGGGAACTGCCAGTCTCTAGTAGGCGACAGATGTCTCCTCCCTCCCCCACCTCTCTAGCTCCGCTTCCTTCCCTTGTTTCTTTCTCCTCCCTCCCCGTGGTCTAAGGCACATGCAGTTTTCACTGGACCTCAGTAAAGTGAGAAAATTGAAGGACAGCGTTAACAAAACAGAACAGAACAGCCTGTGTGTTCTGAAAGGTCGCCGTCTTTCCTCCAGAAGAGCTGACCTTCCTTCCGCAGTCATCTCCGGCTTCCTCTTACAGCTCCCTCTTGTACCACAGGCGACGGGTTTAATGCTCTTACTTAGCAAAATGGAGACTGGCAACCCCGGCTTTGCCCCTGGCTCTGGGCTGGTCTGCGAACCCCAGGCCTCTGGGAAGCCTGGCTTTCTACCCTGACCTCACGTGTGGCCCTTCCTCCTCTCCTCGCCAGCTTTGTTTGTTTGTTTGTTTGCTAGAAGGTGGAGCACAGGCGTGTCAGGAAAATGACGTGCGTGACCAAGGTGCACATGTGTGCATCCAGGACGTGGCTGGGAGCAAGAGGCAGGCCTACACAGATGGCAGCACAGTCGCTGCCGATACCCAAGTGACAAGGGAGAGAACAGAGAAGGAAGTAGTCAGAAAAATAGATCTGGGCTCAGGTCCTGGCTCTGGCCTTGCTGGCTGTGCACCTTGGGCCAGCTCCAGCCTCTGAGCTCCAGGGGCCTGGCCTGAGGTTGGACGCCCATGCTTTGCTCCTGCTCCCCTGGCAGATTGCAGAGGTCCAAGGGAGACGGTGCGTGTGAAGGCACACTGTGACCACACCCTGCCACCTGGTCCTGCCCCATGGGTTCTGCCCGTTTCCCTTGTGACCTTCCTCCTCCAGCACTGACACAGTGGTTGGCACATCGTAGGAACTTGGGAAATGTTGGTTGGTTTGGCTGAATGTTTCGAAATGTGAGTGGCTAGCCTGTGAAGAAGGATGTGGAAGGTTCCCATCAGTGACCGAGCTGATCCTTCTGGAGGGAAAGGCCCTTCTTATTCCTGATCCCAGCTGAGAGACCCAAGGCCAGGAGCAGTGAGCCACTGTTTGAAGCGGTACCAAGATGTGAATTCAGACCTGCCTGTGGAGGCTGCTCTCAGAACCACCACGACATGCTGGTGGCCTGTGGTCCCTCAGACGCGTAGTGGGCCTTAGATCGTGGAAAGCTGTGATCTAAGAACGTTCCAGGCCTTGGGCGACTGGGCTCCCCCCCACCCAGGAGGCTGGCAGATACGTTTGGCCTGTTTCCCAGAGTCCCCTCATTTCCCCACCCCTCCCACGTACCCTGGCTCTCTTAGGTATTTGCCATAAAGGCTTAGAAGCCAAATAAAAAATGGTGACTGAGGTCAGTGCCACACAAGAACGAGGAACAGCAAGACGGGCTTGGCGATGAGGGGGAGCCCTGCCTGTGCCTCTGGGCACGGCGTGAGAGGAACGCGGGAGGGTGAAGGACTGCCGGGGAGCAAGGCTGCCCCTGGCTTTGTGTGCCACCTGGGCCCAGATGGCAAGGGGTCGAGCGTCAGCACCCGGCACAGTCAAGTCCCATCGTGTGGACACACTTACATTATTAAAAGGCTCTTTCCAGCCTGATGTGACTTCTTTCAGCACATGCTCATTCACATGGGAGATTGATAAGGTTATTAAAACGCCTCGTCCTGCTATTTTGGGTAGCATCCTTTCCGCAGGGTTCTCTAATCGCGGCTGAACGACTGCAGATGTACTATAATAATATAGTGTCATAAGAAGTCCTTGTACCTTTCTGTATTTGGAAGCACATGATCCCCAACCATACATTTTAACCCTGCAAGTCCCATCCCTTGTGTACTATAGAAGTGTATGTAGTATCAGGAAAGGCTATTTGCAATAATAAATCACAGTCCTCAATGAACTTGGCTCATTAAAGTTGAGTGAGACTTGGCCAATAATAAGGTGGCAGTCACAGAGAACAGGCCAATCGCAGCGCAGAGAGCTTGAACATTCGTAAACTCCATGCACACACATGGACATGCATCAGCTTTCTGAATGTAAGAAGACAGGAATTAGTTTCCTGTTTCACAGAGCAGACCAAGGCCAAGGTGAAGCTACTTGCCCAAGGCCAGAGAGCCAGGAAGTGGGCAGAATTGAACTTCCCTTCTGGAACCAGCATTCAGACCTAAATGTTCTGACTGGTGGGCCAAAGCAGTTCTCTCCTCTGGGCCAGGTCCCATGACTGCCCTGGGGCTTTCCCCTCTTTTGTTCCTAAAGAGTGGGCTCACCTAGGCCTCTGAGGTCCCCTGGGCTTCCACAGGACTCTCTAGATGGAGCAGGGTGTGAGCAGCTGCCCCAGACCCTGCCCGCCTGGGTTGGTGTGCCCAACCCTTCCAAGTCCCTTCCTGCCTCCTGCTTCTGGCACTTTCTCGCTCCAAGGAGGAATTGAACTGAATTGAAATGTTTAGGTGGGGGATGCCTCAGCTGCTGCTCCCATTTGAAATCATTCCCACTTGAACTTCCCAGAGGTCAGCAAGCCAGAGAGCCTTAGGACACTTCCATCATCAAGGTAGCCAACGGCTCTGTCACCCCTTGAGGAAGGTGGGGGAGGGGGCAATACAATGGTCATTCCTAAAACTGGCAGGACAGGGCGGAACTGGAGAAGGGCCTGCACTTAATGAGCAAAGATAAATGATCCACTGGATTTTGTGAAATAAGAAACCTGACCAGAAAGTACAGTGAGCTCGAGCTGGTCACCTGCCAGCACATGCAGAGACAAACAAAAGCTGCTAATATCTGAGTGGCTCAAATGCCCAGAATTACGAGATAAGAGGAGCCATCTGTCCACTGGGAAATCAGAAAATACCAGCATGGTGGGGCGGTGGGGCTGGTGCCAGCTGCCAGCCTCACCCAGGAAAGCCGAGGGGAGGCGCTGAGGGCTTCGGAAGTGTCAGAGTGCCCAGCCCTGCCTGGAAAGCATGCCCAGGGAACTGTCTTGGCAGCCTGGGGTCACAGGCACATTAGAACGCTGGACACTGAAAGGGAAGATCAGAAATTCACACCACCTTGGGGATCACCCGAGCCGCACTGGTGGCCAGGCCTACCAGTGTGCGTGAATGCCACCATGTGTGAAGCCAGGAGGCCCAAAGAATAAAGCCACAGAGTGCCTGCACCAGGGTGGCACCTGGATGCAAACCCGCCTCTGCTGCTCCCTAGCTGGGTGACCTTGGGCCAGCGCTGTGAGGCCTCCTGCCTCCGTTCACCCAGGCCCTGACTTCCCAGTCATTATAGTGATGAGCTGCACTTGGAGTACTGGCTGGAACACGGCATGTCACCTGTGATCATCTTCCTATTAGCCAGGCATGATAGCATGCACCTACAGTCCCAGCTACTCAGGAGGCTGAGCCCAGGAGTCTGGGGCCAACCTGGGCAAGATGAGGCCCTGACTTTTAAAATTTTTTTTTTTTTTTTTTTTTTTTTTTTGGTACCGGGGATTGAACTCAGGGGCACTCGACCACGGGGCCACATCCCCAGCCCTTTTTTTTTTGTATTTTATTTGAGACAGGGTCTCACTGAGTTGCTAAGTGCCTCGCCATTGCTGAGGCTGGCTTTGAACTCACGATCCTTCTGCCTCAGCCTCCCAAAGTGCTGGGATTACAGGCGTGCACCACCGTGCCCAGCTTCAAAATTTTTTTAAATAAAATATTTCCACCTACCTGTTAGTTGCTATGCCAGGCATCTCTGAGTTCAGTAGCAGTGCAGTAAAAGTAAATTTATTTGGGAAAGTGAGACATGCTGGAATAATGTTATTTGGCTGGATTTGTTCAATATAGATTATTAAAATAGCTTCACTGTCACGGTGATTTGTATTCGTGTGTCAGTACTGCTTCTGCTTCCAAGATTACAAAGCCCTTTGAATCAGCCAGGACATTGATACAGGATGAGAGGAAAACATCCCGACATCCAGCAGTGTCCCGGACATTTAGGACCCAGGCCCATCTCTAGGAAAAGCCCCTTCTGTTGTTGATAACTAGATTTGGTGGTGGGGCCCTTAGGTGTGTGTAAGTTTAATCACTTCCCTGTCACACCCAGTCTCTCCTTGGTTCCCCTGGGAAGCAGACGGAGGGAATGGCACGTACCTGCCACCTGCCTGGCTCCGTGCTTGTTGCTTTCCGTGCCTTGTCTCGTTGAGCTCTGATGTGGCCCCCATCTCGTTGTGAGATAGATGCGACTGTCCCTGGGTTGCTCATGGGGCATCTGAGGCCCAGGCTGTTTGACTGGTCAGCGGCAAAACCAGCACCAGCACCCAGTCTGCCCGATTCTGGGCCAGCCAGAGAGGACCCAGTGACCTGAGAGGGAGCAGCCAGGGACAGCCATGGAGTCTGGTGTGCCGGGGAGGTACTGCACAGTCCCATCCCCTACAGATCAGGGTCCTGCAGAGGACCCCTCACTGGGCAATAAACCCAAACTGACAGTTGTCACCTGAACAGTTAACTTCCTGCCCACGTCTGCTGGGAAGTAAAGCCGGTGCGTCGTGGGCACATGGAGAAAGCCACATTTGTTGATTGCCAGCTCGAGGCTCCATCCCGGGCCTGGCCCGCAGTCAGCATCTATCTTGACAATGACAGTGTGTTCTTACAGCATCTCGCATTGACTCACCCTCCGTCTGCAGACTTGCTGGCCATTTGGGAAGGGATGCGGAGGAGTTAAGATGGGGAGGTGTCAAATTGTTACTGAGACATTTCTAATTTGTGATGTGTGGTTCCAAAGCCAACTCCTCTCCCCTGGTTTTCCTGTTTTCTGCAGCACCCCTTGGGGAGAGACATTTTCTGCTCCCACCAAGTTGGCAGGGCGCATTTCCTGAGTCTCCCGGGCGTCCTCGCCGCCAGTGCCAGCACCTTCTGAGAGCCCCTCTCTCTCCTCCTGGGAAGGATCATGGGAGAAACAGAAGGGAAGAAGGATGAGGCGGACTATAAGCGCCTGCAGACCTTCCCTCTGGTCAGGGTAAGCCCTGCGGGAGGGATACAGCAGCCCCAGGGCCCTTGCAGCCTGGAGAGAGGTGGGTGGAGCTCGTCCCCTGTGGAATGGCAGTGCCAAGAGGAGGAGGCTCTGCTGGCTCAGGTCGAAACATCTAGGAGGCAGCAGTGATTCATTCTTTCATTCATTCATTCATTTGCCAAGTGTATATTTAGGCCTCTCGCTACATGCCGGACATGGTTCTGGGCACTGTGGAGAGGGTGGTAAGTGAGACAGATGTCCCTGGCCCACGTGAAAGGAGTGTTTAAAGGACACGGTTGCAGATAGTAAGTGCTACAAAGGAACATAGAACAGGTGTGTGGGGCGAGCAGGCAGAGGCCTGCTTTTTTGGAGAGGCTGCTCAGATCAGAGACCAGCATGCAGTTAGAGTGGGCCTCGCAAAGTTGCAGGGGAGGACAGGGGAACAGCAGGCACAGGAAGCCCAGTGGCTGGGTGTGGCATCCTGGAGCAGCAGAGAAAAGGCCAGCGTGGCTGGAATGGGGTGGCAGGACATGAGAGTCAGGGTGACAGAGGGGCAGACTGGACAGGCCTGGAGGTGCTGCAGGAAGGACTGTGGCTAGGAGTGTGGGTGCGTCCTGAGGTCAGGAAGCAGGAGAGGGCCTACGCGGAGGTGTGATAGGGTTGCCTTTTAAGATCACTCGAGCTGTCGCAAGGAGATGGGCGTGGGACGCCAGGGTGGCAGCCAGGAGAGCAGGGAGGCCCAGGGGATGCAGCGGGGGTCAGGGCCTGGAGGAGGCACGGGGTGCATGGGGGATGGGCCCGGGTGAGGGGAGGGGGGCTGAGGACGGTTCCCAGAGTGACCGAGGAAGGGAAGGTGTAGGAAGAGTAGGTTTGTGGAGAAAATCAGAAGTGATTTTTGAGACACCTAATTGAGGTTGTCAGGGGGACAGCTGGACGTGCAATCCAGAGCCCAGGGTAGAGGTTAGTGCTGGGGATGGAAATGTGGCAAGCCTCTCCCTGTATAGAGGACACACAGACGAAGTCCTCTGGAGAAGAGGGCGGGCATGGCCAGGCCTTCCCGTAGCCGGAGGAGGAATCCAGCAAACTAATCAAGAAAGAGCAGCCAGAGAGGCAGGAGGGGACAGGAGACCTCGGAGTGGCCAGGCTGTGCCTTCTGGCTCTGGGAAGGTCTGATCGGAAGCCACACCACCCCCGCCCCAGGCCGGGGCTGCCCCTCCTCCTCGCTGCGGCTGGCCGTGGCGCCTCGCAGGGCACCGGGCTCCAGAGTACCTGCACCGCACTCTGCCACACCCCTTGTCCTCAACCTCAGGCCAGTCAGGAGTTGAGTCCCCTGCCCAGGGCTGTGCCAGGGAAGTCACCTGGTGTCCGTGCCTTAAGCACGGAGCAGAGAGGCCAGCCAGGGAGGCCAGGCCGTGGGCTAAGCAAGCCTCTCTTTTTGTCACCCTGCCTGTCTCTAGCACTCGGACATGCCAGAGGAGATGCGAGTGGAGACCATGGAGCTATGTGTCACAGCCTGTGAGAAATTCTCCAACAACAATGAGGTACTGCCACCAGCACAGGCGACCCCTCCTGTCTCTGCTGACCCTGCGTGTGGACAGAGTGGCCCCCAGCCCCTGTAGCCAGTGCCAAAGGGTCCTGCTGGGACTAGGCCAAGACTCCCTTGGATTCGGTCAGTCTGGAGGCCAGGGAAAGAAGAGGCTGGTGCTGACCAGGGCACCGAGGGTCACGCCCAGCCTAGAGGGAGAGAAGCCAGAGGGTCTCTGCAGCCCTGCCCCAGGGCCCTCGGGTGGGCCGCTGGCATGGGCAGCCTCCCCGGCTCCAGCTCAGCGGCGAGCAGAAGCCCCCGCCCAGGCGTTCATCCATGCATCCATCCAGAGGGAGCGAGGGCCCTCTCCATGCCAGGGACTGTCACCGAGGCTGGGATGGGGCCAGTGGGCTTGTTTCCAGCGGTGGTGGGAAGGAGCCAGTGTCACACAGTGGCGGGGAGGCAGACCCTGGCCGCCTGGCTTTGGTCAGCCAGGCCAAGTTCAGGTCCCATCTTAGCCCTTCCTGCCTCCATGCTCTCAGACAGGCCATTTCTCATCTCTGAGCCCAGCATCCTAGTCTGTGAATTTGGGCCAGTCTTGACTTACGTACTGAGCCTGTGGGGACAGAGTGCTCGGAGTGCGCCTGGCACGGTGGTGGGTGCTCCTGGTACACAGCCAGTGCCTGAGCAGGGGCCGCGCCTGCCCTCGCTAGACCTCTTCATGCTGGGGGAAGCTTCTGGAGAGAGCCAGCCCTGGAGGCAGTGGGCTGTCACCCTCACTGGGACAAGCAGTCTGGCCTCTCCCTGGAGCCCCGTTAGGGCAAAGCCTTTCACCTGGGCCCTTGTGGGACAATGACAATCCCTCACAGTCTGCAAACTGCTCTCGTGTCTGCCATTTCACGTGGCCCCAAGAAACAGCTTGGGGCCCCACTCTGTCAGTTCACAGTCGAGGACTTGGTGGCCCTGGCCCGGGAGCCAGCACTGCGCACAGAGCCGGACTCAGACCGGGGGCTGCCCTCAGCCGTGCCCGCTCTCCCGCCTTGGCCTGGGTCTGCTGGCTGGTGAGGGAGTGCCTGGTTTCCGGTGCTGTGCGATGGCCCTGGCAGGAGGTGGCCCACGGGGAGCCCTTCCTGAAGGTTCCGCAAGCCGGAGAGCAACAGAAATGGTGCTGCCAGGACCTCGGTACCCCCTCACGAGCACCTCTCCCTTGCAGAGCGCCGCCAAGATGATCAAAGAGACCATGGACAAGAAGTTTGGCTCCTCCTGGCACGTGGTGATCGGCGAGGGCTTTGGGTTCGAGATCACTCACGAGGTGAAGAACCTCCTCTACCTGTACTTCGGGGGCACGCTGGCCGTGTGTGTCTGGAAGTGCTCCTGACACTCCGTCCCCTGCAGGGCCTTGTCCTGCCTCTCCTCTGGGACGGGGAGCAGCTCCAGGCAGGTCCTGGCTTTTCCAAGGAGTTTGGGGTCTTTTCTTTTTGTCCCTGTGTGCAGTTTCTCGAGCCACGCCCAGTGTGTGAGTCTGCTGATGTCCCACTCCCGGGCTCTCAGCCACCTCCCTGGGGTCCTGAGCTGCGGGTGGGGCTGAGGCAGCCCCGTCCCTGTAGGGGAGGGTGGGGGCGACAGGGGCGCAGGGTGGGCAGGTGGGCTTTCTCCTGAGGACACGCCATCCCACCTTTCTCCAGGGTGGCTGTCCCCTGGCACACCTGGGACCCCCGCTGCCCTTCCGTCCCTGTGCTGCTGGGAAATGTCCACTGTCCTTGTCATTAGTGGCCATGTGAAAGTGGCCCCAAGAAGGAGCCTGTCCTCTCAAGGGACACAGGCAGCTTCTTGTCCTCTGGCGAAGTGGTGACCAATCCCCGCACCCCGAAGAAGCCCCTTCCCAGCTGGACCCCAGGTGCACAAGCCACCACATCCCACTGGACCTGCTCTCCCGGCCCGGCCTTGGCTGAGGACCAAGCAGCCCCCCCTCCCCTTCCCCGCCCCAGGCCGCATGACCCTCGTATGCTGCCTCCACAACCGCGCAGTCGCAGTCGAGCGCCAGGGCAGGGCCGTGTGAACTGCTCCCCAGCGGTGCTCGGGGTGTCACTGAGCCTCAGGTGAGACGCCTGGGCCAGGAGTGCTCTCACCGCAAGGCCCGCTTCAGCAGGGAACCTGGCCTGCCAGTGACTTTTCATCAGGGACCGCATGCCGATTTGTACTTCCTATCTCTGCTGGTTTTCTATATTCTTTTTGAGTGTGGGGAGAAGGGTTTAGTAGAAGGACGAATCATATTTTACACAGCGGTCTTATTTATATGAATGTCTTGGTTTTTACAATTAAAACGACCAAAAACTGACCGTGATCTGCAGCCTCTTAAGGTTAGACGGGATCCGTCTTCAGGCTTGGGCAGTTCCCGGGAGCCTAGAGAAGGTTCTGGATAAATGCAAAGCCCTGCTCCACCCTGGCCCCACCCTTCTCACCATACCTCAGGGTCAGGGGTGGTCAGGAGTGGTCAGGGTGGTCAGGGGTGGTCAGGGTGGTTAGGGGTGGTCAGGGTGGTCAGGGGGGTCAGGGGTGGTCGGGGTGGTCAGGGGTGGTCAGGGGTGGTCAGGGGGTCAGGGGTGGTCAGGGTGGTCAGGGGGGTCAGGGGTGGGTGGGGGGGTCAGGGGTGGTCAGGGGGTCAGGGGGTGGTCAGGGGTGGTCAGGGTGGGCAGGGGTGGTCAGGGGTGGTCGGGGTGGTCAGGGGTGGTCAGGGTGGTCAGGGGCAAAGGCTGTTGGGTGGAACCAGACTGAGCTCCGCAGGAGGTTCCCAGGCCCAGGAGCGGAGCTCGTTTGGTGCCAGGCCCCAGGGGCTGGGGCTGCAAAGAGGGAGACCCTCTGGCAGGGCGAGGCCTGAAGCCTACCCTTGAAGGAAGTGGGGTTCTGCCGCGGTGAGGGCACAGCAGGAGTAAACTCACGGACAGGGAGTGCTCGGGAACGGGGAGCCCCGTGTCAGGACCAGGAAGCCCCTTCAGCCCAGGACCCGGCCCTGGAACCTGAGTCTCAGAGCAGAGAACACCAGCGTGGCAGCCTGTCTGCCCATGCCCGGGCGCCCCCGAGATGGCGCAGCCGGACACGGGCCGGGCGCCTGGGCCTTGGCCGGGTCCTGCCCTCTCAGGCCATGTGTCCAGTTTTAGCAAGATCTGGCAGCAGATCTGGCAGCTGGCATCACAAGGAAGACCAGTGGGGCGAGGAGGGACCTTGGGGCTATGCTGGGTCCTGAGCTGAGGCAGAGGGCGGGAGCAGGAAGGCGGAGGGGAGCCGCTGCCTCAAGGCCAGCCCTCCGGCCCGGCTGGAGGACCTAACCTCAGCAGGCCCTGGCCTCCAGCACCTGGTGGGGCAGCTCCTGAGCCCAGGCAGCTCACTGGCGGCTGGATCCCTGCGCCACACCAGGTGCTGCTGGAGAGATTGGCACGTGTACAGGTGGCAGTGCAGGGAGGGAGGCGGGGGTGGCGCGGGTGGTGGAAAGGGGGCCACGGCCTAGAATAGCCGCAGATCAACCGCCCTCTCTGCATCTGTTTTCCCCTTTAGTCTGCCACCCGCCTGTGGAGCCCGCAAGTGAGGCTGGCTCACTGCTGTGTGGTGGCGGGGTGGCCCCCAGGATGTAGACCAGCCACCCCAAGTCTGGCCGGGCTCAGCCCTGCCCCAGGGCTGCTGCGCCCGGCTGTGGTCTGTGGAGTGCAGTGGGAAGCACCTGCCTCCCAAGCCCTAACCCACAGCAGGGCTGTCCCCATGGCACTCTCCTGCCAGCTGCCCAGGACTGGGTGGCAGCTCCCGAGCTGGGGCTTGTTCAGTGCCCCCCAGGCACACAGGACAGTGGTGCCACTGGTGGCAGGCACCCCTCCCCTTAGTCACATCTCTGTGCACCAGACCTCCTGCTCCCAGGGTGGCATGGTCACTGTTACATCAAGTGACCAGGGCCCACGGCAGCTGTGTTTCCAGGGAGGCCTGTGACAGCCCGATTGCCCTGGCCTCCCCCGCAGGGTTGCTGGAAGAGGAGACGGACATGACCACAAAGAAAGCAGCCATCTTGCTAGCCGATGGCTCACGGTCTAGCGAGGGAAGGGACCTAGGGACAGCAGAGCAGCGCACAGCCTCTCGGGAGAGTGAGGCAGGAGCTGGCAAGTTTGAAGGCAGCCTCGGCAAGCTAGTGAAACCCTTCTCAAAATAAATGGAAAGGGCCTGGGGTGGGGATAGAACTCCATGGCAGAGTGCCCCCCGGGGTGGGGGGGCCCCTGAAGTGAAGGAGCCCCAATTAGGAAGGGCTATTGCGGTCAGCTGGAAGCCATAAGTTCCACCTGATAATAAGTATGTATGTGACGCACCTGTAAATGCACGTGAGGCACCCGCAAAGCTAAAGGTATATAACCGGGTGAAAGCGGTTGGAGGAGGAGAAGAATGAATTCATTCAGTCAGTCATGCAGTTCGCTCGGTCAGAAGAAGAGTTCGGGTCGGAGAAGAAGAAAAGAATCAGAGCGGCCAGAACGTAGGCAGAGCGGTTACAGAAGAGAAACCAGATAGAAGAAGTAATTCCTGGTCAGAGTCAGGCTGAGGCTCCCGAGGAAGAAAGAAGAAAGAACAAAGAAGAAAGAAGCTCTAAAAGCTAAGCTCTCTCTCTCTCTAAAGAAGAAATCTCTCTCTTTCAAGCTCTCTCTCTTTCTCTCTAAGCTCTAAGAAGAAGAAGAAGAAAAAGCTATCTCTAATCTTTCTCTCTAAGCTCTTTCTAAGAAGAAGAAAAATCATAATTTCTCTCTCTAAGCTCTCTCTAAGAAAGTAGAAGTAAAAGTAGTAGTATCTTTACTCTGCCTCCAAGAGTTTTCCTCCCGCGGCGTTGTGGCTGGCCACGACAGGCAGCTTACACTGAAGTAACTTGCTCGTGGGGAGAAGGTGGGGTTCAGGGAGTCCTGGGCTCAGGGAAGGGGGCGACCCGCTCATTAGAGGTCTGGGAAGGCTTCCCCAGGAGGTGGCGCTGAAAGAGGCCTTGGCATTTCCTGGGGCAGGGATGAGCCAGGGGGAGTCCCCACCACTGGACAGAGAGGGCTCCCCTGGGAGGCAGGAGGGGACAATGACCAGGCGCAGGGTCCAGCCAGGAGGCACCTCAGCTGGGACCCACCCAGCTGCCCACCTCGAAGCAGCCGCTGCTCCTCCCAGAACCCAGCGCTGTCCTCGGTCTGTCTGCCCCACCCTGCTGACACCAGGTCCCCAGGCCTGGCTCACCCTGGTCTACCTCTTGTTTAGGGTGTCCCCCCACTCCACCCGCCGCAGCCTCTGCCCGGGCCCCAGCGTCTCTGTGTTGGTGGCGACCTGGGGCCTGCCACGCCTCTCCACTGCTGTCATGGTGCGGAGAGCAGTGGCTCACCCGCGGACACCCTGTCCCCTCCCTGAGCCCAGCCTGAGCCTGCCTGCTCGCCTGACTCACAGGCCCAGGCCCTGCCTGGAGAGCGGTGAAGGATGACACACGGGTCCTCTGCCAGGCCACAGCCCCACAGGCAGAGGCTCACCACACGAGCGGCGTGTGCCAGGGCACTGAGGCAGTGGCACAAGGAGGCGAAGGCCGAGGACTTGGCCACCCAGGAGGTGGGCATGCTGCCAGCAGGGGGTGGGGGCTGCCTTCGAAGCTCTCTGTGGGGCTCCTGGAGAGTCTCTGGTAAATAGTCAATGTCACCTTGGAGAAGTGCACAGAGAAACCCTAGCATCTCATTTAACCTACTTGCAGCTTCCCCAGCGGCCTGGCCCTACAGGCGGCAGGGGCATCTCAGTGGGTCATGGAGTCCCAGCCTGGCCATTGTCACCCCCACCCCAGGTGGACCTCAGCTGAGCAGACTCCTTCCCTAGGGCGGGAAGCCGCAGCCTCTGCAGCCCCCAGATTCTGGGCCCCGGGTCTGGGAGCGGGTGGGTGGCTTCACCACGCAGCCCATTCTATTTTCCTTTTGTTCTCCTCATCGTATTTAAAGCATCCACCTCCCACCACCAGCTGCCGTCTTCAGTGCTTGGAAAGGCGGTGGGGGTGTAGAGGGATCGGCCGGGGAGGGGAAGGTTGGAATTATTATTAATAATACTCCCAGACCGCCCGGGGCCCCAGATGCACCAGGCGCTGCACCGACCACTCCGCTCAGTCCGTCGGGTTTAGTTCTGTCCGTTTGGTGAGCATGCCACCTGCGTCCCCTCTTCAGGTGAGTGGAGGCCCGGGGATTAGGTGGCAGAGCCGGTTCACTGGGGGCTGCAGCACCAGAGCCCCCGCGCAAAGCCTCTCGGCCAGTTGCCTGCCAGCTGGGACAGGCCACCTTGCTCCTCTGCTCCCAGGGTCCCACCTGCAAAGTAGGATCCACAGCTGCCGCCTGCTTCCCCTCAGGGTTGACTGTGGGGCCCTGGGGGACAGGCAGTGGCCGTGAATGTGGCACTGCCTTGAAGTTGCCAGGGCTGATGGAAGATCGGGGTCAGGGCCAGTGTGGGAACCACCCCCGTTGGCCCCTGCTCCTGGGATGAGGCTTGGGGTCTGGAAGGCGGTGCTGAGGGACAGGTAGGGCACGGCCTCCAGGCCCCTGGGCCCAGCACAGCCACGGCAGGCGAGCCGGGGGCCACCCAGACACACCCAGTGACCAGCGTCCACACAGCTGGGACCAGATGATGGTCTCATCCTGAGCAGGGAGAGGCCGCAGCAAGCGCACACGGGGACAGTGCTGTGGGCCAAGCAGCGAGCCCACTGTGTCCCTCCAGCCCCAAGATGGCCCAGTGAAGTGAGCCAGGGAGGTTCCGTGAGCGTCTCCCACCCTCACGGTGAGGACGTGGCTTCCCAGAGATCTCGTGCCATGCCAGAGTGGGGCTGGCCCGGGCCATGGTGCACCTGCAACTCAGAGCACAGCGAGGGTGACACCGGCGCCCCCAGGACACCAGCCCCACTGCACCCCAGACATGCTTCCAGTCACTTTGTGTCCCCACTGGGCCATGTCCGGTGTCTACAGCTGCTGCCCCTGAGTTATTCAGTGGCTGGGATTGTGTCTTTTCCACCTGTGCTTCCCCAGGCCTGGCACAGGGCCTACTAGGCAGCAAAAATGCCTTGTAGCCGGGTGCGGAGGCGCACGCCTGTAATCCCAGCACTTGGGAGGCTGAGGCAGGAGGATCGCGAGTTCAAAGCCAGCCTCAGCAATGGCAAGGCACTTAGCAACGCAGTGAGACCCTGCCTCTAATAAAATACAAAAAAGGGCTGGGGATGTGGCCCAGTGGTTGAATGCCCCTGAGTTCAATCCCCGGTACCAAAAAAAAAAGAAAGATAAATGCATTTTGAAGAGTGGGGGAGGGAAGGAAAGGATGAATGACCAGTGGGTGGGTGGGTGGTGGGGTGGGTGAATGGGTGGAAAGATGGAAGAGACTTCTCTGGGAGGCTCACAGTGGCAGGCACATGTATAACCAGGAAAGGGCCCGAACCATAACCTTTGATTTCTGATGCCCTCTGCCAAGCTCCCAGGCCGGTCACAAAAGGCCCCGGGTTCTCTGGGACTGGCAAAGTCACCTGGTTCTTAAGATGAAGACGCAGAAGCATGGTGAGTGGATTCCGGGGAGCACTGGAGAGAGCTCCTGGGTGTCGCCATTAGACCTGAGTTCCAACACGGTCTTGCCACTCGCCAGCCACGCGGCCTTTTGTGAGTCCCTTTGTCTCCTGCGCCCACCCTCCGTGTGTGTATGGAGTGGGGAGAGGGCCACTGGGAAGGCTGAGGCATGGAGGAGGGGAGGCCCAGTGCAGCCTGGGGAGCTTCGGTGGTGAGGTGTTGGCCGGGGGTCTTGCCAGCAGCAAGCATGAGGCGACTTGGCCCCTAGGCCTGGGCTGCCTGTGACAGAGGCTTCCAGCCTCACCTGCAGGCGGGACCTGGCCTGCGGTCCTGGCCTTCCCCGCTGTCACTCAGCAGGTATCCCAGGAGCTCAGGGAGGTGCTGAGCCCACGCAGGGGAAATAGGGACCCATGGTGGCCTGGGGGCAGGGACTTTAAAGGGACCTCCTGGAGGAAGGCTGGCAGGGCCTGGGTGCTTTCCCAGCAGGAACCTTCTTCAAGGCCTCTCTCGAGCCCTCCCTGACCACCATGGGGACAGAACCTCCCTGCTCTTGACCACTCTGGAGGTCTGGGGCCCATGGGAGCTGAGGGGCCTGGCAATACGCAGGAGCCTCTGTGGCACTTAGCACAGGGCTGTGTATACTTCTGGTGCTCAATAAATGGTTATTAGGTGAACGTCCTTATCATCCATTCATTCATCAGAACTTCCTGCCAATTTTTTTTTTGTGCTGGGTTCTGCTGGGACCAGGGACAGGGGACAGAGTGTGACATGACTACCATCCTGTGTACCACAATCAGGCCTCTGGGGCAGCCAACGGGATCAGCTCTGTGTGCAGAGTACCATCACAGGGCGTACGAGTGTGCCAGGGGCCGGCACCAAAGAGGCACTCCAAACTGCATCTATTTTATCTATTTTGGTGCTGGGGATTGAACTCAGCGATGCTCTACTGCTGAGATCCACCCCCAGCCTTTTTAATTTTAAGAGAGGGTCTCACTAAGCCGCTGAGGGTCTTGCTAAGTAGCTGAGGTTGGCCTCCAACTTGCAATCCTCCTGCCTCAGCTTCCCAAGTTGCTGGGATTACATCAAATGTGACAATGAGGCAGGAGAAAGGCTTAAAGTAGTCAGAAAGAAAATTTGGGCCCCTCTGGGTCAGGTCCCCGTGTAGCAGGGCTGAGAAACTACAGACACAAGCCAGGCCCCATCGAGGTCAGGTTGATCCCTGTGTAAGCAGAGAAACACAGGGGGACACCTGCTGCCTCGCACCCAGGGCCCCACCAAACAAAGGCACTGATCAGGTAACCCGATTGGACCAAAGGGCACAGCTTTGATGACAAATGACGCGGAGCACCTTCTCACGCATGAAGAGCTCGTGGACACTGGGTGCCTCACCCAGGACTGGGTGGGGGGCTAGCCTCCTTAACCCTGTAGGTTCATATAAAACCCTAGACAACAGCCACTCCCTGGCAGCCCTGTCTTGAGCCCTCCCCTGCCCCTTTAGGAGCTATGCTTTCTATTACTCTCTTTATTTATTTTTTATTTTTTTTTTGTTACCAGGGATTGAACCCAAGGGTGCTTAACCACTAAGCCGTGTCCCCAGAACTTTTATTTTAATATTTATTTATTTACTTTAGTTGTACACAATGCAATGCATTTATGTTTACATGGTGCTGAGGATCGAACCTGGGCCGCGCACGTGCAAGGCGAGTGCTCTGCCACTGAGCCACAATCCCAGCCCTCCCCAGAACTTTTTATTTTTTATTTTTGATACAGGATCTCGCTTAGTTGCTCAGGCCCTCACTAAGTTGCTTAGGGCCTTGCTAAATTGCTGAGGCTGGCCTTGAACTCGTGATTCTCCTGCCTCAGCCTCCCAAGTCTCTGGGATTACAGGCGTGCACCACCACACCCTTTCTATTACTCTAATAAATCCTGTTAACTTTGTTCTCACCCTTATGTCTGTGGATTTCATTCTTCATGGGGCAAAGACCCCAACCCCACGCTCCGAGCTGCCCCATTGTGCCTGCTTTAAACCGCCTCTTTAGGAAGGATGTAGAGCTGGACACCAGAGGAGGTGTTGGGGCAGAGCCAGGAGGACAAAAGAGCAGGGCAGTTTCCAAGGACAAGACCACTGGGCACAATCAGAGTGAGGAGGCCCAGAGGGTGACAGTGACAGCGGGCTCTGGAGAAGCCAGCAGGGGCTGATTTTGTGGGCCTCATTCGCTAAGGTGAGGAGTAGAAATGGTGGTATAGAAGGAGGTGATGGTGTCCAGCGGCAGGTCCAGCTGCCACGTGGCGGGGAGGTGACAGTGTGCTGCACTGAAAGTTGGACGTCAGGTGTGGGGGAGGGCCTGGGGGATGCATGGAGGGTCTCGCCCTCTGGCCTCCCCACCCTCAGCTCAGGGACCTGCAGAGCTGGAAGGGGTCAGTGCCACCCTGGTGACGTACCAGTAGCTGTGAGGCTCGCCCAGGGCAGAGGGGCCTCTGTCACTGAGCAACTGGAGCCCAGCCCTGCCTTCTCTGGCCCTGGCCCTGCAGGCCAGACCCAGGGTGCTGCTCTGTGTGGGGAGAGGCCTGTCCCTCTCACCTCCCCATCAGAGTGAGCTCGGGCCATCCGGGACTCCAGGATGGGCCCCGGCTGGTCCTCCAGGCCTTCTGGGCCTCCCTGACCCTGGCTTCCTTCCTCCCTCCTCCTGCATTCCTCTCACCAGGGGCATCACGTGCTACGGGCCCTGGGCTGGCGGGAGAAGGCCAGTCCCCGCCACTAGGCAGCACTGCCCACTGCTAGGGCCTTGGACACAAACCCAGCTAGAGTGGGTGGTGGTTCCCATGGGCTGGAGGTGCTGGGGAGCCCCGGGGAGGGGAGGCCTCAAGGCCAGGACCCGCCTGGAGACTTCTGAGAGGAAGCATTTGAGTTGGGCCTGAGAAGGATTTCAGAAGGTAGCCCGGGAGGCGAGGGAGGGTCATGGCAGCCCACGGGTCTGTGGGTAGAGGGGGGCTCCCTGGAGAAGAGTGGGGTCCTCGCCCATGTTATTGGACCAGCGTCAGGGGCCGGGGCAGCTTCTTGTGGGATGGTCGCGCCACAGATCGGGGCCTTAGGAACTCAGGCCTCTTCTTCCAGCTCTGAGCACCGAGAAGAGAGCAAGAAGGCCAGTGGCCTGCTCTTAGCCGAGGATGGAATGGACCTCAAGCTGCGCTGCAGGCACAGGAGAGCAGTGGCCTCCTCCCCAGTGCCCACTCTTCTCACCCGGGGAGGGGAGGCCTCAAGGCCAGGAGGGTCATCCCCAGGGTTCCTGCCTAGGGTCCCAAACCCCAAACTCGGCTTGACCTCACTGTCGCCGGACGCCACCGAAATCTTGAACCTGTCCTGCAGGGCCCAACGTGGCCTGGTCCCGCCACCTCTCGGCAGGGCCAGTGTGCCTGGACATCCAGAGATTGGGTCTGCAGGCCCAGGATCAGCGAGGCCCAAGCCAACCGGAGAGCCAGTTCCACCCCCATGCCCACGCCCCACGAGCCTCCCCAGCCCGCCCTTTCCAATCTCATCTCCACCTTGCGGCAGCCTAAAAGTCCAGGGCAACCCCCCTCAAGCTACTCATGTGTGCCCCAACTGTGGGAAGGCCCTGTACAAGCCAGGAGGTGAGGACCTCGGTCAGAACACCCTCTCTGCTCCACCACAGAGTAGCTGTGTGTCCCTGGGGCCAGACACACCCTCGCTGGACCTATCTCTCCTTTGCGCTCCAAGGGCTGTTTAGTTGACATCACCCCCAACCCGGGGCCCATGCAGCCCTGACCTCCGGAGGGTCAATTCTCCGTCCTTACCTCGTTCATCCTGCTTTTTCCACACGGGGAGCTCCTTCCTCTGAGCCCCATGTGAGGCTAGTCTCGCAGCTGACAGCCCGGGGCGGCCTCTTGTGGTCACATGTGGGTATGACATGGCTCCCCAGAGCCGGCCCTGGCGGGGGTGCTGACAGGCTAGGCTGGAGGGCTAAAGGCCCTCCGAGGTCCACCTCCACACCACACGGCCACTTCTTCCAGAGGGTCATCCCCAGGGTTCCTGCATAGGGCCCCAAGCCCCAATCCCTCAGCACCTCCTCCAGGCCAGTCCTTGGGTGTGCAGTGATTCAGACCGCCGGGGTCAAGGTGAGGCACCGATTGAGACGATTGTGATAAGGGTCCTTGTGCAGAATGGGGCATCCCAGAATTTCCTTTCTCAGCCCCTCTGGACTCTTCTGTCCCTACCTAGGGGACAGACACTGCTCTCTAGTCAACCCACCGGCAATCTGGGCTGGAGCAGCTGGGCTGAGGGATGGCCACCCGCAGCCCCAGAGGACATGCAGGCAGGGCTCAGTCCTGGAAGGCAGCAGACACCCTGGGCGCACCTCTACCCCGCGGCTGAGGACTGGGGCCCGCCTCCCCCACCCACACTCTCCCTGGGAAGAGCTCCTTGCCCTGCTCTGCACCCCCAAAATAACCCAGTCCCAGGAGCCTTCCTCCTCCACCCCCACTCACATCTGTGAGGACACCTGGTGAGGCAGGGCGAGGAGACAAGCACAGAGAAGTTCAGCACCTTGACCCAGGTCACACAGCCCATGGAGGTGGGGCAGAGCAGACACAAAGCCCAGTGTTCTCGAGAGACCCCAGGCCCACTGTCCTGGGCCGTCGCACTTGATTCCGGAATGGCTGCCCAGGCACTGTGGGGAAGGAAGCCAGACTGGAGGGGAGGGGTTCACTGAAGTTCAAGGCCTTCTAATTCCATCCTCCCCAGAGTCCTTCAAGGCAGATGTCATCAACCCACTTTTAACAGTTGCAGAAACCAAGGCCCAGGGAGGTGAGGCCACGCCCTGGTCACCTGGCTCCCTCCCAAGTGCAGGATTCGTCCCTGGGGTTGGGGGAGAGGGGCCGAGGCTGCTCCCTCCCTCAGGACCAGCAGTGGCCGCCTCTGGGTTAGCATGGCACACTCCTGCCCTCCAAGGCACCCTCAGTTCCTGGGACTATGGGGTGGAGGGCCCCATAGGGACAGGCCATGTAGTTAAGTGGGTGACCAGTTCCAGGAAGAGGGGACAGCAAGAGCAAGGGCTGAGGAAGACAGAGGAAATGGAAGAAACTTCCATTGCTGGTGTGATCCAGGAGGTGCCCTGTCCCCAGAGAACCAGGCCCTGGAACCCAGGCCTCCCTCATTCTTCCTGAGAAAACGCAAGTCTGGCCCAGGTTCCCTGAGTGAATCAGTGGCCACGCCCCTTCCTGCGGGAAAACTGAGGCCCAGGGAGGAAGAGCCGGGCCTAATCCTTCCCAGAGCTGAAGGCACAGGCAGGCCTGGGGCCAAGTCTGCTGGGACTCCCGCGGCCCTTTCCACCACAGCCCAAGCCTGTCAAGCAGTGCCTTCCTTCCTAGGCCAGCCTGGCCTGGCCATTGCCCCTTGCTGGGGCGGCACGGGCTGAGCTGTGCCCTCCCCTCGCCTGGCTCCACTCTTAGCTGGACTCTGGGGCCTGGGTCCAGGGACTCCCACCTGCTCAGCCTCACTGACATCACAGTCCTGGACTCAGGTGCCAGCCCTGTGACCAGGGTGGGACCCAGGGTAACTGGCCAGGCCAGTTCTCTTCATTGTCACCACCGCTGTGGTAGACTTCGTCACAGCAGAGTCCTTGTCGTCAAACTGTTGCTCAGGGAATCCCCGTGGGTCAAGACGATAGAGAGGAGCGGCTGTAGTGACAGCGGGAACAGCGGGAGGGAGCCTCTCCTCAGATCTTGGGAACATTCTGGTGAACTGTTGCATGGGCCAGAGGTCAGAGCAGCTGCTCAGCGTGGGTGGCATCCAGGCCCACCTGCCTCCAGGGGTGGCCTGCCCTGGAGCTCAGTCAGGGGCAGACTCCTGACTCCCTCCTCAGTGGAGGACCCTGAAGGCTACAGCCTCCCCATTCCTGAGATCCCACGGCCCCACCATGGTCCCTTGTGGCCCCCTCACTGAGACTTAGAGGGCTTTCCTCAACCTGGGCATCCCCATGGTGGCAATGGCTTCAAGGGTTAAACAGACAACCCCATACCCTTATACCCCAAGTGGCCTAGGGAGCCCCTTCCCCCGGAACCTGCCTACCTTTTCCCCAGGGTCCCCTTGGGGCCTTACCATATCCTTCATCTCCTCCCTGCCTATTTCTACCCCAGGGACCTAGATCAGCATCCTAAGTTCAAAAGTCTGGTCATGAAGGCGGCACAGTGGTGCACACCTGTGATCCCAGCCACTCAGGAGGTTGAGGCAAGAGGACAGCAAGTCCAAGACAAACTCAGCCACTTAGTGGGACCCTGTCTCAAAATAAAAAATAAAAGGGTGGGGGCTGGGGCGATGGCTCAGCGGTAGAGCGCTCGCCTAGCACGTGCGCGGCCCGGGTTCGATCCTCAGTACCACGTAAACATAAATGCATTGCATTGTGTACAACTAAAGCAAATAAATAAATATTTCTAAAAAATAAATAAAAGGGATGGGGGTGTAGCCATGGGGGTAGAGCGCCTCTGGGTTCAGTCCCCGGTATGGGGGGAAAAAAATGTCTGGCAATGGCACCTCCCCACTCCACCTGGAGAGCATGGGGGGAGGCCGGGACCCAAGGGGTCTTCAGGAGTGAGTGTGTGTTGTCCATGTTTCCTTGCAACTTTGTGTGTCTCTGTATGTGTCTGTCTCTGCGCACCTTGTGCACCCAGGTGTCTGTCTCTGTCTGAATGTCTGTGTGACCGTCTGGAGGCGAATGAACACTGCTCCATCTCTCCAGGTGCTGACAGAGCAGTGAGGGCCACGCAGGTGTTTGCCTGCTGTCCTCCAGGGTTCTGAGATGTCTGTGACCCAGCCCAAGGGAGGCTCCCTGGAATTCAGGCCGAGCCCAAACCTGGGGGCACCCAGGGAATACACAGCACCAGTCCTTCTTGATCTAAAATGCACAGTTTCACTAATTAATTCATATTCTATTTTTTTTTTTTTTTTTTTTTTTTTTTGTGGTACCGGGGATTGAACTCAGGGGCACTCGACCACTGGGCCACATCCCCAGCCCTTTTTCGTATTTTATTAGAGACAGGGTCTCACTGAGTTGCTAAGTGCCTCGCCATTGCTGAGGCTGGCTTTGAACTCTCGATCCTCCTGCCTCAGCCTCCCAAAGTGCTGGGATTACAGGCGTGCGCCACCGCGCCCGGCTCATATTCTATTATTTTTAATGATTTCAAAATCATTTGAAGTGAAAATAATTTCATTTAATCCTTGCAATAACCCTACAAAATATCATTGTCCTCTGAGAGAAGAGGTGGCTGACAAGGTCCCACAGTGACTAAGTGGTGGGCTCTGGGCTTCCCCTGACTCCACGCCCTTGACCCCTGGCTGGGTGGGCTCAGGACAACCACCTCACACAGGGACTGTTGCCTTTGGTTCTCACTAGAATGAGGGGTCCTGAGGGTGAGCCCAGGGTAGCTCTACTTACAGCCTTGGTGACCCCACCTCCCTCCTGAGTTGGGACAGCAGTGACTGTCCCAAGGACTAGAGGACCAGGGCATTTTTAACAGGCAAAGCCCAGGGCATTTCCCAGCCCCTACCTGGTTGCCCAGTCAGTGTCTTTGCCAACCACTCACGAGTGTGGTAGGATGGGGGGTCCCTGATCCCTGTCCAGCAGGGAGTGTTGTCACCTAGATGTGGATCAGGCCAGGTCTTCTGCCAGCTGTCACCAGCCTGACTCTCAGGTTCACCTCACTGAGTGGACGAGAGGCCCCCACAACACCATGCCAGAGAGAAGTGGCCCCTCACAACACCCTCAGGAGCTTGATGCCCAGGAGGCTGGAGAAGACAGGGAACCTCACCTCCTCTGGAGATGCTTCCAAGGAATGGCTCCAGTGACACGGAGTCTCATGTCACACTGGCCCAGGCCTGAGCCCACCTGTGCAGCTCGTGAGCACGCAGCAGGGTGGGCTCAGCCGGCCATGCGCAAACTCTCGGAGGTCCCCAGCCTCCATCCCACGCGTCCCCCAAGCCCTCCTCTGCTCTGGTGGGCTTTGATTTCTGCCAGGCTGGTTTGACTGACACTCCAGGGACAAGTTCTCCATCATGGTCCCCCTGGAGCAGATGAGCTCCTCCCATCCCTGCCAAGAGACCCCAGGAATCAGGACAGGGACCGCCCCAACCCTGGTACATCCCAACCCCGGGATCCCTGCAACAGTGTCAAAATGTCTCTGCCAAGTCTGCAGATGACCCCGTGTCCTCTCCAACACGCAGCTCTGGCAAAGTCCCACTGCCTGAGTCACGTCAGGTGGCGTCTCTGGCCCTTCAGGCCTATAGACCCTGGGCTGGCAGGTCCCGCCCTGCTGGATACAATGCACAGGTGCGCAGACGGGACCCTCAGGTGCCGACCGAGGAGCTCCACAGGCTGGTGGGGCCCAGCAGATGGCCACATTTAGCCTCTGCAGCCGTGCCTCGCCCCTCTGTGTGCCACTAAGGCCAGCCACCCAGCCTCCCCACACCTGGAGATTGGCTGGCAAGAAGGACTGTCCCTAAGGAAATGGGCAGCAGGAGGGGGACAAAGGAGAGCTGAGTGAACTGGGTCCCGGATCGAGATGCCCTCGCCAACCAGGCGCAGCGGCGCACACCTGTAGTCCCTGGGACCTGGCAGACGGAGGCAGGAGAATCGCAAGTTCAAGGCCAGCCTGGGCAACGTAGCAAGACCCTGTCTCAAAATAAAGAATAATAAAGGGCTGGGGACGGAGCTCAGTGGTAAGGTGTCCGGGGTTCAATCCCTAGTCCCATTAAAAAAAAAAAAAAAAAAAAAAAAAAGATGCACCCAGTCATGGTCCAGGGCCCAGCTGCTGGGCAGCCTCTGAGGACTCAGCACGGAGCACCCCCCGGGCGCGCAGTGCTGCTCCCTCTGATGCACGTGCCTGCCTGGGAAAGCAGGCCAGCCACACCCCACGAACGCTGCTGCCAGAGGCAAGAGTCGTCATCCCCATGGTCCTTCTCCCCAGGCCCTGGAGGACCTCAGGCTTGCCTCCTCATCTGTCCCCACAGCCACCTTGGGGGGGGAAGGGGAGAGGGATGATTACGCTCCCCTTTCTGCAGGTGGGAAGCCAAGGCTGAGTGAAGGGGTGTGTAACAGCCCCAGAGGAGGAGCTGGGTGAGGGATGGAAGATCCTCCTGGGGCTCGGGGTATCTAGATCGCACCCGGCCTCCCAGGTGTGCCCAGAGGCAGAGGTGACAGTTCCAGGTGGGGCAGGGGGGTGGCAGTCTCCGAGCAGTGGGCCTGGTCCATTGGGCAGCTGCCCATGAGCTGCTTCCCTGTCCATCCTTCTAGCCCTTAGATCGTTGCCTCTGGTGGCTTCTCTGATTCCCTGAGTCTGGTTAGGACTCACGGGCAGCTAACTCTCCATTACCCACAGAGGAACTCCGCCCGGGCCCATGAAGTTTTAGGGACCCATGAAAATGTTGTAATTATTATTTCCTATTAGAAGGAAAAAATGAATATAAAATCAGGCCCAAATTATGTTTGCCTTTATACTAACACAGCTGTAAATTATAATTTCTTTTCTTTTCTTTCTTTTTTTTTTTTTTTTTGGTACCGGGATTGAACTCAGGGGCACTCGACCACTGGGCCACATCCCCAGCCCTTTTTTGTATTTTATTAGAGACAGGGTCTCACTGAGTTACTAAGTGCCTCGCTATTGCTGACGCTGGCTTTGAACTTGCGATCCTCCTACCTCAGCCCCCCAAGTGCTGGGATTACAGGTGTGTGCCATCACGCCTGGCTATAAATTTTAATATTTTTGTGGTAGGAGGGAAATTTTTTTTTTTTTAATTTTGTGCCATGAACTCATACAGAGGCCCTGGTCACAGAGGATCCTTAGGGCTCTGCATCCCTCCTAGGGCCTGTGACTCACCTGGGCCCAGGTCCAAGCTCCTACCAAGCAGACATGTTAATGTCACCATTTTACAGATGAGGACATCGAGGCTATGGAAGGCTACATAACCTGCCAAGTTGTTCACCAGGACTGAGTCTTAACCAGCTGTCTGCACCACTAGCCCAGCAATGTCCCTAGAGAAGTGGAGTCTTTCGTGAATGTGTCAAGAGACAGAGCCAGTTTCCAGGTGGGGCGGCCTCCCACAGGGACACCCGGCAAGTCCTGCCATTTCAGCCCCTGAGTTCTGACCGTGGCTCCCTCAGGGGCCCCAACCCTGCTCCGCCTTCCTTTTGAGGGCTCAGCCCATCCAGGCCAATCCTCTAGTGGCCACAGAGCCAGGCGCTGTGCTGGGGTGACAGCAGGGGTGGGAGATAATCGTAGCTCATGCTTACTGAGCACGAGGCAGTTGAATCCCTGTGATGTCCTCTGGGTCTGTGGACAAGTGACAAGTACTCTTTTTGCTGTTGTTGTTCCCCCAACCCCCATGGTACTGGGGACCAAAGCCAGAGGTGCTCCACAACTGAGCCCTTTCATTTTTTAGTTTTTATTTTTTAAAATTCTTTTTAGTTGGAGGTGGACACAATACCTTTATTTTTATTTATGTGGTGCTGAGGATCGAACCCAGGGCCTCACACACGCGAGACGAGAGCTCTACTGCTGAGCCATAGCCTCAGCCCTCATTTTTTATTTTGAGACAGGACCTCACTAAGTTGCTGGGGCTGGCCTCAAACTGTTGCTCCTCCTACCTCGGCCCCCTGAGTTTCTGGGATAGCAGCACCTGGCTCGTGGACATGGACTCTTCCCATCCCGGGGGACAGCTGGTGGGGAGCTGAGGCAGATGTCCCTGCGGAATCCAATGCTTGGAACTTGGGCTAGGAAGCCTCAGGGAAGAAGAGGCACAGAGCCTGTCCCTGAATGGTTAGCAGGACTTCATCAGGCAGAGAAACGGAGAAAGGATATGCAGGCCATCCTGACCAAGGGCTCAGCAGTGGCAGAGGTCATGGGCAAGGCCCTAGGAGGAAAGGAGGCCAACAGGAGGTCTGCACCTGAAGCCACCCAGAGGCCACACCATGAGTCAGGCCGATTGAAGACTGGGAAGCTGCGCGCTATGGAGCATTTATTAGGAGCCAGCACTATAATCTGCGTGGGGGCGGGGGATGGCGGTGACCAAGGCACAGTCACCCGCGAGTCTGGGCCCATCTCTGTGCACCTGTGGTCACGCACCCACATTCTGTCTCTGGTGCACCAGCTGACCCACCTGTAGCCTGGAGGCCATGCCCACCCCTCCTTGAGCTGGACTTCCTCTATAAAACAAGCTGAGCTGAGCTTGCATCCTGGTGACGGGGCTCTTTGAGCCCTCTGGATGAAAGCGCCCATAAACACGGAGCCCCTCGCAGGACTGGGCAGACTAGAGGAGCAAGCCCACATCAGATCCTGGGGGAGGCAGAGAAACAGCCCCTGGGAGTTGGGGGCCACCAAGCTCCTCTGAGGTTACCGCCCACTAATAGCTGCCAAACACATTCCTGCTGCCAGGGAGCCTGACATGAAAGTCCCCACCTCCGCCAAGGTCTGCCTGTGATGGTTAAATGACAGACGCCAACACCCCGGCTGCTGACTGAGGCTGACTGCAGGGAGGGGGAAGTCGGGGTGACTTTGGTTGCAGGAGGTGGCTGCAGACTCTTGCTAGCATGTCAAGCACTTACTGTGGCCATGTCATGTGTCCACGGGGGAGGCAGAGAGGAACACCGCCACGGGGGTGTGACAGGGAGGCCCTGGTCTCCAGAAGCACAGAGAATCCACTTGACCTTGACCGCGGGTGCTGGACAGACCAGGTCCAGGTCCCTTTCCTCACTTGACCTCACACACAAGAAAATGCAGGCCGGAGAATCTGGTTGACTTGTCCAAGATCACAGAGCCAATTGGTGTGGCAGATAGGACAGCTGTGATTATTAGTTGCACTTCATGAATAAGGAAAATGGCTGTGTCAGAGTGAGCAAGTGGGGCACTTGGCCCACATCAGGGCTGTGGCTTCCTTGTTCTCATGCACATTCACCAGCCTCCACCGGAGTGGGACCTCCCTGCTGCTCTCATGATTGTGCCAGGCCCTCCCTCTCTCCTGACCATCCTCCTGACACCCTCATGGGACTTCCTGCAGGACACTCAGACCCGCCTCCCACCCTGCTGCCCCTTGTCCCTCCTGGTCTGCGCACGCAGCATCTCCTCCCTTCAGGCCCTTCTCTCTGCCCCACAGTCTGCTTCACACTGTCCTAACAGGAGCCCAGGGGTGCTTGGTGGGCCCTGTGCAGGCAGTGGCTGAGGTGGGAGCAATTTGGGGTCCCCTGAGTGCCCAGGCCAATCTTTCTCCTGAGCACAGCAGGCATGACACCTTTTCATCTTGATTTCTTGTGCATCAGGAGAATCAACCATGGTGCACGTCTATAATCCCAAGTGTCTTGGGAGCCTGAGTCAGGGTGACCTGAAGTTCAAGATGAGCCTGGGCAGCTTAGTGAGACCCCATCTCAAAATGAACAAACAAACAAATTCTTTTTTTTTTTTTTTTTTTTTTTTACAAGAGCACAAATCCATTTTAATTTTTTTCTCATTAATTGAAATCCTTGAGGGGACAGTATGACATGGTTTCTGCATCACATGGCCTTGGCAGGAAAGTTGCTTCCTAATTGGGCTTGAACTGTCCACTGTTTCCATGGACACGAGTTACCTTTCCCCAGATTACTCCAGTTTTGCTTGGTTTGCTGCCAGGAGTCACTGTGTTGTTTTTTGCTTTACATAGAAGCACATCTGTGGGAGGCCACCTGCCCATGAGCTAAGCATCCCCTTGCCAGAGTCCAGCTCCAGAAAGTTGCGGGGTGAAGACGTCGGCGAAAATGTGAGAGATAAACCACACAGCACACAAGTCTGGAGGCTTAACTCTAACTTTACTTTTTTACCAGAGTTTTTATAGCCCAGACAGCACAGTCTTTTTTTAAAAAAAAATATTTATTTATTTGCTTTAGTTG
The DNA here is from genome assembly GCA_025594165.1 of Tamias sibiricus. Classification (NCBI taxonomy): domain Eukaryota; kingdom Metazoa; phylum Chordata; class Mammalia; order Rodentia; family Sciuridae; genus Tamias; species Tamias sibiricus. The sequence goes on along the minus strand of CM046661.1, from coordinate 168,571,190 downwards.
TACACAATGCGTATATAAAGATACGTGGTGCTGAGGATCGAACCCGGGCCGCGCACGTGCAAGGCGAGCGCTCTACCGCTGAGCCACAATCCCAGCCAGCACAGTCTTTTACGTCACAGCTTTTGAGGTTACATTAAAGAATTTCAGAGTTATACATTATAAAGGAAAACAGGGTATTGTTCTAAGTACATATTACTGATTAAACTTATCTAAAGACGTAAACAAAGCATATATTGATCAATCTCAAATGTCAAGAACAAAAACATGTTTTTGCCTAAAACTATTTTTACAGCCCTTTAAGATCACTCACAATGTCCCACACCTTGATTGCCCTAATATATCATAGCTAAACCTTGACTGAACTCAACTTACTATTGTTTCCTATAATAACTTTGTTCTGAACTAGAAAGAAGGAAGTATAGCTATTTTTTTTTTTTTTTTTTTTTTTTTTTTTGGTGGTACCGGGGATTGAACTCAGGGGCACTCGACCACTGGGCCACATCCCCAGCCCTTTTTTGTATTTTATTAGAGACAGGGTCTCACTGAGTTGCTCAGTGCCTCGCCATTGCTGAGGCTGGCTTTGAACTCGCGATCCTCCTGCCTCAACCTCCCAAAGTGCTGGGATTACAGGCGTGCGCCACCGCGCCCGGCTAAGTATAGCTATTTTTAAAAGTTTAGCTAACAGGTACTTTTCCTTTGATCAGGTGTTAGATCTAAGGGGTCTCTACCATGGAAAACTTATATCAATATCTCTTAAACTAATATCCTAAACTTACCTAAGATAAAAGAATCCTTATCAATCACAAGAAAGCCTTATAACTATAACTTAAAACCTTATAACTATAACTTAGAAAAGTCTGAACTATGGGGCACAGCAAGAGCCACAAGTTTAATCATTACTTACAAGCCTAATGTCATGATTAAAACCTGTTTTACTCATGTACTAAAGAACTTGCTATAGAGCTCCTGGCTCAGACTCCACAGTGTAAATTTGTGTGGCCAGATTTATGCTTAATAGCTAATTTATGAGCCCCTAGTGGTCACATAGAGACACAGTAAGAATAGGGAGATAGAATTAACCATCGCGGCGCCATTTTTGTCTTACATCGTTCCTAGAAGAGGGAGAGATGCCTTGCTTTCTCTCCCTATTATTTCTGACAAGGAGCCTTGCTCACTTGTCACAAGGAAGATGTGACATCCCCTCTCAACCTTGAGTAAAGGGGGTGTCGGTCTGGCTTCGCAAGCCACGCGTTATGCAAAGCAAGTGGACTTTCCCTTCCCTCCTCCAAGAAGTTTGCTTCAGCTCTGGACTTGGGTGTTACCCAAAGGGATCGGACACCCCCCACCCTTTGAAACCTTATCACCTGCCTTAGTTGGTGAAGAACATTCTATCAAAACTCCTTTTGTGTGCCCCCCCCCCATAAAAATAAAGAGATTCCGGCTGGGCGCGGTGGCGCACCCTGTAATCCCAGCACTTGGGAGGCTGAGGCAGGAGGATCGCGAGTTCAAAGCCAGCCTCAGCAATGGCGAGGCACTAAGCAACTCAGTGAGACCCTGTCTCTAATAAAATACAAAAAAGGGCTGGGGATGTGACCCAGTGGTTGAGTGCCCCTGAGTTCAATCCCTGGTACTAAAAATAAATAAATGAATAAAGAGATTCCGGGTGCATGCTCTCTTTCCAGTGCCTTCCAGCATGGAAGAGGACCCTTAAGGTCACAAAGCCGTTCTACCCCTGATATGAAAATTACTTCTGTGCCCTGTGCTTTTTTTGCCGTTTTCTTAGCTTTATGTTGTGGCCAGCTCTTTTGAACCCAGCTCATCTCATCAGCAGAGGGGGTCACTGGAGAGACACATCTGTGCCCAGTTAGAATTAGTTCCATCTCTGACATCAACGCCTTCAACTTTAAGAGGAGCTATGTGTTCCCTTTGGCTCCAAAGACCTCTCTGGTAGCCAGCAAACTTGGCCTTGCACACCCCCCCTACCCCCTGCTGCCTTCTGACATGGTTGCCTTCTGAAAGTCCTGTTCCTAGCAGAATGTACAGACTCAAAATTTTAAAAATGGGCTGGGGATGTAGCTCAGTGGTAGAACACTGGCCTAGCATGTACAAGGACCTGGGTCCAACCCTCAGTTAAAAAAAAAAAAAAAGGAGAAATATTAAATATGATGACTATTTAATAAAGAATCAAGTTTAGAGTATAGCCATCTTTATACCAATATAACTTTAAATTATATATTTAGTTTTGGGTGCTGAGGTGGAACCCAAGGTCTTGCGTATGCTGAGCACCTGCTCTACTACTGAGCTACACCCCCACTCCCTAATTCTGTCTTTTTGCTCTTTTGGTTTTTGTTTGTTTGTTTTGTTTTAATGAAGGAAGGGGCCAGAAAGGTATAGTGCCAGGCAGCCAGGTAAGTTATCACGTGGTTCTGGTCTGATGACCACGGTTGTCACTGACACCCTGCTGCAGTTGGGGCAATGCTGTCCCCTCCCCACCACGGTTTATAGAATCATGATGAGAAAAATGGAGCAAGAAAAGAGCAAATGGGAGAGAAAGAGGGTCGTAGAGAGAAGAGCCTGGAAGGGAAGAGACGCTGAGTGTGCAGAAGATGGGAGGCATGGGGGATGGGGAGGGAGGGATGAGGCGGGAGGGATGGGGAGGCAAGGAGCAGTGTGCAGGAGCCCTGTTTGGGGAGATGGCTTGATTTGCGGTTGACTATGAGCCGTGGAGATTTGGGCATTGTCGCCTTCCGTAGTCTCACGGGACTTGTCCCGGGATCTCGAGTGACTTGGCCGAAATTGCTGATCGGGTCAGCGCCATTTTGGTGGTGTGTGTGGCGTGTGTTAGTCGTTGTTAAAACCAGAGAGAAAAGTTATCAGAATAAAAAGCTGTTTGTCTCCAGTTTGCCTCTGAACTTCTTCCCGCGGCTCCGTTGCTCCAAGCGCTTCAGGCGGCAACAGCAGTGTCCTGCAGGAAGTCCAATGGGGGTGTCAAATGAGGATGGTCAGGACAGGGGGCGGGTCCCAGCACAATCATGAGAACCTCGAATGCCAAGGCCAAGAATTTTCCAAGGGCCCTTTGTCTCTTGTAGGTGCTGTAACAAATCACCACAAACTTGGTGACTTAAAGCAACAGAAATGTATTCTCTCACAGTTCTAGAGACAAGAAATCGGAAATAGGTAGCACTAGGTCATGAACAATATGTCCTCTTCTCTGTGTCTCTTGAAAAGGATGTCTGTAATTGCATTAGGGCCTGCCCTGATCATCCAGGGTAATCTCTCCTTCAAACCTTAATCACATCTGCAAAGACTTTCCATTCAGGTGACAGTCACACATTCCAGGATTAGTAGCTGATAATCTCTGGGAACCACTATTCCACCTACTGAGGGTCCACAGAGGCAGCACAGCTTCAGAGGCCTATGGCCCAAGCCTAGCATTCACAAACCAGGACCTTCTGGGGAGCAGTTCACTCTCCCCAGACCGTTGGCACAGAAGGGAGCAGGTTCTGCGATGGAGGAGCGGGAATGTGGAGACTCCACTGGAACTGGCGAGGAAAGCACTGGGGACTACCTTGGTGATGAGGAGTTAAGAGGCCCCTCCCCCACTTGGATGCCACCCCTGAGTTCTCACTTTAATCTGCTGTTCAGAACATAATCAGAGAGGAGCCAGCAAGCTCCAGGTCTAAGCCCAAGAGCAACACTAGCATTGTCCTAAAATAGCCAAAGGGCAGGTGACACAACCCTTTTCAGGTGGAACAATGGAAGCCCAGAAAGGGGGGCTGCTTTTATCCAGAGTTGGGCTGGAGCCAACTCAGCAAGAGGCCCTCACAGTCTCCTCAGTCCCCTACCCCAGCACCTTCCTGCACCAGCCTCCACGGTTTTGTCATTGTCTTTGTTTCCTCTCTGCACTTTAATAAGGGTGAAATAATAGCACTCAGTTTCATCTTCTCTTAGAAGAGCTTGTACAGGAAGTGTCTGTCCCCCTCTGTACACTTGTGGCATCTGCACAGCTGGCAGGTGGGAGTCAAGAGAAAAGACCTCTGGAATCAGGGGGCACTGTTGCTCATTCAGTACCAGCCTTCATTCCAGGTTGGAGAAAGTGGAACAGGTGGGCAGCTCTGCCCTCCGCAGCACCAACGTGGCAAGCTCCTTCCTTAAAAGAGAAAAGCTGCTGTGAAACTCTGGGGTTCTGAAAGATGGGGGGGCCTCCTGCCAGGTCTGGGATCCTAAAGCCAACGCTGAAATGGAAAAACAAAACAACAATAAAATGGGCTTGGATGTGGAGGGATCTTCTAGTCTCAAATTTGCCTCTTCCTGTGTGGTTTTGTGCGAGAAACTCAATACCTCTATTAACCTATTTCCTTGTCTTTAAAATGGGTGTAGAAATAGCTGGCGAAGACGGCAATTACGCAAGTGCTGGGCATGTAGCAAACCTCCCCTGAAGATCTTTATGCAGAACCTACTCTGGGCTAACCGAGCGCGACCTCTCGGGGCAGGCCCTGAGCTGGGGTCTTTTGCCCCCACCATTCCCTCGGGCCATCTTCCCGAGACACTGCCTCCCCCTCTAGGGCCCTGGCACTGTAGACAGGGAGGTGCGCGTGGAGTGAGACGAACTCGGGGCGACTTCAGGCGTTTGGGGCCACCAGACCGCGACTCCCGTACACAGACACCCGGGTGAGCCGCAGCCCCAGGGTGGGCTCCCGCCGCGTGCTCCCGAGGCCTGGTTTGCACCTGCCGGTGCCTCCCACGCGCGAACTGGAGGGCTGAGCGCACACAGCTGCCCGGCCCACGCGGAGGGCGGGGCAAGCCGGGGCCTTTGTGTTTAAACCGGCCAATGGGCGGTGCCGGTGGGCGGGGACGGCCGACGGAGTCTGGCCAATGAGCTTCGGCCTGTCAGCGTTGACTGACGGGCGCACACATACACACTCGGCCACGCGCGCGCCGCCCGGCCCCACTCGCGCAGCGCGGGCCTCCGCCGGCCGCATTGTCCGCCCGCCCGCCCGCCCGAAACTGTCCGGTCCCGCGCTACTGCTCCCCGCCCGCCGAAGCCCCGGGCCCCGCCGCCGTCTCGGTCCTGCGCGGGACGCCGCCCGCGAGAAAGGAAGGGGGCGCGCCCGGGCGGCGCGACGGGCCTCGGACGCCCGCGGCCCCGTCCGGAGCAGCCGCGGCAGCAGGTAACCAGGGTGGTGGGTCCGCCTCCCCTCGACCCGGGGCAGGGCTGACCGCCGAGCCACGGTCGGGCCGCTCCCGCCGGGGCAGAGCTGCCAGGCCTGCTTCTTCCTCTCCGGGCCGAGCTGGGCCAGGCTCCAGCCCTCGCCAGGCGCACGCCCCTGGGCCCGCCGGGCAGGGCCGGCGTGGAGCCAAGGCCAGCGTCCTGACTCATCTAGCCCCGCCGGCCTCCAGCGCCGGCCGCCCCACTGGTCATCCGGGAGGGCGGTGTCTCCGGGCGGGACTTCCCGGGACAGCCTCCCAGGAGGAGGAGAGCAGAGACCCGGCTGCCCCAAGCCGGCCCAGGACCGTGCTGGACAGGCCAGGTCCAGGGACTGGCAGTTCCTGGCCTGTGACGCCTGTCAGAACTCTGGGAATAGGAAGGAGGCCCATACTACTCAGTTCTAAAACAAAAACAAAACACAACAGCAAGTGTGGGGGGTGGGGCGGGGGCGGGGTGTGACTTGGAGCTGAAGGCCCCTAAGCCCACCTTCCCTGATGATTTCTGCGGGTTGGGCTTGTGGGGAGTGAAGGGAGAGCACAGTGAGTGCCTGGAGCGCCTTGCAGGTCCCAGTGGAAATAGAGCGTGAGTAGGCAGGGGAGTGAAAAGGTCAGGTGCAAGAGGTCCAAGATCTATGTTAACTCTCAAGAGCGAATGGATGTTGCCTTTTAGGTTTGTGATGGGGGCAGAACTGAGACAAGAATGTAATTCTGCTCAGAAGTGTGGAAGGAAGTTGTATATGAGGGGAGTGTCTGTGTTGATATGTAAAAGATTTGAGCTCCTAGAGGCTCACCTCTCCTTTGGGAGGATGAGGTCTTGACCTTTTCTATATTAAATCCAAACCTAACGGTAGACTGTTCTGTGATACCAGGACATGGCAGGAGCTCTGGGAGGTGGAGGCATGCTTGCAGTTTTTAGCATGCCCCTTCCCAGGCAGTCAGAATGTTAAGATTCTTGCCAAGTGCGGTCTGGGTACTGTATAAACATGTTGCTTTGTTTCTGCCCCTGAGCGCAGGCTTCACCCTGCAGCAGGGCAGGGGTTAAGAGGAGGAGCCCCGTGTGAGCTGTCAGGTGGGGGAGGGTAGTGTGGGGTGGAACTACCTTATAAGGAGTGGAATATAGCCCAGGACCCAGGCCAGGTTCCTGCTTTGGCTACTACCAGTTGGTTACTTTACCAACACCAGCCAAAGCCAGGGAAGGTGCCAGATGGGCATCCCATCTGGGAAGATGCCCATTAGCCCAGACAGGAGGCTGCTTGTTTTTCAAAAGAGGAGGTTCTAACTGGACAAACCTGACCTTCTGGTTTACACAGTCAGAGCTGGGGTGTGTCAGCATATGCCCAACACGTGGCCCAGAGAACTAGTGATTTGGGTATGGACCAGGAACATCAGAAGTGACAAAATGTCACAAGTACCATGAGCTCTCCAGTGGGTTTGGGATATTAACAGTCACTTCGTAGTCCTGCCTGCCAAGAGGCTATGTGGGAACTCCTCACTTCAATAATCCAAGATTTGGAATTTGGGTGTCCAGAGCCGAGAGGCCTATTAATCTTGCTCATGTGGTGGAACGCTCTCTGGCCAGTCTTTACACTTTGACCTCTTTTGTCCTCATTATCAGCTTCTGAGCCTTGCTTTCAGCCCCACGTGGCCCGAAAACTGGGACTGAATGTAATGCCATCCTGTGGTGCCACTTCCCTGTGTTGTTAGTTTGTTAATAGTTGTTGTGTAACCACGCAGCTTGCAGCCTGTTCTGAGCATATGTGGGGCTATAGAAGATTCTAGTTGGAAGACACAACACATTCTTAAAACAACTTGCGAACGTTTTGGTGGAGTAGAAAGACCCGTGCCCTAGGACCTGTCAGGTCTGAGCTCAGATCTGGCTCTGTCACTTGTAAGCTGGGTGACCGGGGCAAGTGACCTTAGCGTCCCAGGTTCCCCCCTTGATAGGTGGGAGTGATGATACCCACCTCACTTGTCGGGATCACAAATGGTGTGTGTAAGGAGGCTGGTGCCGAGGAGGCATTTTTCAGAGTCTTATTGTGTCACATCAGGAAGAGGGCATGTCATGCCTGAGAAGTGGAGTGTGAGCACTGTCGCAATGTGGGAGGCTCTACCAGAATGGGCTTTCTGGAGTCAGGATGTGACCAGGGTTCGAATCAATAGTGTGGCTAAGGGAAGCCCCTCTGGAGGGAAGTGGTGAGCGTGAGGATGGACCCGCTCTAGGGAGAGGGCAGCACTACCAGCAGCTGCAGCACCGGGGAGCCCCTAGCACCTGGCCGGTGCCTGCTGGGTGCCAAGCTCTATGCTGCATGTCGGAGGCCGAGGAAGCCCAGTTCTGGCTGTGTGCTGCCTAGCGTCAAGGAGGATCAGGACAAACTGAAAACCAGAAAGCCTTGTGGGAGGTGTGGTAGAGGCCCCAGGGTGGGCCAGGGAGCCCTGAGGCAGGGCATGGCGGCCACACCGAGGGACCTTCGCCTGAATGCAGGAGGCTCTGTCCTCTGTGGTGAGACGGTGCCTGGTTGTCCTCCAGGGACAATCCTGAGCCTTACATGCCATCCTTTCTTTCCCAAGACTTCCTTCAAGGGACAGGTCCACATCCCCCCTCGCCATGTCCCGACGAAGCCAGCGCCTCACTCGCTACTCCCAGGGCGACGACGATGGCAGCAGCAGCAGTGGAGGGAGCTCGGTGGCAGGGAGCCAGAGCACCCTGTTTAAGGACAGTCCTCTCAGGTAGGGTGCAGGGGGCGTCACAGCCCCATCCAGTGCACTGCCCCACAGACAGGCGGCTCTTCCTACTATGACCATCAGGGGTGGCAGATGCCCATGTGTGGTCGAGGGGTTCTGCCTCTCCACCTGATGTGAGAGGTGCTGCTGCCCTGCAGGCTAGGGAACAGGAAGTGGGGAGAGGCAGCTTCAAGCATGAGCCAGGCCGGAAACCCCAACACTGCCAGCTGGGCTCGCAGCACCCTCTGCTGTGGAAGGGTGTGGCAGGCTGGCCATCCTTCCCACACCCCTCCACACCCACACCCACCTACAGGGCCTCAGCAGCTGCCTGGCAACAATGCCTGCCTGCCTCGTCCTGCCCCTTACGGACAGACACAGGCCCCCCGAGGCTCTGGCCAGCTCTAGGAGGCCAGGTTGGGTCTGTCAGGGCTTGGGGCGGGCTGTTGACATTACTAATTCATTAAGAAGCATGGGAAAGAACTTTGACTTTGAAGTCAGAGATCTGGTTTGAAAACTGGCTGCACTCCTAACTGATGAACTTGCCTATCTCTTGTGAAATTTAGAGATAATAGGAGCAGAGACAGTACCTAGGGCTGGGGGGGTGGCTCCATGGTAGAGCTCTTGCCCAACACATACAAGGCCCAGGTTCTAGCCCTAGCACTGCCAAAAAAAGAAAAAGAGAAACGGAGGAAAGACAATACCTGCGCTAGCCGTAGCTGCCGGCTGCCCGGGAGCAAGGTCGATGGGGAGAGGAGGTGCCTGGCTGGGCTCACCTGCCTGCTCCCTGCCTTTCCCCTCATGGCTGTCCCCAGGACCTTGAAGAGGAAATCCAGCAACATGAAGCGCCTGTCCCCAGCGCCACAGCTGGGCCCCTCCTCCGACACCCACACCTCCTACTACAGTGAGTCCATGGTCCGGGAGTCCTACATCGGCAGCCCCCGGGCGGCCTCCCTGGCCAGGAGCGCTCTCCTTGATGACCACCTGCACAGTGAGCCCTACTGGAGTGAGTGTCCCATCCTTCCTCCTGGGGCTTTGTCTCCTCCCAGCTCCCCCCGGGTCCCCACATGGGACATGCATGTTAGAGCACCCTCTGCCCAGCCCCACGTGCTAAGGCGCTGGGAGGCCTAGAAGACCCCGTTCCTCCCTGGCCAGGTGGGGACCTGAGGGTGAGGAGGAGGAGAGGCACCGGTGGCACCGAGAGCAGCCAAGTCAACGGGCTGGCAGAGGGCAAGGCCTCCGAGGACTTCCTGGGCTCCTCCTCCGGCTACTCCTCTGAGGACGACTTTGTGGGTAGGTGGGGCCTCTGAGGGAAACTGAGCAGGGGACACCCTGACGGCACGAGAGTGTGGTGTAGGGCATCCCCCTGCGCCCAGCGCTCCCTGAACCTGGCCTGGGTGGCCCCTCACACCCTGGGCCATGCACTTTGTCCCCCCCCACTGGTGTGTGAGCAACCCAAGGCCAATGGCTCTGTGTTTTGCCCATTTCAGCAGTTCAGCGTGGGCCCTGCACATAGTAGGTGCTTCATAATATTTGTTAGATGCATGAGTAATCCCTTTGTCTAGTTCTGAACAACAGAGTGAGGGATTGTGGGTGAGAAGAGGGCAGCAATCAGAAAGCTCTGGGGGAGAGAACGTCAGGACCCTCCCAAGATAGTCCTCCCGCAAGCATTCCCTGACCTACTGTGAGCAGGCCCATGTGATGCTCTGGGGTTGTGAAGGAGGTGGCTCAAGTAGATGGTCAGGCTCCATATCCCCAGGGGAGGCTCTTCAAAGTGCCTAGGAGCCAGGCAAGATGGTGCACGCCTATAATCCCAGCAGCTCAGGAGGCCAAGGCAGGAGGATTGTGAGTGCAAAGCCAGCCTCAGCAACTTAACAAGGACTTGAGCAACTTAGCAAGACCCTGTCTCTAGATAAAATATTAAAAAAGGGCTGGGGGTGTGGCTCAGTGGTTAAGCAGCCCTGGGTTCAATCCCTGGTACAAGGAAAACAAGTGCCAGGGCCTGAGCTGGCTTCCTCCCGCCTCCCCGCAGGCTACTCGGGTATGGACCAGCACAGTTCAAGGTCTCAGCTGAGGAGCGCTGTCTCTCGGGCCGGCTCCTTTGTCTGGACGGTGGTCACTTTTCCAGGTGGGTGCTGGCTGGATGCCTCAGTTCCTCCTGCTCTCCACGGCAGTAACTGCAAGCTGGGCACCAGGCCCAACAGAGAGGTCATTCTAGAATAGCTACTGGGGAGCCACGGGGAGGGGGTGGGGGAGCTGCAGAGCAGAACGGTGCACCAGCAGGGGCGTTGGGGTGGCAGAGGACCACGGACGGGGAGAGGGCGGTGCGCTGAACACGGCCTCAAGTCTTAGGCTCCATGGCCGCTTTTTCAGGCCGGATCTTCGGACTTCTCTACTGGTGGGTTGGCACCACCTGGTACCGCCTGACGACAGCTGCGTCCCTCCTCGATGTCTTTGTTTTAACCAGGTAAGCGAGTCTCCAGCCTTGACAGGGAGTCAAAACGCCCCGGGACTGTGGAGAGATGCCCTGTCTAAACCCGATTAGCGCCCCCCTAGTTTACTTGTAGCTTTTATCCAGGAACAGGTGGTACCCCCAGAGCCCATCCCTGCCAGAGATGGGGGCACGCAGAGGCAGGTCCTACTAAGTGCCATCCAGCCCAGCTGCTTCTGAGTCCCTGAGAAGGCTTGTGCTGGTGGTGCCTGAGGCTAGCCCAGATGGAGGTTCCCAGCTAGCCCAGCTTCCCTTTGGGGCCTGTGACAGTGCAGAGAGGTTGGCCTGCTTGTGTTCGGAAGCCACAAAGAGATGCTGCCCGAGGTGCTGTGGGTCCTCCCTCAAACCAGCAGGACCAGGGTCTGGGGACTTGCCCCCCTTGGCAGAGGAAAGGAAATTGGACCAGAGTCAGGATCCTTCTGTCCGTGATCAGGTCGGGGCAGGCAACCAGCAATGCCAGGGAGAGGGGCAAGGACTGGTTCATGTCACCAAGAAAGGTTCCTTGTTCTAGAAGAAGATGGTTTTTGCATAGGGAGTTGCCTATCTTTTCTGTATCTGCTTGCTTACAGGGTCTCTCTTTATAAAAACGTCTGTGGCTGTTTCAGAGCCCACGCTGTTATTGTCAGTAACATCCATGAGCCCCATAGTCCCAGTCGTCCTCAGCACTCCAAGACCAGCAGATAAGGCTGGTGTCCAGTCCGGCCCTGGCCCCGGGAGGAGTTCATGGGTTGCTCACCTTGACCCTAGTTCAGGGTTCAGAAGGTCTCTGGGGCTGGCTGGGGGTCCCGAGGCCGCCGCCTCACGCCTGCCCTCCTGTCCGCCCGCCCCCCACCCAGGCGCTTCTCCTCCCTGAGGACTTTCCTCTGGTTCCTGCTGCTGCTGCTGCTCCTGACAGGCCTGACCTATGGTGAGTCAGGGGCGGGCAGTGCCAGAGGGGCGGGGGCAGAGCATGGCGGATGCTGGGCTAGCGATCAGTGTGCCAGGCAGGGACTGGGGCAGAGCTCTGGGCCTGAGACGCTTCCCGCCCGTCCTCCACCATGTCCTCCACTGACTCCATCTGCTTCGTGTGCTGCCCCTCCTTGGGGTGTCCCAGGGCGAAGAGGCCCAGTCTACTGATCCTGCCCTAAATTGGGACAGCCACGTGGTAGTTCAGGGTGCCTTGAGAACACCCCCTGTGCCACCCTTGGCAGGACACACCCCGGACAGCTGCGTCTGGGCGCGGCAGGAGCTCCGGTGCTTTTATTATTAGCAGCCGCTTCTCCTCCCTCCCAAGGCAGGACAGAGTCGTGCAAGAGACCCTTCTCCTGAGATCAGGTTAGCACTTCAGCTGTCTGGAAGGTAAAAACAAAGCAGTAGGAGGAAAGGCGCCCTCTCCATGCTAAGATGCAGCCACCTGGTCACTTACCTGGGGCTCTGCAGGTTCCAGGCTTGGCCACGGGACTGTCCCATTCATGTTGCAGTTTGTGCTGGTAACTTTGCCCGAGTTTCCCGATTTCACGGGACTTACCTATGTGGTCTGAGGCTCCCTTTTAATGACTGTGTCAACTTCTAATTATTTTTTAGAGTTGGTTTTATAGGTTCAGCGTCTATTCAACTTGTATTTCTTTTATTAATAACAGGGCAGAACATTTTCCCACCATGTTTTCTTTTTTGTTTCCTGCTGCAAGAACAGCTTGTGCAAACCCAGTGGAGATCGGGCATTACCCTAAAATAACAATGGTCCTTTGTAACCGCGCAGCACTTTACCTGGAGAACATTTCCCCAGACTCCATCTCAGATTAATTTGAGCTTCCCCATCACCTGGGGCGGGGGGGTCCCTTCCATGTCCCGTGGAGATGCATGTGGAGAGGGGTGCATGTCTGAGTGGCACTTGTCCCTGGGACGTCAAGCCCAGTGGTCATGTGTTTCCTGTCAGCTGCTCATGGCTGATCACTGAGCCACCGGCGTGGAGTGACCAGGATGGAGACTGGAGACTCCTCAGCCACTGGCTTCTTCAGGCTCACGCTCCCCCGCCCCCACACCTCTGGAGCCAACACATCACAGAGGGATGACCCCCAGAGCAAGACAGGTGTCTCTGTGTGGCTGCAGCTTTGCGAGCAGCTGCTGCCTTCTGTCTTTCTAGTGCCGTGACGCTCAGCCTGACAGCCCTGTCACCTGGGGTGTCACCTTCTAAAACACACCTCCCGGGGCCCCACCAGCCACTTAACTGCCCCTGCAGGGTGCAGCCAAGTGCTGGGTGTCCTAAGGCTCCCGGGAGATCGGGCTGTACGGCGGGCCCAGAACCACCCTCGGGCTCTACCCCTGCATCTCCCTGACTGCTCAGAGCCATTTTGAGTTTGCCATCGACAGACGAGGTGAGGACCTCTGAGGAGGCCGTGAGGATGAGGATGAGCCGCTGCTGCGGCTCGAGGAGGAAGTGCAGGCCCTGGCAGGCAGGGTTCCCTCGAGTGACACAGGTCACTGTGCCCAAGGATAGGCCGCTAGCCTCAGCCTGGGTAACCGCCTCGCCCTGCGCAGGTGCCTGGTATTTCTACCCCTACGGGCTGCAGACGGTCCACCCCGCCGTGGCTTCCTGGTGGGCAGCGAAGGACAGCAGGAGGCAGCCTGAGGCGTGGGACTCCAGAGGCTCCTCCCCGCAGTTCCAGGTGAGCCCGGGCTGCCGGACCTCCCTACTCTGCAGTTGACCTACTCACCCCACGCCCCTCTGCATCTGACCCCTTTCCCTGCTGTCTGGGGCACAGGTGGTAGGGTGGGGTGGCATGCACGTCAGTAGGACTCCAAAGTGTCCAAAATGTAGTTGCAGCCTAAGGACAGAAAAGAGAAGGAAAAGTGACCAACAATTGCCATCCACTTTATTCCTTTTCAATACAAGGCCACCGTGTTGCTGCGCAAAGGAACGGCAACAGACCGGTGTGCCCGCGGGACTGGCCGGCCTTGGCCCTTGCAGGGAGGGCCATCCTGCTGCACTTTGGTCACCTCGCTGGCTGGCCCAGGCTTGCTCTCACAGCTGGGCAGGATTCCAAGAGCTAGGCGCCGGCCAGACTGCAGGGACCTGTCAGAAGCCACACACTGTCACTTCTATTCTTTTGGTGACAGAGTTCAGGGACAGTCCAGATTCAAGGAGACAGAAGAGGAATACCTCTCAAGGAGAAGCTGCAGGGTGGCGCTGTAAGGGCAGACCCAGGGAGGACCGAGGGTTTGTTGCCAGTTTTATAATTGCTCGTGTGTGAAGATGGACGGGCCCAGGCTGTGCCCTCGAGGAGTCTGCAGTCAGTCGGGGGACAAGGGGCTGCTCAGCCAGAACGTGGTATGAGCATGGGTTGCTTAGGATTCTGTCCCCATTGGTTGCTGTGGCACCTGCCCACAGTCCCAGTGATGGGAGGCTGAGGCAGGAGGATCCCAAGTTGGTTTTTGTTGTTGTTGTTTTTGTATAATGTGGTACTGGGGATTGAACCCAGAGCCTTGTGCATGCGAGGCAAGCACTCTACCAACTGAGCTGTATCCCAGCCCCAGGATCCCAAGTTTAAGGCCAGCCTGGGCAACCTAGTGAGACACTGTCTCAAACTGAAAAGGGCTGAGCTGTAGCTCCGTGTTTCAGCTGTAGGCTCAGTCTCTAGTACCAAAACAAACAACATGAGCCCCAACTACAGCTATTTAAAGTTGCTTACACCTCGCTGAATTTATTTTTATATTGCATTTTTAAATGTATCTTTTTTAAGTACCTTTTATTTTATTTACTTATTTTTATGTGGTGCTGAGGCTTGAACCCAGCACCTCGCACATGCTAGGCCAGCACCCTACCACTGAGCCACAACTCCAGCCCCTTTTTATCACATTTAAAATTTTAGGATATTACTTTCCTAAACATGATCTTAGTAATTTATAAAATGATGACATATTCATCATCTACCACTTCCTTTTTAATTATCGAAGATCACCTTTTCTGTAAAAAGGGGAAGTGAAGCCTGACCACAGCTTCACCTCTGCTTATATTTGAATAAAGACAGCAGATGGGGCCGGGCAGGGCCGGGCAGGGCCGGGCAGGGCCGGGCAGCGGGGAAGAGCTCCACTTTGATTGGCTTTTTGAGGCCCGTGAATGCGCTGCTCTGTGAGATGGACCTTCCACTCCTCTGTGAACCCTTTGCCATTTAACTGATGTTTGACAGATTGCGTTTCATGATCTCTCTTGGCAAGGATTTTGTTATGTCAACAAGGTCCTCAAAATTTGTGACACACTATCAATTGCCACCCTCTGGTCCAAATAACCATTACTCCACCTTCGCCCTCCCCATGGGACACCCAGCTAGAGAAGAGAAGGGAAGGGCTCGCTCCCTAGTAGCTAGGGAAGGGGTGGGGTGTGCACAGCTGGAACTCTCCGTGCAGCTCTCCCACCTACACACCTGCCTGTGCCAGAGGGGACAGGATGGTGGGCCCAGCAGGTCGCTCAGGCCACCCCACCCATACTGACACCTGCCGCAGCTTCCCACCCTTTATTTGGACCGACCCTGTTCTCCAGCCCCCTCCCCTGCACCTCCTTGGGCTTGGGTTCCTGCAGCTGTCCCTGGGGCCCGCCCTGGGGGCTGTGCCTTCCTCCGTGGGAGCGCTTGCGTCTCCCTGGCCTGTGCCCCAGCCTGAGCTCAGTCACGGTCTTCCTGGGGTTCTCTTCCCTCTCTGCTGGCTCGCAGTGGCGTGTGCAGGGGGTGCCCTTGCGGGGTGCTCCTGGGTCCTTCACCTCTGCCCTGCCCCACCAGGCAGAGCAGCGCATCCTGTCCCAGGTGCACTCCCTGGAGCGGCGCCTGGAAGCTCTTGCTGCCGAGTTTTCCTCCAGCTGGCAGAAGGAGGCCATCAGGCTGGAGCGCCTAGAGCTGCGGCAGGGCACCACTGGCCAGGGGGGCAGCAGCGGCCTGAGCCATGAGGACACCCTGGCACTCCTGGAGGGGCTGGTGAGCCGCCGGGAGGCTGCCCTGAAGGAGGACATCCGCAGGGATACCGCCACTCTCCTCCAGGTGGGGCGCAGAGCTGCCCGGGGGGACTCATGGCCGCGGGTGTGTGGGTGGAGGGGACCCTGCAGGGTGAGGGACATGGGGCATCGATAGGGCCAGACGGCTCTGCCACTTGGCAGCTTCCCTGTCTAAGCCTCAGTCACAAATGGAAGCTGTCCTGGGGGAGGCACCTGGAGTGCCAGCCCCTCGGGCGACCCTGTCTCAGACCAAAAAATTAAAAAGGCTGGGGTGTAGCTCGGTGGTGGAGCACCCTGGGTTCCAGTCCCAGGACAGCAAAACAGTTCTCAAAAAATTGTTTTAAAGAGAAAAATGGAGACGCCTGTCTTCTTCCCTCCTCCCGAGCTGTGAGGCGGCCTGTGCCTGACGCCTGGCGTGGTGTGCCGTAGAGACCAGGCGGGACTCTTGCCTGTTTCAGAGAAGCACTGTGGCCTGAGGCCACGGCCGAAGCCCGGGAATCCGAGCCCTGGTTCGAATCCCGGTTAGAACACCTCCTAGTGCAAGTGCCCCTGAGCGCAGCTGTCAAATCTTCAGTCCCCCCTCGTGTCTGACAGGAAGAACTGGTCACTCTGAGGGCAGAACACCAACAAGACTCGGAAGACCTCTTCAAGAAGATCGTCCAGGCCTCCCAGGTTGGTGGGCCAGGGCACGTGGGCTTCCGTGGGGTCCCAGCCCAGTTCCACAACTGTTCTTGGGCTGAGAGACACTTGGGGCCTCTGGTCCTTGCAGGGAAGCTGCTGGGTGTGAGTGGGAAGCCCGAGGTCTCCTGCCTCCTCTGTGTGAGCTCAACTCACCCCCCACGAGGAGCATGCTGGGGGCCAGGATGGCCACCATGCTGGGTGTGCCCATGCTGAGTGAATGGGGACTTGGAAATAGGAGCGTGCTCCAGATGTGGGGCGAGACTCTCGGGACTTTGGCCAGGTGGCCAGTCTGACCTTTGCTGCGGGGAATCCTGGGGCAGGGATGAGGTCAGGCAGGTGCCCAGTGGAGGCAGACGCCCCTCTGGAGCGGCCGCCTGAGCTCACCGTTCCCCACGTCCCTTCTTCCTGCCCTCAGGAGTCGGAGGCGCACATCCAGCAGCTGAGGTCAGAGTGGCAAAGGTAAGGCCTGCCGTCTGCTCCCCTGCCCTCCAGCCCCAGGCCCACCCTGGGTGCAGCCTGCCGTGGCGGGAGGAGCCTCTGCGGCAGGACCAGGGCGCGGGCCGCCTGCAGCAGTGCCTTCTCCGCCTCGCGCAGGCCGCCACCTCACAGCCCACCGTGCAGAGCTGGCGAGAGGCTGCACCAGAGGGGGTCACAGAATCAGATCTGAATTGGCTCTGGGACAGGGATGCCAGCCCTCTGGCTTCTGGGCTGTGTCCTACAAGCCACTCTCTAAGAGCTGGCCCTGCGTGGTGGGCACACTGTATGACAGAAGCCAACCAGGGGTTCCCCTTCCTTCCTCTCCCTCTGGGACTAGGATGACCCAGGAGGCCTTCCGGGAGAACGCTGTGAAGGAGCTGGGGCGGCTGGAGGCCCAGGTGGCCAGCCTGAGGCAGGAGCTGGCAGCTGTGACCCTGAAGCAGGGCACAGTGGCCGATGAAGTGGGCCTGCTGCCCCAGAAGATCCAGGCTGTGCGCGACGACGTGAGTTGGGACATCGAGGGCCTGCCAAGCACCCTTTGCTCTGAGTCCATCTCTCTGGGGTCTGCACAGCAGGAGCCGCCTGACCTCGGCCTGTTCTTCCCAGGGTGCACTGCAGAGCTGGCCTCAGCGCAGGCCTGGCCTGCCTGGCGGGGGGCCTGCTTCTGCTGGGTTCCTAGGCATCCTAGTTCATCAGCCTTTCCTCCAAGGGCCTCCCTCCCACCCAGCCCGGCTCCCCAGCTAACTACCACCCTGCCTGGCCTGGCTTTGCCACAGAAGCCTCTGCTACTCCGGCAAGCCTCTCAGTGACACCATTTTTTGTCCCTAGGTGGAATCTCAGTTCCCTGCCTGGGCCAGTCAGTTCCTTCTCCGAGGTGGAGGCTCCCGTGCTGGGCTCCTCCAGAGAGAGGAGATGCAGGCTCAGCTGCGGGAGCTGGAGAGCAAGATCCTCACCCACGTGGCGGAGATGCAGGGCAAGTCGGCCCTGGAGGCTGCGGCCTCCCTGGGACTGACGCTGCAGAAGGAAGGCGTGGTCGGGGTGACAGAGGAGGTGAGGAGCAGGTGCCCACAGACACACCACTCTTCTCACCGGGAGCTGGAGGCCTGGGTGGTCTCACACTGCCAGCTCCTCGCACTTCTGGGACATAAGTGGCATGAGGAGGCTCTGACATTGCCTTGGGCCCAGTGTGGGTGGGTGGAGGTGACACCCATACCTGCCTGGCTATCAGCAAGGTACAAGCCTAGCAGGGTCAGTCCACAGGTGCCTGGCCTGTGGCAGCAGGGCACGGGGCAGGCTTGTCTGCTGCCCACGGTGACTGTCCTGGGCCGTGCTTTAGCAGGTGCACCGGATTGTAAAGCAGGCCCTGCAGCGCTACAGCGAGGACCGCATTGGGATGGTGGACTACGCCCTGGAATCAGGAGGTGAGTGCACCCCCTTCCTCCATAGGCCTTGTCATAATCCCCACCCACAATGGCGGGGTCCCTAGCAGGGCTTGAAATCAGCACACATCACCCAACACAGACTGGTCACCAAGGCAGGGGTGGCCCAGGGAAGGCAGGAAGTACCAGGCAGGGGAGAGGCGGTATCTCAGCTGCTCCCTGGGTCTGGGATAGGGCGAAAGGCTGGGCAGGGGCACCTGCCCTGTCCTCAGTGAGGAGACAGGCAGTGGCAGCCCCTCCTGGCTGCCAGGGCTCCTGTGCTGGCAGCCGAGCTGGTCGTCTGGGTCTTCTGCAGACACCCACCCTGTCCTTCTCTCCTGCGTCAGGGGCCAGCGTTATCAGTACCCGATGTTCCGAGACCTACGAGACCAAGACGGCCCTCCTCAGCCTCTTTGGCATCCCCCTGTGGTACCACTCACAGTCACCCCGTGTCATTCTCCAGGTGGGCAAGCAGCAGGGCTGGGCACGCTGGGGTGTGGCCCCCTTCCCTGGTCAGCCGGGCTAGACTTGGGGTCTTGTACTGATTCGTCTTCTCGCCCCTCCAGCCAGATGTGCACCCGGGAAACTGCTGGGCCTTCCAGGGGCCCCAGGGCTTTGCCGTGGTCCGGCTCTCTGCCCGCATCCGCCCCACAGCTGTCACCTTAGAGCATGTGCCCAAGGCACTGTCGCCCAACAGCACCATCTCCAGTGCCCCCAAGGACTTTGCCATCTTCGTGAGTGTCAACTTGGGTGTGGCCGAAGGGCTGTAGGAGGGTCCTGTGGGTATCTGCCGAGACTGAAGCTGGGGTCACTGGCTGGGAGGAAGGGGGAGTGAATTTGGAAGAGGTGGAGCCAGGTGAGGGATGGCGCTCCAGTCCCAGTTACCTCAGGCTAGAGGAGGAAACCACAGCTTGTGGTGTTAAGTGATCATCACTGGTGACAGAGAAGCCCTGTGAGAACCATTTCCAGTGCTCAGACCCCTTGCAGCCCCTGCAAGATCCTGCCTGGCTGGAGGGTGGGAGGGAGTCACATTACCTCCTGCCTCTCCCCTCCATCCCTTCACACTCTTGCAGGGGTTTGATGAAGACCTGCAGCAGGAGGGGACACTTCTGGGCACATTCACCTATGACCAGGATGGGGAGCCCATTCAGACCTTCTACTTCCAGGTACAGACCCGGTGCTGCAGCAGATGCTTCCCTGGCGCTTCCTCTGCCAGACACAGGGTTCAGAGAGAGATGCAGTCCCTGTCCTGCTCCCCTGAGATCAGGAAGCAGAAATGGGCAAGACCCGCTTCATAGATGGCATAGGGACTGGTCCCTTCTGGAGGGGGAGGTCAGGGAAGCTTCTGGAAATGGGGCATCAATGAGGCAAGTTTATGAAAGAAGGGCTGGGGTTGCCAGGAAGGACAACTGTGAAGGGCATTCTAGGAGAGAGCAGGGTGTGGCCAGCTGGGCTCAGGCAGGACCTGTGTCTTAAACTCAGGTGGGCTTCAGATCTGCTGGGACCCTTAAGAACAGACTCCAGGCTCCACCCCAGCAGTCTGATGGGCCCCAGGGACCCGAGTTCACACACACCATCCAGGTGAATTCAAGGAAAGTGAGGAACTGGGTGGGTGAGGGATTGTGAGAGGTGGAGAGGGGTAAGAGGCAGGAAGAATGGGGGGTGGGTGAGAATGGCGTTGCTGTATTGTAGGTAACAGTATATTGTGCATTTTTGTTAAGGTCTAAATGGTGACTCCAAGGAGGGCCAGCCTGGAGCCAGGGAGCTAGGTCAGGAAGTGGTGGCAGGGGGCATACCAGAACTGATCAGGTCCGGAGAGGGTGTGGGGGTGAGGATGAGGCAGTTGGGAGGGCCCCAAAGCTCAGGCTGGGGAGAACAAGGGACAGAGGCAGAGAAGGGGACAGTTTACAGGTTACCAGCATTAAAAGTGTGGCAGCTGCTGCCCAGAGGGGCTCATGCAGAGCGGGAGGGGTTTGCCTACTGTTTTCCCAGTGGCTGTTGGGGGATTAGATGTGAGACGGTTGTCATCAGTTTGGGGATGATGATGGGGTCTTGGCAGGGGCTGGGCTTCTCGGGCAGGGTGCAGGAGAGGCCAGGGGAGAGGATGAGTAGAAGGACGACACACCTGTGGCATCAGGCAGGTGAGATGTGCTGCAAACGCTAAAAAATCAAATGCTGTGGCTTGTAAGCACAGAGGACAGGCTGATGGGCACTTGAGGAGAAGGACCACGTTAACCTGCATCAGGGCCACCCTGCAGGGAGCTCTAGCTGCTGACAAAATGACAAAGCAAATGCAGATGAACTCGTCCAGCTCTTGAATGAACTGTGCTGGTCCTCAGCAACAAGACCACTTATGTGTGGCCTGAGGGCAGGGCTTAGTGCAGGCTCACAAGGCTCAGCTGGTGGCCAGTGTAGAACCCTGGTGTCCCGCGAGGGGGGGGCGCTGGCCCTCGGGCTGCAAACTCTGTTCCAGGAGGCTGAAGACAGGCACCTAGGAACCCCAGTTCCCTTCAGAGACCCAGGGGAGCGGAGGGATCTCTGGTCCTAGGGGTGATCATCTCCCCTGCCTACCCTCTATCAGTCAGGTCTCCATGGACTCTGACACTGTTAACCCTTCTTCTCTACCCAGGCCACTAAAATGGCCACATACCAGGTGGTGGAGCTGCGGATCCTAACCAACTGGGGCCATCCTGAGTACACCTGCATCTACCGCTTCCGGGTACACGGGGAGCCTGCCCACTAGCCCGTTGAAACTTCTCTTGCCTGCTGCCAGCCATCTGGGAGGCTTGCCCCTCCCAGCATGCACCCCTGCTCCAGGAGTGGGCGTGCAGCACCCCGCCACCAACCCCACAAGCTTGATCAGCATTCTGACCTCCAGGAGCAAGAAAGAAGAGCCCTGGCCCTGGGGAGATGGGGAGGAACATGCAGGGTTTGCCAGGCAGCGGGCGGCCCACGGTGGCCAGCAGGCTTCAGCGCTTCCTGTACCCTTCCTTCTCCAAACTGGGCTGGCACCATGGGGTGTACATATGTAGCATACCGGGGGATGGGGAGGCGGGAAGCAGGGCCACTGCCCCAGGGAGCTCCTGTTGGGGGCCCCAAAGCAGGTGGGAAGCGATGGTAGGCCCTGCCTGACCCCGGGGAGGAGGGTACTCAGTACCCAACTGCTGTGCTCTACCTGTGAGGCTAGTGTCACGGACTGGCCCATGGGGATCCCGAGGGGCTTCTCTAGAGGCCTGTTTTATCCTGGTGGAGGTGGGCCACGGGGCTGCCTATGCCCTGGTGTGCACCTCTTAAGGCTGCTGCCTGTGCCAGCCTGTAGGAGTCCCCTGTGCTGGGCGTGACCACAGCTTTTTCTCTCCTGATGCCAGGGCAAGGCCTGCTCTGTACCCCGTTCCTGCTAGGGCCTGTGTCCCAGAGCCAAGTTTCCCACATTCTCTGGCTGCAGGGGCCTAGGTCTGCCTTTGGGGCCATTAGCATTTGGGGTTACCTAGGAGGGAGGGGAACAGGGGACCTCCTTGTCCAGTGGTAATGACCATGACAGTGCCATATGACCCAACAGTGCCATTCAGGGTGTCAGGTGGAAGGAGGGCTATCGGCAATGAGGGGGACTTTAGACCCATGGGCCTGCTGTGTGATGTATATATTTTTCAAGTTCTGGTTTTTTAACTGAAAAGCTAAGGGCTTGATTCCTAGCCCCGTTCTGGGGGGCACTGGGTGGTTCTCAGAGGGGCTTGGTCCTGGCCTGGGGGGAGTGGGCAGGACCTGGCTTGGCTCTGAGGCTCGGGTGAGGATGAAGCGGTGGCCCCTGCACAGCCCTGGCCTTGCCCCAAGACAACCACGTCTTGTTCTGCGCTCTCCTGTCACAGATGCTGCACTGTTGGTTCTTAATTTTTTATCTTCAGATTCTAATTTATGCCTATGCAAAAAATAAAAGGATGCCAGGATCAGCAGAGTGTGGTTTCTGGCTGCCACAGGCAGCTGCTCTTGGGGGAGATGGGGCGATGAATTCTTGGTCACATCAGTGTCCCCGAAGGCTTACTCCTGAATTTAGAAACCCAGGGCATTTGTTAGAACCCAGTTGTGACAGGGTTGGGACACAAGGCAGGATCCACTCCAGTGATTCTGGGCTCAAGGGCTGTCATTAATTCCCCATGGAGAAGAGGCCTTTCCCGTCTGTCCCACTGGGATATGCTCCTGCTACTTCACCTCTAGGGTGTCAGCCAGAGGGACCTGTCTACAAAGTGGTCATCAGGCCACCTCCATCCACATCCCATCCTAGGATCTGCTCCTGGCAGAGACCCCACAAATGCCTGCTCGTGTACAGAAGGGTCAGGCCATTGATTTGAGATCAATGGATTAACAACTTTATTCTTCAGCTACAAATGGGCTGGTGTTCTGTTCCAAAGGGACCCATGGGAAGGCGAGACCTGAAGAGACCGTTGTAGTTCCTGTCAGTGGCAGTAAACACTGAATTCAGTCAACTCCCTGCTGGCAGGTGTGGGACTGGGGACCAGAGCCACCCCCGAGGGCAGAGGCCGGGCCACAGCCAGAGCTCCTGGACACACGGAATGGGTCTGGCACCCACCACTGCTTATGGGGGCAAAGAGGTCAAGAAAATGAAGCTTGGCCATGGCTAGCGGCCCTGCCCTGCCAACGCCACAGCCTCATTAAGAAGGCAGCAGGCCAGGGCCAGCAAAGCTGATGGGACACAGCAACACACACAGAGACGGCAAGAGCCCAAGGACAAGCCAGGCAGCCAGTGGGGAAAGCCGCAGGGCAAGCGCTGGCACAGACAGGAGTTGGCACCCGCCGTGCCCACCCCCACCAGCTTCAGTTTCCTCAACTAGAAAACCAGAGCTGACCATGGCTACCTCAGACGGCAGCTGTGCACACCTAAGGCCACGTGCACGTGAGCCCACCTGACAGCCCTGGCCACTCAGCAGACAGCCCAGAGCCACGCTTCCCTCCCGCTGCCCAGGGCCTCACGCACGCACTCAACCCACAGCCCCTGATGCGAGATCTGCTGCTTGCAGACGAGGAAACAAAACGGGGTGGAACCGTCCTGTGTGACAGAGCTGGCTAAGCACACCTGCCTGGAGGGAAGCAGGGTTCTTGGTGGCCTGCCCTGCTGACTGCCACCAGGCACCGAGGAACAGGCAGATTCACAATGTCCCTGTGGCAGCACCTCCACCCGAGGGCTGGACAGGGAACAGGACACTGTCAACTTGGAACAAACTTTTATTGTGAATGCTGGTCCGGTCAGTCCAGGGCCACAGGGCAGTGGTAACTAGAAACAGCTAGGAGGGAGGAGAGGACAGGAGATGGCTGGGGACAGGAAAGAGGCAAGGCTGAAGGACCTAGCCTGCCAGGTGTCTGCCCTGGCTAGAGAAGAACACCCCTTGTCCCTCTTACCCTAAACGAAGGGCTGCAGAACAGCTCAGTGCTGGCAGGACGGGGCCGTGTCGCTGCCTGCTCTGGGCAGCTCACTCCCCCGCTAGGCAGCAGTGCTTGAGGACTAAATGCTCTGTGCTGGGCCTGAGAGTCCTCCTCACTGCCCCACATGCCCTCCCTGTGCCCTAAGTGGGGTTCAGGACCTGGGGCTCAAGCCCTTCACTGTTGTGCTCCAGTAGCTGCCCTGCTCGGTAGCCTGGTGGGCTGGGGTTTCCAGTCCTAGTCCTGCTCACAGGGCACCCCGCCCCAACAACAGGAGGTGCTGGAAAACAGGGTCCTGAGCAGGTCCAGACCCAGCCTGTACCAGGGCCCAGATGCCCAACAAAAGGCCAAAGTCCAAGCAGGAGGTGGCTCGTGGGCAAGAAGAGACCCTCCAGACCTGGCAGGCTGGCAGAAGCCAGGAGCAGCCAGGCCAGCCCAGGCCAGCACAGGATTGTCTCCAAGGGGAAGCCACCAGGTGTCTTTGGATCCATGGCAAGGGCCAGAGTCAAGGGAGAGTCCCATAGTCCAGGCGCCACTCCCTCCACACGTCACAGTTATGACTTTAGAGTTGCTGTCATTACCTGTTTGGGGGCTTAAGGGGGAAAAGAGGGAGAGAGAAAAGGGAAGCCCCTACTTTCTCCCTGTTAAAATCCCCAGATTGGGGATGCCCTGCTCTGGCAGTGGAAGACACCAAATCCCAGAAGCCCCCGCCCTGAGGTCAGTCTGGTGGGGAGGCTGCCGGTGCCCAGAGGAGCAGTGAGCGGAGGCTGCGGTGGCTCCTTCAGCTCCTGCCACCCCTATAGGCTCTGAGGTTCTCACCAAGACAGACACGTGGATGGAGGAACAGATGGACAGGCAGGCAGCCAGCTCCTGGAGGCTGGTGGCCAGCCACAGAGGAGAAGAGAGAGTGATAGGGCCCTGGTGGGCCTCACTCCTGAAAAACACACACAATCTCACACACACACACACACACACACACACCACCCACACTAAGAGAGACAGAGATATATAATAAAAAGAATAAAAACTAAGGGCCAGATGTACAAAAGATGCATGAGTGAGGAAGGAGGCAGGGAGAGGGCAGGAGACGGTCAGTCCTCAGGCAGCCTGGCACCTTCCTCAGCTTATAAATTATGACCCCCTGGAAAACAGGGGTGGGCAGCGAGGAGGCTCTGGCTGGGGCCTGGGATGGGCGGGTGGTGGGCAGAGCTGCTGTGCCCAGCTGGTGAGCAGTGACCAGAGAGTGAAAATCCCTGGGTGGTGAGGATGGGCCAGGGAAGATTCAGCAGCCGCTGGCGGGAGTCACACAGGCCCCCTGGGACTTCACCTTGTGGCGCTGGCCCCCTCGTCGCCGGCCCCCACTGCTGGGCTTGGGCTGAAAGAGAAAACAATTTGAGAAGCACTGGCCCCTCAGGAGCAGGGCAGCAGTGGGGCTGGGCAGCGGGCAGGCCGGGGAGCCTAGCCCCAGCCTAGCCAGGAGTTTTTGAGGTGACCACACACAGGACCTCCCATCTATTCAGAGAAATAGTCAAACCCGAGCAGACATTCACCACTGCTGAGGAGGGTGGGGACTGACAGGTGGACAGGGACAGAAAAGAAAAAACAAGGGAGGCTCACGGGGGCAGGGAATGTGAAAACATGGAGAGCACACAGACCCAGGAGAAGCTCCTCCTTCAACGAGGGCCAGAGGAGAAGGACACTGGGAGAGGTGCACAAGGGGGCCCGTCCTGGCAGGCACACATGGCTCCTGTGGAGGCAGCCACAAGCAGGTGCCAGTAACTGCTACACAACCAAGGCCACCTCCCCTCACTCTGGCAACAAGGGACAAAGGAGGACCCTCTAAGGCAGCATCCCTCAAACTTGCTGGACTGCTGTACTCACACAAATACTATTTACTCTTACAATGAACCTAAAACCCTGACCTTGTTCCACTGTTTCATTAAAATCAAATGCTAGTCAGGACCAATTAGATTGGCTTTCTGTGGGCCACGTCTCACAGTTTGGAAAACAACTTAGATGGCACCCATGTGCCATCAGCTGTGGAAGTGCTCCTCTCCATGTGTGGGCTCTCCTGTGGTCCCCTCTACCCAATCAGCCACACCGTTGCCTGCCACCCTGCCCAAGGCCACGAGAGGCCCACTCACCTGTGGCTGCAGACTGCTGGCTGCAGCTGGCTGCCCGGGGCCTGGAGAGGAAGCTTCATCTCCAGGTAGGGCTGCCCCTACCGCCAGTCCACCAGATGGGCCCCCCTCTTCTCTTTTGGTCAGAGGGCCTTTTTTTGTTGACTGCATTTTAATCTGCTGGGGCTTAGAGTTCATTGGCGAGTTGTTGGTGGTCTGGAGGAGCTGTGGGAGACATGGGAATGAGCATGAGGCCAGAGCTGAAGGGCAGTGGCACACGCTTAGCAGCCTGCCCCCGTATCCCCGTCCCTGTTCCATTCTAAGGGACTTCTCATTCCCTAGCTTGGCTGGTCCCAAACAAGGCAGATGACAGAAGGACCAGGCCAGGAGGCAGAGTTGACAGAAGTTCCTATCTTTACTCTAAGGCCAGGACCACCATGACTTCAGGACTGTCACCTCACCTCCTGCCTCTGTGTACCCAGAAAGCTCACAGTCCACCTGCCATTCCTGCAGAGAACTTCCTGAACCTCTCTGCCATCTTGTACTCAATCAGCTCCTCGGCTGGAACCCAGCCTGGTCACAGTCTGCTCTGGGCCAAGTTTTAATTTCAAGACTCCCAAAGAGGCCAAGTGGATTCCTTATCAGCTGGAAATATTGCAGCCTATCAGAAATTGTAAAAGCTATCACCCTGGAACAGAAGCTTCCCCTGTGACCCAAGTTCAATTTCAAAAATAGCAGGGAGGAAGCCTACTAAGTCCCAGAGAGTACTACATGTGTGCTGTAGTCTCCGACAAACTCTCAGACAGCCCCAGAGGCAAGCAGACCTTCAAGGACATGAAGTCCCAAAGTCCCCCATGGAGGGCCTGAGGAAGGCCATTTGAGAGGAAGGGCTAGTCTGTGGCTGATTCCAAGATCCTGGATTTGTGGAGACCACTTCTTCCTCTATATGGAACAGGGGTCAAATCCTTCATCAAATGTCCATGGCCAGGGCTGGGGTTGTGGCTCAGTGGTGGAGCACTGGCCTAGCATGTGTGAGGCACTGGGTTCAATCCCCAGCACCACATATAAATAAAGGTCCAATGACAACTAAAAAAAATGAGAAAAAATGTCCATGGCCATGGGTAAGGTCTGCAGAGGGCCAAAGGTAGGCTCTGGGTCACACAAACAGCTCCCACTCCAAGGGACCTCACACCCATGCCCCTGTGCTGTTCAGCACTCACTCCAACAGGACTTGCTGCCCTGGTCCCTCAGGTATGGCCCCAACCAGGCTCAGAGATGCTCTGTCCCACTGCTGCCCACGGGAGAACATCATGCCTCAAGGCCAGCTCCTCTTCAAGGTCATCACCGAAGCCTGGGATGGGAGGCCCAGGGATACCTCCCAAGGGAGTGAAGAAGTTGGGTCCCCCAGGGTTCTCAAAAGGATCCTATGGTGCTCATGGTTACTAAGCTGAAGTGGCAGGCCAGGTCTGCCTCAGGCATACCTTGGTGATGGTGCCGACGGCCTTGGTACGGCCTTCCCGGAACACCAGCCGCTGGTCTATGTGTAGGTACTCAGGGGTCTTGATGAAGCGGAAGTGGACAGTGGCCTTGTCCCCAGTGCGTAGGCAGTCCTTGTCCATGCTCAGAATGGTGGCTGTCTGCCTGATGCTCCCACAGTGCACTGCCAAGGGAGCCAGGAGGTCAGGACAGGTTGGAGGCACCCTGTGGCCTCAGGACAGGGAGGCAGTAAGTGAAGGCACGAGATACACCTGAGCTCAGCACGCAGGGCAGGGCTGAATCCAGGGCACAGGACGCCTGCAGGCGGAGGGCAGCAGGGCGAGCTGGAGGCCAGCTCCGCCTCCACCACCCACACTCTTCTCACCTTCCCTGTGGTTAGACCCAACTGCCCCCACCTAGGCCCCCGCAGAGACAGGGGCCCGAGCTCCTGGGATGCCAGGACTGTAAGCGCCTGGAGGGACGGGCCCTCACTGGCTCCTCTGTGGTCCTAGCACTTTGGTGACACCACTTGGCACAGTAGCAGCGCTCAGCAGTCATGTGCTTAAGGGAGGAACATTAGGTCCTCGTGGATAGGTCTGGATCTCAGGGACCTCAGCGAGCCTCTGCAGGACCCAATAAATGAGGTGGGTGGTTCACAGATAGGACTGAGGGACAGGATGGAAACCTGTTGGAGCTGGAATAATGGGGCCTGGGTTAGTAGAACACCCTTTGTGGGGAGCTAAAGTGGGGCCTCCTGGGCTGGCAGAGCCTTAGACACCTACCCATGGCCTGGTAGCGTGGGCTAATCGTGGTAGGGTGGTGAAGTACAAGAATCTCGGCCTCAAATTCCCAGGAGGCTTGGGGATTCAAGCGTGGGGAAACCATCACCATGCCCTTCCGGATGGATGAGCGCTTGATCTGAAAGAAGGAAGAACCGCGAATCTCAGGGATGATGACGTCTCTGGTTCCAGTCCCCAGTCTTAGAGAACCAGGAGTCTGAGTACAGGGATCACCCACCCAGCCCTGCCCCTCATCACCGGTTAGGGTGGACAGCACAGGGCAGGCTGACTGCCCTGTGGGAAGCTAAGCATCGTTCTGTCGGGTCAAGAAAGGCTCCACGCAGGAGCTGGCATTTCAGTTATGGGCCTGGGAGGAATCGAGGAGAAGAGGCAGGCAAGTACTCGGGAGGAAGGAAGACAGCGAACACGACGGGACCACTGGAGAGAGCAGACAAAGTGCCCATCTGCCTGGTTAATTTGGTTGGTGGGAAAAGTAGGTGACCCCAGAGCTGGCACTCACTCCAAATCCCAGGAGAGAAAACACTAAAGGGGAAGAGGATCTGGCATGGGGACACTTCTATCTGACTTCATCATTAGCCTGGGGTACCTGCTCAGGCACCAGGAGGACCAGGAGGCAGGTAGACCTGAGATCAAGTCCTGGTTCTGGCTTTTACTGGTTTTGGGTCTTGGGCAAGTCATTGGGCTCTGAGTCTCAGTTTCTTCATCTATGAAAACGAGGTTGGAAATCCCCACCTTGCAGAGCAGACACGAGGACCAGAGACGGGAGGTAAGCACCTGGCTCAGACCCCTGTGTGACAGAGCCCATGGGGAGATTTTGGAACTACCCACACTCACCTTCTTCAGCGCGAAGGAGGCTGTCTGGCCCCCCCGCACCTCCTTGACAGGCATGCGCTTGCGATGAATCGACTTGACAGCAATGGAGAGGAAGTTGCCCAGGGGATCTGGGCCCAGCAACAGAGTGTCATTCAGCTTAATCAGACCCCTGAGTGTTGTCCCTGACACCACTGTCCCCACACCCTGCCAAAGAGAAGACCTGACCTAGTGAGTTCATTCCCACCACAGAACCATCCCTTGACGCCCCTGGAGAAAATGCCCACCAGCCACCCCCCTGCCCAGTCTACCTGAGGCCACTCACCGGAACAGAGTAAGTGTCGTCAATCTGGAACTCAGCAGGTTCCTCCTCCCTATAGCTGGTGCGAGGGGACAGGAGGTTGAGAAACATCTTCAGGAGATCCAGGTTCTCACCTGTAACGTTGGAGATCTGAATATCGGGCACATCCTAAGTGGAGGGGGAGGAGAAGGAAGAAGCGAGAGGGAGCTCAGGTGGCAGCTCCTGCCTCGCCGACTAATGGCCATATCCACCTCTGAAGGCTCAACCCTTCTGCCCTCAGTCTAGTACTTCCTAGCCATTGCTGCCCCAAAGCCTTTTCTCACTTATTTTGTCTCTGAAACCTGTCCCCTCCCGCCTCTCCCTCCACTGCTGCCCCATGTTGGAACCTCACACCTACCTCTTCTTCCTCCAGCACAAGTGCCTGCTTAAACGCCCTCACCATCATCAGGGGACACAGCCAAGCACCTTCTCCCAGCACTCACAGCCCTTCACACTCGGTCTTGTCGCCACCTCTGCAGATTTACTTCACACAGGATCCTGTATTACAGCCAGACCACAGGACCCTCCCTTCTTCCAAAGCTTGCTGCTTCCTGGCCCCACGGATACGCTCACTCTGATCCTCCTTCCTGAGTTCCTGCCCTCTTATCAAACTACCAAACTCTCCTCATCCTCCAGAACTCATTTCAAATACCATTTCCTCCTTGAAACCCTTCCTGGACAGACACTCTTCAACTTCCCGAGGCTCTGGGAGAGCTTTTGATGTCTGTCCTTCCTGATGACATCTGATTTCCCATTGTAGTCATCTAAATAGCCACTCTCTCCTACTCAGAAAATTAAACTCCCTGAGATCATGAACTACATATTCCCCAAAGCTCCTGCAATAGTGTCTGCGTAGATTAGAAACAACAAAAATGAATGGAATGGAGCTGGGTTCCCTGAAACGTACCCCCTCTACTGGCCAACTGGTGATAGTGAAGACAGCATCAGGCTGGAGGCAGAGGAAAACACTAAGGCTGCTCAGGTCCTTTATATAGACCAAGCCAGGAGGCAGAGGGCTCCCAAGAAGGCCCAAGGCTCTGTCTAGACTGAGTCAACCAAGTTCACTGTTATCAAGAAACTATTTCCAACCAAGAAGTTGAATGCTTTGAGGATCCTGCTCAACCACCTCTGAATCCTTAACGTCTGGATAAAGAGCCTGACAGGCCGGGTGCGGTGGCGCACACCTGTAATCCCAGCACTTTGGGAGGCTGAGGCAGGAGGATCGCGAGTTCAAAGCCAGCCTCAGCAATGGCGAGGCATTTAGCAACTCAGTGAGACCCTGTCTCTAAATAAAAATACAAAAAAGGGCTGAGCCGGGCGCGGTGGCGCACGCCTGTAATCCCAGCACTTTGGGAGGCTGAGGCAGGAGGATCGCGCGAGTTCAAAGCCAGCCTCAGCAATGGTGAGGCACTTAGCAACTCAGTGAGACCCTGTCTCTAAATAAAATACAAAAAAAGGGCTGGGGATGTGACCCAGTGGTCGAGTGCCCCTGAGTTCAATCCCTGGTACCACAAAAAAAAAAAAAAAAAAAAAAAAAAACAAACAAACAAAAAAAAAGAGCCTGACAGAACAAACATCTAATAAATAGGGTTTTGTTTTTTCCCCTGTGGCACTAGGGATTAAATCCAAGGGGTCCTCTACCATTGAGCTATGTCCCCAGCCCTTTTTTTATTTTGAGACCGACTCTTACCAAGCTGCTTGAGGACTAAGGACATAGCTCAGTTGGTAGAGTGCTTGCTTGGCATGCACAAGGCCCTGGGTTCAATCCCTAGCACCACGAAAAAGAACAAAAACAAATAAACAAAAAACAAAACAAAGTAAAAAAAAAAAAACCCTAAGCTGCTTGAGATCCTCCTACCTCAGCTTCCCAAGTAGATGGGATTAAAGGCATGGGTACCACTATGCCTGACTCCAATAAATATTTATGAAATGAAGGGATACATTAAGGAGGAGTTGCCAAAACCAATCTGTGATTAGAGAGCTTTTGAGAAACAGTATAAAAAAGTAAGCTGGGTGTAGCGGGCAAGTGTAATCCCAACTCCTCAGCATGCTGAGGCAGGAGGATAACAAATTCAAGGCTGGCCTGGGCCACTTAGTAAGAACCTGTCTCAAAAATATATTTTTTTTTAAAAAGGGCTGGGAAGCTAAATGCAGTGGCACATGCCTGTAATCCCAGTGGCTCAGGAAGCTGAGATAGAATTGCAAGTTCAAAGCCAGCCTCAGCAATGGCGAGGCACTTAGCAATTCATGAGACCCTGTCTCTAATAATAAAATACAAAAAAGGGCTAGGGATGTTGCCCAGTGGTCCAGTGCCCCTGAATTCAATCCCCGGTACCAAAACAAAACAAAACAACAACAACAACAAAAACAAGGCACTAGGCAACTCAGTGAGACCCTGTCTCTAAGTAAATTATAAAATAGGGCTGGGGATGTGGCTCAGTGGTCGATTGCCCCTGAGTTCAGTCCCTGGTACCCCCCAAAAAAGGGGAGGGCTGGGGCTATAATTCTACAGACTTGGGAGGCTAAAGCAGGAGGATCACAAGTTTGAGGCCAGCGATGGCATCTCAGAATAAAAAATAAAAGGGGTAGGGATATAGCGTAGAGTACCACTGCAAAAATAAATAAATAAATAAGCAAAAAATAAGATATAAAACAATCATAAAAATGGCTGTATGTCTACCATACACCAGCCAGACCCAGTGCTAAGTGCCTCACATGTACATCACTTCCAACACTCGCAAGGGAGATGGTAACCTTCTATTTCCTCCAATCTCTGAACAGCAAGTGTCCACGAGACCTTATGCCTAAGCAGACTGCCATCTCAGGCCTGCTGCTCACCATGGCCCTTTAGACAAGGGTGTCTGCCTGGAGGCACACGCTCCCCACCTAGTACCTCTCAGAGCTGAAGTTGGAGGCAGTAACAATCACGTCGTCCTTGCTCTGCACCAGCACAGGGATCTTCCGGCAGCCTGGTGACTTCAGAAGGCGCTGCAACAGCTTCAAGGTTTCTTAAAGAGTAAAATGGAACAAAATTAAGGGACATAGCCATCTCTTTGGCCAGGCTTCCAGGGCAAGAAAGATCCATCATTACTGATGCAAGGAGACACACAGACAGATGAACCACGCTAAATGCCACATGCCTGAAGATGCAAAAAGAAGGATCAAGGGGCTGGGGTTGTGGCTCAGCAGTACAGCATTCGCCTCGCATGTGCACGGCCTGGGTTCGATCCTCAGCACCACGTAAAAATAAAAACATTGTGTACAACTAAAACAAATAAATAAATATTAAAAAAAAATAAAGAAGGACCAAAACTTTGGGTGGGCACATGCTACTAGCGTAGAAAGGGCACAGATGAAATCTCTTCTAAACTGAGTCTAAAACCTGGCAGATTTCTCCAGTCTCTTAGAAGATCTACATCCCACACACAAGTGATTCAGGAGTCCCCAAGAAAGACAGTGTTCTGCCCAGAATGTTCTGCTTCCTGGAAAAAAATCTTTCTGACCAAAGGATCTCTTGGACATTCATAAGTCTGCAGAGGCAATTATTAAGAGGCTTTCTAACAAGACAGAGTCTACTTCTCTTCTAAAATTTGTAACAGTGAGGAAAAGGTGCACAGAGAACTCGTCCTGCAAACCTGGTTGGACACTTTGGTGGTAAAAAGCCACCAGGCCCTCTGGTCAGATTCCTCCACATACATTCAGCACTGAAGGCAGAGCCCAATACCTGCTGCCAAGGGTCTTATGAAAAGAGGAGCCAGATTAGGGACCTTAAGAATTCTGCAACTGGAACCAAAAGTGACAAAGAACAGAGGAAAAATCTAGGCTGTGCTAGATTTTTCCTATGTTCTTTGGATCAAGAGCTAAACAGGGGATCAAGAGCTAAATAGGGGAGGAATAAGCAAAAGGGCTGATAGAAACTCAGGTTAAGGTCTGAGCACAATATAAGGAAACAGAAGATTCTGGGCTGAAGTCCTGGCAACAGAGGTACAGTTGGTGACAGTCTCCAACAGAGAGGCTACCACCAGCTGAAGGAGACTTCACTTACCTTGTAGGATGTTGGCAGGACACATGTCAATCTTGGTGACTACCACAAAGACAGGTACATTGAGTGCCAATGCCAAGCCCAGATGCTCCTTGGTCATTCCCACAATGCCAGCATTGCTGCCCACCTGCCCCAACACAGAAAAAAAACTGTCAGGACAAGGAAGGCAGAAGATGCCCCTGGGTGGGCACAGGGGCTCAAAGAAGGCTATCAATGAAGGCTGGGCTAGGCACAGATAACTTCAACCCTGACTCATCAACATGGGCAACCCAAACCTGAGACTTGTAAACAATTAAAGAGAAAACTCAAGAGAGTCTGGGGAAACAACTGCCTAGAGTCCTCAAAGTGGATCTGGCTTAACATCTCTAGCCCTCTGTTTCCCCCAACTGCAAAATAAGAGGATAAACAACCTCCACTTTGGTGATCACTTAAGGTTTAGATGCTGTAACATACAAAGAGCCCAGCACCCAGCTGGCGTGAACTAGGTGCTCGTGCAACAGCAGCTATTTCTATTCCTTCCAGTAACAATAAAACATTTTCCAAAATCACCATAAAAACTGGTTAAATAAATTAGGCCATGTACACAAGAAAGAAGAAACTTTTATCTTCTGATATAGGCTAATCCCCAAGACATGTTCCTAAGGGGGTAGATGAAAAGCAATGTGTATATAGCATGTCACCATAAAAAGAGGTGACAGGATGGGGATGTAGCTCAGTGGTACAGCGCTTGCCTTGTAGATGCAAGGCCCTGGGCTTGATCCCCAGCACTGCAAATGTAAAAGTGGCGCATGTTACTCAAGATGCTAAGGTGGGAAGATCTCAAGTTTGAAGCCAGCCTGGGCAACTTAGTGAGACCTGTCTCAAAATAAAAATTAAAAAGGGCTGGGGATGTAGCTCAGTGGTAGAGCACGTGCCTAACATGCACCAGGCCCTGGGTTTGATCCCCAGAACTGAGAAAAAAGAAATAGAGGTAAAGGAGTTGGATCATCCTTTGAAAAAAGCAGCTGTAATGTAAGCCATTTGAGGAACATGTGAGGTAATATAAATAGAAACTAGACACTGGAGGACATTAGGGAGCTATTATTCATTTTCTTGGTTACAGTAACAGTAGATTACCCATACTTTTATAAGCTATATGCTCAAGTATTCCAGGGTAAAGAGTCTCTATATCGGGGCTGGAATTGTGGCTCAGCGGTAGAGCGCTCGCCTAGCACGTGCAATGCCCAGGTTCGATCCTCAGCACCACATAAAAATAAGCTCATTGTGTACAACTAAAGCAAATAAATAAATACTTAAAAAAAAAAAAAAGAGTATGTCTTCAAGATACTTTCAAATGATTCAGTCAAAAAAAGGAAAAAAATATATGTACCCATATGCATCTATCACATTAATTATTACTGAATTTAAATAGTGGGTTTATGATATTCATTATACTGCTCTTTCAACTTTGCTCAATGTTTGAAATTAGAGGGAGAGAATATACACATATTTGCTGGTATGAATACAAAGTCTCTAGTAAATTCACAAAAGAACTAGAAACACTGGTGGTTCTAGTAGGAAACTGGAGAGAGGAGGAAGAGAGACCCCCTCACAGCTAGGGGGTCGCACATACTAGGCAAGCACTCTGCCACTGAGCTGCACCTCCAACCTGGAGACTTGTCACCATAAGCATTCTTGTGCTTTTTACTTTTGTGCCCTATGAACATATTACTTACTGAAACAAAATTAAGAGAGAAGCTAGCCAGGCATGGTGGCACACGCCTGTAATCCCAGCACTCGGGAGGCTGAGGCAGGAGGATCACAAGTTCAAAGCCAGCCTCAGCAATGGTGAGGCACTTAGCAACTCAGGGAGACCCTGTCTCTAATAAAATACAAAAAAGGGTTGGGGATGTGGCCCAGTGGTCGAGTGCCCCTGAGTTCAATCCCCGGTACTAAAAAAAAAAGAGAGAGAGAAGCTGCCATGATGTGTCTACCTGGTGTTTTGCACACTCCCAGGTGTCCTCTCTACCACGCCCTCATATAATACCCCAGCTTGAGGGCACGTTGCCACCCTCTGCTGCATGGGGCCTGACTATTCCTTTCTCCTTTATCAGGACATTTCCACAGTCTTCTTCCTGATCTTCCCATGCTCTTTCCAATCCAACTCAGACTCTGTTCTTCTCAAGCTGGATTAGGAAGTATTCTATCACTCTATTATTGATATATTTTAAGTGTTTTTCTTTCCCCCTAGAAACCGATTGCCACTGAACCATTATGAAGTATTTCATTGTTCTCTACAGAAGTTTTAATATTTGGAACATGGCCTAAAAGCCAGACATGAACATTCCATCTGGGGTGAAAATAATTCCATCCAGGGGCTGGGATTGTGGCTCAGTGGTAGAGAGCTCGCCTAGCACGTGCGCGGCCCAGGTTCGATCCCCAGCACCACGTAAAAATAAAGACATTGTGTACAACTAAAACAAATAAATAAATATTTTTTTTAAAAAATTCCATCCACTGGTATTTCTGTAGCTTAGTTAGAAAAATGCTTATTTTTATTTTATGAAGAATCAAAAGAGAAAGTTGAAGTCTCCAAACATAAAGAAATGATGAGGGCTGGGGATAGAGCTTAGGGGTGGAATGTTTGCCTCACCTGTGCAAAGCCCTGCATTCAATCCTTAGCACCACAAAAGAGAAGGAAGAGGAACTGGTGAGGAGAAAGAAATGCTAATTACCTGATTTCATGGGTACACATTTTACACATGTATTGAAATACCACACTACAAGCCAGGCATTGGTGGCGCATACCTGCACTCCCAGAACTTGGGAGGCTGAGGCAGGAGGATCGTAAGTTCAAAGCCAGCCTCAGCAATGGTGAGGCACTTAGCAACTCAGTGAGACGCTGTCTCTAATAATACAAAAGAGGGCTGGGGATGTGGCCCAATGGTCGAATATCCCTGAATTCAATCCCTGGTACCTGCCCCCCACTCCAAAAGAAATACCACACTACTATACCCCCATAAATTTCTACAACTATTACATGGTCATCAAAAATTTTAAAAAGAGGGGCTGGGGTTGTGGCTCAGTGGTAGAGCATTTGCCTAGCATGTGTGAGGCACTGGGTTCGATTCTCAACACCACATTAAAAAATAAAATATAATAAAGAGGGCTGGGGTTGTGGCTCAGTGGTAGAGCACTAGCCTACCATGTGCGTGGCCCGGGTTCGATCCTCAGCACCTCGTAAAAACACATTGTGGGGGCTGGGGTTGTGGCTCAGCGGTGGAGCGCTCGCCTGGCATGTGCGCGGCCTGGGTTGGAGCCCCAGCACCACGTAAAAACGCATTGTGTACAACTAAAAGCAAATAAATAAATATTTTTTAAAAAATGCATTGTGTACAACTAAAAGCAAATAAATAAATATTTAAATATATATATAATAGCCGGGCGCGGTGGCGCACGCCTGTAATCCCAGCACTTTGGGAGGCTGAGGCAGGAGGATCGAGAGTTCAAAGCCAGCCTCAGCAATGGCAAGGCACTTAGCAACTCAGTGAGACCCTGTCTCTAAATAAAATACAAAAAAGGTCTGGGGATGTGACCCAGTGGTCGAGTGCCCCTGAGTTCAATCCCCGGTACCACAAAAAAAAAAAAAAAAAAAAAAAAATATATATATATATATATATATATATATATATAATAAAGATATCATGTCCATCTACAAATAAAAATATTTTAAAAAATTTTTTAAGGCAAACAAAAAAATGTTTTTTTTTTTGTGGTGCTGGACATCAAACACAGGGTCTTGAACTTACCTCTGAGTCACATCTCAGTCCCAGTAATTTTTTTTGTGTGTAGTGGGTAGGGACTGAACCCAGGGGTGCTGTATACCCCAAGCCCTTTCTATTTTTTTTTTTTTTTTAATTGTAGTTGGGACACAATACCTTTATTTTATTTATTTATTTTTACATGGTGCTGAGGATTGAACCCAGGGCCGCACGCATGCTAGGCAAGGCTCTACCACTGAGCCACAACCCCAGCCCCCGCCCTTTCTATTTTGTGAGACAAGGTCTTGCTAAGTGGCCCATGCTGGCTTTGAGAATTCGCAATACTCCGGCAGCCTCCTGTGTAGCTGGCATGCGCCACCACGCCTGGCTCCAGTGCTTATTCTAAACTGGTTTTTACACACATCTTAACAGCAACTGCCCCAAATACGCTCTGTGGATCTTCCACTGAGATCCTTTCCTATGGCAGCTTTTCTTACCTGGTCAAGAGAGTTGGTGACGGCCCTTTGCAATGTTCAAACAAATGGGAGATGAAATCACGTTGAGATCCTAAGAACCTCAGGCACAGAGCCGACTAGTGTTCACACAACATGCTCTGCCTCTCTACTCCTCTCCAGTGTGTGGAGTTGGCCTGAGAACCTGTGTTTGTGGGGCAACTTGAGCAAGCTGGCGAGGAGCAGATGCTTGTGTTTACCACACTTATTAACACACGCAGCTGAGGAACTGGGAATG
Organism: Tamias sibiricus; assembly: GCA_025594165.1. NCBI lineage: Eukaryota > Metazoa > Chordata > Mammalia > Rodentia > Sciuridae > Tamias > Tamias sibiricus. The sequence continues at coordinate 168,533,726 of CM046661.1, read as the reverse complement.
GGGAAGGGCTTTGGAAAGACTTGCCAAAGGGAACCTTACTCACTCATGTGCTCACACGCACTCCTCCCCCTCCTTCTGTGAAGACTAAAGCTGTGCACGGGTTACAGTCCTCAGCACCCTCCACCCCCATCCAGGGAGAAAGCTCACGGGATACACAAAGAAGCACAGGACACACACACAAAAGCACAGCAACAAGATCCAACACAAGGGGGCTGGGGTTGTGGCTCAGAGGCAGAGCGCTCGCCTCGCACGTGCACGGCCCGGGTTCAATCCTCAGCACCACGTAAACGTAAATGCATTGCAATGTGTACAACTAAAGTAAATAAATAAATATTAAAAAAAAAAAAAAAAAAAAAAAGATCCAACACAGGGCCCTCTGCTCCCTCTCCTTTTCAGTGAATCTACATGATGAGTCGCTCAAAAATCAAATCATGCCAGACTAAGCTCTCTAGGAGCCCCAGGATGGCTGTCACTGGGTGGCAAGCACAGCGCCAGGCACACAGGAGTGTCACAGCAAGGGCTTAGATGCTGGCCCTCTTCCCTTCTAGGCCCTCCTGGCTGCTGCTCTGCCTCCTCATGTGAGGCATTCCCCTCTCCCCTGCCCAAGCTGCCCCTCTCTGAAGGAGCCACCCGGAACACCTCCTCAAAATATCTCATGCTCTGAAAAAAACATTCCTGAAAGCAATCAAGAAAGCTCAGCAAGCAAGCCGGGCACAGTGGCACACGCCTGTAATCCCAGCACTTGGGAGGCTGAGGCAAGAGGATCACGAGTTCAAAGCCAGCCTCAGCAATGATGAGGCATTAGCAACTCAGTGAGACCCTGTCTCTAATAGAAACACAAAAAAGGGCTGGGGATGTGGCCCAGTGGTCGAGTGCCCCTGAGTTCAATCCCTGGTACCAAAAAAAAAAAGAAAGCTCAGCAGACGCCTCCTTTATGCCTCTCTAAAAAATAAGAGACATCAAATGACACTGTTTTTTAACTGGGAAGACCCCTCCTGATCTAACATAGGGGAGATCAAGGTCCACCCCTTAAGAAGACTATAGAGCTCACCTGAGATCCCAAACTTGCCAACCTTACCCAGCATCAGAGCCCCAAGCCAACAGGCCTTAGTCTCAGAACAATTCTAAACTCTTGCACATGAGCCCCAGCACCCCAGAAGCCCCTCCTGAGCACATCACACTTACCATGAGCATGCAGAAGTCAGGCAAGTGGCCAGTCATGCCAAAGACAGTGGTCTTCAGGTACTTCTCATGGCCAGCCAAGTCAATGAAGGTGATCACCTTGGTGGACTTCTCACAGATCTTTGTCCACTCCAGGCTGCCACCGTGGCTGTCAGGCTTGTTCACCACATTGCCTTCACTGTCAAAACCCAGAATGTCATTGCCCACACTGCTGGTGCGACCAGATTCAATCTCATGTTTGTGGCGGAAGAGCTTCTGGCGGGCAAAGCCGCGGCCATTGTCCAGTTCCCCATGCGTCAGGACCCCCAGGAGCGTGCTTTTGCCGGCATCCACGTTGCCCACGACTGCTACCCTGTGTACACAGACCCACACAGCATGAGAGAATCGGTGAAAAGAAAATCAGAGCCCAGGCATGCCCCAGGCCCCTTGGACTCAGAGCTTCTCCTGTTCCTGGATAGACATGCTGGGAATGTTCCTAGAGCTATACTCTGGGAGTAGGAAGTTATTCAGAAGGTCCTGGGCTCCCTCAATAGCTATCTCCCTAAACTTCCACCACTGGGAAGAGCCCCAAAGCTACCAGAAGCACAAAATGTTCTCCCCACAACTTGGGCTTCTAGCATCTCAGACTGATGGAGCAGCACATGCAGTCACAGAGCAGCTATAGGATGCATGGCTGAGCCCCTCCCACTCTTCCCACATGGAAATACTCAGGGATGGGAACTGCAGAAATCAAGTAGAGCTCTCATGGCCCTGGGTATTCTTTCCTTGCCTCAGGAAAGGACAAGAGGGAACGGGTAGAGCCAACATATCTAGTGACACAGGCTCCATCACTGTTCTCTGCAAAGTCCTAGCCCCCAAGGTCTTGCAGTGTGGACCTCTACACTGTACCAAGCCCTCCTCACCTGACCTCCAGGAAATCATTGTCTCCTACTCGTTTTCGGACCAGATAATCACGCACACGGCCACCAGCTTCTTGACGCTCCCGCAGGAGGATGACATCAGCCTCTATCTGTTCTGCCATGCTCTTCACGGTGGCATAGGAGGCCTCCATGTCAGCTTCACTCAGCCCGTACTCAGTCCCATCTGGAGACAAGAGCCCAGACATCAGCAGGAGAGGGAGTCCTGACCAAGCAGCCTGCTAACCAGCCAGCCAGTCAAGCACACCTAACAAAGGCCCCACCAGGCACTGGGAGGACACGTAAAACTCAGGCACACAGTTAAGGTGTGACAGCGCCCAGGGCTCTCCCACCAAGCAGGGCAGTAGGTAACTCATTCAAGACAATCACTGAGACTCTCCTAGGTTTTATGCCAAGCCTCCTGCCAGGTGCTGGGAATACAGGTGCCCTTAGTGAGCTCACAGGCCTGAAGGAGAAACAGACAGAAAATTAATTAATGGCAATATAGCTTGAGTACTGTGCTAAAGAACTGGACAGAAAGAAGTCAAGCACGGCCTAGGAAGCGGAGGGCAGCTCTGCAGGTGCTGACCTCAAGATGGGTCTTCAGGGCTGGGAAATGAGCCCGCACAGAGAAGAGGAAGGATGTTCTGCCAGAGGAGCAAAGCATGGAGCATGGTATGTCGTGGCAGGCTCAGGGACCAGGAAGTTGCTATGTGTTGGGGAACAGGACAGGGACACAGGATGGCAGAACACATGAGAGGAAGAAGCTGATACAGCAGACAGAAAGACAGACATCCACAGAACAACTTTTGTACCAGGTCACAGGGAACCTGGGGGCCAGGCAGGGGAGTAACATGATCAGATCAAGGTAGGTTAGAAGGTCTCCTGGGCAGCAAGTGAGGGTCCAGAAAGGGGGAGCACAGTGAGGAAGAAATTCTAATAATCACGGCGAGCGATGGGGACAGGAAGATGGGGAAATGGGAGGGACCTGAGGATCTCTGTAGATAGAGATTTTTAACTGAGGTGGCTCAAGTGAAATGTGTGGCAAGCAGCTGGAACAAAGAGTGAGGGGAGAGAGGAGGAAGGTAGGCAGATAGCAGGGACAGGCCAACCAACCACTTGTCTGTCACTGAGCACCTATGTGACAACAACTAGTCAAGTGCTTCCACGTGTAGTTGGTTTTAATTCCACCATTGCTGCCTCAGTTGGTCCCCCAGGACCTCTCCTGGAAGAACCCTCCAGCAGGGAAGCTTCTCTCTCACCACTGAAAAAAACCTTGCCGCACCAAGTACACTCCTGTCTCCTTGTCCCCTACAAACAAGCTCCTCACTCCTAAACTAAGAAAAGGAAAATCACCCCTGCTTCCCTTACCCCATTCATCTCCTGGGCCACCATCTCCTGTTCTCCCCTTGACCACCAAAGAGCTCAAACTAGTAGTCCACCCTTGCTGACTGTCCCCACTTGCTCTGAATCAACCCCTCCTGAAGAAACCAGTTTCAAATGTCTTCAATGGCTTTCCAGCCACTCTACGCCATGCCCTTCTCTTGACACCTATAGCACTCACTGCTGGTCACCCTGCCTGTCCTTCTGGAAGGATGGCCCTCCTCCCCTGCCTGCCCATCCCCTGACCTCTCCTGATGTGCTCCCTACTATCTCCCCTGCTCCCGTCCCCTGAATGTCAGTCTCTTCTGGCCATCCATCAGTGGCCCTCTTCTGTCTCTTCTAAACTGTCCCCTTGGCCATCTCAGTCATCATTTTGAAAACCACAGAAACACTCATATCTAGCACTGACTGCTGCTTCCCTGAGCTCCATACTGCATTTCCAATGGCCTGGAAGATAACTCCTAGAAGTCTGATGTCCCAACTTAAGCACCAGCAACCCCCCTCTTTTATTTATTTGCAGGACTGAGGCTTGAACCCAGGGTGGCCTACCACTGAACTACATCCATAGTCCTTTCATTTTTTTTTTAATATTTATTTTTTAGTTGTAGTTGGACAAAATACCTTTATTTATTTTTATGTGGTGCTGAGAATTGAACCCAGGGCCTCGCACATGCTAGGTGCTAGGTGAGTATGCTACCACTGAGCCACGACCCCAGCCCCACAACCCTTTCATTTTGAAGACAGGGTCTCACTAAATTGCCAAGGTTGGCTTCATACTTGCAATCTTCCTGCCTCAGCCTCCCAAGGATTATAGTCATATGCCACTGTGCCTGGCAAATATCATATTTTATTATTTATTTATTTATTGTAATTTTTAGTCGTAGATGGACACAATACCTTTATTTTATTTATTTATTTTTATGTGGTGCTGAGAATTGAACTTAGTGCCTCATATATGCTAGGCAAGTACTCTATCACTGAGCTACAAGCCCAGCCCAAATATTATACTTCAAACAATAACAAAAAAAGATCAGCATCCATAAAGCTTGGGGTCTTCACTGTAGTCACAGGAGGTAAGTATTTTTGCTCCCCCCCCCCTTTTTTTTTTGCTATTGGGCTAGAACCCAAGGATGCTTTAACCACCAATCCTTTTTTAAAAATTTTTAAACTTTGAGACAGGGTCTCACTAAGTTGCTGGGGGTTTCTTTAAGTGACTGAGGCTGGCCTTGAACTTGTGATCTTCCTGCCTCAGCCTCCTGAGTTGCTGGGCTTACAGGCCTGTGACACCACCATCCTTGCAGTTTGCCAATTTTAACACTCATCAGTCCAGGCCAGCTGATCCAAGCTCTTTATCTTGTTTTTCATCCTCTGCTTCCTACCTTCTGGCCAATCCACTGCCACCAGCCTGACTCCAGCCCTTATTTTACCCGAATCATCACAATAGACTCTAACTGGTTTTAGCAAATTAGGCCTCTATTCCTTCCATCCATCCTGCATAGACCCACACACTTAACCTAAATAAACCAGTTGTGAGACTATCACTTCCAGATTAAAATCTCTGGCTTTCCAGATCCAGCAGCATTTCATCCCAATTCCTCAAGAGCCTCCCCAACTTTTTTCACACCCCCTCCTCTGTCTACCCTGCAAGCTCTGTCCCAGTACAAGTCACCAGTCCTCATGGGTTCCCTTGTGGTCCCAGCTCTATGCCTTTGCTCCTGGATTTTCTATCCCAGACACCTCCTTCTGCAAGATCTGAAACAGTCTGCTCGGAGGCCCCACAAACATCTGTCTCCTTTACAGCATTTGCCTTGTACTACCCTGTGCAGTACTCTTTTAGACACACGTTTCCCACCCCCATGCATCTTTTTTTTTTTTTTTTTTTTTTTTTTTTTTTTTTTTTTGTGGTACCGGGGATTGAACTCAGGGGTACTCGACCACTGGGCCACATCCCCAGCCCTTTTTTTTTGTATTTTATTTAGAGACAGGGTCTCACTGAGTTGCTAAGTGCCTCGCCATTGCTGAGGCTGGCTTTGAACTCGCGATCCTCCTGCCTCAGCCTCCCAAAGTGCTGGGATTACAGGCGTGCGCCACCGCGCCCGGCCCACCCCCATGCATCTTAAGGCATGCATCTAAAGGATGGGGACCACATCAACAATTCTCTGATGCCCCACAACGGGTATTCACTTTACATTTTACCAATATTTGCCAAGTCCTCAAATGTTTATAAAATGTAAAATGAATAAACCAAGAGAACACAGTTGTGATGAAGAGTTTCTAAATGCATGGGCAAGTGAGCCCGGAATCCCTTCTGGGTTTGAGAAGGGCTTGGGGCAAGCGTTACTAAGGGGAGGCTGCTGAACCCTGCCATTCTCACTGGACTCCAATTCTATCCAGCCTCCCCTGCCTCCATATAATTAAAAGTAGTGCCTTCAGGTCCTGCTTTATACAAGGAACCACCACCAATGTCACCTTGTCCATCAGGGCTTTCAGTAGGTCACATTACTTCTCTCCAGCATGCATCACATTCCCCACCCTGGAGTGGAGACATAGGCCAAGGAGAAAAGCTACAGAAGACCAATTATAAAAGGCCACTTACTCAGCCATGCCCAACCCTAATCAGACTTCTGTCCTGCCAGCTCATATACCTTTCCTATAAGCATTCTTCTACTTAATGTGCTGCAGTGCTTTCCAGACTTTTGGGAGAGTAACCTCTCTGGCATGGCATTCAAGGACCCTCAGGACTGGGCCCTGCCTACCTGTCTGGCCTCCCCTCCTGACCTCACACCATCTACTCCTACCTTACAGGATTATTTCTGGTCCATTGAATAGTCCAGTTTCTGGTGCCTCCATGCCTCAGGGCATGTGGTGCCTTTGCCCACTTGCCACTCCTCCCTTTACCTGGCCAACTCCTGCTCATTCTCAAGGGGCAGCTTCTCTGTGTGGCCTTTCTAGACTCCCCACGAACACCTACAATGCCTCCTACGTCCCTTGTACTCTCAATACAGCACAAGACGCTTTTGTCATACTTAGTATCTGATAAGCAAACAAAGTTATTTTGTTTGTTTCTAGAGGAGCCAATCAAACCTAGGGCCTTGCACATGTTAGGAGAGTTCTCTACCACTCAGCTACAAGCCCAGTCCCGCAAAGTTGTTTTTGAAAGAAATCTCATGGTCAATCAATAGCCTGGGATCCTGAAAAAATTACTACTGCAACTACTAACAATTATATGCCAAGTGATTTACTTGAATTCTTATTTAATCCTCACTATTTCACCATGTGGTAGGTTTTATTATTATTCACATTTTAAGAGAAGAAAAAAACATAGACTCAATTAGAAATTTTTTTCTTTCTTTTTTTTTTTTTTTGGCAGTGGGGAGGAGTGGGGGATGATGGTAGTGTTTATTGGCACTCTGCCACTGAGCCACATCCCCATCCCTTTTTTGTATTTTATTTAGAGACAGAGTCTCACTGAGTGCCTCGCCATTGCTGAGGCTGGCATTGAACTCATGATTCTCCTGTCTCGGCCTCCTGAGCCACTGGGATTACAGGCATGCACCACCGCACCCAGCCCTTTTAAAATTTTGACACAAGGTCTTGCTAAATTGACAAGGCTGGCCTTGAACTTGCAATCCTTGTGCCTCAGCCTCCTGAGTGGTTAGGATTACAGGCGTCACCCATGCCTAGCTTCATTAGAATTTTTTAATGTCTAATTTATCCATACAAAATTTCTCGGAGGTTGGGTAGGGAAGGTGTCATTACCCCCACTTAACAGAGGAAGGATGTGATAAACAGGTGAAGCGCCCTGGACACCCAGGAAGTCAGTGATGAAGCTGACGCCTGGAGGCCATGCATCTGGTTTAGTCCTCTGATATTCAACTTGTTTAACTAGTTCTGATCTCTTTCTTCCTCTAAAGAATTCCAGCAGGTAGGAGTCACTATGAATCTAATAGCATCCAACTGGTAGATACAAGGATGATGCTCAGGCTGACGAGTGTCTGACCATCTTCTCATGCTTTTGCTATGGGAGGGTTACTTAGTTGTGAACTGTCAAGCCTGGTGAAATTCAGAGTCCACATTAAAGGACAAGAGGAAAGAGGGGGTCTTAAGAATCTGGGTCTTCAAAGACCAATCCCAATACTTGTCAAACTGACCTTTAGCATGAAGTGATCTTTGAGTAGTTCATCTGACTAAAGCAGGCCAGATGTGCATGTGACATGCTTTCAAAAGGCTATATGATTTCTTAGTCACCAAGTGAAATGGCCTTTTCTGAACCTGGCATGCATTGCTGCCTAGGTAGCACTAGACAATGCTGCCCAACTCCCTCCCTCTCTTGATATGCAGCCCGTTGGTGGCCTATCTCTCTGACCATGCCTCCTTTCAGGTGATAAGACCCACAAATGAGGAGGTGGCAGTAAGAATGGAAAGGAAAGAAGAGATAGGAGAGACATTTCAAAAGAAGGCACAGCAGTATTTGGAGATCATATTCTTCTTTTTGTCACTCTTGTAGCATTTCAGAATATTGCTTTATACCGAAGGTAACTGTGTATATGCCATCTTTGCTCCTTGGGGCAGGGACAAGATTTTTTTTTTTTTCCTCTGAAGTGCTAGGGATCAAGCCCAGCCAGGTACTTGCACAAGCTAAGCAAGCCAACCACTCTAGCACTGAGCTACATCCCCAACCCAGGGAGCAGATTTTTTTTTTTTTTTTTTTTAAAGATGGCCATAATACCTTTATTTATTTATTTTTAAATTTTTATGTGGTGCTGAGGATCGAAACCAGTGCTTTTACACATAAAAGGCGAGCACTCTACCACTAAGCTACAACCCCAGCCCAATTTTAAGTATCCAAAAGAGCTTTGTAATAGCAATCAAGCCTTAGAAGATACTTAATAGATATGTCAAATAAAGAATGATTTTGAGATCTCAATCTAAAACTCAAGACTACAAAAAAAATTATTACCTGCCTTTACAAAGCCTACACTGAGTCAAGGGAACTGTTCCCTTAATGATGTATCCAGGCCCATCCTGGGCATCCTGCAGATGACAGAAACAAGTGCTGGTACAGGCTGAATTCATAATCCTTAACAACTGCAGCTGTCATTTCAGGAAAGATAATGTCATAGTGAACATGAAGGTAAATAGGCCTTGTATTGAGGGTATAAACTAGGAGTGACCAGGAAAATAAAAATTCACAGTACAATCTGGAATTCTGTCATGAGGGCTGCTTACTCTAGAACAGAGACCTCGTTTCAATGAATAAGCAGGTTGAAGGACAATAACCAGAATGGTCACAAGCTTGCTGTCTGACAGGATCTAGTAGAGAGAGAAGGGACCTCTGTTATTACAGCTATCGAAACTGAATGGTCAGTGTTCTGGGCCAAGGCAGGGAATACTAGGCATTTCCTCACTAACATCAAGAAGAATCACAGAGGTTCTCAGCTTAGCAGGAAATGGATAGGAATGGGATCCACAAACAGGGCTTGGAGAGGAAGATCTGAAGCTGCCCCGGACAGGCTTAATTCCAGACCTAACCATGACTTGCTCTGCTACCTTGGACAAGAAGTTTCCTTGCTTTGTGTTTCATTTTCTCTTATTCAAGTGGGGAGTACTGACATAGAAAGGAAGCATTTGTAGAACGCTTGGAAAGGGAATCTTTAAAGCCAAGTACGATGTGACCACTAGAGTAGGAATTATCCTCCTAACAGTTTTGCAGCTACTAAAGCATCAATGCAACCAAGACACATGAGCAGTTAAGTTAACAAAGAGGGAAAATGTGCTCTAAATAATTGTTAAAAATAAATGAAAGGAAAACTGCTCACCTGATCCCTGCCCAATGACATATATGGTCTCTCCGCATCCCTCGTCCATCCTCTCCCACATCTGCCGAAGTAGGCTGTCATACTGCTCTGATGTAGGGCTCACTAGAACCAGCTAGAAGAGAAACCAATAGCCTTAGGACCAAACTTGCTAGACAGCACCACAGCCAAAGCCAATCGACAAATAGCCTGACCAAAGACCCTGACTGAACCCCACAGTATCCTAATCAAAAATAGCTACACACTCCCCCACATGCCCTTTCTCTCCTCAGATAGCATTCTATGACCCAGATGATATACTACAATGACTGAGCCACAGCTTGGAACCATCAGAAACTGTAGAGAGGGCATGGGCAGCCTGACTCCTGCTGCTTCACAGGAGAGGCAAGACCCAAACAACTGAAAGTTTGGCATTGTGGGGAGAAATGAATGAGCAGTGCTCTTTCTACACATAGGTGCCAGCCTCCTACCTGCAGTTTGCGTCTGGAAATCAAGGACAGAGATCTCATACTGCCATGCCCTCCACCCAGAGGCCAACGACTCCCAAAATAGTAAAAAGAATTCTGTCCACCTTGTCGTATCTCAGATATCTTGATTATTTGGGAAACAATGGTGAAAACTGCTTACAAGACTCACTTTCATCAACAGAACACCCCTACCACTAAGGTGAGTATCAGCACCACCACTGTGCCAATTTCTGTCAGTCACATTAAAATATCAACTCCTTATTTGGGGAGGCCATTCACGAATAGACATGTCAGACCTCATTCTCAAATCATTCTTATGTGACCTTAGACAAAGAATTTGACCTCTCTGAATCTCAGTTTTTCAATCTATAAAATAGAAATAATACTACCTTGCATCCTAAGGCCACTGTAAACCGCAAATAACACAATATATAAAGCATCTTGCTCACAGCTCAGTAAGTTTTCTCCACTTGTTTATTTCTAAAAAAAACCTTACAGGAAACTCAGCCACCACTGTTCACTAATCATTTCTCCCTTTGTAAACTCTTACAGCCTTAAATCTTCATAGTCAATTGTAGTAATGGAATAAATGTCTAGTGTCATCTTTTCAGGACTCAATCTATTCAACCCATCCCTTCTCTCCTCCACATGGTGTTTTTTTTTTCTTTTCAATATCATCAATATTTATATACATATAGCTTTTCAATTTGAAAATCATGAGGCTTTCCCCAGCTACTTCAGTGATGAAGTAACACTTCCCTAACTATGAACTTTAAATAAGCTGGTCAGGAAATAAGGTACTACCTTCTTGGCAACTTCCTACTGTGTTTTCAGGTTTCTTCAGCACCTTGTCTAATGACATCCAGCTTGTCCACTTTTGAGTCAGGTGCCTATCCTATAACTTCCTGAGTTGACTCATCAGAGGTTGTAATTGTAACCTGAATGGTACCTGGGTCACACTGCCCCATACATTCTCTCTGACCATCTCTCTCAGACCTTGGCCACCCTCATTATGGCATTAGAGATACCAGAGGGGACCACTGTGACAAACAAAAGCTAGCTGGTTTCAAGTGCTCAACTGAGACTAGAAGAAGAAAGAGCAGTTGAAAAATTGCTTCCTTGGGTTGAAGGGAAAGTTCTCTAGTTTAGAGCCAAGTTTCATGCACTTTTGCCACTGTAAGCTATGCAAAAGTCACAAACATTTTCAAAGGCTGATAAACATCTCTACTGTAACTATCCTACAACAGGTAGGACTTAAGTGGTATTGGTGTTCTATCTTCCATTAGCTGCTATTTAAGCTGCAGAGGGAATTATATGGGCTGTCTAGTTCACTTCACACATTCACTTAGTCTCTAGTATGGATCCAGCAGTATACTAGACGTCTTAACGTACACTTCTAAATTTTGCAATGCATCTGTACTTTCTTAAGATGAGGTAGCCGCAACACGGAGAGGTTAAGAAACTCTCCCAAGGTCACAGCGCCTTTTAATGGCAGAGCAGGAAAGGAAAGCCAGTCCCATTTGATTCCCCAAGTTGGCATTCGTTCCTTTAGCGATGCTAAGCACCTTAGAAACAACAGTCACATCGAATACATGCTTTTTATTTTCCACAATGCCAAGCAGATGGTGAGCTTTTAATTCCTGCCTACCTTCCCAACAGCTCAGAACACATTATTTAAAACGCCCTCCATTATTCCACTCATACAAGATGAGGATCCACTCCCAGATGGTGAGATTCTGGGTCATGCCCATCTTTCCATTTTGTTTTGGGTGGACTCGAAAGTGGACATTCCTCTCCCTGCCTGAGCGGCTACTTTCTGTTTCTCTACCGAGACCAGGAAGAGGAGCGGGAGCCACCCATGCCTCCCCTTCGGGTACCTGTCTCGGCATCCAGCCCCCTGCCCGAGCCACCTCGACCCTCGGCGTCCCGGACGTTCCGCGGAGGGGGCCACCCTGGGCTCGGGGTCCCCTCACAGGTGCAAGAAGAGGGGTTGGCGGCGTCGCCTGGGGACCCACGTCGCGCAGGGCGCTTCGGGCGTCGGGGCGCCGCGTTCCACGTGGCGGAGCCGGGGGCTGCGATCTCGGCGGGAGCCCGGAGCGCGGGAGGCCAGGTCCGCGCCGCCGGGGAACCGAGGCGGCTTCCGGGGACCGGGGATGGTTCCGGCCCGCGCACGTCCCGGGGGCCGGCAGGTGGCGGGCTCCGGCCCCTCCCCACGTCCCAGCCTTCCCGCGACTGGACGGCCGGCTGCCCGTCGTCGCCCCGGAGACGGCTCGGCCCTCCAGGGTCCCCTCAGCGCCCGCCGCCGCCGCCCGGGCCTACCTTGCTGGTGAGATCCAGCTCCGGCTCACCGTTGAGCGCCTCGCCGTCCTCGCTGCAGTCCGAGTCGAAGCCGCCGTGGAGGCGGGCGGCGGCCGCCGCGGCCCTGGCCGCCCCCGGGGAGCTGGGCTCGGGGGCAAACATAGAGGCCGGCACCGGCGAGTCCATCGGGGAGCGACTCCGCTCCGCCGCCATCTTTAATAACTTAGGCTAATTCGCAGCCGGCTGCCCTCCCTCCTCGGCTCATTTGACTAATCTATGCGTGGTCACGCCCCTACCTCATCGGAATAATTTATGCGAAGCCTCTCCCGCCGCGCAGAGAGTGACACGTATCTCTGGCTAAGACACAATCGACCAGGCCTCGCAGCCACCAATCGCTGCAGCCCTTTCAAGTACCTAATGAATAATTAATGAGACCCAAACCCCGACAACAAATATCCGAGACGTCAGGCGCCCGGGAGGGGACCACACTGTGTCCACGCTACCTGCCTGGAGCCTTCCCGCCAACAGAAGCAGTACAGAGTATGACTGATACGGCAGCCAACCAATGAGGAGAGAAATTCAAAGAACATTTCCCGCGCACCGCCCCTTCACTCCTGCTTTCCAGAGGCGGGGCTCAGCTCCCAAATCTTACTGCAAAACAGTCGCCGCAAAGAGCTTTCCAATGATAGACAGGGACCATACCCAATCCAGTCCTCCGTAGGTCCCGCGCCTCCGGCTGCCTCTCAAGGAGATAGTAAACTGCAAAACGAGCCTCCCACTCAATCCAGTGACTGAGGCTGTCGCTGGAGCGCGGTGTCTGACGTGCTGGCATGCTCCAGGCAAATTTAATAGTAGAATCGATGCCGTATATTCCAAGAGTTGTAATAGTGTAGTAGCCAGAGTGAGGCAATTAATTAAACGCTGACCTTGCTGGGCACTCTGGCGTTCGCTTGTAATTCCAGCGATTCGGGAGACGAAAGCAAGTTCGAGGCCAGCCTCAGCAATTTAGCGAGACCCTGTCTCAAAACAAACAAACAAAAAAAAATTCCTGGGATTTAGCTCAGCGGTTGAGTGCCTCTGGGTTCAATTCCTAGTATGGCCCAAAGGGGGGTGGGCAAAAAACACGCTGACCTTCGGGAGAAGTCTGCATTCATCGCCTATGCCAAGAGAGCAGTTTATACAAACAAAAACAAAGGCAAGCAGCAAAATGTAAGCCAAAAATGCCTCCCACATTTCATTTCTGGTGAACAGTTATGCCAAGATCTAGGGTCTGTTAAGGTAGATCCCAAGTTCGAGGCCAGCCTTGGCAATTTAGGGAGCCCCTCTCTCATAACAAAAAAAAACAAAAACAAACAAACAAAAAAAAACTTTTATGGGGATGTAGCTTAGGGGGTTCAATCCCCAGTACCACTGAAACAAAAAAAAAACGCTGACCTTAGGGAGAATTTTCCATTCATTGCCTCTGCTGAGAGGGCAATTATACAAACAAAAACAAAGGCAAGCAGCGAAAATATAAGCTGAAAACACCCCCCCCCACACACACACACATTTCTGGTGAACAGCTATGCCAAGGTCTAGGGTCTGTTAAGGTAGTTTCCTTCAGATTATTTTTCTATTGTCATCAATTGTGGAAAGCCCCAATCCAAAATGTCATCCAAAATGCACCAATTTTAATGTCTTAAGTTTCTGTTTCAAACATCAGAAAAACCCTAGAATTTTACTGGTAGGTGAAATGAGAGATTAACCAAGATCTAATGCTGGCTGGCCCTGGTCACTCATCCTAAACAGTAAGTGAGAAAGGACAGTCATTTGAGAAATTACTCCAGTTTTAGGGTTTGAATTGCAAGATTTAGTGAGCAACAGACCGGGTTAAATAGGTAACTTTGAGCACAGCGCACTGGTGCATGCCTGTAATCCCAGCAGCTGGGTCTTAGGAGGATCACGAGTTCAAAGCCAGCCACAGCAAAGGCAAGGTGCTAAGCAACTCAAGGAGACCCTGTCTCTAAATAAAATACAAAATAGGGCTGGAGATGTGACTCAGTGGTCCAGTGCCCAAGTTCAATCCCCGGTTACCTCCCCCCCCCAAAAAAAATGGCCATGTTAGTTGCAGGGCTCTGTCTACCTGAAAGACTTTCTTCTTATGTTACCGCGGGAAAGAAATCGGAGGCAGACTGGGAATGAGTAGTTCCTTTATTATTATTATTATTATTATTATTATTATTATTAAGCCGGGCGCGGTGGCGCACGCCTGTAATCCCAGCACTTTGGGAGGCTGAGGCAGGAGGATCGCGAGTTCAAAGCCAGCCTCAGCAATGGCGAGGCACTTAGCAACTCAGTGAGACCCTGTCTCTAAAAAAAAAAAAAAAAAAAAAAAAAATACAAAAAGGGGCTGGGGATGTGGCCCAGTGGTCGAGTGCCGCTGAGTTCAATCCCTGGTACCACAAAAAAAAAAAAAAAAAAAAAGAGAAAGCAATCTGAGGGAGCAAGTGAAGGTCACATCTGAGGATTCAGCTTTCTTTGTGAAATAGCAGGCAAGTTCATGCTTGAAAATGAGACTCAAGGAGGAGGTATTGGAAGTAGATATATGGATGGAATGAGATATAGATTCAGGTTTTCTTCCACTGCAAACACCAACCTTTATTTTGTGATCTGAAGTCTTAATGGAAGGAAGTAGGACAGAAACACCAACCTTTATTTTGTGATCTGAAGTCTTAATGGAAGGAAGTAGGACAGAAGAGAAGATAGAGAAGAAGAAGAAGCAACAATAAAGGAACTACTCATTCCCAGTCTGCCTCCGATTTCTTTCCCGCGGTATCGTTGCCTAAGGCGGCAACATTCTTATTCCTATTTTAAAGTAGGTATCATCAAGTCTTGCTGGGAATCTTTATTTTTTTTTTTTTCCCCGTACTGGGGATTGAATTCAGGGGCACTCAACCAGTGGGCCACATCCCCCCCTTTTTTTGTTTTTTGTACCAGGGATTGAACTCAGAGGCACTCGACCACTGGGGCCACATCCCCAGCCCTTTTTTGTATTTTATTAGAGACAGGGTCTCACTGAGTTACTAAGTGCCTCGCCATTGCTGAGGCTGGCTTTTTTTTTTTTTTTTTAATATTTATTTATTTGCTTTAGTTGTACACAATGCGTTTATTTGTACATGGTGCTGAGGATCGAACCCGGGCCTCGCACGTGCTAGGCAAGCGCTCTACCACTGAGCCACAACCCCAGCCCCCGCTGAGGCTGGCTTTGAACTTGCGATCCTCCTGCCTCAGCCTCCCAAAGTGCTGGGATTACAGGCGTGCGCCACCGCGCCCGGCTCCCCCCCTTTTTTTCGTATTTTATTAGAGACAGGGTCTCACTGAGTTGCTAAGTGCCTCACCATTGCTGAGGCTGGCTTTGATCTCACGATTCTCCTGCCTCAGCCTCCCAAGTGCTGGGATTACAGGCGTGCACCACGTTGCCTGGCTTTGCTGGGAATCTGGAACAAGAAGTCATTTAACTTCAGTGGTTGTGATAATAGTTCCTTTGATGTGCTTTTTTTTCTTCTTCCTGGCCAAATTGTTCACCACCATCCTACAACCCTATCTGGTCCCAAAATACTAAAATCTTAGTTTGTTAGCAAAGCTAAATATTGCCAGGCATAGCAGTGAATGCCTGTATTCCCAGTGATTCAGTAGGCTGAGGCAGAAGTATCCCAAGTTTGAGGCTAGCCTGGTTAATTTAAGTGTGACCCTGTATCAAAATAAAAAACAAAAAAGCCGGGCGCGGTGGCGCACGCCTGTAATCCCAGCACTTTGGGAGGCTGAGGCAGGAGGATCGCGAGTTCAAAGCCAGCCTTAGCAATGGCGAGGCACTTAGCAACTCAGTGAGACCCTGTCTCTAAATAAAATACAAAAAGGGCTGGGGATGTGACCCAGTGGTTGAGTGCCCCTGAGTTCAATCCCCGGTACCACAAATAAATAAATAAATAAATAAAAGCATTGGTAGTATAGCTCAATGGTCAATCCCCAGCACCACAAAACAAACAAAAATTAATATTAAAGCACTATATTCTACAATAATTTGATTGTGCCAATGTTAAATGTGCATTATTTAGTCTTCATTGCAATTCCTGTCATGAAGTTCCTAAATCATTGGCATCTCCCAAGTGATTGATGGTTTTTGTTTTTTTGTCCTGCTGAGGACTGGACCCAGGGGCACTTAACCACTGAGCCACATCCCCAGCCCTCTTTTATTTTTGAGACAGGGTCTCATTAAATTGCCAACTCTGGCCTCAAACTTGCAATCCTCCTGCCTTAGCTTCCTGAGTCTCTGGGATTATAGGTGTGCACCACAGCAACTGGCAGTGACCAATTTTTTTTTTTTTTTTGTATTTTTTTAATTTAGAGACAGGGTCTCACTGAGTTGCTAATTGCTGAGGCTGGCTTTGAACTCGTGATCCTCCTGCCTCAGCCTCCCAAAGTGCTGGGATTACCGAGGCACTTAGCAACTCAGTGAGACCCTGTCTCTAAATAAAATACAAAAAAAGGGCTGGGGATGTGACCCAGTGGTTGAGTGCCCCTGAGTTCAATCCCCGGGTACCACAAATAAATAAATAAATAAATAAAAGCATTGGTAGTATAGCTCAATGGTCAATCCCCAGCACCACAAAACAAACAAAAATTAATATTAAAGCACTATATTCTACAATAATTTGATTGTGCCAATGTTAAATGTGCATTATTTAGTCTTCATTGCAATTCCTGTCATGAAGTTCCTAAATCATTGGCATCTCCCAAGTGATTGATGGTTTTTGTTTTTTTGTCCTGCTGAGGACTGGACCCAGGGGCACTTAACCACTGAGCCACATCCCCAGCCCTCTTTTATTTTTGAGACAGGGTCTCATTAAATTGCCAACTCTGGCCTCAAACTTGCAATCCTCCTGCCTTAGCTTCCTGAGTCTCTGGGATTATAGGTGTGCACCACAGCAACTGGCAGTGACCATTTTTTTTTTTTTTTTTTTTGTATTTTTTTAATTTAGAGACAGGGTCTCACTGAGTTGCTAATTGCTGAGGCTGGCTTTGAACTCGTGATCCTCCTGCCTCAGCCTCCCAAAGTGCTGGGATTACAGGCGCGCGCCACCGCGCCCGGCCAATTTTTTTTTTATATGCTAGTAAATCAACTGACAGGGACTGGTTACAGAAAGACCAAGACAAGAATCAAGGGTTGAGAGTTTGGGCCCACCCCCCTCCAATTTCTGGGGAACAAAGAGGGACTGAAATTTAAGTCAATCATCAATGGCCAATTATTTAATCAAGTCTATGTAATGAAGTTTCCATAAAACCAGAAAAGGACCAAGTCTGGGAGTCTTCCAGAGAACTAAACACATGGAGGTCTCTGAAGGGTGGTACACCCAGAGAGGGCATGACAGCTCCATGCCCTTCCCACACCTCAGTGCAAGTCTCTTCCATGTAGCTTTTCATCTGGATCCTTTGCAGTATCCTCTATAATAAACTGGCAAACTTAAGAGTTTGCCAGAGTTTTCTGAGCTGCTCTAGCAGATTAATCAGACCAAAGAGGGATTCATAGGAACCCTGATTTGTCTGCCAAAGTTCCAGAAGCCTAGACTTGCAACCAGCATCTGAGAATGAGAGGCAGTCTTATAGAACCCCACCCTTAACCTGTGGGATCTGATGCTATCTCTAGGTACTGTCAGAATCCAACTGAATTGCCAGGCGCAGTGGTGCCCGCCTGTAATCCCAGTGACTCAGGAGGCTGGGGTAGGAGGATGGAGAGTTCAAAGCCAACCTTAGAAACTTGGCAAGGCCCTACGCAACTCAGCAAGACACTGTCTCTAAATAAACATATAAAAAAGGGATGAGGATGTGGTTCAGTGGTTAAGTGCCCCTGGGTTCAATCCCTGGTACCAAAAAAAAAAAAAAAAAAAAAAAAAAAAAAAAAAAAAAAATCCAACTGAATTAAAGGATGTTCACCTGGTGTCTACTGCAGAACTGATTGGTTTCTTGGCAGGAGGTGGTGGTGGTGGTTCCCACATTTTGGTGACCAGAGGTGCTGTGTTGTATTAACTCCATTGCTCAGACCGACAATTAGCATCTTACCAACTGGCTCTTCAGAAAAAGTTCAAGTTTGGAATGTGCTGA
Source organism: Tamias sibiricus (assembly GCA_025594165.1). Lineage (NCBI taxonomy): Eukaryota > Metazoa > Chordata > Mammalia > Rodentia > Sciuridae > Tamias > Tamias sibiricus. The sequence goes on along the minus strand of CM046661.1, from coordinate 168,515,546 downwards.
CACCCAATAGCAGACTGAAAAATAGGACTTTGCCCAGAAAAGATATTCTCAGAACAGATGCTTCATGAATTGAATGGAAAAGTCTAAAGTAACATTTTAGAGGGAATTCCCTACCCATCTTTACATCCTCTTTCTGAAGACAGGTTAGCCTAGGTTCAAATCCTGAATCCAAGACAGACTTGGGTGACTTCCAGTAACTTAATTAACTCCTTTGTGCGTTAGTTTTCTCCTAGGTCAGAAGTACCTAGTTTGGGGGGGAGGGGCTAGGTTTGTGGCTCAGCGGTAGAGCACTCGCCTAGTGGGCGCAGGGCCTGGGTTCGATCCTCAGCACCACATAAAAATAAAGGCATTGTGTACAACTAAAGCAAATAAATAAATATTAAAAAAAAAAAAAAAAAAAAAAGAAGTACCTAGTAGGATAATTGGCAGTAAATGAGTTAACATATGTAAAGCACTTAGGGCAGTGCCTACTACACAGCAAGCCCCTTAAGTATACCATAACCTTTAGGCCGCTTACAAATGACAAAAGTTTAAGATTACTCAAAAGTAGTCTGAATAGGGGCTGGGGTTGTGGCTCAGCGGCAGAGCGCGCTCGCCTCGCACGTGCGCGGCCGGTTCGATCCTCAGCACCACGTAAACATAAATGCATTGTGTATTGTGTACAACTAAAGTAAATAAATAAATATTTAAAAAAAAAGTAGTCTGAATAGAGGGACCACACTCAAAATCTTGAGTCGTGTTGAAGCAGGGTCCAAAAAAAAAAAAAAAAAAAATTGGGGCTTGGGCTATGGTTCAGCTGCAGAGAGCTCCCCTCGCTCCTCTCGCATGTGTGAGGCCGAGTTCAATCCTCAGCACCACATAAATAAAAGTATTGTGTCCATCTACAACTAAGAAAAAAATTAAAAACAAGAATAACAAAAACTGAATTGGAAGTGTGATTTCTTCTTTATTGTTTTACCCATTTTCTGAACAAAAACTTCAAAAGGCGAACAGCCAAGGTGGATAACGACGCCTTTCACAGGCCCTAGGAGTAAATGGGGGGAAAAAACGTGATTCTGCAAGTAGTTTGCCTTCCGACACGCACAATTGCTCGGTTGGATCCTGAAAGCACCAAGAGCCCATGGACACCGTTAGTGTGGCGACATCATGGAACTGAAACATGAACTTTCACTTGAAATGTGACTCCTGGCGAGGCGCACACCCTCGGTACTCCTGGGAAGTTCAAGGCGGCCGGGCTCTCTGACCAAGAGATTTGCGCGCGACCGCGTCAGTAAGGTGTTCTGAAATCACCTGGTGAAAGGCGCGCTAGGCAAACAAAAGCGGTCTGCGCAGGAACCGCAGTCCAGGTTCGAGAAAGCACTTTGCCCGGAGACGGGAGCGGCGGGCAGGGCCGCCAGCGGCGGCTGGCTGGGTCGCCGCCCCGGAACGGCGGCGCCGCTGCCGCCCGAGGGAGGAACGGGCGTCGAGGCGGGCCTCCCCGCCTGGGGCGGGGCCGCCGAAGCCAGACACCTGCCCTACACAGCGCTGCCGGCTCAGCATTCCCGCATCCGGCGACACGCGAGCCTCCCAAGTCCTCAGACAGCTCCGCGCGGCCGGACTCGCCCGCGAATGCGCGGCGGCCGCGGCTCCACAGGGGCGCCGCTGACGTCAGGCTGACGTCAGGCGTGACGCCGCGGCGGGGAGGGCGGGACGGCGCGGGAGGGCGTTTCCGGAGCGCGCGCCGGCCGAGGGGCGCTGACGTCGGGCTCAGGTGCGCGCGCCCGCCCGCGCCCGGCCCAGGTGGCGGTTAGCAGCTCTAGGTGGCGACCCGCGGTGGAGAGGGGCCGACCCGCGGCGCGAACCCGAGCTGCCCGTGGCGGCAGGGAGCCGGGGTAGGGGGCGCGGCGGGAGGGCGCCCGGGCTTGCACGTGACGGGCGGGGAGTCGGGGCCGGGGAGGCGAGCCGGGTGGGCCCGGGCCACGGAGGGCGAGGCGAGTGTCCGGCCCCACCCCTCCGGGCCTGCCGGGCGCAGCGCAGGACTGTCCCGCGGGCAGGGGCCGGGCCCGCCGCGCCCCTTCCCCAGCCCGCCCGCCGGGCAGAGCTGACCACAGTCGTCTCCTCCGCAGGGCCGCGGCGGGAGCACGAGAGTCCGCGCTTCCCGAGGAGCCGTGCCCGCCTCGCCACCGCGCCGGGAGGATGGAGGGCGGCCCCCGAGGCCACAGCGCGACCCGCGACCCCACGCTGGCCGGCCCTCGCTAGCTGCTTCGGTTGTGCGTTTTATCCACCACCCAGGCCTTGTCTCCTGAATCTGTGGCGTCGTGATTCTAAAGAAATGGAAGAAAAGGAACGATGTGACCGATTGTTTTTGGTCTTCCTGCATTGAGGCCTGGTGGCATTTTCAGAGAGGAAAGAAAATACAGCAAGGAAATAGTGTCTTTTAGGAGGGGGAGGGAGGGGAGGGTGGGAAAAGGGCAACAGGATCTTACATTTTATATGATTTTTTAAAAATTCTGCACTTTGACAGTGGTGGTGAAATAAACTGATCCAAACGCTATTTTTTATTGAGAAGAGAGAAGAGGTGGCTTGTCCCTACTTTTGATACCAACCTTTTCTCCCAGTGTCAAAGCGTAAATCATGGACACCAGAGAATAAAGTGGACCTCAGGAATCCTGAAAAGACTGAGAAGTTTACATCTTCCTCAGGAGGGAAGAGTGGGTGTTTTCAGCCCTCTTTGGAACCTCAAACGAAAAACATGAGTTGCGTGCCATGGAAAGGAGACAAGGCCAAATCTGAATCCTTGGAGTTGCCCCAGGCAGCACCCCCACAAATCTACCATGAGAAACAGCGCAGGGAGCTTTGTGCCCTCCATGCCCTCAATAATGTCTTCCAGGACAGCAACGCCTTCACGCGGGAAACGCTGCAAGAGATTTTCCAGAGGTAGGGCACCTCTTCTTGGCATCCTGATACTCACTGGTATTTCTGAATTTGCGTGGGTGGGGCGTCTCAGGTGTTTAAACTTTCAAACCTGCAGGTATTAGGTAGATGCTGTCAGTAGGTATAAGAGATGCAGGAATAGGAAAGAGAATCACTACCATGTATTTGCCACCTACCCTGGAATAGCCTTAGTTGTGCTATTTCAAGTGATCTGCTCAACAGCCCTGTGGAATCCATGTTATATGTGTTGTTATTTCCATTTTACAGATAAAGACAGGGCTCAGTGAAGTTCAATGATGTGACCACTGTAGCATAGCAAGCACTGGAGCCAGGGTTGAAATCAGGTTTTATCTCTGTTGTTGACTGCTAGATTAGAATGCCTCCTCCTCAAGTCCTGCCACCAAGGAGTTTACAATCTAGAAGGGGGACAAGATGTGTCTACTTTCGGTCACCTGTCATCAAAGGTGGAATGTGGCAGGTATCACAAGAAAGGTGTGCATACTGTGCTCCAGCTTTCTGTGAGGCCATGTGCTGGCATTGATGCTTTTCATGCATTGTTTTGTGTGGCTACCTCTGAACAGTTTGTTTTACTGATAGAGAAACAGGAAGAAAGGTCAGGTAATTTGTCCAAGTAGCTTCTAAGTAGCAAAGCTAACATTTGAAGCTAACTCCAGATCCCTCCCTTTTCTACTTTATTCTAGGTGGCCTGCCTTTCTCTCTCTCTCTCTCTCTCTTTTTCTTTCTTTCAGTACCAGCTATTGAACCCAGGAGTACTAAATCACTGAGCCACATCCCCAGCCCTTTTATTTTTTATTTAGAGATGGTGGTCTTAAGTTGCTTAGGGCCTTGCTAAGTTGTTGAGGCTAGCTTTGAACTTGCCATCTTCCTGCCTCAGCCTCCCAAGTCACTGGGATTACTGGTGTGCACCACTGTGCCAGACCTAGATGGCCTTTCTTACCTACTAAGGCAAATGCCGTAAGTGGGTAGAAGTTCAGCTTTTTGCTCTTTGCTTTGATTTTCTGAATTATTTTGCCAGAGGGTTTGAGAATTAGTTCTGCATTGTCTAGATGGAGATAGCAGAACGTCTGCAGTCCATTGGCGGTGAGCCTATCTGATCACTCTGAGAGGTTATCCTTACTCAATTCTCAGGGCAGTGAAAGCTTAAGAATTTTATTTTGTGTGTGTGTGTGTGTGCGCGCGCGCGCGTGTGTGTGTGCGTGTGTGCTGGGGTCTGAACCCAGGGTCATTGTACCATTAAACTTTGTCCCCAGTTCTTTTTATTTTGAGGCAGGGTCTTGCTAAGTTGCTGAGGGTATTGCTAAGTTATTGAGGCTGCCCTCCAACTTGCAATCCTCCTACCTCAGCCTTCTTAGTCACTGGAATTACAGGCGTGTACTACCATGCCTTGGCAGCTCCAGAATTCTTCCAGCAGTGTATATTCAGCGTAGTTCCAGAGGACCTTTTTTTGATTCCCTTCACTTAGATCGGAAATGACTGCAGCATTGGAACCTGAATAATAGCTAGAATAAATCAGTGTGCAGTGATTTGTGGATCATTTACTCTGAGAGAACTGTAGGCATTCTCTGAAAAGAATGTTAATCCAAATATGCTAACAGAACTATAATAAGAGTAATTATTTTCCAATGCCAATAATAACCAAAATAGTGCCTTCACCGTAGCAGACCAAATATGTCTGCATCATGACCATTATCTGGCAGCAACAAGAGTTCACCTGGGAAGTAAGATAATTTGTCTCATATCACTAAGTCATGTGACATAAAGGAGGAACCAGTTCACTGAATTGATTTCTTTTGGCCAGCCATTGATATTTCTTCTTGGATTATTTGCAAATTGTTTTCTAACCCAAAACTAGGGAGAAGGAAGATTCACAGTGACTACTTGAGCATTCTTGGTGCTTCATGACATGTATTGACAAATTCAAAATGACTGTATTAGCAGTGGTCCTAGGAAACTAGAACTCAGTTTAGGAATTTGCCCAGTTTTACTCACTAGTAAATATCAGATATAAAATTCTGCGAATGTGGGCTGGGGTTGTGGCTCAGCGGTAGAGCACTTGCCTAGCACATGTGAGGCACTGGGTTTGATCCTCAGCACCACATAAAAATAAATAAATAAATAAATAGAGTTACTATGTCCATCTACAACTAAAAATATTTTTTAAAAATTCTATGAATGTAGTCATATTTGGTTAGAAAACATTTTACTTCTGTAAATTTGACTTAGAAGATTGGACAAGAGGAGCTATCATGAGCTATCACACTAATGTGTGAATCCTGTGAAGCACTGTTCTGAGGGCTTCCCTGGGGCTAGTTTAGTCCTCACACAGAGCTTGGGAGGTAGACTTTATTTTCCATTTTTCCAGATGAGGAAATTGGCACAGATAGTTCACAAAGATGTTAATGGCAGGATTTGGACCCAAGCTTTGTGGCCCCAGGGCTTGCCTTCTAATTGCTTCAGCCACTTGCTTCATCCAGGCAAGATTTGTCAGAGCGGGGACTGGGATTGTGGCTCAGCGGTGGAGTGCTCGCCTAGCACGTCCGCGGCCTGGGTTCGATCCTCAGCACCACGTAAAAATAAATGCATTGAGTACAACTAAAGTAAATAAATAAATGTTTAAAAAAAAAAAAAAAAAAAGATTTGTCAGAGCTGTCCTAGCACCAGAGCTATTCTCCCTGCTAGAAAGTGGGACTGTGATCTGGACTGTAATCATCAAGTGTTGTGGCTGTAGCAGTCTCAGCTGTGTTTTCCCAGAGTAGAAGAATGCTAGATATTTGCTAAACACCCCCATGGAGCCAGGGTTCCCTTCCTTTTTGAAGATTTTGCATATTATACAGCGTTTCTCAGTTCCCTATCAGCACAGTATAAAAATTCACCTTAAAAACAAAACAAAACAAAACCACCTAAGATCCACCTCAGTAAAAGCAAACCAGTACATAAATGAGAATCCAGTCATGGAATTGTGTATGGAGCATTTAGTATGGAAAGATTCTATCAGGATGCGTAGAAACAAAAGAAGTGTGGAAAGAATCCAGAGAAAAAGCAAAAAGAGAAAAGGTGAAGGAGAGTTGATGGAATTTTTAAAACAAACACTGACCAGCTGCCTGCAGTGTGCCAGGCACTGCAAGCCTCCGTGGAGAACACAGCTGAACAGGACATCTTGGGGCTGTACGAGCATGCCTGGAGAACAGATTGAAGTGAGAACCATGGAATTCACAGCAATTTGAAAGTGAAAGGTGATCACCTTATATCTTGAAGCAAAGGGAAGGAAAGCTGGCAGGTTTAACTAGGTGACTTTAAATTCTCAGATCTAAAGTTCTATGCTGGTTTGAAGATGTAACAGATGAGTGGTAGAAATGGGGGGAAATGTCAATAAATGCTGTTTGTTGAGAGGAAGTTCATCCCAGCAGTTGAATTTTAGCCAGATAAAAGAGAAGAAATACAAAAATAGCAGGGTGGAGTTTGAATAGAGTTGTGGCTATGAAATGACTCATGCTTGGAATACAAATGAATAGGAATGTGGAATTGAGCTAATGGCTGGTCAGCAACAAGGGGCCAAGGAAGAGAAAAGTTGGGTGTAACTGAGGCTTGTGCTAAGAGAGAAGATCAGAGACAGTGGGCAAGTGTCCATCAGTTTGTGTCTATGTAGATGAGGGGTTTTGACCTTATATGTCATCCAAGCTTTGAAAAAGAAGGGTCAGAGAAGTCAAATGATAAAGTGACAGCTTTGTCAGGTGATCTCGAAAGTGCTCAGACCTCAGACATTTTCATTAGATTCATTCTGATTTTTCAGTGATGAAATGTTCATGCAGCTAGCAATGCATTCCTCTCCCAAATAGAATAGCTGTACAGGTATAACTAGATGAAAGCTGGCTTGATGGTGGGAATGAAAGAAAGTTGGAAGGAACAAGGAGAAAATAGGGGGGGGATAACATTCTCTCTTTTTTTCCTTTTTTTGTGGTGCTGGGGATTGAACCCAGGGCCTTCTGCATGTGAGGCAAGCACTTTATCAACTGAGCTATATCCTCAGCCCAGGGATAGCATTCTCAACCAGCATTCTCTACCTCAAAGGACAAACACTCCAACTTCTCCATTAGAAGACCCCTGAGCAGGGGGAAAGGCCACATTTAAAAGTGTGGCAGTTGCTGGCACTGTGGCCCCACCTGTAATTCCAGTGACTTAGGAGGCAAGGCAGGAGGATTGCAAATTTGAGACCAGCCTCAGCAACTTAGTGAGGCCATCAGGAACTTAGGTGAGACTCTGTCTCAAAAAATAAAAAGGGCTGGGCATGTGGCTCAATGGTGAAGTGCCCCTGGGTTATATCCCCAGCACCCTGCCCTTGCTGCCATGGAAGAGATAGGATGTGAACTGGAGCTTGAAGAAGTTTGGGATTTGGCTTAGAATCAGAAGTAGGAGAAAAAAATAAAGGCCACATGGTCATGGTACTGGAAGTGTACTAAGCCTCATGAGAGGGGAATAGCAGGCAGAGTAGGGCTGGGGGATTTGGATGTGGCCGCCCAGGCAGTTGGCTCCACTGTCAGTTCATATGTAAGGTTGTGATTTTCTTTTTCTTCGTCTTTCTTTCTTTTTTTTTTCTTTCTTTCTTTCTTTTTTTTTTTTTTTTTTTTTTTTTTTTGGTACCAGGGGTTGAACCCACATCCCCAGTTTTTTTTTTTTTTTTAATATTTATTTATTTGCTTTAGTTGTGCACAATGTGTTTATTTGTACGTGGTGCTGAGGATCGAACCTGGGCCGCGCACATGGCTAAGCGAGCGCTCTACCGCTGAGCCACAACCCCAGCCTTCCAGTTTTTTTTTATTTTTTTATTTTTTTATTTTGAGACAGCGTCTTGCTAAGTTGCTTAGGGACTTAAGTTGCTAAGGCTGGCCTCGAACTTGTGATTCTCCTCCCTCAGCATGAACCACCCTGAGTCGCTTGGAATACAGGCGTGCTTCACTGTGCCAGCTAATTCATTTGTTTTTTATTTTTATTTTATTTTATTTATTTATTTTTAGTTGTATTTGGACACAATGCCCTTATTTTATTTATTTATTTTTATGTGGTGCTGAAGATGAATCCAGCACCTCGAATGTGCTAGGCAAGCACTCTATCCCTAAGCCACAACCCCAGCCCCCAGGTTAATTCATTTGTAAGGGAGTGAAATGACACCTTGGTGAATGTGGCAGGAATATATAAGCAGAATCAGTGGAAGGAGTGTTTATAAGGAAGGAGATCAGTTTGGGGAAACCTATTTCTAAAGTCCTGGTGTAGCCTTTGCAGTGGCTCACACCTGGAATCCCAGCTGCTTGGGAGAATCACAGGTTTGAGGCCAGCCTGCGCAACTTAGTGAAAATCCTGTCTTAAACTAAAGGAATGAAGATGTAGCTTGGTGGTAGAGTGCTTGCTTAGCATGATGACTAGCAGATCATCCTAGTACTGAAGAGGAAAAAAACCCAGTGTGAGGCAAGGGGTCTGCAGTGAAGGGAGAGATAGAGGAAATAGACAGGAAAGAATCTGAGATAGAAGATGAAGGCGGAGGAAGAGAGGTCATTGGAATACCAAACCTGAAAGGTGCACCTTAGAACAAATGTCTATGGGGTCAATTCTGGGAACTGAAGCATATTATGTAATCCTCTTCTGGAAGCTCAAGGTGAAGATTGGCATAGGGGACTCCCAGGAAACCTGTTTACTCTAGGTTCATTCATTTACCGTACAGAAATATCACATATCTTCAGGATCCTCAAATAATGAGTCTGAAACTAGGATCACCAGATACATGCTCAAGAACTCGCTGCTTGATGGGCGTGGTGGCGCACACCTGTAATTCCAGCACTTGGGAGGCTGAGGCAGGAGGATTGTGAGTTCAAAGCTTTGCAACTCAGTGAGACCCTGTCTCTAATAAAATACAAAAAAGGGCTGGGATGTGGCCCAGTGGTCAAGTGCCCCTGAGTTCAATCCCTGGTACAAAAAAAAAAAAAGAACTCACTGCTCTGCAGGGAGCCTGCAAGAGAGCAGACAGCAGCATCAGCCCCGGGGGCACCTTGATCCCTGGTGGAGGGCAGAGCTCGATACCTGGGACTTGAGGGGTGCCTCTGTCCTGTTGAGCTGTATTGCAGCACCAGGCCTTGGGGACTCAGCTGGCCTTTCCTTTCACAACCCTCACCACCTCCCACTCTGACTCTTGGGTCACTGCTGTAAGACAGCAAGCACAACTGCAAAATTTTTGTTTTTGGTACTGGATATTGAACCCAGGGACACTTAACCACTGAGCCACATCCCTGCCCCTCTTTTTAATTTTAATTAGAGACAGGGTCTCACTGAGTTGCTTAGGTCCTCACCAAGTTGCTGAAGCTGGCTTTGAACTCACAATCCTCCTGCCTCAACTTCCCAGGCTGGTGGGATTACAGGCATGCGCCACCACACCCAGCCATAACTGCAAATCCTAATGAACACATTTTTTAATAGTTGTGTCACTTGTAAGTGTTCATTGTCAAATCAGTCAAAATCATCAGATTTGGGGATTGAATTTTTTTTTACAATACTGGGGATTGAATCTGTGGTGCTTTACTGAGCTGCATTCCTTTTTTTTTTTTTTTTTTTTTTTTTAATACAGAGTTGCTTAGGACCTTGTTTAATTGCTGAGGCTGGCATTGAACTTGTGATCCTCCTGCCTCAGCCTGAGCCATGGGAGTCTCTGGAATTATAGGCATGTGCCACCACGCCTGGCCCCAGACCTTTTTATTTTTTATTGTGAGACACTGTCTTGCCAAGTTGCCTAGGCTAGCCTCAAAATTGCCAGCCTTCTACCTTAGTGTTCTGAGTTGTTGGGACAGGCATGTGCCACCATGCCTACCTTAGACTTCATGCTTTTGACTTATAAAATAGAAACAATTCATCCCCTCATAGTTTACTGTGAGGATCGATCGAGACACACATATTAAAACACCTATCCTCATGCTTAGTGTGGGTGTTCAGTATGTGGGACTGTTAGTGCAGGTCAAGTAGTTTGGTTACAGAATGGGGTTTGGTGTTCTTAGATTCCCCCCATCTTTGCTAGCTCTGGAAGCAATAAGCAATAAGTCCTTTTATTTTAAAGTCTACTAGTATTTAGAGCAGAAGATATAGGAAGAATAACAGAAATAAGCAGAACATTTCAACAAACATTCCTTGAGTACCTCACATGTGCCCTGTAGGCCCTGGGTGTGCGGTATTGAGTAGATGGTCCAGGCTCCTGCAGTCATTCTAGAACAGAGGAACAGGCAGTGTGTTCCATACTGACAGAGGGCCAGAAGTAAACCAGAGAAGCCAGAAGATGAATGAACTGGGAGAAACTTAGGGTTGGGTGATCAGAGAGGCCCCTCTGTGACAGTTACATTTAAGACCAAGTAATAAGGAGCAAAACCAAGGAAGAGCTCAGGGAAGAACATTGCAGACAGTAGGGACTGTGAGTGAGCGCCAAGTGAGAAAGAGCCTGTGTATTCAAGAAACAGGAAAAAGGTCTGGTAATAAGAAGTGAGAGCACTGGTCAGCAGGATCCTGAGGGACTTGCCAGCCAAGGTAGTTCAGGTTGTATTTATGTGCTTTGGGCGTGGTTGGAGGGGTTTAAGTAGTGGCAGCAGTATAGTTTATGTTTGGAAAGTATTGGTGAGGGGCCAGTGGTGTATCTCTGTGAGACTGCTTGTCCAGCATGTGCCAGGCCCTGGGTTTGATCCCCAGCACCACAGAAAAAAAGGGTGTGGGGTGGGCGTGGGATTCAGTGTCATTGCTGTGTGTGCAGGAGAGTTGACATCTCTTTTTTTTTTTTTTTTGGTACCGGGGATTGAACTCAGGGGCACTTGACCACTGGGCCACATCCCCAGCCCTTTTTTGTATTTTATTTAGAGACAGGTTCTCACTGAGTTGCTAAGCGCCTCGCCATTGCTGAGGCTGGCTTTGAACTCCCGATCCTCCTGCCTCAGCCTCCCAAGTGCTGGGATTACAGGTGTGCGCCACCATGCCCAGCTGAGAGTTGACATCTTTAACTGAAGTCTGGATTCTGTTCTGGAGATGGCACCTGGCAACCTCCTGGGTACCTCTCCTCTGCCCTTGTCCCAAGGAACTCGCCACATTTCCCTTCTTCCCTTTCACAGGAAGGTTGAGGGCATATAGACCATCCTTCAAAATGGCCTTTTCTGAGCCCAGCGTCGTGTGCACATGTGTAATCTCAACAACTTGGTAGGCTGAGGCAGGGGGATCGCAAGTTTCAGGCCTCAGAAACTTAGTGAGCAGACCCTGTCTCAAAGACTCAGGGGCTGGGATTGTGGCTCAGAGGTAGAGCGCTTGCCTAACACATGAGCAGCCCGGGTTCGATCCTCAGCACCACATAAGAATAAAGGCATTGTGTACAACTAAAACAAACAAACAAATAAATATTTAAAAAAATAATAATAAAGACTGGGGGTGTAGCTTAATGGTAGAGAACCCATGGGTTCCATCCCCAGCACAGAAAAAAAAAAAAAATTCCCAAGTACTGAAGCACGGTCTGGAATGCTTTGGGGCCGTGCATTCCAGGTTAGCGTGTGCCTCACTGCTTTTTATTTCTTTACATCTGGCTCCAGTTCATGCTTTTATGTATTGGGGCCCCTGTATGCCTGTGTGTGTTGGTGAGGGGGAGAACTAAGGATTGAACCCACGGGCACTCTACCACTGGCTGAGCTATATCCTCAGCCCCTTTTAAAAATTTGAGACAGGGTTTTGCTAAGTTGCTGAGTCCAGCCTCAAGCTTTTGATCCTCAGCTTTCTGAGTTGTTGGGATTATAGGTGTGTACCACCCTGTCTGGCCTCTATATGCTTTTAGGTATTTAATGATTGCCAAGTGTAAAAGCCTTAAGTAGAAAGTATTTAAGTTATGAAAAGCAGGAGTGATAATTACTGACCATGCAAATGAAAACATCACCTACTTTTTTTTTTACTATTTAAAAAAAAAGGGTTGCATCAGGCTGGGGATGTAGCTCAGTGGTAGAGCACTTGCCTATATGTGTGAAACCCTGTGTTTGATGCCCAGCACTGCACAAGAAAATAAAAAAGTTGTGTCAGGGCAGGAAGATAAGCAAGAGGAAGACTACAGAAAAACTGCAGTAGGCTAGGGATCTCATGAATGAGAGACTCTTTCATAGAATAGTCTTTGTATCCATTGACTTCACTATAGACACACTCCCCACATAACTTGCCCCAGGGGCCTCTACTACTGAGCTACATCCCCATCCCTTTTTATTTTTTATTTTGAGACAGGGTCTCACTAAGTTGCCCAGGCTGGCCTCAGACTTTCGATCCTCCTGCCTCAGCCTCCCAAGTCACTGCGATCACAGGTGTGCATCACTGTACCAGTCTGCAGACACAGTTTCTAAATGGAAGGTAGATAGGGTCCCACCCCTCCTGACTTGTTTTGCAGAAAAAGAAAGGTGATCCTTAGAGTAGCAGGATCCCAGGGGACAGAATACTTAAGTAGAAACTGGGGAAATTATACATGTTTGGGGGGGGGGGGAGGGTAATGAGCTTCCAGTGTACTGGCCAGGGGGCATGAGGCAGACCAGCAAGTATCAGCCTTCATCTTTTCACATTCATAGGTTGTCTCCAAACACCATGGTGACACCCCACAAGAAGAGCATGCTGGGAAACGGGAATTACGATGTGAACGTCATTATGGCGGCTCTTCAGACCAAAGGCTATGAAGCTGTTTGGTGGGACAAGCGCAGGTAACATGAACCAGCCTGACATGGGCAACTGCAGGTCCTGGTGCAGATCTTGAGTCGGGGATTCCTGGCATGAGTCATGAGGGGACTGGTTGGGGTGTTACTGCCTGGGATCTTAAGGCTGGCTGCCTCAGAGCCTGACACCATTTCTCTTCTACAGGGATGTTGGTGTCATTGCTCTCACTAATGTCATGGGCTTCATCATGAATCTGCCCTCCAGCCTGTGCTGGGGTCCACTCAAGTTGCCTCTCAAAAGGCAGCACTGGATCTGTGTTCGAGAGGTGGGTGGGGCCTACTACAACCTTGACTCCAAGCTCAAGATGCCCGAGTGGATAGGAGGCGAGAGCGAGCTCAGGTAAGCCCCAGTGCGGCTCAGCTACTAGGCTTCTGGTTTGCTGTGTTGGGGAAGTTGAGCTCATCTTTGGTTATTTGACAGAGGAAATGAAATTCTTATGTGTTCAGAGCCTCTCCCTGCCTTACTTGGAATCATAGGGTCTCAGACTGGAAAGGCCTTAACCAGGACTTTTGTCCCTTTGGTAAGCAGGGCCCATGGCCTGGGGTATTGGCCTTCTGGTCTGGTGGGGCTGGTGATGTAACATTCTCTCCACCTGTACCACTGGTACCATATCGTTGCCAGTTCAGAGAAAGGAAGACAAATATTAAGCCAGAGGGTTAAATTGCCCTGGGACTAAAGAAGTTGGTTTTTGTACACAGTCAGAAGCACTTCAGAGTATTTTGTACTTCTGTTCCTCAGAACCAGCTCCTCAGCAGTAATGTGAGGATGAGCCAAGATTCAGATTGGGATTTGAACTGGATGGACTGAGGGATAACTAAATGTGGACCCCTTCTAGAAGATACTACTAGAACGTGTTAGGATTTCCAAGGGCATAAACGATGAGGTGTCTGGTGAACCTGTGGCCTCTAAAAGGGGAGAGGGAAAAAAAAGGGGGATAGGAGAGGGGGAAAGGGAGGGGAGAGAAGAAAGGAAGGAAAGGAGAGAAAAATTAAGAGAAAAAAGAAGATATAGGGGAGAGGGGAAAGGAGAAATAGAAAGGGGGAGGAAGGGGGGGGGTAGAGGGAAAAAGGGGAAAATAGAAAGGGGGGAAAAAAAAGGTAGAAATAAAAAAAGAGGTAAAGGAAGGAGGGAGACTAGAATTTGCAGTTTACCAGCATTTCATTTTCTCTCACCTATTCCTTTTTCCCTAGGAAATTTCTAAAACATCATTTGCGAGGAAAGAACTGTGAACTCCTGCTGGTGGTACCAGAAGAGGTGGAAGCCCATCAGAGTTGGAGAGCTGACGTGTAACACAGTTAGATCTAGCCTGCCCCTCACCTCAGTCCTCAAGCCCTCGTGATGTGCTGTGGCTCTGCAGTGGGTCTGCCTGGCCACCTCCCCAAACATCTCATCGGGTTTCCCCTTCAGATTTGCCAGTGCAGTAGGATGGATACGTGGACTATTCCAAGAACCACCGGCATTGTCTGTGCCTGGGGAAGGCAGGCAGGAGCTCTGAGGGCTCAGGGCAAGCCAGTGAAGGCCTTCGTTTTATTTCAGAGAGGAGAAGGAAAGGTGGGTCCAAGCTTATTTTCCCCTGTGAGGACCTGACACAGGTTCTGTTGGGAGTCCTCACCAGAGATGCCGCCTCCACTTTCCTCTCCTGTGGCACCAATGTCTGAAGACACAGTACGTGCAGTGACTGACTGGAGAACCAGAGCATAAGCGTCTCTCAGGAAACCATCTCCAGAACCCCCTGCAGCAGTGCCACATGCTGTCTGCAGTCCTTAACACCACCCCTCCCCCCATTTTTGAGGGTGGTTTATGGACAGCCTTGGAGTTTTATAATGAAAACTTATTGAATATTCCAAGCCAGGTGGTTGAATCCCATAAGTCTAGCAAGACAGCAGTGATATAGATACCTAAGAGGATGTGGCTAAAGCCAAACTGGGACAAGCATGGGGTGGCTTTCTTCACTCCAGATTTGTCCCCACCATTTCACTACATTGATTTAGGAAGCTCTGGGGCAAATGATGAGGAAAGGGGGCAGTTTCCCCAGTTGGCCCACTCTGGCAAAATCAGAAGAAACATCTACCCTTGACATGAAATTCTTCTTGTTTAGAGTGTTGGGTCAGCCAAAGTCACATAGTTTAAGAGCAGCTGGAATTGGTAGCTGGCCTGGGCTTGGAACCTGTCACTGTAGTGACAAAGCAATAGCCCTCAAATTAGGTGGTCATGTGCATTATGTTATAGGACCTGGGTTTGTCATCTTGTAGTTTCCTTTAAAAATCAGAGGATTGACCTGCCTCCTACCTCTTGAAATAGTTGTAGGCTGCTTTTCTCCTGTAACTTTGAAAAACAAGAGGGAAAATAAATAATACCACACATGTCACCAAAGTGGCTGTGGTTGCCTCAAGACAGGTGGGCAGGCAGGGGTAACCTGGCCAATTCTTACTGATCACTGGTCTTGGCAGGTCTGAGAGCTGCCCCACTGGCCAGACTTCTCTCCACCAGGAGAGCCAGTGGGGCTTGCATGTGGATCCTAAGCAAGCGAAATGGGGAGGCTGAGGTGCTCTCCCCACCGTGACTGGAGTGCATGTTTACACCAGCACTTTTTCTGCACACGTATCTTCAATCCAACAAGGCCGTTTTTTAAGCCAAGTAAGAGGCCCCAAGCGGCTACTGCACATTATGCCCTCTCAGCAACTGGCCGTGGTCTCTTCTGCACCATTTTCTACAGCAGACCTGCTTGGCACCACAGGGAGCTCTCTATCCCTGCACAATGACATTCCAGCTAACACCAGCCAGAAGTTACAGCCAATCTTGCTGATTAATCGTCTCAAGCAGGACCTTGGGTCCATTGGCATTGTTGGTGATTGTAAGCCATTTCCTGGGAAGAGGAGAAAACTTCCCACAAATCTGCTTGGGCCTGTGCAAATGGCACTTCAAAGGAGTCCCATGCACACGGAGTCCGTGAGCCAGTGGGATATGCAAAGACGCTTCAACATTTCAGGGCTGGTTTCTCTGTTCATATCCAATCCTGGTGCTTAGGAACAGGGACCCATGCTGATGCCCAAGGGCAAAAGCACCCCCTTATTTTAAGGAAGGGAGCAGGCCTGACCCTGATGCCTCACAAGGGGCAACCCTAGGCTTTTTCTTGCTTTTATTCCCTTTTTCTGTTGGCCTTGTGCTGGGTTTGTTTACAAAGATGTATTTTGTTTAACCAAATATTAAAAATGGTAAACTCTATACATAAATCTTGTCTGCCTGACTTCTATAATTATATAAAGAGGGGAAAAACCCAAAACTTTAGTATGATGCTGCTTTAAAAAGAATTAATTACCATCATTTCTATGTTTGATTAAACTTCACCTGAAAAATCCAGACAAAATATTCACTCAAGTGGGATTTGTTTCAAAAGTTACCATTGAACCATTTTTCAGTTTAAGGTTAGGATTGCCAATTTGAAGAACCAGTATACAAAGCACAGCTTGTACTTCACTGACTGGTGAGTATTTTGCACTAGTGAAGTGAAATATGCATCTGAGCCAAGGGACCTGGGCTGCCAGTATCTAGAGTGCATAGCAGGGTTCAGTAGTCAGGATTCTGGATTTGAATCCAGATCCAGCACTTATATCATGAGGCCTTGTGGATATCACTTAACCTTTCCATGGCTGTTTCCTCCTTTGCAAAACAGGAATAATACTACCTCCAAAACTGTATAGTATTGAGTAAGATTCATATAAAGACTCAGTGTGTTTTATGCTCAAAAAACATTTTATGGGGCTGGGGTTGTGGCTCAGCAGCAGAGCGCTCGCCTTGCACGTGCACGGCCCGGGTTCGATCCTCAGCACCACGTAAACATAAATGCATTGCATTGTGTACAACTAAAGTAAATAAATATTTACAAAAAAAAAACAAAACAAAACATTTTATGTTACATGGCAAAACTGCAAAGTTCAAATATGGGGCTGCATTTGACTTCATCACCAAGTTTCTCCAATCACTAAACTAGGCACAAAATGTTCTTATTCCTAACACTAGAAATCAGTACTTCCTGTAAGTTTATAACTGTGAAATGTCTATAGACTACAAAAACACTGACCTGGCCCTTTGCTTAGGTTGGTAGAACTGAAATTGATTACTTGAATTCAATGCAAAGGTGTCATTAAGAAGCCGGGCGCGGTGGCGCACGCCTGTAATCCCAGCACTTTGGGAGGCTGAGGCAGGAGGATCACGAGTTCAAAGCCAGCCTCAGCAATGGCGAGGCACTTAGCAACTCAGTGAGACCCTGTCTCTAATAAAATACAAAAAAAAGGGCTGGGGATGTGACCCAGTGGTCGAGTGCCCCTGAGTTCAATCCCCGGTACCAAAAAAAAAAAAAAAAAAAAAAGGTGTCATGAAGAGGTTCTTGGCAAACACTGCGTTTTTTTTTTTTTTTTTGTTTTTTTTTTTCTTCAAAATTTAACTAACTTAGGCCTTGAAATTATCAGTGGAGATGGACATGCCAGCTCAGCTGAGAGGAAATGTGAGGCACTGTATGTCTTTGGCTTTCTAAAATGGTCTGAATAACTTTTAAGTACTTATTACAGGCACATGGATGACACTTTGAGTTGGAATCATTTTTAATATTTAAATACAAAAAGTGAGCACTGACTTGTTTTACACACAGGTCTAATAGCCAAAATGTGCAGAGGAAATAAGCCTCTGCTCTGTCCTCCACACTCATTGTCCCCATTTTGTGGCTGAAGCTGCAAACAGCTTCCCTTTTCTTGAGTATACATGGAGCTTCCTGGTGCTTTACAAGACAGCCACAGTGCACTTTGTCAGTTTTATAATATGTGCATGTCCCTCCCCAACATCTCCATTCTTTAAAAAAAAAAAGTCATTATGGTCAGGGATACTTCCCTCCCATTGTGGGGCATTGTTTCTACCCCATAAAGAAATAGTGAGGAGATCTTCCAGTTAGAAGCAATTTACTAGAAGGAGCAAGGTGGCCAGAGCTGGAATAACCATCTGCATAGCTGCACTCTGGTATCAGAGTGAGGACAGAAGAAACATTGAGGACAGCGTGGAGGGTACAGTTGAAAGTTGGGAGTCTCTCTGTGAGACAATAAGGGGAGAATTCTTCCTACCAGGTTTGGATCAATGTGCTACAGTTTAAAAAAAAAAAAAAAAATTCCCCCCAAATAATCAGCAGTTCAAACACAATTGAATTTCAAATTTCTCCCATCAAGACAGCTCAAATGTAGGAGTAACAATCTAGATCTTTCCAGGAAGTGAAGGCAGAGCCCCTGGCATTCCTCCTGACAGCCCTGTGTTAGGCCCTAGAAGTATCTGGAAAAGAAAAGGAGAGATGTAAGGCATTGTACAGGCCTAGATGTCATTTTCATTGGACCTGATGAGACAGACAAAAACAATGCTGAGCACAGGCATCTAAAAGGGCCGGAGCCTAATCCCAATCCCCATCCCCACCCACATAGTAACTGCCAGTCTACTGGTGCCGGAGAAATAACTTGTGTCTCCCCCACTGGCAAAAAAACAGAGTTCGGGTTCACCTGCCGCTGTTGCAATTGCTGCTGTTGCTCCATTTGTAACTTCTCAGTCTCAAAGACAACAGGAAGAACCAGTATCATAAAGGAAGTGGTCCCAATCCACAAGGCTGCCCTGGAAAACCTGCAGAGAGAGGGTGGGCAAGCATAGACAGATGTAAACAAACAGGCGGCCAGTTAAGAACAAAGCAGTAACTAAACCTCTTTCACTGCATATCCAGTGTTTTTGATAAGTGTATTCTACCCACTCTTTGCATCATACTCCTCCCACCAGGGGCAGGAGGAGATTGTTCTGGGAGCTATATATTTAGCCACAGCTGCTTAACAATCTTCTGAATTCTTATAAAGCTACTTATATATCAATCATCTCAGATAAATGATTTCTATAACAACCTTGCCAAGTAAGAACCCCCACTTTACAGAAGAGAAAATTGGAACTCAGAAAGGTTAGGGTACAAGCAGCCCAAGGTCACTGGAACTTAGATATGCTGCTTCCGAAGTCGGTATTCTCTTTTCTCATAGATTCAGACATCCCATGCACACCCCCAATGTCTTTGCCCCCTCGTCGCTTACCTGTACATTTTCTGAGCCACGAAGAGGGAGAGATCAAAAGTGGCTCCGGCCGCGGACCGGACTCTCTCCGGGAACATCTCCGTCAGACCCCAGAGTCTCTCCGACAGGGTCTCATCTAGCTGTGGTGAAGGAGGTGCGGGTTTTGGCCGAAGCAAGGGCATGTACCTGCGGCCCGCTGCGACGCGGGAAGACGCGGAGGCCGACAGAGCTGGAGCACTCCCGGCCGAGAGGGGCCCCTAACCCCGCCTCCCGGAGAAGCCGCCTTCGCGGGGATCCCGCAGCACGCGGACCCCACACCCCCGCAGGGTCCGCTGCTTGCCCCGCACCCCGCAGGGCCCTAGTACCTCGTCGTCGTCGTCCTCTTCCAGCTCTTCCTCAGTTTTCTCCGCGTCGCCTTTCGGGAGCAATTCATCGGGGGACAGAGGCTCCCCAGCGCCAGCAGCAGCGGCGGCGGCAGCCATGGTTGTAGGGGACACCGGAAACGGAAGGGAGCAGTCGAGCCGGGCCCCGGGGTGGACAGAGCCGCCCTTCCGGGAACGAGCAGCGTTGGGTAGGGAAAGAGCGGCACCGCCTGGCCCGCGGTCTCGGCCCCGGGTACAAAGCGTATCCCTCACCTTAGCCTGGGGGTTCCGACTTCAGAGGGCAGAACCACCGCCCGGAAATTTTAGAGAAGCAGCTCCGGGTGCTTCCGCAGGAATTTTGCGCAGTGGTTGGGAGTGGATCGAGAAGCCTGCAGCTCTGCAAGCCTCCCTTGGGATCACACTTTGAGAAACACCAGCCCAGTTTCATTTTCCTTGGGGGTATGTTTTTTGGTAGGAATAAGAGATTTGGAGGTTTGTTGGTCTTTGGGGAAACCATCAACTAAACTGTTTCAAGGTACCAAAAGGTGAAGGCTGAAGCGCCTGGCGCCGCGCGTGCTGCGTACTCTTCACAGCCCATTGAGGTAGGCGCCCTTATCTCCGTTTTAAAAACGGAGGGACTCGGGGCTGCGGATGTGGCTCAGGGTTAGCCTACTTATTAGAGTGCTTGCCTAGCATAGATGAGGCCCTGGGTTCAACCTCGAGCGCTGCAAAGAAAAATTAAAAAAAAAAAAAAAAAAAGAAGAAGAAGAAGAAGAAGGCGGGGGAAGGGGCAGATTGCAGTAGTGGGGTGCTGCAAAGATTTCTAGAGGATGGGTTTGCTGGCCAGAGCGGATATATATTGAAGTTTTGCTAAGTATTAGTAACTGACCTCCAAAGAACTATATCTTATACATTCAAAATAGTAACTGGAGCCGGCGGCTGGCTCAAGCCTGTAATCCCAGAGGCTCCAGCTCCAGAGGCTGAGGCAGGAGGTTCGCAAGTTCAAAGCCAGCCTTAGCAACTTAGCGAGGCTCTAAGCAATTTGGCGAGATTTGTCTCAAAATTTAAAAAAAAATTAAAAAGGGCTGGGGATGTGGGTCAGTGGTTAAGCATCCCTGGATTCAATCCCTGGTACCAAAAAAGTGTAAGCGGAAGTGTCCTATTTCCCAAACCCTCCCTAGCATTAAATATTATCCATGTTTAAGGGTTTTTGTTTGTTTGTTTGTTTGTTTTAAGACAGGGTCTAACTAAGCCTTGAATTTACTGTCCTGCCTCAGCCTCCTAAACAGCAGGGATTACAGGTGTGCATCAGTATACCCTGCCATATTTTAATTACTTGCCTCTATCATGGAGGTAAATGCTTCTTTTTTATAATGTGCCCCCACAAATTATCAATACAAGGGTAATTTATATATATTTAGCCAACTGACCTAAATCACAGACTCTGAAGTTTGGTCAGCCCAGATCCTTATCTGACCCGTGAAAATGTTGTAATGAGGGCTGGGGTCTTGGCTCAGTGGCAGAGTGCTTGCCTCGCACTGGGTTTGATCCTCAGCACCACATAAAAATAAACAAAGAGGGGCTGGGGTTGTGGCTCAGCGGCAGAGCGCTCGCCTCGCACGTGCGCGGCCCGGGTTCCATCCTCAGCACCACGTAAACATAAATGCATCGCATTGTGTACAACTAAAGTAAAAATAAATAAATATTAAAAAAAATAAACAAAGATATCGTGTCCATGTATAACTAAAACATTTTAAAAAAAGAAAGAAAATATGGTAATGAGTCTGTCGTATGCTTACATACTTTGGTGGGGCTTGGGGGTGGCAATACCTCCTGATACAGTCCTCAGGCCTTTCATCCTTGGAAGGGCATCTCTGACTACGTTTTTTTTTTTTTTTTTTTTTTCTTGGTACTAGGGATTGAACCCAGAGGGGCTTAACCACTGAGCCACATTCCCAGTTCTTTTTATATTTTGTTTAGTGACAGGGTCTCTCTAAGTTGCTTAGGGCCTTGCTAAGTTGCTGAGGCTGGCTTTGAACTTGCAATCCTCCTGCCTCAGCCTCGAGTCACTGGGATTATGGGTGTGTGTTGACTATAAGCATGTTACACTGGTGAGAAGTCAGAATAGTGATTCCTGTTGAGAAGATAATATTTGGAATAGGCAGGAGCATAGCTTCTGGGATACTGGGAAGTTTCCGTTTCTTGACCTGGGTGATGGGTACATGGACATGTTCATTTTGGGTAATTCATCAAGCTGTACACTTATGAATTACGCTCTGCTATGTGTGTTAAATTTTTTTAAAGTAGGCTAGCTATATAAATTTGAGGGCAGCTTAATAGCTTGATGCCAATGGTTTTTTAGTTCTTTTATGGGTTCTTTTAAGAAATGCTAGGGTCTAGGAGTAGTTCAGCATGCATGAGGCTGTAGGTTTGATCCCCAGTATTGCAAGGAAAAAAAAAAAAAAAAAGAAAATGCCAGATCAACACTGTTGAAGGTAGAGCAGGCAGTCCTGTGTGAAAAGCACAGAACATGGATGACTTCAATTGGAAGGTAATTCACAAAGCTAATGTGAAGAAGTTTCGGGCCGGGCGCAGTGGCACACGCCTGTAATCCCAGCACTTTGGGAGGCTGAGGCAGGAGGATTCCGAGTTCAAAGCCAGCCTCAGCAATGGCGAGGCACTTAGCAACTCAGTAAGACCCTGTCTCTAAATAAAATACAAAAAAGGGCTGGGGATGTGACCCAGTGGTCAAGTGCCCCTGAGTTCAATCCCTGGAACCACAAAAAAAAAAAAAAAAAAAAAAAAAAAGTTGTTGTTTTGGGAAAACCAGTTAATTTTGTTTATATTTACAAAAGCAATACATGATTTTTTTTATTAAATATTTGTTTTTTAGTTGTAGGTGAACACAGTAACCTTTATTTTATTTTTATGTCGTGTTGAGGATTGAACCCAGTGCCTCATGCACTCTAGGTGAGCTCTCCACTGCTGAGCCACAACCCCAGCCCACAGTACATGATTTTTTAAGGTTGGTATTAAGAGATTGGACCTAGCTGTGCTCTACCACTGAATTACACCCCCAGCCCTTTGTATTTTGAGACAGAGTCTTTCCAAATAAGTAGTTTAAGTCTAAAAGAGCTCTTTCAATTATAGAACTGCGGAGGGATCACATCAGGAGTCGTGCAGTACAGAGTGCTTAAACCTCTGGGAGGAAATGAGAATGATGCAGAGGGAGCAGAACACAAAGCAGAGGACAAAGTGCTGTGGAGTGGGACATTGAAAAGGCTGGGATGGGAGGAAACAGGGCACGTGACATCGCTGAAGGTTCCCAGGAGAAATGCTCAGCAGCAGATGCCACATAAAGTGAGATTGTTGCCAGTTAGAGGTCACATCAATGGACAACGGGACAAAAGGGTGCCAGCAAGCGATGGGTGATGCCTCGTGCTGGAGCCAAGGCAATGCTGCCATGGTGTGGTGTTCTGGAACCCTGGGCTCCCTAGCTCCTCTACTCCCCAGCCCTCAAGCCCCTGGTTTACACCTTTCTTTCCTGTTTCTGTCCTGCTGAAATTTGAAACTGGTGATATGGTAGTTCTTAATAAGGGCAAGGGGTGGGTTTGTATAGTCCTTTTGAAAATTTTTTGTTATTTTTTGGGGGGAGTACTGGGGATTGAATTCAGGGACACTTGACCACTGAGCCACATCCCCACCCCTGTTTGTATTTTATTTAGAGACAGGGTCTCACTGAGTTGCTTAGTGCCTCACTTTTTGTTGAGGCTGGCTTTGAACTCGTGGTCCTCTAGCCTCAGCCTCCTGAGCTGCTGGGATTACAGGCGTGTGCCATGGCGCCTGGCTCTTTTGAAATTTATATAAAAGCTGTAAGCCTCTCTCATAAATACACGTTAGGGCTGGAGTGTAGCTCAATGGTAGAGTGCTTGCCTAGCATGCATGAGGGCCTGGGTTCAATCCCCAATATCACAAAAAAGATTAGCACATTAGCTTGTACCTCCATAATCATATGGACCGACTTGCTAGAACTCAAGCTGTAAGATCTCCTCTAATTATTGCCTCTAATCCTGCACTCACTGCCCATGCCCACAGAACTTTCTATCTTAGCTCTTCAATGACAGTCTTTCCCTAATTCAGTTCACACAAAAATTCATTAAATTGTTACAGTGATTAAAAGCAGTAGTGTCAAGTCAAGGAGTAGCACTGTTTTACTTGGGTTCTCTGTAACTGCTAGATTTAATTAAGAAAGGCTCTGAGGGGGAGGAATTTTAGCCAGAACCTGAAGGACCTATCTGACTAAAAAGGTAAGATCTTTGAAGAATACACTGTCCCAAAGGAAAAAAATAAAAATAAAAATTTCCTGAAGGAAACAGTTCTGGGTGATGAGATGTGGGTGGTTTAACAGGATCATCCTTGACATCACACTCTAACTCCATCAGCAAACACTGGGCTCCACTGCGAGTCCTATCTAGAATCTGTGTCTCCTCCTCTACTGCCACTTGCTGGTCCCAGCCTGGCCCCCTTCAGCGTGCTCTTACCACACAGCAGCCAAAGATATCCTTTTAGAATTCCAGTTGGATCACAACATTCCTCTGCTCACTCAACCTAAGGCCTTCACTGCCCCACGTACACAGGGTGTTCTGGGGGTCCCTGGATTAGCCCCCTAAGGTGCTGTGGGTGATGTTGCTAGAAGGATCCACATCACTATGACAACCAAATAGGCCCCATGATTCCACAACTCTCAGTTCTGGTTCCATCCCTTCTAGCTGTGTCACTTTGCTGGGCTGGTTTCTTTATCTGAACCGGAAGGAGATGTGCTGGGGAGTGATATTAGCCAAATCATGTTGTATTGTGTGCAGGTCCAAACATGTAACAACAAATCCTATCATCATGTACAACTATAATGCACCAATAAAAAATGCACACAAAAAAAATGATGATAAACTTGAAGAATGAATGGTCACGCAAATTAGAAAAAGGTGTCCGTGGTGGAGGGTGCTCATTGAAAGGCTGCCAAGGATCCAGGCCTGGACACATGCAAACCCAATTGCTCCTGTTATCTACACTTGAAAACGCACACCCTGCATGTGTTTGGATCCTTCTCTAATGTCTCTTGAATCAAACATCCTCTCCTGTATCAGGAAGTGAGGTTGGGGGCTCAAGCTAGAAATTATCCTCTTGTCCACCCACCACGCTGCTGGCCAGAGCAGGCCCGCGGTCCTTGCTTCACAGGCTGAGCTGGGGGAAACAAGACGCTGCGCTGAACCCAGGGCCTGTGTGTGACGGTCCAGAACTGCCGACCTCAGCCCCAGGTGTAAGCCCCTGCTCCACACCCCCACCCTGTTGCTGACCGCTTCACTTCAGGAGCTGATTCCCCTCCACCACATGTCGAGCTTGGGCTGACTCACACTAGTTCTCGTGCCAACCACCAGTCTCTGCCAGGTCCCAGCCAGTCTCACTGCTCCCAGGCGAGATGGTCGAGAGGGCAGTTTGAGCAGAGAAAGACCGTTTCTCTCCCAGGTCAGCCTCCACTGGTGCCTGGGAAAGCTTGAACACTGCTATTGCCCCACACCCTGAAAATTTTGTCTTTCAGTGGAACAAGATTGGACTCCAGGCTCATGTACTTTCTGAGGAACCCATACTGCTTTTTTTTAGTCATTTTGGCCACAGAGATATTATTTAACACCATTTAATAAAAAGAGAAGTAGTGTAGACAGGAAGGTAGCGCAAAAATAGTGTTGACATGAGGACCAGCACTTGATGCTGGGAAGCTGAAGCCAGAGGAGACCGTGGGTTGGGGATGAGCATTCTTTGAAGGCAGGGAGACCGTGGCCTGCGGGCCACAGAACCAAGTGAGCCGCTCATCCCAGGTCCCTGGATATCGGGCTCTTTGGAACTGGAGAGTATAGGGGTGAGATGGTAAGATCCAGCTGCTGCTCCCAGCAGTGTCTGTCCAACAGAATGACGGGCACAGGCAGCTGTGTGCTCACGTGTGCAGAGCACCCAAAGGCCTGTCCTGCCCTCAGAGCTCCCCGGGGTCTGCTTGCAGTATGCCTGGTGTGAGAATTGAACCCAGTGCCTTCCCAGCATCTGCCCTGGCCTGGCACCTTGGCTTCCCCTATGCGCCACTCTCCTTCTGCCAGCCCAGGAGTGCCAGTGCCTCTGATGCTCTCTTCCTGGACCAAACCCACTGGTTTGGCTAAAAACAAACTACTCGGCCACGCCCTCTCCCCGGTCGGTGGGGTTCTCCCTGTCTCCTCACACGCGTCTCTGGGTCTTCATTTCCTCCTTCGGCTGACACTCTTCAGTTCGTCCAGTTCTTTCTCCATTAAGTGGGACTCAGCAGTGGTCTCGGAGAGCTGAAAGTCGAGCAGCAGTGGTTACAAACAAGTTTCTGAACTGTGTTTGGGGTCTGAAAGGCCACTCTGCACTGAGGAGGGCTTCCTGGCATTCCTCTCTAACACTGCTGGCCTCTGAGATGGGAAACCCTTGGCAACCGGGTAGATGTGACCCTGATGACCCAGGACCAGAAGAATATTCACAATTCACTTTTTTTTTGGGGGGGGGGGAGGGATACTGGGGATTAAACTTGGGCACTCAACTACTGAGCCATATCCCCAGCCCTACTTTGTAATTTTATTTAGATATTGATAGACCTTTATTCTATTCATTTATTCATATGTGGTGTTGAGAATTGAACCCAGTACCTCACACATGCTAGGCAAGCACTCTACCACTGACCCAAACCCCAGCCCCCTTTGTATTTTATTTAGAGACAGGGTTGCACTGAGTTGCTTAGCAC
This sequence comes from Tamias sibiricus, assembly GCA_025594165.1. NCBI lineage: Eukaryota > Metazoa > Chordata > Mammalia > Rodentia > Sciuridae > Tamias > Tamias sibiricus. The sequence goes on along the minus strand of CM046661.1, from coordinate 168,489,621 downwards.
CTTGATTTTGCTGAGGCTGGCTTTGAATGTGCTATCCTCCTGCCTCAGCCTCCCCAGCTGCTGGGATTATAGGCGTGTGCTACCATGCCCAGTGGTCACTGAGTTGGTTTTTTTGTTTTGTTTTTTTTCTTTTTGGTACCGGGGATTGAACTCAGGGGCACTCAACCACTGGGCCACATCCCCAGCCCTTTTTTGTATTTTATTAGAGACAGGGTCTCACTGAGTTGCTAAGTGCCTCGCCATTGCTGAGGCTGGCTTTGAACTTGCAATCCTCCTGCCTCAGCCTCCCAAGTGCTGGGATTACAGGCGTGCGCCACCGCATCTAGCAGTCACTGGGTTTTAACAGCCACAGGAAACCAATGCTACTGCAGTGTGTCCCTTAGCAGGTCTGTTCTGGGTGCTGGTTAGCGCCTGCTTGATATAGGACACCTCCAAGCCAGGGGCAGACTGGTCCCTCTTCTGGCATGCCCTCATCCCAACCTGCCATCATCTTTCAGCATTAAGCTCAAGTATCCTTTCCTCCATGAAGCTCTCCTGACTTGACAGAATAACTTCCTCTCATGTGCTGACAACATCAGAGCATACAGACTCTGTCACCCATGCCACAAAGCACTGTAATCATGTGTACTGTCCATCCCTGTTTCAGACCTTAAAGGTAGGGACCGTGTCTCATTTGTGTGTTTGGATGCAAGCATTGTACCTGGGCAAACAGGCATGGTGAGATATATAGACTAGAAGGAACGATGAGGGTGGGGCCTCCCTGAAGGGAAAACCCAGGCATCCCTTCCCCGCCACCTTCCTCACCATGTCCAGAAGGATGTCCACTTTCAGCCGCAAGAGATTGTTCTCTTCCTCCAACTGCTGGTTCCGCCTGCGGAGGCGCTGAGCCTCCCTCCTGTCCACACCTGCACTGATTCCTGCCTCTGGCAGAAGGACAGAACCTGCAGTTAAAAGGGAGGTTTCCTTCTACAATCTATTTGAAAAAAAAATGGCAGGAAACACAGCCCACCTGTTATCCACTGGCCATTTTCAAACTTCAGGCTTTGCCCCGCCAGGTTCATAGTGGGGGTTCCATAGTCGAGGCCCAGCTCCACCTCCCGGGTTGAACGATCCAGCTGTGGGTGAGAGACCACACTGGCTTCAGGAAGCCATGGAACAGCTAGCTCCCTTGGTCCAGTTCCTCTTCCACTGACTCCAGACTGACAATCTGTTTCTGTCCTCTAATCATTACCTGCCACCTTTAATAATTTTTTTTTTTTTTTTGTGGTACTGGGGATTGAACTCAGGGGCACTCGACCACTGGGCCACATCCTCAGCCCTTTTTTGTATTTTATTTAGAGACAGGGTCTCACTGAGTTGCTAAGTGCCTCGCCATTGCTGAGGCTGGCTTTGAACTCGCGATCCTCCTGCCTCAGCCTCCCAAAGTGCTGGGATTACAGGCGTGCGCCACCGCGCCCGGCTACCTTTAATAATTTTTAAAAAAATATTTATTTATTTGCTTTAGTTGTACACAATGTGTTTATTTGTACGTGGTGCTGAGGATCGAACCTGGGCCGCGCGCGTGCTAGGCGAGCGCTCTACCGCTGAGCCACAATCCCAGCCCCCTTTAATAATTTTTTAAAGGCCCCAAAGTCAAATGATATATAACAAAAACTTTAAAAGAGATGTTCTGCTTTAAACATGGGACATTTCCTCAAAAAAGCTATCTATGCTGAAATTTGTAAATTAAATTATTTTACATTAACAGCTTCCAAAGAATACACTTTTTTTCTCTTGCAGGGCTGGGGGTTGACTGCAGGTCTTGCACATGTCAAAGAAACACTCTACCACTGAGCTATGTCGAAGCTCAAGAAATCTGAATTCTGTAAATTTTTAATAAAATATTCTTTTCAAAATATATTGTAAATTATCATTTGCTTAATATGGAGCTACATACATCACAGAAAAAGCATAAAATTCTAACACCCAATTCATAGTAGTAGCAGACGCCCCGTAAGTAGGCTGATACTTCTACTCTCTATGTGGCGAGGATGTGGGATGTCCCAGGTACACTGCATCTTTGACAAAGGGGTTGGGAAGCTCATGGCCTGTAAGCATCAGGAACAGATCCCAGAATGCCTAGCTCTGGTCACAGTGGGACTGCCCGCTAGTCTGATTTTAACTGGGGCAAGGAGGCAATGGATTCAAAGACCCAAAAGCCAGGTGAAGCCTCAGCATTAACAGCCTTGCTCCCCTATCCTACTGACCTGGGAAGGACTGGCTACCCCACATGATCAGTTCTGTAGGAAAAGGTCAGAGAAACTATGATACATCATTTCCTGGTGTGTGACAGCAGCCATGGCAGACAGGATTTTGGTGGGGATGATGAACCCAGTACCAGGTCGTGGCTACCAGAAGACTGCAGGAGAGATGACAGTGGCTGTGTGCATGGGCTCTATGTATACTTATGTGCTGAGGACAGGAGAGAGACAGTTGGGAATGGAAGTAGATATCCATGTAGTCTGACTTCGTGTTATCTAATTCTTTTTAAATGCAGAGCTTATACATTCAAATGGGTAGTATGTTGCTTCAGAAAGGTATCATTTATTCCAATACTACTGTTATTGGCATATTCCCAAATATTCTTAGAAAATCTCATTTTGACCATCACTAAGGAAATAATCCTTGAGATTAAATTTTATTTTTTTTAAAAATAACTTTATTTTATTTTATTTGGTACCAGGGCTTGAACTCAGGGGCACTCAGCCACTATTTTATTAGAGACAGGGTCTCACTGAGTTGCTAAAGTGCCTCGTCATTGCTGAGGCTGGCTTTGAACTTGAAATTCTCCTGCCTCAGCCTCCCAAGTACTGGGATTACAGGCGTGTGCCACTGCGCCCAGCACTTTATGTTATTTATTTTTTATGTGGTGCTGAGGATCGATCCCAGTGCCTCACATGTGCTAGGCAAGTGTTCTACCACTGAGCCATAACCCCAGCCCAAAATTTGATTTTTAAACATGATTGATTCCTGGCTGAGCCTTGGGAATAAAGTGAAAGCCAAATTGAACAGTATTGCTTGGAGCCAAAAGTCATAATGAGATTGTCTTCTTAGGTAATGGTTCTTTTTTTTTTTTGGTACCAGGGATTGAACCCAGGGACACTTAACCACTGAGCCACATGCCCAGCCATTTTTTGTATTTCATTTAGAGACAAGGTCTCACTGAGTTGCTGAGGGCCTCGCTAAGTTTCTGAGGCTGGCTTTGAACTTGTGATCCTCCTGCCTCAGCCTCCCAAGCTGCTGGGTCAATAGGCATGCACCACTGTACCTGGCTCTTTTTAGGTTCTTGAATAAACTCTGACAATAATTCCCAAAATTCAAAATTGGTTTTAGCAATAGCAATAATATGAATTAAAAGGATGCCCTCCAATGACGATGCCTCCCCTGGAGGCCCATACTCTCCATTTGGAGACCACACTGGGCACTCCAGTCACTGCACACCAGGCTGACCCCAGTCCCCACACTCACAGAACGCAGGTTGGAGAGAGAAGCAGACTTCCGAGGAGGTGTCTTCTTCGGACTGAATATATTCCCAAAGAGAGGCATCTCTGGCCTGATAAAGGAAAGGCCTACTCTCCCTTCTCCTAGGGTCAGAAAAGACAGTTGGATCAGTGATCTTATGCCACTATTCCCAAATCATGAAAACATACTTTTCCCCACAGATACTAACTGCCTGCCAACAGCTCCCACGTGTTGAATGTTCTCTATGTGCCACGTAGTATGCTAAGACCTCTGCAAGAAATATTTAACTCACAACCACCATTTGACAAGTGCTTATTTGCCCCAGGTGACAGCTGACATTTAGAAAGCTAAGGTTTGAGTGGGAGTGAGTATCTGAACCCAGGTCTAAGTGGTTCTACAGTTACATTAACCACAGGCAGGTCTGTCACAAGTTGGCCCACCAACTGTTATGGCTTGGATGTGAGGTGTCCCCCAAAAGCTCATGTGTGAGACAATGCAAGAAGGTTCAGAGAAGAAATGATTGGGTTGTGAGAGCCTTGACCCAATCAGTGAATTAATCACCTGATGGGATTAACTGAGGGGTAACTGAAAGCAGGTGGGGTGTGGCTGGAGGAGGTGGGGCATTGGCAGCATGGCTTTGGGGTATATATTTGTATCTGGCAAGTGGAGACCGCGCTCTCTCTGCTTCCTGATCATTGTGTGAGCTACTTTTCTCTGCCACACTTTTCTGCCATGATGTTCTGCCTCACCTTGAGCCCTAAGGAATGGAGGCCGCTGTCTATGGACAGAGACCACTAAAACCGTTGGCCCCCAAATAAATTGTTCCTCCTCTACAATTGTTCTGGTCGGGTCCTTTAGTTATAGGAGCAAAAAAGCTGACTAAAACACCAACTTTACAATTTAGAGCAAAGAATGCCATCTTAGCTGTTCAGGTACACTGGTAAAAACTGCTCTGAGAGCAACAATATGCTCCTTTTTCTTTTTTCTTTCTTTCTTTTTCCTTTTCTTTTCTTTTGTGTGTGTGTGTGTGTGTGTGTGTGTGTGTGTGTGTGTGTGGTGCTAAGAATTGAACCCAGTGCTTTGTGCATGCAAGGCAAGCCCTCTACCAACTGGGCTATATCCCCAGCCCAATATGCTCCATTTTGAAGGAACAAAGTTATGCTTATATTTCACTCCCAGGATGATAATAGAGCCACTTGATCCACATGGCAGAAGGTCCATGTGCCCTATATAAGGTGAGGTCCAAAGGGAAGAAGAGATCATAACAAGCAGAGCTGACGTTGCCACTCACTGTACACCAGCTTTCAGCAGCCTGTGACCTAGAACAATTCACACAGGCCCAGGGAAGTAGATTTACTGTCACCCAGGTTTGGGGGAAGAAGTGAAAAGAGGTAAATTTTTTATTTAAGTATAACACACAGATAAGTGTAAATTCATAGTGTAAAGTTTCATGAGGTTTGTTTTTTTTTTTTTTTTTTTTTTTGTGGTACCGGGGATTGAACTCAGGGGCACTCGACCACTGGGCCACATCCCCAGCCCTTTTTTTTGTATTTTATTAGAGACAGGGTCTCACTGAGTTGCTAAGTGCCTCGCCATTGCTGAGGCTGGCTTTGAACTCACAATCCTCCTACCTCAGCCTCCTAAGTGCTGGGATTACAGGTGTACGCCACGGCGCCCAGCTCATGAGTTTTTATCACACACACATGACTACCTTGCAGATCAGGGTACACAGCACTTCAGTACCCATGATGCATCCATCAACTTTATATCCACGAATTGCTACAGAAAGTTCCCTTTTGCACCTGGCTTCTTGTTTTGCTTTTTTTTTTTTTTTTTTTTTTTTTGGTGCCAAGGATTGAACCCAAGGGCACTTAACCACCAAGCCACATTCCCAGCCCTTTTTATATATATATATATATATATATATATATATATATTTTTTTTTTTTTTTTTTTTTTTTTTTTTGTACCGGGGATTGAACTCAGGGGCCCTCGACCACTGGGCCACATCCCCAGCCCTTTTTTGTATTTTATTAGAGACAGGGTCTCACTGAGTTGCTAAGTGCCTCGCCATGGCTGAGGCTGGCTTTGAACTCGCGATCCTCCTGCCTCAGCCTCCCAAGTACTGGGATTACAGGCGTGTGCCACCATGCCCGGCTGTTTTATTTTTAGGTGGTGCTGAGAATCAAACCCGGGCCGTGCACGTGCTAGGCGAGTGCTCTACCGCTGAGCACAACCCCAGCCCCTTATATTTTATTTTGAGACAGGGTCTCATTAGGTTGCTTACACCCTTACTAAGTTGCTGAGACTGGCTTCTAACCTGCAATCCTCCTGCCTCAGCCTCCTGAGCTGCTGAGACAGGCATACACCACCATGCCCGGTGGCACCCAGCTTCTTATACTCAACATCATGTTTATGAGATTTATCCAAGTTGTTGCATGTAAAAAAAAAGTTTGTTCATTTGCATGGGTATATAATATTTACTGCAAGAGCATATCAAAAGTTATTTGTCCATTCTATAGATGGTGGACATTTAGACTGTTTCCATTATTTGGCTACCAAAAATAGTGCTGCTAAGAACACACTTGGGGGACTGGGGTTGTGGCTCAGTGGTAGAGCGTTTGCCTAACATGTGTGAGGCACTGGGTTAGATCCTCAGCACCACATATAAATAAATAAAGGTCTTGTGTTCATCTACAACTAAGAAAAATATTAAAATAAAAAACCACTTGGACATGTACCTGCATACACCTATGAACACTTTTCTGTTTCTATACCTTGGGGTAATATTGTTGAATTATAAAGTACTGGGGATTGAACCCCGAGCCCTGTGTACTGAGCAACATCCCCAGTCCTTTTCTTGGTGGTACTGGGGATTGAACCCAGGGCCTCATGAATCCTAGGCCAGCACTCTACCACTGAGCTGGAATTAATTCCAGCCCCACCCCCAATCCTTTTCAAATTTTATTTTGAGACAGGGTCTCATTAAAGTTTCCTAGGCTGGTCTTGAACTTGTGATCTTCTGCCTCCGCCTCCTGAGTAGATGGAATTACAGGTGTGTGCCACAAAACTCTGCTATCTCTGTAGGGTTTTGTTTGTGGGGGTTTTGTTGTTGTTTTGCAGTGCTGAGGATCAAACTCAGGGTCTCATGCATGCTAGGCAAGTGCATGCATGACTGAGCAGCAACCCCAGTCATATATCTTTAGTTTTTTTTTTTTTTTTTTTTTTTTTTTTAATATTTATTTTTTTATTTTGCTTTTTAGTTGTACACAATGCATTTATTTTTACGTGGTGCTGAGGATGGAACCCGGGCTGCGCGGGCTGCGCACGTGCTAGGTGAGTGCTCTACCACTGAGCCACAACTCCAGCCCCCATATATCTTTAGTTTTAATAGATACCACCAAATAGTTTTCCAAAGTTACTTACTAATTTATACTCCTACTATAGTGTACATGGGACCCTTATCAACATTTTCTTTCATTTAACCATTTTGCTAAGTATGGAGTGATGTTGCATTGTTTAATTTGCTTTTCCACAATAACTAAACATATGGATACACTCTTTTGTGATATGCCTGTAAGAATCTTCTGCCATCTTTCTATTGGGTTGTCTGTCATCTTCTTGTTGATTTATAAAGGTCCTTTATATATGCTAGATATTAAGCCCTTTGTTATATATACCTATAGTACTGAAAATATCTTCTCCCAATTTGTGACTTGCCTTTTTACTTTCTTATTGATTTCTTTTGATTAAATGTTCTTAATTTTAATTATTATTCAATGATGATAAATTTTTTGTCCTGTTTAAGAAATTTTTATTATCCCAAGGTGGAGATAAATTTTATGTCTTGCTTTTTTTTTTTCTTTTTGTTATTTTCTTTCTTTTTTTTTTTAATATTTATTTATTTGCTTTAGTTGTACACAATGGGTTTATTTGTATGTGGTGCTGAGGATCGAACCCGGGCCGCACACGTGCTAGGCGAGCGCTCTACCGCTGAGCCACAATCCCAGCCCATCCTTTTTGTTATTTTCTATAATTTTTTTAGAGTTAACTTCTAGGATTTTATTCTTTTACTTTTTTTTTTTTTTTTTTTTTTTTTGGTACCGGGGATTGAACTCAGGGGCACTTGACCACTGGGCCACATTCCCAGCCCTTTTTTTGTATTTTATTAGAGACAAGGTCTCACTGAGTTGCTAAGTGCCTCACCATCGCTGAGGCTGGCTTCAAACTTGCAATCCTTCTGCCTCAGCCTCCCAAGTGCTGGGATTACAGGTGTGCACCACCATGCCCGGCATTATTCTTTTACTTTTTATATTTGGAACTATAGTTCATTAAATGGGAATTAATGGTCCATGCCCAGCTGGAGACATTTAAAGAAGGAAAAGCAAGCCAAGTTGTTCTTGCCAAATGCCTCAGTTAGGCTAAGAGCACTATGTCTGAGCAACAGAACCAGCTCCAGGACTAACTCTGCTCCTCAGTTGATTGGTAGACCACGGCCACGCTGCTTAATCTCTCAGGTTTTAACTGGGGAACCTCACTCATTTGCATAACCTTTCTGATATCTGTCAACCATACAGTCATGCACAACATAACAATGTTTCAGTCAACAATGCACCACATATGCAACATTGGTCCCATAAAATCATAATGGAGCTGAAAAATCCCTACCACTTAATGACATCATGGCCATCCTAACACAGTAAAATGCATTATAAACAGAGCTCTATGCTGCCAGTCTATAAAAGTACAGCACATACAATTACCTAAAGCATATAATATATAATAATAAACAACTATGTTACTGGTTTGTGTATTTGCTATGTTATAATTTTATCATTAGAGTACACTGCTTGTATTCACAAAATATAGTGTAAAACAGCATGCCATGTTATGCCAAAAGCAGCTTCAGGCATCTCATTTACCTGTCTCTTGACTGCATCATTTTCTGTTCTGCTTGATTTAATGCCCTGTTTTGTTCATTATGGCCCTAGTAATGTAAATATGCCATCTATGTGCTAGGTATACAATACAATACCTAGCATATAGTCTAGGTGTACGGTAGGCTATACCACACAGTTTCATGGAAGTACACTTTCTTGTGCCTGCACAACAATGGAATCCCCCAGCCATGACACATTTCTCAGAATGTGTCCCTGTCATTAAGCAACCATGCGACTGTATTACAGATGAGGGAAAGGAAGGGTCTTCCTTTTAAGTCAGATCTAATAATCTATAAACAACTCTGGAAAGTTCCCGGGATTCTGGGGCAGTGGAGTAGACCTGAGCTACAAGCTGTCCCTTGGCCCAGGGCAACCTTCCTTCTAGTGAAACTCCTTGGGGGAGAGGGCACAGCACAGAGGAAGTGAAGAGACAGCACCTAGCTTCTAACACCCTCTGCTGCTAATCCCAGCACTCATCCCCTTTGTGCCTGGCTTCTTTATTTGTAATCAGGAAAATAGAACCTAGATCACACTCTGTTAAGAGGGTATTGTTTATAAGACACTGTATGTAGCATTTGGTCCTCACAATGACCTTGGGAAGTATGATCAAGTGTGTCCCCATCTATAGATAATAACACTAACTGTTAATCAAAATGCAAAGCTAAGTTTCCAACAGCTCATAAAACCTGTTACCTTATTTAAATTCTAATAAGAAGGCAAGGGAGAGATGTGCGGCTTTCATCGGATTCTCAAAGAAAAACGTGTCCACAAAGGCTTAAAGCCAGCCAGGTACGGGTCTCGCAGGCACCCGGGCCACAGGGCTGTTGGACTCAAGTAACGGTAGTGAGGAAACCTTCACACGCACGATTTATTTTGTCACCTCCAGGTCGAGTTACGGGGAGGAATCACCACCCCAGCGGTTCACTATTTAGGAAACACCGGGGCCCGGCGGAGACCCCCGAGGCACCGCCGCCCCGCGGCCCCCACACCCTCAGGGGCGGCTCGGGTGTCCCGCCCGCCTCGAGTGAACCAGACCTTGCTGCCGCCGGGCTCAGAGCGTACCTGATGCGTCCCCAGAGTCGGGGTCCAAACCACCCAGAGGCCTCGCGCGACTACCCTTCTCGGGCCCCTGTCATCCGCCGCCGAGACCGCGGCTGGTCGTCCCCCTTCTCCGCCGCGCGCATGCGCAGCCCTGCCCCGACTCTACCACAACGGAAAGAGGGGGTGCCGGCGCGGGGGCGCGAGCCTACGCGAGGGACCGGAAACTCTCGGTGGCCTCCCCGTGGCATATCAAGTGGATGATGGAAAGGAAATGTCTTGTGGAGTTTAAGACGCCTGTGTCATACGACAACGAGGAAAGCACTCACCCTCCCCACAAACACATTGGTCTGGTCCGCCGAGTCCTCGGCCGGCATCGCCTGGGTAACGGCGTCCGGCCGACTCCGCGGAGGCTCCTGGCGGGTCCATTGTTGTGGAAAAGGTGGAAGTAGGGACCGCGCCCTGTGTTGCCTGGAGAACGCCGAGACTCACAGTAGCAAAATGGGCCTCGCCCCGGCCCTCTTCCTCCCACTGCTCCCCACGGCCACCAAGCAAAGGGTGCCCCTTCCTGGTGGATGTGGGGCCGCGGCGCTGGTGACAGCCAGAGCTTTGCTGGGTCCCCTGAGGGACCCGCGGGGAAACCCGCCCCAATTTCCTGGGATTCCGCAGAAGCTTTTAGGTAAGACAATGGACAGGTGCAAGATGACCCCACTGCGGCGGCCCCTCCCCGCGCCCTGACGCCCCTGGGCGGCCTCGGGTAAAGGGCGCTGAGGTCCAGGGACCGCTGCGGAGTCGCCCTGTGGGCAAGGGGCGGAGGTCCCCTGATCTCCAGAAGTCCTAACAGCATGTATTTTTGGCTCCGTTTGGTAAATGAAAAAACTCGGGTCATTCAAGGACTATTTACTGGCTGCCTAGTGGATGTACCGGGTCATCCATGCAACTAGGGACAGGACCCAGAGGCGCAGTTCTCCTCCAACTATGCCACGCTGCATTAGAGAACCGAGAGTTCTATGCCCCAGCAACAAAATCTGCACTGCCTAGCCCAGAACTGTTCATTAAAAACATAGCAGGCCACATATGTAATTTAAAATTTTTAGTAATTACATTTTATAAAGTCAAAAAAGACCCCCCCAAAAAATAAAACAAGTAAAATTAATGTGAATGTTTTAACTCCTTTTGTCCATGATAGTCTTATTTCAAATATAATTATATAATTAATATTTTAAATTTTACACTGCTTTTCTTTTCTTTTCTTTTTTCTTTTTTCTTTTTTTTTTTTTTTTTTTTTTTTTTTTCTGTACAGGGATGGAACCCTGGGGCACTCAACCACTGAGTCACATCCCTATTCCTTTTTTTTTTTTTTTTTTTTTTTTTTTTTTTTTTTTTTTTGTGGTACTGGGGATTGAACTCAGGGGCACTCGACCACTGGGTCACATCCCCAGCCCTTTTTTGTATTTTATTTAGAGACAGGGTCTCACTGAGTTGCTAAGTGCCTCGCTATTGCTGAGGCTGGCTTTGAACTCATTATCCTCCTGCCTCAGCCTCCGGCTGTACTTTTTTTTTTTTTTTTTTTTTTTTTTTTTAGAGACAGGGTCTCACTGAGTTGCTTAGGGCCTCGCTGAGGCTGGCTTTGAACTCTTGATCCTCCTGCCTCAGTCTCCCGAGCCACTGGAGTTACAGGTGTGCGCCACTGTGCCCGGCTAGGTTTTTTTAATTTAAATCAATTAAAATTAAAATTTAGGAGCTGGGATTGTGGCTCAGCGGTAGAGCGCTCGCCTAGCGCGTGGGCGACCCGGGTTCAATCCTCAGCACCACGTACAAATAAAATGCATTATTGAATAAAACGCATTGTGTACAACTAAAGCAAATAAAAAATAAAAAATATTAAAAAATTAAAATTTAGCTAGGCATGATGGTGCATGCCTGTAAATTTCAGTGGTTTGAAAGGCTGAGACAGGAGGATGGCAAGTTGCAGGCCAGCCTCCGCAACTTTGTGAGTCTCTGTCTCAAAAATAAATAAATGCCGGGCGCGGTGGGGCACGCCTGTAATCCCAGCACTTGGGAGGCTGAGGCAGGAGGATCGCGAGTTCAAAGCCAGCCTCAGCAATGGCGAGGCACTTAGCAACTCAGTGAGACCCTGTCTCTAATAAAAAAATACAAAAAAGGTCTGGGGATGTGGCCCAATGGTCGAGTGCCCCTGAGTTCAATCCCCGGTACCACAAAAATAAATAAATAAATAAATAAATAAATAAGGGCTGGGGATGTGGCTCAGCGGTAGAGTGCTCGCCGAGCACGTGCGAAGCCCGGGTTCGATCCTCAGCACCACGTAAAATAAATGCATTGTGTACAACTAAATGCAAATAAATAAATATTAAAAATAAATAAATAAATAAATAAATTAAAAAGGTCTGGAGATGTAACTCAGTGGTAAAGAGCCCCTGGGTTCAATCCCCAATACCAAAAATAAATTAATTAAATTAAAATTTAGCTTATTTAGTCACACCAACCAAATTAAGGGCTCAATTGTCATATGTGGCTAGAGGCTACTGTATGAGTAGCCTTTCCAACCTTGCTGTCCTGTGTGGATGACAACATCCTCTCCCTGTTGTCTAATTATCTCTGGTTCTTCCTTTGACATCTTGACACTTCCTTGATTAGGTCAAAACACTATTTAAGTTCTCTAGCACTCTAGTTCTAAGCAACAGTAGTAATTCATTTTAATTCATAATTATTTTTCATGAATTATAATTAATTATGTAATTATTTGATTTTTTTTTACAAGTCTTCCCCAGTAGATATAACCCCCATTAGGGCAGGGTTCAAATCTACTTTAGTTTACCATCCTCTCCCCAGTAGGAGCACTCTGCTGGCTTGTGGGCAGTATTCAGTAGTTGAATGACTGAAAGTTAAAGTGAACAGAAGTCTGTCTGGCTCCAAGGTCAGCATTGTTTTTACAGCTAGGACCTGTTAACTTTAAGTGGAACATTCACATCTCAGGGGCCAGTATGCATTGATGCCTAAGGGTAGAGCCCCTGACAGTGCTGGCCCTAGGGTAACTATTCAGTGAATCTAGATTTCTTCCTCCTTCTCCTCCCCAAGTGGCAGGGAAAAAAACAAGCTGGGATGAGAGTGTGTATTTTAAACATTTCTCTAAGAAGCACGCTCTTAAATCCTCCCATTAGGCATGAATGATAAGGTTAAGCTAAAGAAAGAGGCGTGTGTGTGTGTGTGTGTGTGTGTGTGTGTGTGTGTGTGAGAGAGAGAGAGAGAGAGAGAGAGAGAGAGAGAGGGAAAGAGAGATTCTGAAGATAGAACCTGGGGCCTTGAAAATGCTAGGCAAGCACTGTACCACTGGGCCACATCCCCAGGCCCAAAGCAGAAGGCTTCTTAAGAGAGTCACCTAAGTCTGGCTTCTCTGAGAAAATGTTGTAGTTTTCCAGCCTTTCTGGGGAATGGATGGGAGGCAACTGAGAAACCCTAAAATGCACCTGTCTCCTCTTGCCCCTCTCCTCTTGACCTGTGTGGCTAAAGGCTGGGAGCAGGAGGGAGCAATCATATTGTCCAGGGCCTGAGCTGGCCTTTCCAACAGTCCTAGTGACTTGGGGCAGCCAAGATGGATAGCCTTTTTGCACCAGAAAGAAGTGTGGGGTGTGAGTCTAAAAGAAACCAGACACTTCATGAACTGAATCCCTAAGGAGTAATTGGCCTAATGGAGAAAGATGTAGAAGTAAATCCTCCCAGTCCAATATTTTAAGTGCTGTCATAAAGAGATGAAAGTAGAACCTTGAGGGTCTCAGAGGAGGTATGATACTAGTGGCCTGGAATAATCTGAGGTTTCTCCAAAGATATGCCATCTGGGCTGAGTCCAGTAGATGAAACAGCATGTGCAAAGGCAGAGAGGTACAGAGGGTGCAGCATGCATGGCCAGGAACCAAAAAGGTGGTCAGCGGGCCGGGCATATTGGATGTATGGCTGGGGAGAAGAGGCTGGACAGAAGGCCTGAACCAGGAGAGAGGGAAGGAGAGTGGTAGAAGGGTATCCAGGTTTATTTCCCTTCATAATGGACTTTTTCTCTCTAGTTCCATCTGTATGAGCTGCTTGAGGACAGGGTCTAAGTCTTGGACTTCATTATAACCAGGCCTGTAACACGAGGCTCTGGATATGGAGGGCCCACAAATGGTGGTGATGGCCCCTTGGCCAAGAAACAAAGACCCAGGAGAGCAGGCAGGCAAGGCAGGAAGAGTAGTGAGGAGGCTAGTTTTCTGAGGTAGATTGGGAGTCTGGTACTGAGGAAATGGACCCAGTATCCTAGAATCACAGCATCTGAGATCTGGAAAGGGTGTTAGAGCCACTTAATCCAAATCTCCTTTTTCAGTTAAGTCTCAGAGAGGCAAAGAGATTCAATTTCATTTCTAGTTTGGAAACCAACTTTCCTTGTGATCTGGAGGGGTAATCTTTTTAGTGCTTTAGTCTTTTTATTTTTAAAGCTAGAACAATTTTTAGCTGGGCACCGTGGTGCATGCCTGTCATCCCAGCAGCTCAGGATGCTGAGGCAGGAGGTTCTCTAGTTCAAAGCCAGCCTTAGCAACTTATCGAGGCCTTAAGCAACTCAGAGAGACCCTGTCTCTAAATAAAATAAAAAATAGGGCTGGGGATGTGGCTCAGTGGTCAAGTGCCCCTGAGTTCAATCCCTAGTACTCAAAAAAAAAAAAAAAAAAAAAAAAAACAACTAGAACAGTTTTTATTTTTTTATTTTTATTTATTTATTTTTTTGGTACTGGGGATTGAACTCAGGGGCACTCGACCACTGGGTCACATCCCCAGCCCTTTTTTGTATTTTATTTAGAGACAGGGTCTCACTGAGTTACTAAGTGCCTCGCCATTGTTGAGGCTGGCTTTGAACTCGCGATCCTCCTGCCTCAGCCTCCCAAAGTGCTGGGATTACAGGCGTGCGCCACAGCGCCCGGCTCAGTTTTTATTTTGAATGCAAAGAAGGGTGGGCCTCAGCAGGTTGAAAGAACAATTGCATGTGGCTGGGGGTCCTCTGTGAAGATGGGCTTCACAGACAAGGCCTTTCCTCCCCTGTACATGTGTGTCATGCACGTGTGTCGTGCACCTGGCCAGACCCCCTGCTGAGCAGGTGAGTGGGTTTGTCTCTTCCTCCTGTGTTTTTCTGAGATGGTTCTATGCTATTTGCTCTTTGTGATTTCCAGGAGGATGATGAACAAAGAGCAAGACTGGCGTGGGAAATGAGAGGCTTTTGAACGTGGAAACTCTTTGTTAGCCAATTTACAAGAAATTGGACAATGGATTGTTCCAAGAAGATGGAGGTCATCAATGCCATTGCCTTACCCATGATGCCCATGGATGAGAACCTGGTGGTTTCACTCAGTGCCCGGAGTACAAGGGCAAAGACTCTGAGGAAGGGCTTTCAGGAGCATCCCCCCTGTATCCTTCTGGTGGCATCAACAACAATCAGACCAGATGCACCTAATTGAGTCCCACCACTGAGGAATAGTTAGTGTTGCAGTCTGTGACACTTGTCACTCACTAGTCCACTGTAGTCCACTCTAGTCACACCCATTAATTCATTAATTCTTTTTTTTTGGGGGGGTGGGTATCTCCAGCCCTTTTTACATTTTATTTAGAAAGAGGGTCTTGCTAAGTTGCTTAGGGCCTCACTAAGATGCTGAGGCTGGCTTTGAATTTGCAATCCTCCTGCCTCAGCCTCCCAAGTTGCTGAGATTAGAGGCATGGGGCACCGCACCCAGCAATTCATTAATTCTTAAGCCCTACCTATCCTCTAAAAGAAGGTGAGACTGTGAAGGATTTTTTGACCTGAGAGTTTTTTTTGTTGTTGTTGTTGTTGTTGTTGTTTGGTGGTTGTTGTTTTGTTTTTGTTCTTTTGTGGTAGTGGGGATTGAACCCAGGGGTGCTCTACCACTGAGATATCTCCTCAGCCTTTTTTGGTTTTGATTTTGAGACAGGGTTTCACTAAATTGCAGAAGGTGGCCTTGAACTTACAATCCTCCTACCTCAGCCTCTTGAATAGCTGGGATTACAGGTGTGCACCACTGTACCTTTCTTGCCTTGAATTAAAAAAAAAAAAAAAAAAACTAATATAATCAGAAAAAGCCCAGAAGGAAGTCCTGGGCTGAAAAGAATTTGGAAGAATAAGGAAGAAGAGGGAACAGTCTAAGTTTTTCCCAATGTTTCCTTCCCCTCTACCTTCTAAGAAGTAGTAGGCAACCCTCTGTTCTCAGACAAGTGAGCTTACGGCCCAGCTTCCTACCTCTGGTTGCCCTCACCTCTCTTCACCTGCCAGCCCTTCTGCCTTGGCTCCACATTTTTCCCTCTGGCATCCTCCAGGGTCTACCAGCACCATCTTCCCTGGTCCCGTCTTCCTTGATCCTCATCTCGCTCCTGAACTGAGGCATCACAGAACATCTTCTGGAGGACCACAGAGTCCACCCAGCAACTAGTCCCTTCAGATTATAAATAACCCCAGGACTTTCCCATTCTTACCTTCAAGTCCTGCGCGCGTCATTCCTGCACCCCTCCCCTTCCAGGCCTCTCCAAAGCCTCCTCAAGACGTGGCAAGGTGGGAGCCCATCTGAATCTGCCTCAGGGTCTCGCTTTGTTGGGCCTCTTTTGAATTCCCCTTCTTTTTTCTTAATCCCACACTCATCTCAACCCAAGAAATCCATTTCACTTTCTCCCTTCTTGGCATCTGCGTTTTTCAGTTGTTCTCCGATTGGGAAGAGCACTTGAGGGTAAAGGAGGTAAGAGAGCTTTATGTGAGAGGAGAGAGAGGAGTGTGGGGCTTTTACAAAGGCTGTCTCCTAGACCAGCTGAGGCTAAGACAGGAAGAAATGTAATGTTGAGAGGATAAGGAGGGGGCCATAGAACTGAGCATATTTTAACTGTAATAAACAAGGTCAAGATACTCTGACCCAGACATCCCTCACCTGAAAATCTCTCTTAAATATTCCAAAATATGGAAACCACTCTCTGCATGTCCCTGTGGTCTGGCAGCATGAGTAACTGATGTAGGACAGAAAAAGCTGGAATTTTCAGGAAACAGTTTTATTGACTGCAGGGTCCAGAGAGGCTATTGCCTAAAACGTTCTCTGGACGAAGAATTTGGAAAGTCTTTGAACTTTATACCCAGTGGGAGAAGGGGCTTAAAGATTTATTTTATTTTTATTTTTTTTTTTTGGTGCCAGGGATTGAACTCAGGGGCACTCGACCACTGGGCCACATCCCCAGCCCTTTTTTGTATTTTATTAGAGACAGGGTCTCACTGAGTTGCTAAGTGCCTCGCCATTGCTGAGGCTGGGTTTGAACTCGTGATTCTCCTGTCTCAGCCTCCCAAAGTGCTAGGATTACAGGCGTGCGCCACCGCGCCCGGCTAAGATTTACTTTTTTAAAAAAATATTTTATTAGTTGTAGGTGGACACAATACCTTTCATTTTATTTATGTGGTGCTGAGGATCAAATCCAGGGCCTCACACATGCGAGACGAGCGCTCCACCGCTGAGCCTTAGCCCCAGCCCAAAGATTTACATTTTTGTAGGAGTCTACATGACAGTATTATATATTTTTTTTCTTGAGGTCACAGAAAGTGCTTGTTGTCCCATTGTTATTTATTATTATTATTATTATTATTATATATTTTTTGGTACTGGGGTTTGAACTCAGGGGCATTTGACCACTGGGCCACATCCCCAACCCTTTTTTAGTATTTTGTTAGAGACAGGGTCTCATTGAGTTGCTAAGTGCCTAACTGTTGCTGAGGCTGGCTTTGAACTCACGATCCTCCTGCCTCAGCCTCCCAGGTGCTGGGATTACAGGCATGTACCACCATGCCTGGCTCTCCTTTTTTTTTTTTTTTTTTTTTTTTTTTTAGATTAGTCAGAGGTTTTACAACAAAAGCAGAAGTGATATCATCAAGTCTGTGGCCAAACTGAATTTTTGCAAGCAGAGTAACTTAGACCTCACAAGAAATAGGAAGTCCTATCCCACATTTTTTTTTTTTTTTAGAAATTTTTGCTGATGTTCTATTATAAAGCTTTCCAACAAGAAGATGAACTTGCAGCCGGGCGTGGTGGCGCACACCTGTAATCCCAGCACTTGGGAGGCTGAGGCAGGAGGATCATGAGTTCAAAGCCAGCCTCAGCAATGGTGAGGCACTTAGCAACTCAGTGAGACCCTGTCTCTGATAAAATACAAAAAAAGAAAAAAAAGAGGAACTTGAGTGGGGCTGTGGCTCAGCAGTAGCACTCGTCTCGCATGCGTGAGGCCCTGGGTTCGATTCTCTGTACCACATAAATAAAATAAAGGTATTGTGTCTACCTACAATAACAACAAAAAATATTTAAAAAGAAGAAGAGGAATTTATATGTTACAAATATTATAGGGGTTTCTGCTTAATTCTGGTAAGGGTCTTCCAGGTGAGAGTCTCTGGTCTGCTTCATTGTAACTGCAAAAAGTTGTAAATGGCTTAAATATTCAATACCCAAGAACACTTAAATGTATTAAGGTGCATCCTTTAAGTGGATTAGTATAATGTTATTGAACATGATTATTATGAAGATTAGCCACACAGAAAATGCTCATAATAGTAGCAGGGAGAGCCGGGCACGGTGGCGCACGCCTGTAATCCCAGCACTTTGGGAGGCTGAGGCAGGAGGATTGAGAGTTCAAAGCCAGCCTCAGCCATGGCGAAGCACCTAGCAACTCAGTGAGACCCTATCTCTAAATAAAATACAAAAAAGGGCTGGGGATGTGGCCCAGTGGTCGAGTGCCCCTGAGTTCAATTCCCGGTACAAAAAAAAAAAGACAATAATAGCAGGGAGAAGTCAGAGCAGTAAAACAGGCATCCACTGAGATTATAATTATGTAAAAAATTATTTATGAAAAAATATTGGAAGGAAATATCTCCTGAGTCTTCACAGAATTGATAGCCTGGTGGCATTACAAACGGTTCTTTGCTCCATTTTGTATTTTCCAAGGTGTCTGCAATATGGTCATTCCCTTAAGATGAAGAGGTGTGATGGGGCTTAGGGTGTAGCTCATGCTTACCTAGCATGTGCAAGGCCTTAGGTTCCATCCCAGGAAAAGTCCGCATATTTGTAGAGAAAAAACTGGAATGACAGAGCAGACAGGGCCGCCCTCCTCCTCAGGCAAGCCCCATCCTGCCGTGGGTGATCAGCGCCTAGAGGCTTTCCTTAGCTGGCTCACCTCCCAGCCTGCATAATTGGCTCCATGCTCCAGGTAAATCAGAAGATCGGGGATGTGGATCTGGAGGACAGCCCGATGACCGACAGCCTGGTGAGTGTTAGGTGCTAGAGCTGAGGCAAGAGTTCTGGGTAGAGAAGGCCTGGGGGGTGCCCTGCAAGCTCCTCCACATATTTGAAAGTATGTTTGCACAAATTTTTAAAATTAATACAGCCAGGGGCTGGGGTTGTGGCTCAGTGGCAGAGGGCTAGCCTTGCATGTGCGCGGCCCGGGTTCGATCCTCAGCACCACGTAAACATAAACACATTGTGTACAACTAAAGTAAATAAATAAATATTTTAAAAAAATTAATACAGCCAGGCACGGTGGTGCACTCCTGTAATCACATGCAGCTCAGGAGGCTGAGGCAAGAGGATCAAGAGTTCAAAGCCAGCCTCAGCAATGTAGTGAGGCTGTACACAACCTAGTGAGACCATGTCTCAAACTAAAAAATAAAAAGGTCTGAGGGGCTGGGGTTGTGGCTCAGTGGTAGAGCGCTCGCCTCGCATGTGCACGGCCTGGGTTCGATCCTCAGCACCACGTAAACATAAATGCATTGCATTGTGTACAACTAAAGCAAATAAATAAATATTTTTTAAAAATAATTAAAAAAATATAAAGGTCTGAGGATGTGGTTCAATGGTTAAGTGCCCCTGGGTTCAATCCCTGGCATAATAATTATAATAACAACAACAATATTAGACTTTCTAAGTGAAGTTTGACACTCACAGAAAATTTGAATGGAAAGTAGTTTCTCCATATACCCCCAATTCTCTCCCCAACCTCCCTGAGGGTTCCACACCTCTGTTAATTACAATCCATGAACCTGTGTTGACACACTGTTACCACTCAGCATCCTTGGTTGACACTGGGTTCATTCTGGGGTTGCATATTCTGTGGGTTTGGATATAATGACCTGCATCTCCCATTGTATCTGCAGGATAGTTTCACTGTCCTAAAACTCCTCTGTGCTCTGCCTGTTCATGTCTCCCTACCCCTAACCTCTGGCCACCACTGATCTTTTTACTGTCTTTGTAGTTGTATTTTTAAATTTTTTATTTTAATTTTAATTTTTTTGTTTTTTTTTTAAAATTAATTTGTTCTAATTAGTTATACATGACAGTAGAATGCATTTTGACACATTGACACAAATGGAACACAACTTCTCAATCCTCTGGCTGTACATGGTGCAGAGTCACTCCAGTAGTGTAATCATACATGTATATAGGGCAATAATGTCTGTCTCATTCTACCATCCTTCCTATCCGCATAGCCCCTCCCCTCCCCTCACTCCCCTCTGCACAATCCATTGGTTCCTTCATTCTTCCCTACCCTCCCCCAACTCCCCCATGGATCAGCATCCACTCATCAGAGAAAACATTTGGGCTTTGGTTTTTTGGGATTGGCTTATTTCACTTAGCATTGTGTTCTCCAGTTCCATCCATTTACCTGCAAATGCCATAATTTAATTCTTCTTTAAGGCTGAGTAATATTCTATTGTGTATATGTACCACATTTTCTTTATCCATTCATCTGTTGAAGGGTACCTAGTTTGGTTCCATAGTTTAGCTATTGTGAATTGAGCTGCTATAAACATTGATGTGGCTGTGTCACTGTAGTATGCTGATTTTAAGTCCTTTGGGTATAAATTGTGAGTGGAATGACTGGGTCAAATGGTGACATTCCAAGTTTTCTGAGCAATTTCTATATTGCTTTCCATAGTAATTGCACTAGTTTGCAGTCCCACCAGAAATGTATGAGTGAGTGTGCCTTTTTCCATGCATCCTCACCAACACTTATATTGATTGTATTCTTTTTTTTAAAAAATTTTTTAAAATATATTTTTAAACCTTTATTTTTTTATTTATGTGGTGCTGAGGATCGAACCCAGGGCCTTACACATGTGAGACAAGCACTCTACCGCTGAGCCATAGCCCCAGCCCCTATTGATTGTGTTCTTGATAATTGCCATTCTAACTGGAGTGAGGTGAAATCTCAGTGTAGTTTTGATTTGCTTTTCTCTAATTGCTAGAGATGATGAACATTTTTTCATATGTTTGTTGACTGATTGCATTTCTTCTTCTGTGAAGTGTCTGTTCAGTTCCTTAGCCCATTTATTGATTTGTAGTTTAATTTTTCTAAATTGGAATCATACAATATATAGCTTTTTCATATGGGCTTTTCTCACTTAGTAATATGTTTTTAAATTTCCCTTCTTGTCTTTTCATGGTTTGGTAGCTCATTTCTTTTTAGCATTTAGTAATATTCAGTTGGTTGGATATACCATAGTTTATTTATCCACTTACTTACTTGGGGCATCTTAGTTGCTTCAATGCTTTGGCAACTATGAATAAAGCTTTAAAAATAGCCTTGTGTAGGGTTTTATAGGGGTGAATATAAGTTTTCAGCTTCTTTGGGTAAATGCCAAGGAGAAGAGTATGTTTAGTTTTGTTAGAAACTATCAAACTCTTTTCCAAAGTGACTACTATTTTGTCTTCCCACCACTGATAGAAGGAGAGTTCCTGTTGCTCCATCTACTCACCAACATTTGATGGTGTCAGTGTCCTAGATTTTGGCCCTTTGAAATGGTGTGGTTTAATTTGCATTTCTTTTTTTTTTTTTTTTTTTTTTTCTTCTCTTTTTGGGTACCAGGGATTGAACTCAGGGGCACTCGACCACTGAGCCACATCCCCAGCCCTATTTTGTATTTTATTAGAGACAGGGTCTCATTGAGTTGCTTAGTGCCTCACTAAATTGCTGAGACTGATTTTGAAGTCTGGATCCTCCTGCCTCAGCCTCCTGAGCCTCTGGGATTACAGGCCTGTGCCACCGTCTGGCCTAATTTGCATTTCTTTGATGACATGTGATGTAGATCATCTTTTCTTGTGCTTATTAACTTTCTGTTTGTCTTCTTTGATGAGGCATCTGTTAAGATCTTAGGTCCAGTTTTTAATGGAGTTGTTTGTTTTCTTAACCATTGAGTTTTAAGAGCTTTTTTTGTGTATTTTGATTAACAGTTCTTTATTAGATATGTAAATATTTTCTCCCAGTCTGTGACTCCTCACTTCATTGTTTTGACAGTGTCTTTGGGAGAGCAGAAATTTTTAATTTTAATGAAGTCCAGCTTTCCTTCTTTCATGGATTGTGCCTTTGGTATCATATCTAAAAAGTCATCATCACCAGTACCAAGGCCAAGTTTTCTCCTGTGTTATTTTCTAGGGGTTTTACGATTTGCATTTTACATTTAGGATTGTGATTCACTTGGAGTTAATTTTTGTGACTTCTGGAGTTTTTAACTTTAAGAGTTGTCTACACTGAACCTCCAGCAATTCATCAATGGTAGGTTAGCTTTTCAACTGGTTCGTGTGGGAGTTCTGCTCCTGGGTTATGATTATCTGCATCTGCCTGCACCTCTTGCCAATTGAGGGGCAGCAATTTGCCCTGTGACTTTAATTCTCTGATAGGTCTAAGAAGAGTTGACTTTTCAGCTTTTTACTTATGAGGACATAGTGGTGGTTTCTGAGCTCCTTAAATGTTGGATCATAAACTAGAAGTCTGCAGCTTAATTTTTATTCATTTTTATTAAAAAAAAAAAAAGTAAAACAAGCCCTCCAATAATCCACCCACCCCCCACACATACACGCGCATGCACGCACGCGCGCGCACGCACAGCCTGCAAGAGGCTGGCATTTTGGAGGTCCACGGGGTAGCGGGGTGTGGCTCGGCCCCTGTGAGAGGAAGAACACAGGCTGAGTCCTCTGCCCGTGCCCTTGGGCTGTCTCTAGATTTGGAACCAGTGTGTGTGTGATTTTTCTTTTTAATCTTTTGTGTGTGTGTGTGTGTGTGTGTGTGTGGTACCGGGGATTGAACTCAGAGGCACTTGACCACTGGGCCACATCCCCAGCCCTTTCTTTTCTTTTCTTTTTAAATATTTATTTATTTACTTTAGGTGTACACAATGCAATGCATTTATGTTTACGTGGTGCTGAGGATCGAACCCGGGCCACGCACGTGCAAGGCGAGCGCTCTGCCGCTGAGCCACAATTTTTATTTTGATTTTTATTTTCAACTGAATTTAAGAACTCTGAGCCGGGCGCGGTGGCGCACACTGCCTGTAATCCCAGCACTTGGGAGGCTGAGGCAGGAGGATCGCGAGTTCAAAGCCAGCCTCAGCAATGGCGAGGCACTTAGTAACTCAGTGAGACCCTGTCTCTAATAAAATACAAAAAAGGGCTGGGGATGTGGCCCAGTGGTCGAGTGCCCCTGAGTTCAATCCCTGGTACCAAAAAAAAAAAAAACAAAAAAAAAAAAAACACCTCTGGGGCGCATGAAGAACATTTGAAAATGAGAGCATCAAAGCAACGTCTCCTGCCCGAGTCGCTACCGAGGACCTGCTCCTGGGCTGAGTGGCGTAGGTCGTTCAGAGGGGCTCCTCGGCTGCCCGGGCTGTTCATCTGCCTCCCTCCGCACCTGCAGCGGTGAGGGGGGGGTGGGAACGATGAAGACCTGCTCTGGGGGGCTCCTGTGCGCTCTGGGCAAGTCCACGCTCTAACTGCAGGGTTCCTGTCTCCACTGGAGGTCACTCACCTGCAGTCTGGGCCCCACTCTGGGCTTCCATGTTTTCAGTGTTCTGCACCAGGTGGGCCCAAGCGGGCTTCGTGGGTGCGTTCTAATGGCAGGCTGCGCTGGAGCCCAAGAGCAGCAGCTGGCCTGAGCACGGCGCATGCTCTCCAGTCTTCCCACAGGTCTCCAGGCACAGTGAGCAGGACTCCACATGACAACCCAAGCCATTCGTAGGTAGTGCCGTGTCCTGCTTGGCCTGGTCCTCACTCGGTCCACGGTGCTGTCCCTGGCCTTCCTCCTCCTCCTCTCCTCCTCCTTTCTTCCTCCTCCCTGGCCTTCCTCCTCCTCTTCCCACCACTTCCCTCTGCTGCTTTGGCCTGTCTCGACCCTACTCCTTGACTTCCCGCCAATTCTCCACCATAGCTTTCTCAGCCCTCCCACCCGGCATCTTGCTTTCCACCAAGTCTCTGCCCCAGTATCCTGGCCTCACGATTTGCCTCCACCATTTTTAGTTTCCTCCTCACCCAACTTGTCCAGTACTGATTTGGGGGTCAGTTAAACTCTTGAGTCAATCTTTTTGTCACACTTTTAACAATTTAAATAGCAATGTGATGCATACTTATTCTAAAATTTTCAAACCATTTACAAGTGTATAAGAGTGAAGTCCCCCTCCCCCCCTTTCCCTCTCTCGCCCTAAGGATTGCTAATCCAGTGGCACGTATCCTGTCAGAACTGTTATGTTTTTTTTTTTTTTTTTTTTTTAATTTTTTTTATTGTATTTTTTTTATTTTTATTTTTATAATTTTTAATATGTACAACTCATAGTGCATATATTTAGTATCTTTTTACATACAACTGTTTGTATACAAAGTATATTCGTGCAATTTAGGTCTTCAATCATGCATTAAGGAAAATGATATCCATCTCATTCAACCACCTTTTTTTTTTCCCCCCCTCCCTCCCCTCTTGCTCCCTCCCTTACCCTCCCTTCCCTTGACCATTCTAGTGTTCCTCTAATCCTCCTATGTACCCCATCCAACAATACTTTGAAATAGCCTCCTTATATAAGAGAGAACATTTGGTACTTGGATTTTTGAGACTGACTAACTTCACTTAGCATTATGTCTTCCAACTTCATCCATTTACCTGCAAATGCCATTAATTTATTTTCTTTTATTGCTGAGTAAAATTCCATTGTGCGTATATACCACATTTTCTTAATCCACTCATTTACTGAGGGACATCTAGGTTGATTCCACAACCTAGCTATTGTGAATTGTGCAGCTACAAACATTGAGATAGCTGTGTCACTGTAATATGCTGTTTTTAAGTCCTTTGGGAATAGACCCAAGAGTGGGATGGCTGGGTCATAGGATGGTTCCATTCCCAGTTTTCCAAGAAATCTCCATACTGCTTTCCATAACGGTTGCACCATTTTGCAGTCCCACCAGCAATGTATGAGTGTGCCTTTTTCTCCACATCCTCTCCAACATTTATTGTTGCTTGTGTTCTTGATGGCTGCCATTCTGACTGGAGTGAAGTGAAATCTTAGAGTAGTTTTGATTTGCATTTCTCTAATTGCCAGCGATGTTGAACATTTTTTCATGTATTTGTTGATTAATCGTGTATCTTCTTCTGAGAGGTGTCTTCTCAATTCCTTAGCCCATTTATTGATTGGGTTATTTGTTTTTTTAGTGTAAAGTTTTTTGAGTTCTTTATATATTCTAGAGATTAGTGCTCTATCTGATGTGCATGTATTAAATATTTGTTCCCAATTAGTTGGCTCTCTATTCACCTCACTGATTGTTTCTTTTGCTGAAAAGAAGCTTTTTAGTTTAAATCTATCCCATTCATTAATTCTTGGTAGTAATTCTTGCGCTACAGGATTCTTATTAAGGAACTTGGGGCCTAATCCAACATGTTGGAAATTGGAGCTTACTTTTTCTTCTATTAGGTGTATTGTCTCTGATCTAATTCCTAGGTCTTTGATCCACTTTGAATTGAGTTTTGTGCATGGTGAGAGATAAAGGTTTAATTTCATTTTGTTGCATATGGATTTCCAGTTTTCCCAGCACCATTTGTTGAAGAGGCTATCCTTTCTCCACTGTACATTTTTGGCACCTTTGTCTAATATAAGATAGCTGTAATTAAATGTATTAGTCTCTGTATCCTCAATTCTGTACCATTGGTCCACCAGTCTGTTTTGGTGCCAATACCATGCTGTTTTTGTTACTATTGCTCTATAGTATAATTTAAAGTCTGGTATGGTGATGCCCCCTGCTTCTCGGCTGTAAACCCATCAGGTCCCTGGACTTTTCCTTGTTGGTAGCTTTTTGATGACATCTTCTATTTCTTCGCTTGTAATTGATCTATTTAAATTATGTATAGCCTCCACAATCCAGTTTAGGCAAATCATATGACTCTAGAAATCTGTCAATGCATTCAGTATTTTCTATTTTATTAGAGTACAAGTTTTTCAAAGTAATTTCTAATTATATTCTGTATATCTGAGGTGTTTGTTGTTTTTGATATTCCCTTTTTCATCACGAATGTTAGTAATTTGAGTTTTTTCTCTTCTTCTTTTCGTTAGCATTGCTAAGGGTCTGTCAATTTTGTTTTATTTTTTCAAAGAACCAACTTTTAGTTTTGTCAATTCTTTGAATGGTTTCCTTAGTCTCAATTTCATTAATTTCTGCTCTGATTTTAATTATTTCCTGTCTTCTACTGCTCTTGGTGTTGGTCTGTTCTTCTTTTTCTAATGCTTTGATGGTGTGATGTTAAGTCATTTATTTGTTGGTTTTTTTTTTTCCTCTTAAGGAATGAACTCAGTGCAATGAATTTTCCTCTTACTACTGCCTTCATAGTGTCCCAGAGATTTCTATATGATGTATCTGTGTTCTCATTTACCTCTAGGATTTTTTGATCTCCTCTTTGATGTCTTCTTCAACCCCTTGTTCATTCAGTAGCATGTTGTTTAGCTTCCAGTTGATGGAGTAGTTTTTCTTATTCCTTGTTTTGTCGTTGATTTCCAATTTTATCCCTTTATGGTCCGATAGCATGCAGGGTAGTATCTCTATTTTTTTATATTGCTGAGAGTTGCCTTGTGACATAATATATGGTCTATTTTGGAGAAGGAGCCATGTGCTGCTGAGAAAAATGTGTATTCGTTTACTGAGGATGAAATATTCTATATATGTCTGTTAGGTCTAAATTGTTAATTGTTTTGAGGAGGCTTAAAGTTTCTTTGTTTAGCTTTTGTTTGGATGATCTATCCTCCCCTAGAATAACTGTGTTGTGGTCTATTTTAAGTTGACATCCCTTTTCTTTCAGAGCTTGAAATATGCTATTCCAGGATCTTCTTGCTTTTAAGGTCTGGGTTGAAAAATCTGAACATAATCTGATTGGTTTCCCCCTATATGTAATTTGCTTCCTTTCTCTTGTGGCTTTTAGTATTCCGCCTTGCTCAGTGTATTAGGCATTTTCATTATAATGTGTCTAGGTGTGGCTCTGTTGAGATTTTGTTTGTTTGGTGTTCGGTATGCCTCTTGAACTTGGTTTTCCATTTCATTCCTCAAGCTTGGAAAATTTTCTGTAATTATTTCATTAAATAGATTACTCATTCTTTTGCTTGAAACTCTGCCCCTTCCTCTCAATTCTTAAGTTTGGTCTTTTTATGCTGTCCCATAAATTCCTGGATGTTATGTTCATGATTTAACAACGTTTTGCTGTATGGTTTAAATTCTTCTCTAAGACATTATTTTGTCTTCATTGTCTGAGCATGGTCAGAACTGTTATGTTTTGTACTGGAGGTTAAACCCAGGGGCACTTTTCCACTGAGCTATGTCTCCTAGTCATTTTTACTTTTTTTTTTTTTTTAATTTTGAGACGGAGTCTCACTAAGTTGCCCAGGCTGGCCTCAAACTTGTAATCCTTCCACCTCAGCCTCCTGAGATGCTGGAATCACAGGTGTGCACCACTACACCTGGCCCTTCCAGATCTTCTTTAGGTTATTATTTTCATAGGAATTACATAATTTTGGGTTATTGTTTTCTCTCTTTTTTTTTGACAAAGCCATAAATATTACTTTGCAAACTGTTTTTGTTTTCTCTTATTTCATTTTCTCACTTATTTGTTTTTAGCATAAATACTTCTTAGAGAGTTTTACGAGTCACTACTACTGACTTGCCCTATTATTTTAGTGGCTATGTAATATTCTGTAGGTTGAATATGGCATAATTTATTTAATTCATTCTTTTTTTTAAATATTTATTTATTTTAGTGTACACAACGCCTTTATTTTTATGTGGTGCTGAGGATCGAACCCAGGCCGCACACGTGTTAGGCACTCTATCGCTGAGCCACAACCCCAGCCCATAATTCATTCTTTTTTTAAATTAAATTAATTTGTTATTAATTCCTTCTTTTTTTTTTTTTTTTTTAATTTGTTTTAGTTGTACACAATGCCTTTGTTTTTTACGTGGTGCTGAGGATAGAACCTGGGCTGCACACGTGCCAGGCGAGTGCTTTACTGCTGAGTCACAACCCCAGCCCTATTAATCCATTCTTAATGCTAAATGTTTTGGTGGCACTTTGATGATAGTACACATTTTAATATTTTTATGCATGTATACCTTAGTAATCATTTGCAAGTACTTCTACAGAATAGAGCCTTATAAATAAATTTTTAAATTTCAATAAATAGAGTCAAATTGCTTTTCAGACAGGTGAAGCCATTGACAGGAGAGAGGCCACTAGAATTAGTCTCTCTACCTTACTGTGGAGTAAAACTTCAAATTAAATTGTGGATAAAAGCAAAGCAAAGTGCGTGCACAGGCTGTTTGGAATGATTCCATGTAAGATAAAAAGCACACTCTCGCTGGGCGTGGTGGCACATGCCTGTAATCCCAGCACTTAGGAGGCTGAGGTAGGAGGATTGTGAGTTCAAAGCCAGCCTCAGCAATCATGATCCTCCTGCCTCAGCAAGGGTGAGGCACTTAGCAACTCAGTGAGACCCTGTCTCTAATAAAATACAAAACAGGGCTGGGGATGTGGCCCAGTGGTCGAGTACCCCTGAGTTCAATCCCTTGTACCAAAAAAAAAAAAAAAAAAAGCACACTCTCTGGGTTTGTGTGTAGTCATCTATGGGAGAGAGGGCATGCTTTTGAGGAGGACCATCATCAGAGTTGAAATTGCTGCTTTACTGTTCTCCCAAATCGTGATATTGGGGAAATGATTTAACCATCATGGGTCTCAATTTCCTGTAAAACATATGGCAATAATGTATCTACCTCATAGGGTTGCTACAGTACTTAGCTCAGGACTTAGAAGTTCACCTGGCTCCCAGCAGAAGCGTTTTATGTGTATAAATGCATAGGAAATAAATCTGGACGAATCTACACCAAACGGTTAACAGGGTTAGCTCTGGAAAGGGGAGGGGCTCCAAAGGCTATGAACTTTTTTATTCTGTATTACATTAAATTCTTCTGTAATGTTAGGATGTTTTAAAATAATAATGTATATGTCACTTCTATGATTTTTTAATCATAATTTTTTGTGTGTGTTGTGCTGGGGATTGAACCCAGGGCCTTGTGCATGTGAGGCAAGCACTCTACCAACTGAGCTATATCCCCATCCCTTCAATAATAATTTTTAAAACCAGGAAAAAGAATGAAGTTACCCTCTCAGAAGCATGCTCTGGGGGGACTGCCCAGCCCGAACATAGCTCCTGGGTGTTCTTTTTTTTTTTTTTTGGTGGTACCAGGGATTGAACTCAGGGGCACTCCACCACTGGGCCACATCCCCACCCCTTTTTTGTGTTTTTTATTAGAGACAGGGTCTCACTGAGTTGCTAAGTGCCTCGCCATTGCTGAGGCTGGCTTTGAACTTGCGATCCTCCTGCCTCAGCCTCCCAAAGTGCTGGGATTACAGGCGTGCACCACCGCACCCGGCTGCTCCTGGGTGTTCTTGATTGCAGGTAAAACCTACAGGGCAGGGGTAAGGGAGCTGCAGGAGCCATCTTGAGTGCCCATGTGACCTGGAGAAAGGGACCCCTTGCCTCTCCTTCCTGTGGCTCTGTCCAGGCAGCTGGTCAGCTCTGTCTGCACAACTGCTGCTGAATCAGGACCATCCTGGCTACCCTGGCCACCTCTTTGGGCCACAGTTTGCCATGCCCTTTATACCCTAGGCAGTGGCTGTCTCAGCTCCTACAGCCAGACTGGCTTCCCCAGCCTCTGATCCACCCTCGTAGAAGGCACCCAGCATCTGGCGCAGAGGTGACTGCTTTCCTGATGCAGTACTGGGCTTTTGGCTGATGATTAGTGCAACTGTGGGTCGCTGATGTTCATTTTTCTTTCTTTCCTTTCCTAAGGGGAGGGAGTGGAGAGTCAGAGAGATGAAGAGAAGACTCTTGAGAGGTCAAGGGTATCATAATTAATAACAATAATAGTTTCCCCTTAGTGAGCAGCCCTATCAGCTAGCCTTTGTGAGAGTGTTTTAAAGTGCCTTAGATGCTTTATCTCTGATCCTTCTAAGGACCCAAAGGTAGGTATTATTATCCCCCTTTTACAGAGAGATGCAATGGAGCTTAGAGGCTGTGATTGGAACCCTGTTCCAAATCCTGTCCTCAGACAGGCAGTGTAAGAGGACTGTGGTGTGGAAAACGGATTAATGACACTTGGGAAAATGGCAATGACTCTGAGGGGCACAGATGGTACCACCTGGGGGAAGACAGGAAGTGCTGGCCACAGACTTCTCCAGGACTTTTGGGCACCAACAAGGAAGAAGGCCTGATCCCCAGGATTTGCATTAATCCCTAATGCCCCATTTATTTTCTTTCTTTCTTTTTTTCTTTAAGGCAATTGAGAAATTTGAATTGGAGAAGACAGCTTTAAGAGAGAAAAGCCAAATTCACATCAGCACAGGAGACAGAGGCAAAAATCCTTTCTCATAGCCTTGATGGGGTTGTTGTGGGGTTTGATTTTTTTTTTAGTTTTGATTTTTTAAGCTTTCGTTTGCTTTTCTGTGGTACTGGGGACTGAACCCAAGGCCTCACTAGAAGCAAGCACTGCACCACCCAGCCCTGGCCCCACCCCTGAGTTTTCAGTTTTTGAAACACAATTGGGTAGGAATTCAGAGTTGCGGAGAAGGAGACTTAAATCTGACTTTCTCATGTTGGGCAAGGACAGAGGGAAGAGGGTACCATTTAGGGACCAGCTAACTATGTGACAGAGGACACCAAGTGTTTTCACCCTAGGTCCCTTTAAAGACATTTCCTGGAAGAGGAAATAGGGCTAGGGAGAGAGGAGCAACTTGCCTAAGGGCACACAGCTGTCTGCCTCTTTGGAGTAAGTGGTCTAATCTTATAGGGAGGGGAGTCTTGGTAAGTCAGACAGATGGGACCTAGTGAGATCAGCAGGATGGGTGTCATTGGGCAGCGCAGGTTGAATGACTGAGGAGTCCCAGTCATGATTACCACCCAGCAGTGCGCACCGCCTGTGGCTCCTCATTTCTGATTTCTTTTCCTCCATTCTACAGTCAAGACACAGAGAAGAGCACGGCATATCTGCCAAGGCTCAGAATTCAAGAGTGCCAAGTCTTCCTTTGTAAAAAAGGTAAGGGACTGATTCCTGGGTCTGTTTTGGATTGGTTTCTACTAGCAAGAAATTGGTTTTACCCCGAGAGAGGGGAATTTGGTGACCAGATGGTGATTAAATGGAAAACACAGAGTTTTCTTTTTCAAAGAAGATCTTAAAATATTTTGGCAAATCTGGAATTTCTCATGACATCCTCAAAAGGGTAGAGATGATGCTGTTGGATAAGATTCAGGCTGGCAGGACATACCCCCAGGCGCCTTCCCGGAAGTGCCCATTTCTCGCAAGAATTCGCCTTTGGCGGGCTCCTGATCCTGGGAATACTCGCCTCTCGCGGGAATTCAACCCAGGGCAGGCTTTCCCTTTCTGAGCCAATCCGGACCATACAAGTCACGCTCCCACCCCTCTGTACTTAAGCCCCTGCTTGTCCAGAACTCTCTCTCTTTTTGCTGTCATCTTCTTACCAGCTCTCCCCTTCCCTGTTCCCCTTTCCCTTTCTCCCTTTCCCCCTTCCTCCCCTTCCCTTAATAACCCCCCCCCCCTTTTCTACAAGTTGGTCCCAGTGTTGTTTTTGCCCTTCAACGCCAACCTCAGAGGTGGGGCCTTACAGAGCTATATGTGCTATTTTTAGAACTGAAAATGTATTTCCCCTTAGAAACAAGGCCTTGGGGCCTGGCGTGGTGGCGCCCGCCTGTAATCCCAGCACTTGGGAGGCTGAGGCAGGAGGATCGTGAGTTCAAAGCAGCCTCAGCAATGGCGAGGCACTTAGCAACTCAGTGAGACCCTGTCTCTAATAAAATACAAAAAAGGGCTGGGGATGTGGTCCAGTGGTCAAGTGCCCCTGAGTTCAATCCCTGGTAACCCCCCCCCCCCCCAAAAAAAAAAGGACTTTGGATCTTATTGAGGTGCCACAGGGCCCTCCTGGATTATCCACACAGCAGGTTCCTTTGGGGCTGTTCTGACTCGCAGAAGAGGCTAGTTATGGCGATCATTGCCGATGCCCCTGGAAATTGAGATTCAGGATAAAAGTTAGGTGATGTGTCCAGTGTCATGCAGCTCGTACATGGAAAGGCCCCATTTCCTGCTCAGTCCTCTGACCTGAAGTCAGGCCCCTTCTCTACTGGTCCATCTCACAGTTACCCACTTAATAATCTCCCTTTGGACTAGAGGTTCCATCCCCAGCACAGCACCACAAAAAAAAAAAAAAAAAAAAAAAAAAAAAAGATTTTTCTCTGCTTGTTCTTTAAACCACCCAGGAGATAAGCATTCAGAGCTTTAAATGCTTGAGCTGGGGTTGTGGCTCAGCCATAGAGCACTTGCCTAGCATGTGTGAGGCACTGGTTTTGATTCTCAGCACCACAAATGAATAAAATAAAAGTCCATTAACAACTAAAAAAAAATCCAGGACATGTGGAACAGTATGATTTCTTGTTTTGTTTTTAGTTGTCAATGGAACATGTGGAACAGTATGCTATTTCTTGTTTTGTTTTTAGTTGTCAATGGACCTTTATTATTATTATTATTTTTAAATATTTGTTTATTTGCTTTAGTTGTACACAATGCAATGCATTTATGTTTACGTGGTGCTGAGGATCAAACCCGGGCCGCGCAAGTGCTAGGTGAGCACTCTACCGCTGAGCCACAACCCCAGCCCTATTATTATTTTTAAAAAATTTATATGTGGTGCAGAGAATCAAACCCAGTGCCTCACACATGCTAGGCAAGTGCTCTACCACTGAGCCACAACCCCAGCCCACTATTGTTACCTTTTTATACATTTTAGCCCAGAAAATTCCAAAACAGAAAGAAGACTCATGGTTGAGGCTGCATTGAAATTGTCTTACCATTGGTGGTGGCTTAGCAGGTGTAAGTGTCCTGCCCAAGGTGGCTCAGCTAGTCAGTGGCAGAGCTGACATCTGACTCAGGGTGGACGCAGCAGATCACCAAGCTGCTCTCCCACTGCCAGTCAGGACAGCTTAGTTAGAAAGTATAGAAAGTAGTTCCGTCACCGGGCACAGTGGGATCACATGCCTGTGATCCCAGCAGCTCCACAGGCTGAGGCTAGGCGGAGGATCACAAGTTTGAGGCCAGCCTCAGCAAATTAGTGAGGCTCTTGTTAGATAAAATTCAGGCTGGCAGGCCATACCCCCAGGTGCCTTACCGGAAGTGCCCATCTCTCTTGAAAATCCACCTTTGGCGGGCTCCAAGTCCCCACCTTCCTGGTCCTGGGAATACTTGCCTCTCGCAGGAATTCACCCCAGGGTGGGCTCTCCCTTTCTGAGCCAATCTGGACCATACAAGTCACGCTTCAGCCCCTCTATACTTAAGCCCCTGCCCAGTCCAGAACTCTACCCCCTTTACCGTCCTCTCACCAGCTCTCCCCTTCTTCCCTTTCCCCATTCTCCATTCTCCTTTCTCCCCTTTCCCGTTTCCCTATCCCTTCTTTCCCCCTTCCCCCTTTCTCCTCTTCTCCCCTTCCCTTAAATAAACTGCTTTTACTACAAGGCGGTCCCGGTGGGTGTGCTTTTTGCCCTTCATTTGGTGCCAAAACCTGGGCACCTTCTGTCTGGAAGGCATAACCCTCTTGGAACTGCCTGACTCAGCCTTTCGCTCATTTTTCCAACTACAAGGCGGTCCAGTGTGGTTTTTGCCCTTCAGCCCTAACCAACTTAGTGAGACACTGAGACTCTGTCTCAAAATAAAAAATTTTAAAAAAGGGCTGGTGATGTGGGTCAGTGGTAAAGTGCCCCTGGGTTCAATCCCCAGTACCAAATGGGGGGGGGGGGGAATGTAGTTCAGTCTGTCAGGAAGTTTCCAGTAGGTACATTTGGGTGAGAAGAATCAACTCCCTCTTTCTACTTTTCTATGTTTTTACATTTTTATAATCATTGTGTCTTTATTTTGTTCAAAAATCACTTGAGAGCTGGGCACGGTGGCGCATGCCTGTAATCCCAGCACGTGGGAGGCTGAGGCAGGTGGATCAGGAGTTCAAAGCCAGCCTCAGCAGTGGCAAGGCACTTAGCAACTCAGTGAGACCCTGTCTCTAATAAAATACAAAAAAGGGCTAGGGATGTGGCCCAGTGGTCAAGTGCCCCTGAATTCAATTTCCGTTACCAAAAAAAAAAAAAAAAAAAAAAAAAAAACTACTTGAGGGGCTGGGGTGTAGCTCAGTGGTAGAGTACTTGCCTAGCATGTGTGAGGCACTGGGTTTGAGTATAAGCACCACATATAAATAAATAAAGGCCCATCAACAACTAAATGAATATTTTAAAAAAATCAGTTGAGGCCAGGTGCAGTGGTGCACACTTATAATCCCAGCACTTGGGAGGCTGAGGCAGGAGGATCGCTAGTTCAAAGCCAGCCCCAGCAATGGCGAGGCACTTAGCAACTCAGTGAGACCCTGTCTCTAATAAAATACAAAAAAGGGCTGGGGATGTGGCTCAGTGGTCGAGTGCCCCTGAGTTCAATCCCCAGTACTCAAAAATAAATAAATAAATAAAAAGATATTAATGACAGCAGTGTTTATTGAAAGTAGTTGGTGAGTAAATTAAATTGTAGTATTTTATTTGTTGTTGTTGTCGTTGTTTTGTGTGGGTGGATTGAACTCAGGGGTGCTTTACTGATGAGCCACATCCCTCTCTCTTTTTATTTTTTATTTTGAGACCAGTCTCACTAAGTTGCTGAAGCTGGCCTTGAACTGATTCAACCTCCTGAGTTGCTGGGGTCACAGGTGTACACCAATGTGCTTGGTTAAATCATAGCATTTTAACTGATAATTTTGGAGACAATACAACTAGATCTAAAAAAAAAACTAAAGTAGATAAAGCAGGATGTAAAAGTGTGTGTTTGATGATTAAAGTTACATATACATATTTGGATACATTTGCTCAAAGCCTTTATTTATTTATTTATTGGTACCAGGGATTGAACTCAGGGGCACTCGACCACTGGGCCCCATCCCCAGCCCTTTTTTGTATTTTATTAGAGACAGGGTCTCACTGAGTTGCTAAGTGCCTTGCCATTGCTGAGGCTGGCTTTGAACTCACGATCCTCCTGCCTCAGCCTCGCACATGCTGGGATTACAGGAGTGCGCCACCCTGCCCGGCTGCTCAAAGCCTTTGAAGGAGAATAGAAATCATATGAATAGGTGTTTAAGGGGTGCTGGGTATTGAACACCCTCTTATTTTCTGTGTCTATAAAGTTGTTATACTGTCTTCATAATAAAAAGGGGAAGGTGTTCTATTAAACTGTCAAAACAATGGTCCCCATTTTCATGTTCTGTTCTTTTGCTTCAGAAAACAGCAGAAAAGAATCTTCTGGCTGAGCTGTACAAGCCTCCCAAATTTGACAGCTCTGGGCCCAATAAGCTTCCCAATGGGGTGGACTTCTGCGACATGGTGGGCAACGTGATTCGTTCAGAGAAAAACACCTTGAGTGGCAAGGCAAGGAAAGAGAGCTGGCAGCCCACCCAGCCAAGGGCCAGCTCTGGCCTATGGGCAGGGTGGCAGGGGTGGGCAGGCACAGCTATCCCCCTTTCACAGCTTATGGGACTAAGCTGACTAAGGAACCACAACCCAAGTTCCCTCCAAAACCTAGATGCCACCGGGTACATTGGTGCACACCTATAATCCCAGCACTTGGGAGGATGAGGCAGGAGGATTGAGAGTTCAAATCTGCCCCAGCAATGGCGAGGCACTTAGCATCTTAGTGAGACCCTGTCTCTAGTAAAATACAAAAAAGGGCTGGAGATGTGGCCCAGTGGTTGAGTGCTCCTGAGTTCAATCCCTAGGACCAAAAAACAAAAACAACAACAACAAAAAACCCACCTAGATGCCTTGTCTCAGAGCAGTGGTCTCCAGGGTATTGTGATGATTGGCCTATTGCCAAAACATCTGGAGCAGGCACCCTCCTTGGTACATGTCTTTTATAAGTTCTTTTTTTTTTTTTTTTTGTGGTACCGGGGATTGAACTCAGGGGCACTCGACCACTGGGTCACATCCCCAGCCCTTTTTTTTTTGTATTTTATTTAGAGACAGGGTCTCACTGAGTTGCTAAGTGCCTCGCCATTGCTGAGGCTGGCTTTGAACTCGCGATCCTCCTGCCTCAGCCTCCCAAAGTGCTGGGATTACAGGCGTGCGCCACCGCGCCCGGCTTTTTATAAGTTCTGTACGTGTTCCTCTGACAGCTACTCTGTTGCATATCAGTGAGGTGAACGTTTTTCCTTAATCACACATTAGCTAGAATATTTTCTTCCTGCCCTTCGTGGTGAGTACATTACCCTGAGAACTAGCTGTAGAGCCTGCTGGTACCTCGGGAGGGTAGGATGCCAAGCCCAGGAGATCCCTGTGCGCATGCTGATGGGAGAGAACCGAAAGGAGGCCAGCAGAAGAGGACACCAGGAAGTAGCCCCAGCAGCTGTACAGCTGGGCCTCTCCATCCATCACAATTGCTTAACTCCTGTGTCCCCAGGGTAGCTCTGGTCATTGTCCCCTCAGTTCTTTTTTTTTTTTTTTTTTTTTTTTTTTGGTACCAGGGATTGAACTCAGGAGTGCTCGACCACTGGGCCACATCCCCAGCCCTTTTTTTGTATTTTATTAGAGACAGGGTCTCACTGAGTTGCTAAGTGCCTTAGCCATCGGTGAGGCTGGCTTTGAACTTGAGATCCTCCTGCCTCAGCCTCCCAAGTGCTGGGATTACAGGCATGTGCCACTGTGTCCGGCTTCCCCTCAGTTCTTAAGTAGTTGCCCTGCTTTCCCTGGGACCCAGCATCTTGGACCATCTCTTCTACCTATACTTCTCCACCCACCCTCCCTCTCTCTCTCTCTCTCTTTCTCCACCTCACCCCTACCCCTCCCTTCTCCTGCTGTCTCTTTCTGAATCAGTCCATCTAAGAAATGAAATACACCCCCTAACTCGGTTCCTTCCCTTCTAGTTTCCTGCATTGTCTGAATCTTTGTATGCCCGTGAACATGCGTCTGAATCAGCTCCCTTGTTCTATATGTATATAACTGGGTGAGGTTCGTTAGTGTGTGTGGAAGGTGGTGGTTGGAGTTAGAGCATTTGGAGTGATTGCTGGAGCTGGAGAGAGGAGAAGAATAAAAGACCTTTTTTCATTTTTCATCCTGCCTCCGAATTTTCCTGTGGCGTTACACAGCAACCCGTAGGCAGCGCAGACACCAAAGGAAGCATCCAATAAATGTTACGTGTTATGTGATGACAGTGGCGGCTTCAGATCCAGGACAAGGTTCAAGACCGGTTACATAACAATGAAAGCTGAATTTTCTGCTGCCCTGAGCTCATGGATAATTTTTTTAATTTTAGAATTCCATGTCCTTTCCTTCCTTCCTTCCTTCCTTCCTTCCTTCCTTCCTTCCTTCCTTCCTTCCTTCCTTCCTTCCTTCCTTTCCTTCCTTCCAGTGCTGGGGATTAAACCCAGGACCTCCTGCAGGCCAGGCAGGCACTCTACCATTGAACCACATCCCCAGTTCCTGTAGGTTTATTATTAACTCAGAAGAATCTGATGGTCCAAGTAGCAAAAGGCTGCTAACACAGACAGAAAAGCCTAACTTGGTGAAACACTAGTGTCAGGAGTACACAGATATCATTGGCTCACAACATAATGTGAATTGTTGATATTTGGGACCAAAAGATGATTTATATGAAAAAATATTTTGGAAACTAGAGAGCTATCTAAATGATAGTTCTGAAAACAGAAAGAAATATAAGGGAATCTTCTGGTCCAGTCTTTTTAATTTGTATAATATCTACGTGGGTTGCTGAAGGTTATTGTCAACTGGCCCTCCGGGGCGACAGCTGGAGAAGCTGGCAGGGAATCACGGCTAGAGTTGGGTTCCAGTCCTGGCTCAGCCACTTTCAGGCCACGTTACTCTCCAGGCCAGTGCTCTCAGCTCTGCAGTCCTCAGTCCTGATCCATGAACTCTCATTTTCTAGTCTGTGACAGTAGTTTGTGTCTCATAAGATTATTCTAGGGTTAAATGAGAATACATAAAAACACCTGACTTAAGGCCAGGCAAATTGTGAGCACTCACTATGATTGAGATTAGGTGGCTTTTTTTCTTTCCTTTTTAAAAAAAAATATTCTTTAGATGTTAATGATCCTTTGTTTTTTTCCATTTATTTATATGTGGTGCTGAGAATTGAACCCAGTGCTTCACACATGCTAGGCAAGTGCTCTGCCACTGAGCGACAACCCCAGCCCTAGGCAACTTTTTTTTTTTTTTTTTTTTTTTTTTGGTACTGGGGATTGAACTCAGGGGCACTCAACCACTGGGCCACATCCCCAGCCCTCTTTTGTATTTTATTAGAGACAGGGTCTCATTGAGTTGTTAAGTGCCTCGCCATTGCTGAGGCTGGCTTTGAACTCTCGATCCTCCTGCCTCAGCCTCCCAAGTGCTGAGATTATAGGCATGTGCCAATGCGCCTGGCTTAGGCAGCTTTTTTGATGACTCCAAAAAACATGAAGTCCAAAGATGACTTGTGTGAGATGGGGCTCTTCATAGCAATAGCAAACCACGGCATGGGAAGAAAGTCAGGTTTTGCGTGAAGACAATTATGAATCTGGTTGTGGCTCAAGGTGAATTAAAAAAATAAATATAATGTAGATTTTGTGTTTTCTTCCCAAGTCTTTCTGTTCGGACAGCGAATTAGAGAAGTTTCTCTCTTCTCCTTCTCCCAGAACCATGTGGCTGGATAGCTTTTGGTGGATATTTCACGAAAGGTACCAGGTAAATGAGGATCTG
This sequence comes from Tamias sibiricus, assembly GCA_025594165.1. Classification (NCBI taxonomy): domain Eukaryota; kingdom Metazoa; phylum Chordata; class Mammalia; order Rodentia; family Sciuridae; genus Tamias; species Tamias sibiricus. The sequence continues at coordinate 168,450,952 of CM046661.1, read as the reverse complement.
TTTCTTTCCTTTGCTTACTTTTCTTTGGAACAAATTCCAACCTGTTTAACCAGCTCCTTGGATCCTGTGGATCACCCCTGCAGGCTCCGCTGTCACTTTGTCTCCTCCCTACTCAGGTCTCACCTGTGGACCCTACACATCATCCATCACCCAATGTCCTGTGGTTCCCCCGAGCTTTAGGAACTTGTCCACATTACATGACTGGCCCAGGACAGTGCTGTGGTTAGAACTTGGGACCCACGGCCCAGATTTAGTGTGCCCCCTTCAACAGCACACTGTGTCTGGGCTCATGCTTTGTGAATCTGATGTCACAGATGAGTTGGTTATTTCATAAAGCAAATGGGGTTCAATAGCTGAAGAATGTGATTCCTGGAGATGAGAGTCAGGCTTGAAGAGTGCCAGCCCCTTGGCTATCTCAACAAGGGGCTCAATAATTCCTTCTCCATTTCTGTTCCTGGCAGCCAAACAAGGAGGTCCAGAACAAGCTTCTGGACAGGATATCCCGGCACTACGCCTTCCTTTTGTTTCATCAACCCAGATCCCATTTCGAAGAGGCACTCTTGAAAGTGAGCATCATCTGCTGTTTAGGAAAAACATGTTGTTGGGTTTCTGTTCACTCTGGTGCCAAGAGCATGCCCTAAGCATCCTTTCTGTAAAGCAGTAATTAGAAAGTTGTGGTGTCTCTGTAACCCACTTATAATGCAGCAGCTACAAAAATATAGTAGAACTCTACATACTCACAGGGAGAGATGTAATCATATATTTTAAATGAAAAAGCAATTCATACAACTCTGTGTTCAAATGCATAAACAGCCATGCACCACAAGTGACAATTTGGTCCACAGTGGATTGCATGTTATGGCTGTGGCACAAGATTTTATTTCCCAGGGACATCACAGCCATCTTAGTTTACGTAAGTACACTCTGTGATGTTCATTCAGTGGCAAAGTCAACCAACAATGCACTTCTCAGAACACAGCCCCCTTGCTGGGTGGTACATGACTGTACGTGTATGTGCCAAAGAAGAGAAGAAAGTTTGGAAAAATATTTACCAAACTCTTAACAATATTTGTCTCTGGGGACTGAGGTTATAAGAGACATTCCTTTTCTATTTTATACATTTATGTAGAATTTATTTATTTATTTGGTACTGGGAATTGAACTCAGGGGCACTTGACCACTGGGCCACATCCCCAGCCCTTTTTTGTTTTTATTAGAGACAGGGTCTCACTGAGTTGCTAAGTGCCTCGCCATGCTGAGGCTGGCTTTGAACTCGCGATCCTCCTGCCTCAGCCTCCCAAGTGCTGGGATTACAAATGTGCGCCACCACGCCCGGCATAATATATAATTTCAATAAGCCTGGAATGTTAAAATTAAAAAGTATGAACATACATATGGACTTTTTAGATGTGTATATGAATATAAGTATTAAAGGGATTGCTAGGAGAAAACATGACTGAATACTTAACATGACTCGCGGTGAGGGAGGGCTTTCTAAATATGACTTGGAGGAAACAAGCCATAAGGGAAAAGACCAATAGATTCAACTACATAATTAAAAAAAATTAATACAGACAAAGTTAAGAGGCAAAAGACACACTGTGCAAAAATCCTGATGGCACACATGTTATGTGACATGAAGGAATATTACTACCTTGGGCAATGGTAACAGGGGTCTGTATCTCTTGCCATTTCTTTCTTTTTTTTTTTTTTTTAAACATTTATTTATTTGCTTTTGCTTTAGTTGTACACAATGCAATGCATTTATGTTTACGTGGTGCTGAGGATCGAACCCGGGCCGCGCACGTGCTAGGCGAGCGCTCTGCCGCTGAGCCACATCCCAGCCCTCTTGCCATTTCTTGGCTGTTCTTTGGCCAAACTGCAGAAGGGGTTAATGGCTCACATAAAGGGGCTCTGGGAAGGGAGGAGGCTGTTGGCCAAACATAACACGATGGGTGAGGAGTGACCCTCTCACAGGGTAAGGAGATGTAGAGGCAGCGGAAGACAGATATTACTTCCCTTAAGAACAAGAAGCGGGGCTGGAGATGTAGCTCAGTGGTCAAGCGCTTGCCTAGCATGTGCAAGGTCCTGGGTTTAATCCCCAGGTCTGGGAAAACAAAAAACAAAATAATAGGCAGGGCTCTTGCCAGCACAGTGTGGTTGTGCATGCCTGTAATCCCAGCAGGAGGCTGAGGCAGGCTCAGCAATTTAGCAAGGCCCTAAGCAACTCAGTGAGACCTTGTCTCTAAATAAAACATAAAAAGGGCTGGGAATGTGGCTTAATGGTTAAGTATCCCCTGGGTGCAATCTCCAGTACCAAAAAAGGAAAATAAGACAAAACAACAACAATAACAACAAAAGAAAAACAAAACAACAACAACAAAAAAACCAAGCAGGGCTGTGGCACTGTGGTACACACCTATAATCCTGTAGTTCCAGGTTGAGGCAAGAGGATCGCAAATTCAAAGCCAGACCCTCAGTAATTTAGCAAGACCCTGTCTCAAAATAAAATATAAACCGGGTACAGTGGTGCATGCCTGTAATCCCAGCACTTGGGAGGCTGAGGCAGGAGGATCGCAAGTTCAAAGCCAGCCTCAGCAATGGCGAGGCACTTAGCAATTCAGTGAGAACCTGTCTCTAATTAAATACAAAAGAGGGCTGGGGATGTGGCACAGTGGTCGAGTACCCCTGAGTTCAATCCCTGGTACCTAAATAAATAAATAAATAAATAAATAGGACTGGGGATATAGCTCAGCAGTAAAACACCATGGGTTCAATCCCTAGTAGTGTGGGGCAGAAGAAAGAAAAGAGGAAAAAAAAAAAAAAAAACCAGCAGGAAGGCAGCTTGTTGTTGGAAAAGAATTTTTAGTGCACGTCCTTTCTGAATTCAGGGGCTCTTTTGGGGGTCAGACACGTCAAGAAGTTTGCCTGAGCTCTGCTTGTCCCCCTAGAGATTGCCGTCACTTTTGAGCAAAGCCCTGTACACCAGTTTCTGCTGCTGCTTCCCCCAGTCCTGGTTCAACACCCACGAATTCAAGTCAGACATCTGCAACACCATGAACCTGTGGATTGCAGGTGAGAGCTGCCTGCTGCCTCCTTGGGTGGGGGCTGCAGTTCCCGAAGGATGTTTTCCACCAGAGCCTAGGAAATTTGCATTTGCCATAAACTCGCCGTCATCAAGGCTATCTTCCTTTTCTTTTCTAAATACCAAAGAGAGTACAGTGTATGGTGGGAGCCCCAAGGAGCATGAGTTTTCCTGCTGCCTCAAAGCAGTTCCAAGACACCCCTTCTGATCCAGGTTTGTGGCCAGCTACATCTGCACATCTGCAGGGAGCTTGGGAGCCTCTCTTAATAGATGCCCAAGTTTCAGCTCAACCCTGTTAGTTAGCCACGTGCCATGGGTTGAAGAATCCAAAAGCAGTAGCTGGTTACATAATCCCAGCTTTCTACCCTCCACGTGACCCAAGTGGCCCACCATGGCCTCTCCATCCAGCACCCACAGCCACCCTTTAGTGCCCTTCCCCACTGCCCCAGCTCAGTCTAGATATTTCCTAAGGTCATTGAAAACTTATATTTATTACAAGGTTCCTGTGTACTATATTCTGTGCCAAGTAAGCACTTTTTAACCTATCCTATTGTGTTGGGGGTTCCCAAAGCCCCCCGCCCCCACACACACATTAGAACTCACAGGTCTCAGCACACAGCTGTAGTCATGGCTGAGCTTTATGAATAATGATGCAGTAAGGATACTCTGCTGGATTCCAGGGCAAAAGCGGGAAAGACAGTCTCCTTTGTGTTGTCCCGCTCCCACAAAGAGTCCCACCCAGCCACCTTTCTCCCTGCCATGAAAATGTAGCAACTTGTATGTGGTGTCTCTGGCCATTAAAAATGCAGTGGCCAAAGTTTCATCAGGAGTCATCATGAAAACCCCTCTGTCTGGGGCTGGGGTTGTGGCTCATGGTCGAGTGCTCACCTACTATGCATGAGGCACTGGGTTCGATCCTCAGCACCACATAAATGTAAAATAAAGATATTGTGTCCAACTAAAACTAAAAAAAATTAAGTATTAAAAAAAAAGAAGAAGAAGAAGAAGCTGGGTGCAGTGGTGCACGCCTGTAATCCCAGCACTTGGGAGGTTGAGGCAGGAGGATCATGAGTTCAAAGCCAGCCTCAGCAATGGCGAGGCACTTAGCAACTCAGTGAGACCCTGTCTCTAATAAAATACAAAAAAGGAAAAAAAAAATGGCTGGGGATGTGGCCCAGTGGTTGAGCGCCCCTGAATTCAATCCCTGGTGCCAAAAAAAGAAAAAAAAGAAAAGAAAAAGAAAATGCCTCTGTCGATTACTTATCACAATTCTAGAAAAGAAGGCTTGTGGCATAAACCACATTGTGCAGTCTGGGCACAGTGAGCCCACTGTGTATCAGAGAAAGTTTTATATCAGTGTCAGGAACTGTTTACCCACCAAATTCCTGGACACCAGAGCCAGTCTTGCAAGCTTTTCTAAGGCCTCTCTTGAGGCCAGCAGCCTCTGACCTGCTTTGCTAAAGCTTTTCTGAAACACATGTAATCCTCTTAACATGAAGATCCAGGAAGTCCAACAGCAAACGAAGGAGGGGCAGGGATTAGCTCCAGGGCCAGCCCCTCCCACTCTAGGCCTCTGAGCACTGTGGCACTCTACCTCCCATCTCAGACCCTCTCCTTGCTCTTCCTTCTTCCCAGTCCTTGTGCCCAAGGCTTTATCTTCTTCCAGCTCATCTCCAGTCATCAATCTCCTGTCCACTGACTCTGTCCAAGGAACCAGCAGCTTTGCTCAGGGGCCCAAGTTTCTTAAGTATCCTTGGAAGCATCACCGCTGCTGAGAACCCATTTCTGACACTTCACTAAAAGTGTTATAACACTTTCTTTTTTTCTTCTTTATAATGCTGGGGATGGAACCCAGGGTCTTGCACATACTATGCAAGCCCTGCCTCTGAGCTATGTCCCCAGCCCCCCCTGCCTAACAAACATTTGCTGGGAGCTATTTATTATGCACCAGGTCCAGCAGGAAACCCTGGAGGCCAAAGTTGACTAAGACCCTGTCCCTGCCATCAGAAGCTCACAGTCCAGCAAATCAGGGGAGATGGTGGAAAATGAGTAACTGCAGCGCCTTCACATTTGCACCACACGTGAGAGTCACACACCTGTCATCTGACCTTAACCCAGCCATCCGTTAGGCAGGGGGCATCAGGCCCCATTTTCCAGATGAAGACCCAAAGCCCTCTAGAGAAGAAGTGATGCCTCCAGGGCCACAGATCAGCCTGGGGTGGGGGGTTGGAAGCTCCACTTATCCCCCATCCCCCCAACTGGCAGGGGGCCTTAGGGACTCTGTCTTCCTCTGTCCTGGGTGGTCTGCCTCCCTTCTCTTTGGTCAGCATCCATTCTCGCTCTCCACTCCCTTAGGGACATATCCTTGCCCCCAGGGCTATAAGAGTTGGGACTACTCTAAACTGGATCCAGAGAGATTCCGGAGAGAAGAATTAATTTCACAGAGAAAACAACTGGAAAAGGGTAAGATATCAGTTATGGACCCCCTCTGCCCTCTGCCACACACAACACCGTTTATGGAGGTAGAGGGAGCAAGAAAGTTGATGTCCCCAGGCCAGATTCTCTCTCAGGGACTCTCAAACCAACTGAACTGTCAGTGCCTATGAGCTGCAGTTAGAGTCCACGCAGCACAATTGCGGGCTGGAGGGAAAGGGTTTGAGTTTCGCATTGCAGATCCCTGGGAACAGGTGTCCACAGTGGCCCGGCACTGTGCTGGGCTCTGTCTCATTTTATTTCATCCTCTCGGGCAACCTGCTGCCACACTAACTCCACCTCATAGCACAGTCAGGAAACTGAAATTCAAGGAGCAACTCGCCCCAGGTCACTAGTTGTTATTTCACTCAACAGTCACATCACGCCTGTGCTAATCACTAAGGGGCATGGTGTTGGAGGCAAGCCAGGGCCCTATCACCATCCATAATGTGATCATGGCACAGGGGCTTGGGCACTGTGATGAGGGGCACAGGGTGCAGAGGCAGCACCCAGAGGCACGCCCAGGCAGCCCAACATGGTCAATGAATGCTCTAAACTGAGATCTGACGGGCTCAGGCAGGGGAAGGGGCGGACTCCTGTGGCGGGACAACCAGCAGCAACGTCTCAGGAGATAGAGCGAGTCAGAGTCAGACGCTGCATTGTCCAGGTCCCCAGTGCAGCTGGCGTAGCCCAACCTGGGCACAGGGAAGAGAAGACTGCGACCCTTGGCACAGAGCAGGGCACAGCTGTTGTCTGGAAGTTGGGACAGCCGTGGATTGTTCAGGCCAGACACACTCATCCGTTAACTTTCTGAGCCTTGACATTTACTTACCCACTTAGCAGACAGGCTCACCAGCAGGCATGCGCACACTGGGATATTTTTCAATGTGAAAACAAAACAAAACCCCCTAACTTTAATTGTCTTCATTTAAAAAAAAATTCCAGCGTGGCTATATTCAAATTTAATGACAATTTAATGAATATTTAATTTAACAGGTTATGAGCTTGATAGTTGTTTGTTATTTTTTGTGGTGCTGGGGGTGGAACCCAGGGCCTAAGCACACACTACTGCTGAGCTACAGCCCTAGATTTTCTTTTATAAACATTCCATCCCACATTTATTCATTCTGATTTTGTAGGGTTCTAGGTTGTTTTTCTTTGGGAACCAATCCCCCTCCTTTTTTTTCCCCATGAGAGTCGCATGTTTGTCCCGCCCACAGCATTCTGCAGAAGGTTTTGCCTTTAATTAGCTGAATAGCCCTTCAAGGCAGACAGTATTCAAGCTCTTTCACAGGATCTGAGAGGTGAGGTGACTTGCTGAGGTCACCCAGCAGGTAGAAGGCACAGAGAGGCTCCAGATTGCCTGAGGCTCTGCTCAGGTGAGTGTTTGGTGTGGGTGGCTTGCAGAGTCCCTGGTGTCCAAGGAGGGGCCGTCTCCAAACTCCTGGCTTGCAATCTTGGCATCCCATGGCCAGGAGGGTCTAAAGAACTGCTTCTTCCCTTCCTTAGGAAGAATTTTCTCTTTAGTCACTGCTAAGAAAACCACCTTCCAGAAGATATCCTGGGGCAGGAGATCCTACCACCCTCAGGTAAAGGGGGAGGCCTAGACCGTGCCCTGGAAGCCCCAAGCTGCAGACACCCTGGGTTCTCTAGAGCATCAGTGGCCTCTTGTCAACAGCACATCTCTGTGCCCCTACCATGGCTCTACCTCATCTTTTCAGCAAGGGGCCCTGCAGGCCTCCATGGCCCGTGGATGAGTGGAACACTGAGGGGCCACCACAGAAGCACAGCAGCAGGCCAAGCACAGTGACACACACCTGCGATCCAGCTGCTCAGGAGGCTGAGGCAGGAGGATCGCAGGTTTGAGGCCAACCTGGGCAACTTAGCAAGACACTGTCTCAAAATAAAAAGGCCTGGGAGTGTAGCTCAGTGGTAGAGTGTCCCTGGGGTTCAATTCCCAAGAGCACAAAAAAATAAAATAAATAAAAAGAAAGGCAGGCAGGCAGCAGCCCAGCCTTCTACCTTGGCTGCAGCCCTGGGGTCTTCCTGCCTGTGCTTCCCCAGCAGTCCCCAGGGCAGACCTACAGCCTGGCCATCACCATGACACCTGCCCTTCCGATGTCCCCTCAGCATCCCTCCTACAGGCGCCCCTCATTCTCGCCTTTCCAGCCTGCCACCCTGCTAACCATATCTCCTGCGGCAGCAGCCCCATCTCCCCACCCTGAGCACCTCTCCACAGCCCAAACGTAAAGCACCTGCCACACCTGAGGAAGCATCCTCTCGCTATTGGTGTGGACTGTCCTGCAAGGTCTTGTCTGGTCTGGTCCAATCCCATCTCTACCCGCCGGGCTCTAGGGGCTCCTGCCATAGGGCCCTCTTCTAGTTCCTGTGGACACTCCACTCTCTCCCCAAACGCGGCCTCTGTACCTGATGATTCTGGTGTCCCAGGTGAGTTATCATCTCACCTGCCCTTGTTAGCATTTCTCCTAGTCCAGGTCCAGAAAAGTCACATGGGTATCATGCAATTAATCAAATGCCACAAATCATAGCCATTTTTTCCTTTTTTTTTTTTTTTGATGGGCACCTTGATTCCATGTCTCAGCTATTGTGAATAGTGCTGCAAGAAACCCGGGAGGATGGGCACCTCTTTGCTGTCCAGATCCTACTTCTGTTGGATGTGCACCCAGAAGTGGGTAGCCGGATCCTGTGGTGGATCCCTGTTTAGTTTCTTGTCTTTTCTGTCTGTGGTACTGGAGCTTGAACCCAGAGCCTTGTGCAAGCACTCTTTCTCTCTGAGCTACATCCCAGCATTAGTTTTAGTTTTTCAAAGGCCCCCACCATGTTGTTTTCCACAGTGGCTGCACCAGTGGCTGTTTCCGGTTCTCCTGGTGGTGCAGCTCAGCAGTGCTGAACATGCACAAGGCCTGGGCTTGATCCCCAGCAACGTTAAAAAAAAAAAAAAAAAAGTTTCTTGATTTCTTGATTCTGTATTGTTACACAGTTGCCAGAGCCTTCCTTTGTCCCTTGCTGGCCATTTTCAGTCATCTCTGCTGGCTCCCTGTCCTGCTGGTCCACTCTGTCCTGGGTCCCCTCCCCTGTTATACTGATTTGTTCTCCCTAAGTGACCTCAACTGGTCTGGTGGCTTCAAGTGCCATTCATATGCTGTGCCATCCAGACCTTCCCCTCCCTGGCCTCTCAGGACTCTCCGCGGGCTCTCAGCTGCCCTCGGCCTCACCAGGGGTGTCCAAGTGAGGAGAACCTGACTCCCAGCCCCGGCCTCACATCTCCCAGCCGGCTCTAGGCGCCGCCACCTGGGCTCTTTTTATTTGTAGCCCCAGCCTAGTGTCCACACAGAAGAAGGACCTTTTGCAGACAGACATTAGGTAGGGCCATTCCCTGCTTGAAACCTCCAACAGCTTTCTCATTGCCCTTGAACTAAGATCCAGGCTTGAACTAAGATCCAGTCTCGTTCCACAGGCTGGAAATGCCCTGCAGAACCGGCCACCCTGGCCTTCCCTCCCTTGGTACCTGACCATCAGCCCACTGGATGTCCCTCTGCCCCTTGGATGCCCCAGACATATGCCCAATCGGGCCTTTGTGCTCATTGTCACCTTTTCTGGAGGGTGCTTTCCTCTGGTTTCTGGGGGAATGTCTGATTCCTCCTTGTCCTCTAGATTCTTGTTCCATAGTCACTGTCCTGCCTAGGCTGGCCCAGACTCCCCTGCCCCTAAGCTGCCCCTCAGCCAGCTTCCTTCCTCTGTGCAGTGCTTGTCCATCTTCCACGCTTCCGAGGGTTCAGGTATTGTTTAGGACCCCCCCCCCACACACACACACCTCCTTAAAACGTAGAAACTCAGGCTCTCCGTGTCCTCCATCGCTGTCCTTGCCTCTTTGTCTCTGAGGACAGGCCTAGCACAAAGCAGGCGCCCAGCAAAGCTCTCTGGACTTCATGAATGAGATCACCTACTCATCTCCGAAGCTCTTGGCCCTGCGCTTAGCATGTGACGGGGCTCCGTAAATGTCAGCTCCCAAAAGTGCAGACGGAACAGGTGCTGCTGAGGGACAGTTGTCACTCAGAGACCAAGATCAAAATATTATTCAGTGTTTGGGCACTGCCTGACACAACTGCCAGAAACAAATGCATTCGCTTTGTGCTGAAATACATAAAACCTTCTGACAGTTATTTCAGCAGCTCAGTGAAGAGATTTCATTTTCTGCCCCCAGAAACACAAATGATAGAACACTCTGGAACCTTGAACACAACTGAAGCTTGCTTTAATGGGCAGCCAGGATGGAGGGAGCGAGTGACTCCTGTGGTAGGCAGAGCTTCTCTTGACCTGAGCACACTCACTGTCCTGTCTGCTCAGTGGAATAGCTGGCAGTGTTCAAAACATGCTTTTCAGTGGTGACAGTCTACGGGTTCATAATTCAGAGGCACGAGTTCCAATTTCTCTGGGACTGACCTGCAGTCTGCCCATAGAGTGTTGGGGATTTTCCAGGAGTGAAAATTATCTGCCAGTCTGGCTCCTGCTATGAGGCTCAGCTGTAAATCAGGGCTCCTACCTGTTAGAGACTGAGTCATTCATTTGTTTAGTGAATCTTTTTTTTTTTTGGTATCAGGGATCGGACTCAGGGGCACTTGACCACCGGGCCATATCCAGCCCTATTTTGTATTTTATTTAGAGACAGGGTCTCACTGAGTTGCTAAGTGCCTCGCACCTGCTTAGTGAATCTTTTCTTTTTTTTTTTTTTAATATTTATTTATTTGTTTTAGTTGTACACAATGCCTTTAGTCTTACGTGTTGCTGAGGATCGAACCTGGGCCGTTCACGTACTAGGCGAGCACTCTACCACTGAGCCACAACCCCAGCCCCTGCTTGGTGAATCTTAAAGAAGGCAGTGAAAGGTTGTCTCTGTAAGGAGGAGTCAGGGGTCATAGGGGTACCAAGGGGCTCTAATACCCCCCAGGAAGAAAGACCAAGGCTACAGTGCTTGCTGCTCCTGAATTATTCAAATTGATAGGGAAATAGATTTTATTCAAAGTCAGCTTTTAAGGAAGATGGAAGAAAATTATTTCAACAGTTCCCTCTTCAAAATCCCCAAAGGTGAACAGGACTCTTAAAGAAGAGGCAGAGGCAGGAAGTGAGACAAAAGGCAGGAAATGCACACATGTAAGTTTAGTTAGCCCTGCCAGACAGGGCCTAGTGGGCAGCTCAGCTCCCAGCTGCTGTAGCACCTTGGCTGCAGCAGAGGGAGGGTGGAGAGCCTCCATGTTGTCATCTGCAAACCGAGCCTCACAGCTGGTATCACCTCTTGTAGATTCAATCTGGGGCTAAATAACGTCCCATAAATTGTTGTCCAGTCATGTCCTATGATAACGTCTCATGATTTCCCCCCTGGTACTTGGGACTGAATCCAGGGGTGCTCTACTACTGAGCCACATCCCCAGCCCTTTTTATTTTTTTATTTTGAGACAGGGACTCACTAAGTTATTGAGGCTGAACTTGAACTTGAAATTCTTCTGCCTCAGCCTTCTGAATTGCCTGGATCATAGGCCTGCACCACTGTGCCCATCTTGTTTTGTAATTTTAACCAGAATTTTCCCAAGTTCCAGAGCGTGGTCATTAACAATAGTGACCTACATTCCTCCAGCTCCTTCTCATACCTACGGACAACAGGTCTGTGAAGCCCAGTCCTTTCCCAGGCACCATCAGGCATCCCAGATTGTATCTCATGGTGGTTCCAAACAGGCTCCCCTGCTCCTCTGTCCCTATCACCTGAGCCCCAGCGTGCTGAAGCTTGGCAGCCAGGTGACCAAATGAGGTAAATCAGCCCTGTCTTCTCTGTGCCATGGTGAGGGTAGTCTTCCTTTACCCTCAATCCTAACCATGGTCACCTGGCCTCACCCACACATGGGTGGCAGCTGGTCACAGCATGAGAGAATGGGTGGGAAAGCACTTTACTTGCAAGTGGAAGGGCGTGGTCACCATGGAGAGTCCTCCACGGGCAGGTTTTCTTTGCATAGGCATAACCTCTGCAAAAGCCATGGCCTCTTGGTCCTTACAACAGCCCCACAAAGTGGATAATTAGGAACTGTTACCTTTACTTGATAAAGGAAGAAATAGACCCCAAAAGGTGAATGACTTGTCCCAGCCACTGAGCTCTTTGTATATCATCCTGCTGCTTCTCCACCTAATGGGAGGATCTACTAATTTGCCCTCAAGCTCATCCTTTTACATTGTTCTCTCCTCTGCTAGAGATTGTTACAGGCCTCTTAAGAATAAGGGTTGAAGCCAGGGATGGTGGCGCACGCCTGTCATCCCAGCACTTGGGAGGCTGAGGCAGGAGGATCGTGAGTTCAAAGCCAGCCTCAGCAATAGCGAGGCTCTTAACAACTCAGTGAGACCCTGTCTCTAATAAAATACAAAAAAGGGTTGGGAATGTGCCCAGTGGTCGAGTGTCCCTGAATTCAATCCCCAGTACCAAAAAAAAAAAAAAAAAAAAAAGAATAAGCATTGAGCTGGGTGTGGTGGCACACTCCCAGCAGCTTGGGAAGCTGAGGCAGGAGGATCGTGAGTTCAAAGACACCCTCAGCAACTTAGCAAGGCCCTAAGCATCTCAGTAATACTCTGTCTCTAAATAAAATATAGAAAAGGGTTGGGGATGTGGCTCAGTGCTTAAGCACCCCTGTCCAATCCCCAGTACCAAAAAAAGAGATGAGTGCTGATGCCTCACTGAGCCCTGGGACAGCGTCTTACAAATCCCAGTCACAACCTCAACACCATGGGCATTGTGGCTGTTGGACACGCAGCTGCGTGACATGTGGGGTGTCCTTTTGGCTTTCTGATGCCCACTCAGATACCACATTTATTTAACAGCAAAGCAGTTGTTGTCAGTCCTGGTGGGCTGCTTGTGCGCCACTTGGTGGGCCATCGGTCAGACACCACCAAACTCCTACATGTCCTCAAAGACAGAAAGCGAGTGTCTTCTCTTTTAGAAGCCCTCCAGCATTCCTCACACAGCCCCGAATCCCGCGCTCTGACTCCCGTGGTCCTCTCACAGTGCTGTATCAGAGTGGGTGACATGGCTCCCCGATATTCCTCTTCATCTAAAAAGGGGCACCTCTGATTGTCAACTGGGCGTGTGCACAGCCAGAATACAGATTGTACGTCTGGTCTCCCCTACCTACGTGTGTAGCCATGTAACCACCTCAATGAGATGTAGGCAGATGTACCATGGGGCAGTTTCTGGAAAACTTTCTTTAAAAAGCAACTTGTATAAACCCTTCATCTCTTTGTTCTTCACATCCTGCTGCCTGGAATGTGAAAGTAATCACTGGCACTCTAGCGGCCATCTTGGACCCTGAGAACAAAAGTCCCATCTTAGGGAAAAGGGAACTGTGAGCCGGAAGAAGTCAGAGTCCCTGAGGGCTTAGCACAGTAGAAGTACCACTCGAGGCCAGGATCGCCTCGCTTCAGACTTTCATGGAGGACATCAGTTTCTACCTAGTTTGACCCACTGTAATTCTGAGTCCCTGTCACTCACGTCCCAGACATGATCCTAATTTATATCCCCTAAGAAATACGGGCTGCCTTCTATGCTTAGTGCACTGTGTACCTCCTGTAATCTCTGCTGCTAGACCGGGAGCCACTCCAGGCAGGGTCGAGGTGTCAATGACTGTCTGGTGCTAGGCACTATAGCAGTGGCTCAAAGAAAAGCTGAGGGAAGGAGGCGGGCTGTATGACTGCTAAACCACGCGGCAGTGGCCCGGGAGCACCTCTGCCAGCCAGCGCGCGCTCTGTCTGAGTGAGCTGGCTGAATCCTGTGGAAGGACACACCACAGAGAGGTTCAAGGACTGGCCCAAGATCACCAGCCGCTGAGTGACAGAACTGGGCCTGGAAGCCCACTCTGCCCTGTCCCCACCCCGTGTGTTCTCCACTGGGCCTTTTCTCTCTGTCACGCTCCTGAGGTCGTCAGCCTGGGCCTGCGTGGTCTCCTTCTGTGTGTTCCTTGCTGAGCAAGATGAGGAATAGCTAAGAAGTTGCATTCTTCCTCTTGCTACCAGTTTTCCTAATGCTGTTGGTCTTTTTTTTTTTTTTTTTTTTTTTCTCCCCTGGAGTCTTCTAGTGTATTTTCAACCAGTGGGAGAGTTTCCACAGCCAGGCTGAATTTAGAAGAAAACTTGCAAGCCCAAAATGCTACAAAAGGTACACTGACTTCCACAAAGAGCAATGTTGGCTTTTGACGGGGTTATTTCCTCCCAAACCCTAGTTTCTTGGGTTGTTTTGAACACAATTTGCTTTACCTTTGGGGTTCTAGCCTGGGCCTTGGCACCAAGCAGACTTCATGAGAGGATGTGGCTGTCTTTTTGGATAAGTGAGCACTGATCGAGGGAAATAGTCAATTATATTTATTGTATGTGGCCAGATAACTCTAGTTTCTGTTGCTTTTTCTTCAGTCCTGAAGACCCACGTTTTCCTGAGCTATCATTTTCTTCCCATGTGAAAATAGTTTTTTTCTTTTTTTTTTAATATTTATTTATTTGCTTTAGTTGTACACAATGCGTTTATTTTTACGTGGTGCTGAGGATCGAACCCGGGCCGTGCACGTGCTAGGCGAGCGCTCTACCGCTGAGCCACGACTCCAGCCCAGTTTTTTTCTTTTTCTTTTTAAGTTGTAGATGGATGGATAGCATATCTTTGTTTTATTGTTTATTTTTATGCATTGCTAAGGGTCCAACCCAGTGCCTCACACATGCCAGCATACATTTTGCACTGAGCTACAGCCCTAGCCCCATTACTGAGTTTCTTGGATCTGTAAGTTTATGTCTTTTACCAAATTTGGGACTTTTTCAGCTATTATTTTTCTTTCTTTCTTTTCTTTTCTTTTTTTGGTACCACTTTCTTTCTCCTTTCACTTTGGGACTCTGATGACACAAACACTAGACCTTTTCATATTGTCCCATAGGTCCCTGAGATTCCACCTTTTTTTCTCATTTTTCCTCTATATTGTTCGGATTGTGTGGCATAATGATAAACTCTATTTGGCGTTTGTCCCCAGTTCCTGGCATAGATCCCCTTAAGCCTTTGTAATTTCCAGAGTGAAAGAAGTGACTTGAGCCTAGCGCGGTGGTGCACGCCTGTAATCCCAGCACTTGGGAGGCTGAGGTAGGAGGATCATGAGTTCAAAGCCAGCCTCAGGCACTTAGCAACTCAGTGAGACCCTGTCTCTAATAAAATACAAAAAAAAAAGGGGGGGGTCTGGGGATGTGGCCCAGTGGTCAAGTGCCCCTGAGTTCAATCCCTGTTACCAAAAAAAAAAAAAAAAAAAAGAAGAAGAAGTGACTTGTTATTCGTAATGGATCTATTTTAACCACACTGAGCTTATGCCCAATCTTAGGGTGCAGCCCCTAGACAGTGTGAGGAAGGGGACTGGTCACCAGAAAGATGAATACTTACTAGAGGGCAGAAGCTTTCGGGCCTCATCCCCAGCCTCCCGGGAGGAGAGGGTCCACCAGAAGTGGAGTCCCAATAGCTTCAGGACCATGAGGTTGGACAGCTCTGGGCACTGTAGGAGGTGCAGAGGGCAGACAGAAGAGGCCGAGGAGCCCTGTGCCACCCAGCCCTGGGCTGCCGTTGCCTCTGAGCCTGGGAGATGCGGAAGGAGAAATAAATCCATGTGGAACCAGGTGGCTCCTGTTTGCATTTGGATTTCCTTCTGATTTGCCTGCTACTGTGCATTTTTCAGAGTCCTCCGACAGCTGTGCCTAGCGTTCTGAGCAGGGTTTTTAGCTGCATTCAGTGAGACAGAGGGTGGAATGTGCTCATTCTGTCTTAACCTCAACCAGATTCCTGATTTTTTTCATTCTCTTTTTCTTACTCTATTTCATTATTTTCTTTGAACGTTCTATATTCTGTTTACATTCTTCATTGCAGTGGTTCTCAAACAGGGACAGTTTCCCCCAAGGAATATTTAACAGGTATGGATGCAGTCTTGGCTGCTGCCAGTCAGGGGCAAGGTGCTACTGGCATTTAGTGGGTAGAGGTCAGGAATGCTGCTGACCATCCTCCAGTGCCCAGGACCTTTCCCCATGAGGGTGAGAAAGTCGCTTTATTGTGTGCCAGTGAAATCCTAGCATGCATATTTAACTTCATCCAAAGTTAATGATGTAACCCAAAATCAAACAAAGACCTTAGAGCCATTCAGCCCCACCCCTCCCCTCCAGGCTGAATGCATATTGTCCGGTGTCTGTCCTATTTTAAACCCCACAAATTAGATATTATTATTATTGGATTTTTTTTTTTTTTTTTTTTTTTTTTTTTTTTTTTTTTTGTACCGGGGATTGATCCCAGAGGTACTCGACCACTGGGCCACATCCCCAGCCCTTTTTTGTATTTTATTAGAGACAGGGTCTCACTGAGTTGCCAAGTGCCTCGCCATTGCTGAGGCTGGTTTTGAACTTGCGATCCTCCTGCCTCAGCTTCCCAGGTGCTGGGATTACAGGCATGCACCACTACGCCCAGCTATTATTGGCATTTTTTTGGTTTGGTCTTTTTTGTTTGTTTGGCAGTGCTGGGGATTGAACCCAGTCCTTGTGCATGTGAGGCAAACACTACCAACTGAGCTATGGCCCCAGCCCTTGGTTTAGTCTTAAATGGCCACTTTATTTGCCTACTCATTGAAGCTCAGACCATCTTTCTGGGACCATTTTTCTTCTTCTTGGGGAAAAAAATGCACATGCACACACACAATCTTCATCAGTGGCTCCTTTTTCCTGGACTCTTGGAAAGTCCCTTTAGTTTTTGTTTTTCTCTTAGTGCCGTTATTTCATTTTTGTTCTTGAAGGAACATAGTCCTAGGGGCACAGGGCTCTACTCACGGTTACTGGTTATTTTTGGTCAGAGCTTCCAGACATTGTGTTCCGTTTCCATGACTGTAGCTGGGAGCCCTGCAGTTGTTCTGATCATCTATTTATAGATAATCTATTGTTTCTCTACTGATCTTTGAGATATTCTCTGTTAACCTTTCATGGAAGAAAGCATAGTTTTTATGCCAAGGTTGGATCTTTTCTTCCCTCTCTTCCTGTTGCTGTTTAACTGTTTTTTTTTTTTTTTTTTTCTTTTTTTCTTACTTTCTTCCAGTCCTGGAGATTGAACCAGAGCCTTGTGCCTGCTAGGCAAGCTCTGTGCCACTGAGCCACATCCCCTGTTCACTGCCTAGCATTTTTTAAAGATTTTAGAAATGTCCTTCTTTATTCTGTGACTACAAAGTATCCTGTAGAGAATTTTATCATGACATCTGAATTAGTGTTATATTGATTATTTACATGTCTTTTTTTTGTCACTAAACTGGGAGGTCCTTGAAGATAGTTTATTTCTAGCACCTAGAAAGTGCCTGGTGCATAGTAGGTATTCAGTAAATACTTGTTGGGTGGATGGATGAAAGAATGGACAGATATTAGATGAGTAAATGGATAAACACTTGGCCTGCAGGTGTGTATCTGGCTAAAAAGCAAGTAACATAAAACAAATTCACCATAGCTGCATCCACTAGAGTCTCATTATGATCCACATCCCCCCAGGCATGTCCCCTTTCTGGGAAAGCTGAGACCTACTGCGTGCTCTTTTCATCGTAGCAAGTGAGCTTCAGTGATCATTCTTTTGCTGTATCACATTGACAGAGCCTCAACCAACCCTGGTCTTGAGAAAAGCCACACCACTAGTCAAGAGGATATCTGAAGCAAGAGAAAGTAGAAATCTGCTCTCTAAAGAGGTGAGCACATGACTGGAGATGTAATAGCAGAGTGATTTAAAAAGGGGGGGTGAGAGGGGGGCTGGGGCTGTAGCTCAGTGGCAGAGCACTTGCCTAGCATGTGTGAGGTACTGGGTTCCATCCTTAGCACTGAAAAAAAAAAAAAAAAAGTAAATAAAGGCATGCGGTCCATCTACAACTACAAAAAAAAAATTTTTTTAAAAAGGGGGTCAGAGATGCGGCTAGAAAACCTAGCTTTATGGGGCTGGGGTTGTGGCTCAGTGGTAGAGCACTTACCTAGCATGTGTGAAGCCCTGGGTTCAAGTCTCAGCACCACATATAAATAAAATAAAGGTCCATCTACAACTAAATTAAATATATATCTATATATAAAAAGAAAACCTAGCTTTTTGATGATGTCAGGGTAAGAACTGGGGTAGTTCCGATTTTAACTCAGGTGCTACATTAGGAAATTACCCTCCTAAGGGTAATTCCTACATTGACAGAGCATTTTGTTCGGAATTTTCAGGGATTCAAACTATCTGCTGGAAACTCAGGAACCTGTGTATAGTGGAAAGAGAACACTGAGCCCCCCAGTTTCCTACTTTACAAAAGGGGACACTCGGAGAGATCATGGTGTTTTTTTTGTGGCTTACCTAAGGTCGTGATGACAATTAATATTTAATGAACACTTATTATATGTTGGGCACTATATGCTAAGTCTTATAGGCACAGTGTATTTTTATTTTGCTGTGATGGTCTGCTGAGATAGTTACTATAGTCTGTCAGTGTGAAAAGGAATGCTGAAAGATGGTAACTAATGTGGCCAAGATCACAAAGCAAATAAATAATAAAACTTAGACTTTTATGTCAAAAAATGTCAACATTTTAAAAAGTAGACAGATTTGAATATTTTAGTTGCCATTTTGCCTTTTCAACTTAACATATAATAGATAAGATTCATTGAGTGTTTACTGTATACCAGATACTGTTCTAATCACATATGTGTATAAATTCACATATGTGTATAAAGGGGTTGGGGTTGTGGCTCAGCAATAGAGCACTCGCCTAGCATGTGTGCACCCCTGGGTTCGATCCTCAGCACCACGTAAAAATAAATAAATAAAATAAAGGTATTGTGTCCAACTATAACAAAAAAATAAATACAAAAAATTATTAAATTAAATTTAATCCTCACACAACCCTAAGAAGTTTTGTTTGTTGTCTCTATTTTATGGATGAGTGAAGCTCAGAAAAAGTAAATACTTTGCCCAAACTCAAATAGCCAGGAAGTGGTAGGGCCAAGATTTTATTAAAAGATAGACTTCATATGCCATAAAGGCCATCATAACAAATGAATGAATTTCTGTAGTGCTGGGGACCAAACCCAGAGCCTCATATGTGCCAGGCAAATGCCCCACCACTAAGCCACACCCCCAGCAGTGTATAATGGATGGTTCATTCACAGAAGTGTGCAGTCATCACCACTAATTCCAGAACATTTTCTCACCCAAAAAAAGAAACCTCACACTCCTTAGCAGTCATGCCCTAGTCCTCTCCCCAACCCTCAGAAATCACCAATTCACTTTTGGTCTTGTGGATTTGCCTACTCTGGACATTTTGTATAAATGGAATCATATAATATGTGGCCTCTCTTGACTGGCTTCTTTTTTTTTTTTTTTTTTTTGGTACCAGGGATTGAACTCAGGGGCACTCGACCACTGAGCCACATCCCTAGCCCTTTTTTGTATTTTATTAGAGACAGGGTCTCACTGAGTTGCTAAGTGCCTTGCCATTGCTGAGGCTGGCTTTGAACTTATGATCCTCCTGCCTCAGCCTCCTAAGTGCTGGGATTACAGGCGTGCACCACTACACCTGGCTCATAATTGGCTTCTTACCCTTTGGTTCGTCTGTGTTGCAGTACATCAGTACTTCATTTCTTTTTATGGCTAAACTATTTCACTACATGAATACACCTCATTTTGTTTATTCATTTACCAGTTGATGGACATCTGGGTGATTTCCACTTTGGGGCTCTTGTGGATGATGCTGTCTAGATGTTCATGGAGTTTTTATGTGGACATGTCTTCTATTCTCTCTGGTGTACACCTAGGTCATCTGGGTCATGTGATCACTCTGTGTCTGACTTTTTGAGCTCTGTTTTCCGTAGCATTATCCATTCTCCATTCCCATAGGTGTGAGCGTGCTGGTTTCTCCACGTTCTCACCAATGCTTATTTTATTTCTTTGATTGTTGCCATCCTGGTAAGCGGAAAGGGGGTCTCTCATTTGATTTGCATTTCTCTAATGACTGATGGCAAAACATACCCTTTCATGTGCTTATCAGCCACTTGAGTATCATTTTTGGAGAAACGTCTATTCAAATTCTTCTCCCTTTATCTTTGGTGGGGTACTGGGGATTGAACTTAGGGGCACTCGACCACTGGGCCACATCCCCAGCCCTATTTTGTATTTTATTTAGAGACAGGGTCTCACTGAGTTGCTTAGCACTTTGCTTTTGCTGAGGCTGGCTTTCAACTCGCGATCCTCAGAATCTAGCAGTGGCTTCCATCACACTTAGGGGAAAAGAAAACAAAGAAAACCCTGAACCCACAGGCCCCGCTCCCTCTGCAGCCTCATCCTCTGTCCTTCCCTCGTGCTCCACCGGGGCTACACAGCTGCACCTGGCTCACGTCCACCTCAGGGCTCTCTGCCTAGAATGACCCAGTCCTCCCCCAGCTCCCTGTCCTCAGCTTGCTCCAACCTGCTAGGACCTGGCCCTGAGGTAGCCCTCCCTGACCACCCCCTGGGAAGTGGTCCTCTCCAGCCTCCACCTTCACCACTTGACCTCTGTGCTGCTTATTGTCCACAACCACGATACCCTCCCCGTGTCGGCTTAGCTATTGTTGTTCTAGGATTTGTCTTGTTCTCTGCTGAATATCCAGTGCCGAAAATGATGTGCACACATAGTAGTCAGTCAATAAATATTTGCTGAGTGAATTGTTAACATTTTGCTAAATCTCTTTCTAGTCTCATCCATCTTTTCTTTTTACTGATTTATTTAATATAATTATATTTATTATGTATAGTGTGATCCATCTAATTTTGCATCTCAATTTTTAAAATTTTACTATTATACATGAAATACTTTAGGTTATCAACTCTTTTTTTTTTTTTTTTTTTTTTTTTTTTTTGGTACTAGGGATTGAACTCAGGGGCACTCGACCACTGGGCCACATCCCCAGCCTTTTTTTTGTATTTTATTAGAGACAGGGTCTCACTGAGTTGCTAAGTGCCTCGCCATTGCTGAGGCTGGCTTTGAACTCATGATCCTCCTGCCTCAGCCTCCCAAGTGCTGGAATTACAGGCGTGCGCCACGGCGCCCGGCTGGTTATCAACTCTTTTTTTTTTTTTTTTTTTTTTTTTTTTATTTATTTATTTACTTTAGTTGTACACAATGGAATGCATTTATGTTTACGTGGTGCTGAGGATTGAACCCAGGCCGCGCACGTGCGAGGCGAGCGCTCTACCGCTGAGCCACCACCCCAGCTCCATGGTTATCAACTCTTAATAGACTTTTTTTTCCCCCTATTACTGGGGATGGAACCCTAGGCAAGCACTCTACCTCTAAACATTTTTAAAATCTGATTTTAGGTGTTGATGAACCTTTCTCTCTCTTTTTTTTTTTTTTTTTTTTTTTTGGTACTGGGGATCGAACTCAGGGGCACTTGACCACTGGGCCACATCCCCACCCCTTTTTTTTTTTTTTTTTTTTTTGTATTTTATTAGAGACAGGGTCTCACTGAGTTGCTAAGTGCCTCACCATTGCTGAGGCTGGCTTTGAACTTGCGATCCTCCTGCCTCAGCCTCCCAAGTGCTGGGATAACAGGCGTGCGCCACCGCGCCCGGCCCTGATGAACCTTTCTTTTATGCATTTATTTATATGTGGTGTTGAGAATTGAACCCAGTGGCTCACACATGCTAGGCAAGCACTCTACCACTGAGCCCCAGCCCCCGTAAACATTTTTTTTTTTTTTTTGGTACTGGGGATTGAACTCAGGGGCACTCGATCCACTGGGCCACATCCCCAGCCTTTTTTTTGTATTTTATTAGAGACAGGGTCTCACTGAGTTGCTAAGTGCCTCGCCATTGCTGAGGCTGGCTTTGAACTCATGATCCTCCTGCCTCAGCCTCCCAAGTGCTGGAATTACAGGCGTGCGCCACGGCGCCCGGCTGGTTATCAACTCTTTTTTTTTTTTTTTTTTTTTTTATTTATTTATTTACTTTAGTTGTACACAATGGAATGCATTTATGTTTACGTGGTGCTGAGGATTGAACCCAGGCCGCGCACGTGCGAGGCGAGCGCTCTGCCGCTGAGCCACCACCCCAGCTCCATGGTTATCAACTCTTAATAGACTTTTTTTTCCCCCTATTACTGGGGATGGAACCCTAGGCAAGCACTCTACCTCTAAACATTTTTAAAAATCTGATTTTAGGTGTTGATGAACCTTTCTCTCTCTTTTTTTTTTTTTTTTTTTTTTTTTTTTGGTACTGGGGATCGAACTCAGGGGCACTTGACCACTGGGCCACATCCCCACCCCTTTTTTTTTTTTTTTTTTTTTTTTTTTGTATTTTATTAGAGACAGGGTCCTCACTGAGTTGCTAAGTGCCTCACCATTGCTGAGGCTGGCTTTGAACTTGCGATCCTCCTGCCTCAGCCTCCCAAGTGCTGGGATTACAGGCGTGCGCCACCGCGCGCCCGGCCCTGATGAACCTTTCTTTTATGCATTTATTTATATGTGGTGCTGAGAATTGAACCCAGTGGCTCACACATGCTAGGCAAGCACTCTACCACTGAGCCCCAGCCCCCCGTAAACATTTTTTTTTTTTTTTTGGTACTGGGGATTGAACTCAGGGGCACTCATCCACTGGGCCACATCCCCAGCCCGTTTTTTGTATTTTATTAGAGACAGGGTCTCACTGAGTTGCTAAGTGCCTCGCCATTGCTGAGGCTGGCTTTGAACTTGCGATCCTCCTGCCTCAGCCTCCCAAAGTGCTGGGATTACAGGCGTGCGCCACCGTGCCCGGCTTCCCTGTAAACATTTTAATAGTGGTCTGAAACTCCTTTGGGTAGAGATATCAGCATCTTCTCCTTAAGCATTTAGCCTATCCTGAAATATTTGCTGTGTTTGGTGACTGTCTCTGCAGCAGACATCTTACTTTCTAAAAGTTTTCTCTTTACTTTGGTTATTTCCTTAGGCTGCACCTTAAAGTTGGAGTTCTGGGATGGGAGAATGGGAATGCCTTCATGTTTCTTAATACGTGCTATAAAAATGGCGGTATGTGGGCTGGGGCTGGGGCTCAGCGGTAGAGCACTCGCCTAGCACGCGCAAGGCCCTGGGTTCGATCCTCAGCACTATGTAAAAATAAATAAAGTATTGTGTCCAAATACAACTAAAAAATAAATATTAAAAAAATGGTAGTAAGCTTCATCTTTCCCTCTTTCTTCCCCCCTCAGTCTCACCCTGCCTGCAGAATCCCCGAGCCGAGTACAAACCTCTTCAACATCTACGGGAAGAGCCCCCTGATCGTCTACTTCCTCCACCGCTACCTCACCCTGCGGCAGGCTGGCCAGGACGTGCTGGTAGTGAGGAGGGAAAATACCACAGTCATCCCATATCCTTGTGGCTGTAGGCAGGACACAGATTGCTCCAGGTCCACTGCCTCTTCCAAGAAGCAGTGGTCAGCAAGAGGCACCCAGGCTTTCGCGCAGAGCCTGGCACAAAGTGTGTGCTGGTCAGGGTTAGCTGCGGACAGGAGCCTCAGGCTCAGGGTTCTCCTCACCCTAATTCCAGGTCTGGAGCTGCCTCCTGAGCTGGAGGGGTGACCCTGAGCTGGAGGGGCGTCCCTGAGCTGGCAGGGCGACCCTGAGCAGGCTGAACTTCCCTGTGTGCAAAATCTTCCTTTTTCCTGTTTACCAGAAGGAATAGGCTGACAGTCCCTATTTTCGGAAGCTTAGTTTAGGAAGCTCAGTGCCTTAATCCACTCATTCCTAAACTAAGGACATTTATACCAAACTAATAGTGTCCCGATTAAGTGGCACATGGGCGGGGCGCGGTGGTGCACACCTGTAATCCCAGTGCTTTGGGAGGCTGAGGCAGGAGGATCGCGAGTTCAAAGCCAGCCTCAGCAATGGCGAGGCACTTAGCAACTCAGTGAGACCCTGTCTCTAAATTAAAAATACAAAAAAGGGCTGGGGATGTGGCCCAGTGGTGCCCCTGAGTTTAATCCCCGGTACCAAAAAAAAAAAAAAAAAAAAGTGGCACATGGGCTGTTTAGAATTGGTTCCAGAGACCAGGACTGTTGGGACCAATAGACCTGTCATTCCAAGCAGAACCCATGTTCTGATCCCCGTGGTAAACTGCCGAGACTCAGCACCCCATCACATGCCATACCCATTTTCTTGAGATCTGAGATTTTTACCAAATCTTTAGGATAAATAGCAAAAGCAATTTGTTGGTGGCCTTGGGAAAAGGGTGTGTGTGTTAGATGAAACCCTCACACAGACACCAAAATTGCTGATCAGTACAGCTGGTCCTAAGTTAGTAACCATCATCGTTATTATCATCTAAAGTGGGTATTATTATCCCTATTTTACAGCATAGGAAATGGAGACATAGAGGATGACATATCTTGTCTGAGGCTTGTGACAAGCACAGCTGAGATTCTGTCCAATCAAGAAGTGGTGGAGCCCTGTAATCCCAGCGACTCGGGAGGCACAGACAGGAGAATCACGAGTTCAAAGCCAGCCTCAGCAAAAAGCAAGGCATTAGGCAACTCAAAGAGACCCTGTCTCTAAATAAAATACAAAATAGGGCTGGGGGTGTGGCTCAGCAGGAGAGTGACTGAGCATGCTGGATGCCTTGGCTCCCATCCCCAGCACGGCCCCCATAACAAAAAGAAGAAGGGATGGAGGGGGGCTGGGGTGAAGCCCTGGGTTTAATCCCCAATATCACAGAAAAGAGTGGGGCTAGAGGGCGTGTGGAGCAGAGAGACACAGGAGGTGGAGCATGAGGCCTTGGCCTAGGGAGAGGAGGGCCGAGCCCTTCCTGTCCACCACATGAGCACACTGAGGATCCCAGGTGGCCTAAAGAAGTGCTGCCCACCCCCTTCCTTCAGCAGGGCAGAGGAGGACCGTGCTCGGGGAGATCTGAGGCCAGCCTCTTCCTTCCCGTGCATACCATGGCCACAGGTCTGCTCCACTCCAGGTATCTTGCCCAGAACCCCAGGGCGTTTCCCTGGCCCTGCCCTCCCAGCTGCCCCACCCCACGCACTGGGCTCAGATCTCTAAACAGGCAAGAAGCAAACCCAGTCCAGCAGCACGGAGTCTTCCTTGACAATAAAAACCACTGAGTCCACCCCATCATACGCCGATGTCATCAACTTGACCCTGAAAAACATGAAGTTGCGAAAGGAAAAACTCAGCAAGCTGATCGAGTTGCATGTGAAGGAATGGGAATATTTCAGTAGTTACCTGAGGGAACTGCAGGACAACTTCCTGAGGTATGGGAGGGGCTTCTGGGAAGCCCTGGGTCCAGCCCTGGTCCATTGCAGCAGGTCGTGTTTCACTGGGGGCGGCTAGCTCTCTCCGCAGCTTCAGCAGCCTCTGCCCTCTGTGGTAGAATAAAACTCCTCAACTACAGAGACCTGGCCTTGACTTTAAAAAGTATTTTTCTTAGGGCCGGTGTGGTGGCCCATGCCTGTAATCCCAGCAACTCTGGAGGCTGAGGCAGGAGGATCGCAAATTCAAAGCCAGCCTCAGCAATGGCGAGGCGCTAAGCAACTCGGTGAGACCCTGTCTCTAAATGAATGTTCAGCCTGAATGTTCATCAGAAGATGGTTTGCGCAGGGCACGGTGGCACTCACCTGTAACCCCAGTGGCCCAGAGGCTGAGGCAGGAGGCAAAACTTTTGAGCATCACTTTGTTAATACAATGCACACTGAGGTTCATGCTGAGCGACACCTTATGCAACAAAAAGCAGAAGTAGTTAACCATGCAGTTGCCGACACAGACTCACAAAGTTTCTCCTGACTTAAAAAAAATAAATAAAAAAAAATCAACTATGAGGCCAGGTCCAGGGGTGTACACCTGTAATCCCAGCGACTTGGGAGCCTGAGGTAGGAGGATCATGAGTTCAAAGCCAGCCTCAGCAACTTAGCAAGGCCTTAAACAACTCAGACCCTGTCTCTAAATATACATATAAAAAAGGGCTGGGGATGTGGCTCAGTGATGACGTGCCCCTGGGTTCAATTCCCGGTCTCAAAAAAAAAAAAAAAAGATGAAGAAGACAAAGATGACTCATTAAATCAACTATCTGGTGTCCATACTCAGAAAAATGCCCATCTTCTTTTGGAGGGGGTTGCTCCTAAGCCCTGGTGAAGGGGAGAGAGTAGATATGTCGGAGGGGAGGAGAAAGGAGAAGACAGACGTGGTGCTGCTCCTTTGGGCTCACCTTCTGCCTCCTACCTCGTTCTCTGTGCTTTGTTTCTTTATAACTCACTCATCGTCACAACAGCCATCTTCTGAGCCCAGGCCTTATGGCTGGTTTAGATGTCTGCTTCTCTCAAGAGCCGTAACAATCCTGGATGGTGGGCTCTGTGGAAGGGCAGATGCCAGGGTTGGAATGTGCGGTCTTTAACTTACTGGCCCTGTGGCCTTGGGACAGTTACATAGATTGCTGAGCCTCAATCCATTTGTTGATTAAGTGAAAGTAGTATTTCCTACTTTGTATTGGCCAAATAAAATAAGGCATGTCAAACTATATCATAGTACCAGGTCCATAGATAGATTGCACCCATTAAAATTAAGTTTGGCGGGCTGGGATTGTGGCTCAGCAGTAAAGCACTCGCCTAGCATGTGTGCGGCCTGGGTTCGATCCTCAGCACCACATACAAATAAACGCATTGTGTACAACTAAAGCAAATAAATAAATATTAAAAAAAAAAATTAAGTTTGGCTTAGAGTGACAAAAACTCAGTGACTGGAGATACATTTTTCCCCCTCTCATTTACAAGGAGATAGAGCAGTTTATAGTGTCAGAGATCAAGCTTATTTTGTTATTGCTCTGCTGACCTCATAATTCAATCTGTGGTCCAATATGGCTGCTCTAGCTCCAGCCATCAGGTCCATATTCCAGCCAGTTGGAAGGAAGATTAATCCAAATAAATGTATTCTTCCTGAAAATTACAAATAACCCTTCCATTTTCATTCAGTTGGCCAGAACTTAAATCTGTTGGCCATTTTTTGCTGTGGTGTTAAAAAGGCAAAAATAATTTAGTGTTAATATTAAATTCATGTAGAATATTCAAGATTAAGGCCACAGCTTATATATTTCAGAAACATATAAGGGCAATTTTATTTAATGAAGACATTTATCAGGTTGATTTTTATAGTAGATTTTTTTTTTTTTTTTTTGGTACTGGGTATTGAACCCAGGAGCACTTAGCCACTGAGCCACATCTCCAGCCCTCTTTATATTTTTATTTTGAGACAGGGCCTCACTAAATTGCTTAGGGCCTCACTAAGTTACTGAAGCTGGCCTCATCATCCTCCTGCCTCAGGCTCCCAAGTCGCTGGGATTACAGGCTGTGCCACCATGCCTGGCTTTATTTAGTAGATTTTTTTAAAGTCGGGTAAAACTTTGTGAGTTTATGTCAGCAACTGCATCGTTAACTACTTCTGCTTTTTGTTGGATAAGGTGTTGCTCAGCATAAAGCTCAGTGTACTTTGTATTAATAAAGTGATGCTCAAAGCTATGCCTGCAGATACACAGGGGTCACCTTAAAATACATCTGTGTCATTAGACATCAGGGTGCAGTCACCCTTGGGAAAGCAGAGTCCTGGGAGGAGGGGCAGGAGGGAGCCTCGGGGGCTCAGTTGGTAGAGCGTTTGCCTCCCATGCACAGGGCCCTGGGTTCAACCCCCAGCACCACACACACACACACACACACACACACACACACACAAGGTCAGCTGATATGGGCACGGTGGTGCACACCTGTAATCCCTGCAGCTTGCGAGGCTGAGGCAGGAGGATCGAAAGTTCAAACCCGGACTCAGCAACTTAGCAAGACCCATCTCTAGATTAAATATAAAAAAAGGGCTGAGGGGCTGGGGTTGTGGCTCAGCAGTAGAGCGCTCGCCTAGCACGTGCGCAACCCGGGTTCGATTCTCAGTACCACGTAAAAATAAAAACGCATTGTGTACAACTAAAGCAAATAAATAAATATTAAAAAAAAAAAAAAAGGGCTGGGGCTGGGGCTCAGTGGTTAAGTGACCTTGGGTTCAATCCCTGGTACCACACACACACACACACACACACACACACACACACACACACACACACAAGCCAACTGCTGCGCTGTCCAACTCAGCATTCCCATCATGGACCCCAAGCTTATGTGAACACTCTGCTGGAAAGCTCCTGTTCACAGCAGCGGCAGCCAACCTTTACCGAGTACTTCCTGTGAACCAGAAACTGTGTTAAGCATTTGACCTATGGTAACAGTAGGTTCTGGTATCATCATGTTGAACGCACCAAAACAGAGAGGTTAAATAATTTACCTAAAGTCACCCAGCAAGTGGCAGAGCCCCAGCTAGAATTCAGCATGCCTTCAAAGCTAGCTCACACCTTCGTCTTCTCTCAGATCACAAATGCCTCTCCAGTCGCTGTGATCGGAGTCTATGGTCCTTGAGTGCTGGACACCACTTCTTCCCCTGTGGTGCCCTGGAGTCTGTATCCATGACTGAGTCACTCTGTGGGCTCAACTCGGTTTCAGCCAATGTTCCCAGCAGGCTAATGAGCTTGTAAATATTTGCCCAAAGACCACACTGACTGTTTCATCCTTGTCCATATGTGTTGTTATCTCCCCGCCCCCCAGAGATGTGGCAAACATGGATAAAAAAGACGCAGATAAAAAAAGGGCCAACTCCGCCTTCCTCCCGCCCTTGCCCGGCTACTACATTGAAGAACCGCCCAAAAGGAAATTCAGAGGCAGCGTTTTCAAGGAAGATGCATTTGTTTTAAGGTTTGTTCAAACAAAAACTGTGGGGAAAGTGCAGGAATTCTCAGTGAGGGAGAGAGCACATGAAAATTTACCTGCTTTTATGTATTATTCACTCAAGATAATTTTTTTTTTTTTTTTTTTTGGTAGTAGTAGGGATGGTAAAAGCTACCAATGATTTTGCATTTCTATGTCAAGCACTGGGCTATTTACTTTATGAACTGTTTTCTTTTTCTTTTTTCCTGCACTGGGGATGGAATCCAGCTGTGTTCTAGGACACCAGCCTTTTTATTTTTTATTTTGAGACAGGATCTTGTTCAATTGCTGAGGCTGGCCTCAAACATGATCCTCCTGCCTCAGCCTCCTGAATTGCTGGGATTACAGGTATGCACTGCTGTGCCTGGCTATGTACCTTATGAACTGAGTGGATCAGAGCTCTTTGGTTGCAAATGCCAGGAAGCCAGCTCCAAGTGGCCAACACAGCATATTCCACCCACAGCTCCATGATATTTTCAGACTCTCCCTCCTCGACTCTCTCCACCCTCCTCCCCTCTGTGTGTGACTTCTTTTTCAAGCTGCCTGTGTCAGGCACTAGGCCCCTGACAGCCCTAAGCCTACCTCCTGGCATTGCCTGGCCCACAGAGAGGAGAGCGTCCTCTGACCTCACAGGCCAAGCTTCACTGAGGTCTGGTGGCCCTGTGCGGGTCATGGCCCTGCACATCCTGTCTGGACCAACACCCTTTCAAAGCAGTGCTACAATTAGCCAGGCCTCTGTCCCTGTGACCGAGGGTGCAGCACACAGTCAATGACATGGGGTAGAATGGGCCACGGAGACAACATGCCCATTTTATTTTATTTATAGCTCCTCAAAATACTACCTGATACCATCACCCCCATTTTACTGAATAAGAAATTGAGGCACAGAGAAGCCAAGAAAACCTTCAGGGAGGACCTGCCATGCCAGGCCCCAAGGGTACAAAGACATAAATAAGTTTGAGTCCTTGATCTCAGGGGCTCCCATTCCAGAAGGGGACGCAAAGCTGAGAATAGATAACATGCAGTAAAAGGCGCAAGTCCCCAGAAGTCCCTGCTCCTCTGCACAGAGTGGTCCACCGCGGTTCTTTGCTTCTCGGGCTGGCCCAGGGGGCAGTTTGAAGAGCTCACCCGGGGGTCTGGAGGGACTCAGGGAATGAGGGGCAGCAGGAGGCATTACAGGCCACACCCTCTGGAGTCCCACTATCCCGGAGCCCCTTCCAAGAGTTCTAATAGGAGCAGCAGCCAGATCAACATTTTATTTTTGTCAAATAAACACAATCAGGTGGAGTCTAAAAACCAAGCCACACTGTGACGCCTCTGAGGCCCAACAGCAGCCCCTGTCCTCCTCTCCCTGCCACCCCCCTGCCATAATTTACACTCCTTGGCTTTTTTTGTGGAATATACCTGTTATCCTGAATATTGTGCTTACACATGTATTTTGCGATTTCCCTTTTCATTTTAGACATTATCTCTAGATAATGTTTTTCTAGATTGCTAAAAGGGGCTGTGGCTCAGTGGCAGAGCACTTGCCTCGCATGTGTGAGGCACTGGGTTTCATCCTCAGCACCACATAAAAATAAATAAAGATACTGTGTGTTCATCTACAACTAAAAAATATTAAAAAAAAAAACCCAAGCAATGTTATTTTCCATATTCTCGAACGTATCCTATATTCCACAAATTTATTCCTTATTTCAGCTGGTCACACAGTTGTCTCTCTCAGGTCCCTGACCTCTTCCAGGCTGGCCTGTGGGTGCAGGTGATCTCTCAGCTGACCTCTTGGGACTTTTCTCTCCATTGCATGCCACTTCCCTTTGTCACTTTGACCTGCTTGGAGTCACTGTCTGAGGTCACATGTCTGTCTAGTAGCTCCTGAAGAAAAAATATGTAGGAAATTTTCCAAGTCTCCCAAGTCCAATATGTGTTTTTTTTTTCTTAATTAATGATTGTTAACTATCTTGCTGGGAATAAAATTCTAAAATACAAGTCTACTTGCCACAGAATTTTGACCTTTCTTCCCACCTCCTACTTTTGCTATTGAGAAGTCTGATGCCATTCTGATTCCAGTGGATTTTATGTCACCTCCCTGCCCGCAGAGGGAGCTTCTATCCCTAACATGGTGAGGTTTCACAGTGACAACACCCGGCATGAACTTCTTTCTTTGTTTCCGTGGGGCTGGGAGACTTATCATTCTGGAAGGTTGTGTCCTTCAAGTCTGTGAAATTTTCTTTTATTATTTCTTTGATAGTTTCCTTCTCTTTGTTTTCCTAGTTCTATTTTTCTGGAACTAAACAGTACCCTTGGGATGGGTTCTGAAGTACTTCTCTTCTATTTTTTTGGAGAAGCTTGAAAATTGGTCTTAATTCGTCTTTAGTAGATAGAATTCACCAGTGAAGCCATATGATCCTGGACTTCTCTTTTTTGGAAGGTTTTTGTTACCAGTTCAATCCTCTTTCTTATAAGTCTATGCAGAATTTTTATTTTTTTCTTGAGTCACTTTTAGTAGTTCGTATATTTCTAGGTAATTTTCCATTTTGTGTGAGTTTGCTTATTAACACTCATATTCTCTTATAAACTCATTTATTTTTGTATGATCAGGGTAATGTTCTCCTTTTTATTTCTGAATTTTCTTATTCCTTCTCCTCCTCCTCTTTTTTGTACTCAGTTGAACCAAAGGTTTGTTAATTCTGTTGATCTTTGAAAATAACTAACATTTTGTTTCATTGACCCTATTTTTTTGAGGGGTGGGTAGCAGGGATTGAACTCAGGGGCACTCAACCACTGAGTCACCTCCCCAGCCCTATTTTGTATTTTTATTTAGAGATAGGGTCTCACTGAGTTGCTTAAGTCCTCGATAAGTTGCTGAGACTGGCTTCGAACTCACAATCCTCCTGCCTCAGCCTCCTGAGCTGCTGGGATTACTGGCATGCACCACAGCGCCCAGCTCATTGACCCTATTTTTAAAATTCTCTATTCACCTTCTTGGCGCTACTCCTTATCAGCTCCTTTCTTCTGGTAGCTTTGGGTTTAGTTTGCTCTTCTTTTGTAGGTCCTCAAATGAAGTGTTGATTTGAGATCTCTTTTCTTCACAAAATGTAGCTATAAATTTCCCTCTGAGCCGGGCGCGGTGGCGCACACCTGTAATCCCAGCACTTTGGGAGGCTGAGGCAGGAGGATAGCGAGTTCAAAGCCAGCCTCAGCAATGGTGAGGCACTTAGCAACTCAGTGAGACCCTGTCTCTAATAAAATACAAAAAAGGGCTGGGGATGTGGCCCAGTGGTCAAGTGCCCCTGAGTTCAATCCCCGGTACCAAAAAAAAAAAAAAAAAAAAAAAAAAAAAATTTCCCTCTGAGCACTGCTTTTGCTGTATCCCATAAGTTGTGTTGTTTTCATCTCAAAATACTTTTAAATTTATTTTGTGATTGCTCTTTTGAGTTGCAGCATATTCTTTAGAAATAAGGCCAGTGAGCCTAACCAGAAGAAGAGCAGTGCTTTTGTCAACTACTAAAGGAAGGCATTCAGGGTTGCTCTGGGACCAGTCCCCATCCTGTAGCCCAGCAAGTAACATTCTGAAGATTCACATCGGGAGCTGCGGGGTGGATGGAGAGTGGCATCAGAAAGCAGTCCCGGTGTTCAGCTGCACCAGTGCAGTGTCACCGCCAATAGGTGCAGGACCCAGCCCCTGGCTGTGACTGCTGCAGCATTTCCATCCCTGTAGAAAGATACCCCCTGCCCATCTGCAGTCAGCCTCTCTCACTGCCTCCTTTCCAAGGACCCTCCCAGAGACACCAGGTAACATCACCACTTCGTTTCAGTGGCCATCCGTCAGTCCCGTGGTGATAGGGGTAAGGGAGGTTGGAAAAGTAGGGTTCTGTTGTTGTTGTTGTTGTTCTTTTAGTGTTTTTAGCTTTTAAAAAAATCTGGATCCGTTGCCATCTCAAACAAAACTGCCTTGTTTGCTGAAGAAAAGAGAAGCTGGTGCATGCCTATGATCCCAGTTACTTTGGGAGGCCCAGGCAGGAGGATCACAAATTCAAGGCCAGCCTGAGCAACTTAGCAACACTGTGTCTCAACATAAAGTTTAAAATGACTGAATATGTGGCTCAGTGGTAGAGCACCTCTGGTTCAATCTGTAGTACCACAAAACAGAAGAGAAAAGAAAGAGAAAGAGGAGTATGGACAGTGGGTTGGTAACTGTCTTCATCACCGGTAGATGGTATTATACTGTCCGTTGTTGTTGTTGTTGTTGTTGTTGTTGTTTTTGTGCTGGGGATTGAACTCAGGGGCACTAGACCACTGGGCCACATCCCCACCCCTTTTTTGTATTTTATTAGAGACAGGGTCTCACTGAGTTGTTAAGTGCCTCACCATTGCTGAGGCTGGCTTTGAACTCATGATCCTCCTGCCTCAGCCTCCCAAGTGCTGGGATTACAGATGTGCGCCACTGCGCCCAGCTATACTGTCCGTTTTTTAGATGAAGAAGAAATCAAAACTTAACAGCATTGAAAATTTTGCCCAAGGAAACCTTCCAGTCCTAAACCTTCCAATTTTGTTTTTCCTCTGAATTGATCAAAGGCCACAATTTTTTCTTTATTAGAGCAGGTTAGCTTGAGTCAAGGCATCTTACAAAATTGGCAAGTAGATCATTAAGAACAGACTTTCAGGGCTTGGACTGTGGCTCAGCAGTAGTGCACTTGCCTGGCATGTGTGAGGCACTGGGTTTGATCCTCAGTACCACATATAAATAAATAAAATAAAGAACTATAAATAAATGAAATAAAGATCTATCAACAACTAAGGAAAAAAAAAAAAAAAAAAGAACAGATTTCTACCACCCATTTTAGATTCTCAGAAACAGAGACAAGTCAACTCAGTCTAATTCATCAGTATCATTGCTCTTCCCTCCAACTTGACCACCCTTCAGCCATTCCTTCACCTCACCCTAACCCAGCTGAGCCACCCCCTCCTCCAGGAAGTCCCCTGACCGCTCTGCTTGGTGGCCCATTACGTGCCCTGTGCTCTCCTGATCACAGGCTAGAGAAATGTTGGGCTCTAGTCATAGATTTGCTTGTCCACCTCTGGGTCAGGAACCTGTCCTTGAGGTCAGGAACCTCGTCCTGGATGCCCCTGTCTTTCCCAGCCTAGGCCAAGGCCTGGCACTCCTAGAAGCAGGACGAAGGGCACTGGGTGTTGCTCGGATCAGCTTCAGTTACTTTCTTTTGCTGCCATCATTGACGGATCTTCAGACTTTTTCTCTCAACGCCTAACAAGATTCTAGTGAACCCTTTGGAGAAATCACAGTGAATTTCTGAACCAGTTTTTGTTGATGTCTTGTTTTCCCACAGGAGGGAAAGAGAGGAGCAGCTGAAGTTGATCCACTCTCCTCTCTTATTTCCAAGCCCTGAGGACCCGTGTCCCCTGGAAGTAGGAAATCCCTACAGCGTCCAAGACATTTCTGCTAACAGGTGGGTTGGGACATGAGAAAAAAGAATCTGTGCCCAGAGACTGAGAAGTAGAAAGCTCCCTTCCCTCCACAGGGGAGGCTCCATTATTTTTTATTTTATTTATTTATTTATTATTATTATTTTTTTTGTACCAGGGATTGAACTCAGGGGCACTGGACCACTGGGCCACATCCCCAGCCCTTTTTTGTATTTTATTAGAGACAGGGTCTCACTGAGTTGCTAAGTGCCTCGCCATTGCTGAGGCTGGCTTGACCCTGGGTTCAACCTCCAGCACCACAAAAACCAACAGCCACATGGTGTGCGATAACAGCATGTTCATCAGTGGCTTACCCAGCACAGGGCATTAAGCTGAGCACGGTGCTAACATACCTGGTGTGACCTGGTGTGACCTGGTGTGACCTGTGGGAGGGGAACCTCTCATGAGGCAGGTGTCATCCACGGCACTTCCCACAGCACAAACCCAGGTGGAGAGGGTCTTGCAGGTTCCCTGCTATAGACCGTGGGGACTAGGGGCTGGACCAGGGACTGGTGGCAGGAAGGCAGGTGTGTGAACAAGTGAAATGCCAAGGACAGGAGGCGCTG
Organism: Tamias sibiricus; assembly: GCA_025594165.1. Lineage (NCBI taxonomy): Eukaryota > Metazoa > Chordata > Mammalia > Rodentia > Sciuridae > Tamias > Tamias sibiricus. Next base: position 168,416,496 of record CM046661.1, on the reverse strand, counting down.
CTGGGCAGCCGGGAACAGGAGGCCTAGGAGCCACCCAGGAGCTACCGAAGAAGTGTCGCCGGCCCTGAGTCTAGAACAGTGGGAAGGTGTGGGCCAGGCTGGAGGAGGGTGTGAGGGAAGGGGCTGGCGGCTCAGCTGGCAGAGCAGGGCAGGGAGCCGCACAGGAGGCGGCCAGCGACCATGTGCGGAGCTGCGGGGGGAGGTGGGGGATGGCCCTGAGGGGTTTCCACAGAGCACTTCATTTTCCAAGTTGTGGGGAGCCTCTGAAAGGAGATAAACAGGGGAATCACCTGGTCAGATTTGGCTTTTTTTTTTTTTTGTTATTGTTACTGGGGATTGAATCCAGGGGCATTTAACCACTGAGTCACATGCCCAGCCCTTATTATTATTATTATTTTGAGGCAGGGTCTCACTGAATTGCTTAGGGCCTCACTAACTTGCTAAAGCTGGCTTTGAACTTGCGATCCTCCCATCTTAGCCTCCTGAGTCCCTGGGACAGATTTGGCTTTTTGAAAGTCCTGAAGGTAGCTGGGCATAGTGGCGCACACCTACGACCCCAGCCCCTCAGGAGGCGGAGGCAGGAGGATTGCTAGCCTTGGCAATTTAGCAAAGCCCTAAGCAGCTTGGCAAGGCCCTGTCTCTAAAAAATTTAAAAAGCCAGGGATGTGGCCCAGTGGTTAAGTGCCTCTGGGTTCAATACCTGGAACTCTCCCCTCTCCCCACCAAAAAAGGCTCCTGAAGGTAGAAGGGAGTTCATATGTATGTTTTGGGAACTTGTAAAGTCTCCCACAGATATTTACCTTCACTGGATACCTAGTCTGTGTCTCTCAATCAGGAATCCTCAGGCTTTCTTGCTCCTGTGTCCCTCAGTCCCTAGTAATATATTAATTTTTAAGAGCGCATATACAGGGGCTGGGGTTGCGGCTCATCGGTAGAGCACTCGCCTAGCACATGTGCGGCCCGGGTTCGAGCCTCAGCACCACGTAAAAATAAACACATTGTGTACAACTAAAGCAAATAAATAAATATCTTTTAAAATCCCCAGGTGGAGAGAGAGAGAGAGAGAGAGGAAGGAGAGAGGAGAGAGAGAGAGAGCATATACATGGGCTGGGATTGTAGTTTAGTGGTAGAGCACTTGCCTAGCACGAGTGAGGTACTGGGTTAGATCCTCAGCACCACATTTAAAAAAAAAAAAGTATTGTGTCCATCTATAACTAAAAAAAATTACAAAGGAGAACATATACATGTATTTCTGTACTGATATACTCTGTATACTATACTATAAAACACAGAAATGTAGAAATTTAAAAGGATGATATAAAAATAGGCAAGGAAAAGGTTCAGTTTCTTTCCCCCCGACGACTCAATGGCTCCACCTTGTGGTGGAAACGGCTGCTCTGCCTGAGCCCCGGGTAAAACAAGCAGGTCAAGGGCTCTCGTTTGGATTCCCCCACAGAAAAGGTGGAGCGGTGGAAGGAGCTTTGACTCTGAAAGGATCTGAGGCTTGACTCCCTGCCCCATCCTTTATTAGCCCCACGACTTCAGGACAAATTTTCTAAATTTTTTGTTTGGACTTGTTTCCTGCGGATGGTCTTTAGGTGTAAAGAATCTAAACTGTATAGAGTCCTGCAAAGGACTGGCAATAATAAGCATTATATTATTGTTTTTATTTTTCTGGTCTTTGCAAAGCCTCTTATGTCCCTTCTTCCAGGATTCCGGGGGCCTGTGCGGTTGAGGGTCCCGGCCAGGACTCTGTGGTTCTCTGGGCCCAGGAACCATTGGCCTGGTCTCCTCCCAGGGCAGAGCTTGCTACCCACCCACTGCTGGGCCCAGAAAGGTGAAGCATCAGAAGGTGCACAAACTCTCACCCACAGAGAAGAGCCCTCCAAGCTCCCAGGGCTTGACATTTAGACGAGGCACAGAATATATCCAAAAATGTCCCTCTAGACACCTTTCAGAAGTCACTGAGGACTGGTAACCCAGACCTTTTGTAGGAAGTTAGAGACAAGCAGGTCTGCTCTTCCCCCGGTGAATACTGGAAGGGAAACTGAAGGGAAGTGACCTTTGCCCTGTGTTGGGCACATTGCCTAGGCTGAGCTGCTGAACTCTCAGAAGGGGCCTGGGAGGCGAGTTTGTCTTCCTGCGTTTCAGGGGGTCTGAGGCATGCTGTGGTCCAGAGCCAGGCTCCTCACAGGTCTCCCAGCATCAAGAGAGGTCTTTCCAAAATGCACATCTCAGCCTGGGGCAGTGGGGCACACCGCAGCCCCCCCGCCACTGGGAAGGTTGAGGCAGGAGGATCGCTGGAGCCCAGTTCAGAACCAGACCCTGAGACCCCCTCTCTCAAAAACAAAAACAAACCAAAACCCACATCTAATCCCACTATTCCTCTACTTAAAACCCAGTTTGTCCTCATTCCTCTCAGGACCCTAATGACAAGATCCACACTCTTCCCATGGTGGCGGCTGCTCTCCTCTCCTTCCTCGCCTCAGCTGTCTCCTGTGTCTCCTTCCCGCCTGCAGCTCCTGCTTCTTCAGAGAGTAGCTGAGGTCTCCTCCCAGGTGACCTTCCCTGTCGCGTGTTAGACCTCCCTGAGCTCCCAGGATTCCTTGCTCCTTCCTCTCCCTTGAGTGAGTTCCAGTCACTTGTCACTGGCTGACTCCTTCCTGGTGCTGGAAGCCCAGCTCAGGTGTCACCTCCTCCAGGAAGCCTTCCCAAATGCCTCCTGTGTGTTCTGCATTTCCCACACTTGCCCCACAGAATGTGTCTGACTCAAGTCATAGAGTTGTCTATCACCTCTCTATATAGTGAGTCTCTCAACCTCAGGGACTTTGTCTTGTCCCAGGTCGAGTCCCCAATGCCCACTTTTGTGGCTGGCACCCGGAGGGATCCAGGAATTCTTTTTTTTTTTTTTTTTTTTTTTTGTACTGGGGATTGAATTCAGGGGCACTCGACCACTGGGCCACATCCCCAGCCCTTTTTTGTATTTTATTAGAGACAGGGTCTCACTGAATTGCTAAGTGCCTCGCCATTGCTGAGGGGGGCTTTGAACTCTCGATCCTCTGCGCCCGCCCAGCTGCAGGAATTCTTAGGAAGAAATTAATGATTAGTTGCTGTGTGCTTAGCATTCTACTTCCGTTAATTGCTTACAGAAAAAAAAAAATAATGTTACATTTTGGAATGTTGCCTCTTACATATGAAGTTAGTAATAAATCCTCTTAAAAGATCACATTGATTTTTAATTTTTAAAAAACATTTTTATTAGTTGTTGATGGATCATTATTTTATTTATGTATTTATATGCAGTACTGAGGATCCAACCCAGTGCCTCACACATGCTAGGCGATCACTCTACCGCTGAGCCACAGCCCAGCCCTCATACTGGCTTTTTAATCCATTTGACTGTCTTTATGTTCCTCTACAGAGAGGCAGAAGGCCCCAAGAAGTCAGAAACAGTGCAGAAAAATGAACTAGTCTTCCTCAGCCTCTCTCCTGGCAGTTCAGGGGAATCAGCCTAAGAGCAGAAAGAATGTTTATGGGTGAAGGCTGCCGGCTTCCATCCAACCAAGAAACAGTGAAACAGAAAACTAGTACTGAGACTTGGGACACCATTCCCAGTTCACCGGATGAAGAATAATATTAAAGTTCACTCCTACCGTGTGGGCTGAAGTCAGGATTTAAATGGAAGTTGGTTCACCTCCTTCATTTAGACATGAATTTACTAATGCTTTCATTTACCTGTGTATTAACAATCGTTGATGGAGCAGGTATCGTCATATAACAATAAGAGTGATCTTGGGAGCACCACCCCCTGCCCAGTGCTCCCCCAGCCCTCTGTAAACATTCTCTCAGTTTCCTCTCCGGCCAGCACTCTGAGGTGGGTGCTGTCACCTCCCCCCTCTCCCAGGAGGATGGGGCTTGGAGGGCTTGAGGCAGCATGCGCCAGGTGTCCATTCTGTGCCCTCCCTGCACTAGGCCCTGGGAATACCAAGGAAGTGCTGTAGAGTGCTGTCAATCTGGAGGAGGGCAAGGATGTGAAAGCCAATAAATACATAATGCTTTCAGAGAGAGAAAACTAAAGATAAAATAGGACGGGAGGCAGGGAAAGAGGGGGGAAGTGCTAGGGAGTGATAGTGGCCAAGTCATATTGTTATATTATGGGCACGTACAAATATGTAACAAGTCCCATCATTGTGTACAACTATGATGCACCAATGAAAATGTGTGGGAAAAGAATTTTTAAAACTTTTGCCTAAGAAATGGGGCTCAAAAGGATGGAAGGGATTACAGAGATCTAGAGGAACTTGGGAGTGAGGGAAATGTCCCATCACTGAAGGCTCTTGGACTTACACACCCCGCGTACTTTAAGTGCTTTCAATTATACTTCAATAAAGCTGTTGTTTAAAAACACACACACACACACACACACACACACACACACACACACTGTAGTTCCCAACTCTGTCCATTGAAATGACCTAGAAATAAAGACTGAGCCAGCTGCAGTGACCAGATCTTGAAAAATCATCCATACTAAAAGAATCCAGGGATCCTTGAGGGAATGATGGCCTCACATCCAGGGCAGGAGGGTCATGGGATGAACCTGGAACGTCTCGCCACACTAGACTCTGACAAAAAGAGTCCTGTCAGAAATAAGCAGGAGCCAATTTAAAGAGGGTCCCATGAGCTAAATGATGGGACCATTGGGGTACCACTACTACTACTATACTACTGGCCATAAACTGAAGTACATCAAACATGTTTTCACAAAGTTTATGTTGTTACTTTAAAGTAACTAATAGGTCACCACTGAAGGACATTAGGGAACCAAATTGTTATTTTGAAAACTGGTGACTACAGGGAATGAATGAGCGTTTATCATGCTGGTACCACATAAACCATGTCACCAGGTAACCAGAGAGAAGGTGAGGGAAAGTTTCTCTCTAGAAACATTCCAGTTAATAAATTAAGAAAGAATGATAGAATTAAAACATCACCATTTTGTAACCTAGTGGACTAATGGGTCTAATGATCGGCAATGGCTGCTAATATCCCAAAGATAAGCAGCCGCCAAACGCCTCCTGCTGGGAGACCACAGGACCACCTGTGAAACAGACTTGATCTGACCTGGACTCCAGATCCAGCAGGAAGTACAGAGGACAGAAGCAAACCCAGGCTGTAGAAAACTCCAGGGGAGGTGATACCCTTCTTTTTAACAAATAAATTTCCAGAGAAAATAGAAGATCTATAGATTAAAAGAGATTTAAGGGCTATGGATGTTGTTCAGTGTAGTGCTTGCCTAGCATGCATCTAGCCTTGGGTTCAATCCCCAGTATAAAATAATAATAATAATAATAATAATAATAATAATAATAATAATAAATAAAAGACAATCAGTTAGGCATGGTGGGATGCACCCCTATGATCTTAGCTGTCCCTATAATTTTAGTGACTTGGGAGCCTCAGGCAAGAGGATCCCAAGTTCAAGGCAAGCCTGAACAATTTAGGGAGACCTTGTCTCAAAAAATAAAAAGGGCTGAGAATATTGCTCAGGGGTCCTGGGTTCAATCCCCAGTGCCACTAAACAAACAAACAAACAAACAAACAAACATCAGTCCATTGCAATTTGTGGCCATTATCTAGATCCTGGTTGGGAAAAACTTTTGAAAATATATGGCATTTCTGAGACAATTAGATATTTGAGTGCTGCCTGGACATTTGATATTAAAAATTATTAATTTTTTAAGTGTGATAATGGGGTTCTGATTATCTTTTTAGAGTCCTTATCATTTAGAGATACAAACTGAGAGGAAATGAGATGATGTATGGGATTCACATCCAGATAACGTGGGAGGAAGAGAACAGAGATGTAAGGTGAACTAAGATGGAGCCCTGAAATTGCTGCAGTTGGCTGACGGGGTTATCTAGTCTCTTGTTTTTTGTATATACTTGAAATGATCCATGATTTTTAAAATGAGAAGCATTTACGAGGGAGACTTCTATGCCTATTTGAGGTCTTATTTCCTTATTTCATTGCCTTTTCCCCACAGCACTGTGAGTGAGGTACAGTATTCCCTGTTCTCAGACTGAGGCCCTCTGTGGCTGAAGCCACCCTGCCTTTGACTTTCACAGTGTCCTCTTAGTACTCTCCTGCCCCCTGTGGTCCCTCCAGCCCATTGTCCACACAGCAGCCTGAATACTGTAATTCCCATGACAACTCAACTCTATGGTAAATGCCACCACGCCTGGCCCAAAACATGTTTTATATACATAACAATTATTTGACCTTCTCATTTATATTAAATTTTTAAAAATATAGATCCTGGTCCTGATAGGTGGACACAATACCTTTATTTTATTTACGTGGTGCTGAGGATCGGACCCAGGACCTCACACATGCGAGACCAGTGCTCTACCACTGAGCCATAGCCCCAGCCCTCATTTAAATTAAATTATACATATATTATATGCATTATAATGTGTCAAAAGTTTATTTAAATGGTTATTTACAAAGCAAGTTTAAGCTAAACCAGAAATTAATTTGTGCCTAGATATTTGAACTTCTTTAAAGCTTGTTTCAAATAACATCCTCCTTTAAAGGTTATATGCACATGAAAATATTTGCTATTTAATTTCTGTATATAAAGTTATCATAATTTTTCTTTCAAATTTTGTTTTAACTGGTTGCCTTTCTTCTGTGTAACTCCCGGAACTTCAGTTACACACAACAGGGAAGCTGTCCTAACTCTTGCTGCTGCATTCATTGCAATTTCCATAAGTCATAGTTTTGCCTTAACATTTCATTTATCTAGAACTTGGTTGGAGTCTGAAGTTTTCTCAAAACAACACTAAAGGTGAGTTGAAATTAGCATTACATGAGCAAAAACAGGCCATCTAACCACCTAGCTCCAGCACATCGGAGTATGATGAAATAAAATGTTTACAAAATGAAAAAAGCAAAGAATAAAAGATGGCAAAAAACAAGAGCCGGGGCTGGGATTGTGGCTCAGTGGTAGAGCACTCGCCTAGCACGTGGGCGACCTGGGTTCGATCCTCAGCACCATGTACAGATAAAACACATTGAATAAAACACATTGTGTACAACTAAAGCAAATAAATAAAAATATTAAAAAAAAAAAAACAAACAAGAGCCGTGTAAAACTGCAGGGACTGTCACATGTCGATCCTGTCATTTAGGTTTGAATGACTTGCTGATGGGGATGCCTTTCCCAGGAACTGAGGCTTGCTGGTCACCTTTGTGTCCAGTGCTTAGCTCACAATGGACTGTCTTGCCTTCAGTGTGCTTCTATTTGTATAGTTCTTGGCATAATTATTTTTTATAAAGTCTGTCTTCCCTGTTGGACTGCAAGCTCTCTGGGGTGGGGGCGGGGGCGGGGGATTGGTACAACAAATATTTTCCACAAGCTTTAAAATTTTATCAAGATCTTAAAACTGTCTATGCCTTTTGAATCAGTTATTATGCTTCTGGAAATACATACTAAGAAAAGTAATCCTGCTGCGCGTGGTTGCGCATGCCTGTAATCCCAGTGACTGGGAGGCTGAGGCAGGAGGATCGTGAGTTCAAAGCCAGCATCAGCAACTTAACAGGGCCCTAAACAACTCAGCAAGACCCTGTCTCTAAATAAAATATGAAAAAGGGCTGGGGAGGTGGCTCAGTGATTAAGTGCCCCTGGGTTCAATTCCCTGTACCAAAACAAACAAAAAGGAAGGAAAGAAAAAGTAATCCTAAATGTGAAAAAAATATGCAAAAAGAGCTTACATTAATTTGTAATGTTTGATGTTAAGGAAAATGAGCTTATAAAAACACAGCCATGCTAAGGAATATGATGTATTATGCAGCTGTTTAAAATTATGCTTAGAGGCCGGGCATAGTGGCACAAGCTTGTAATCCCAGCACTTCAGAGGCTGAGGAAGGAGGATGGCGAGTTCAAAGCCAGCCTCAGCAATGGCAAGGCATTTAGGCACTTAAGCACTCAGTGAGACCCAGTCTCTAATAAAATACAAAAAAGGGCTGGGGATGTGGCTCAGTGGTCGAGTGCCCCTGAGTTCAATCCACGGTACCAAAGAAAATAAAAATTATGCTTAGTGGCAGAGTACTTGCCTAGCATGCCTGAGGCCCTGGGTTCCATCCCCAGCACTGCAAACAAAAACAAAACAAACAAAAGACATGGAAAATGTTTATTAGAAAGTAAAAGTATATATTGCCGGGGCGCGGTGGTGCACGCCTGTAATTCCAGCACTTGGGAGGCCGAGGCAGGAGGATCGCGAGTTCAAAGCCCGCCTCAGCAATGGTGAGGCACTTAGCAACTCAGTGAGACCCTGTCTCTAATAAAATACAAAAAAGGGCTGGGGATGTGGCCCAGTGGTCAAGTGCCCCTGAGTTCAATCCCCAGCACCAAAAAAAAAAAAAAAAAAAAAAGTAAAAGCATAAAAATTGAATATATGTGAAATACATACATATATATATATATATATACATATATAAACTTATTTTTTAAATTTTTATTAATCAGTGCTTTGACCAAAGAAACTTTTGGGTTTGTATTTTTTAGTTGTATATGGACACAATACCTTTATTTATTTTTATGTGGTGCTGAGGATCGAACCCAGTGTCTCATGCATGCAAGGCAAGTGCTCTACCACTAGCTACACCACCAGCCCTTTGGTTTGCATTTTTGTTTTTAGTTTATAAACCAATAGATTTTGTGTGTGTGTCTAACCCAGAGAGTACTTTTTGAAACAAAAAGAATAAAACATTGAATGGGCCAGGTGAGGCTGCACACACCTGTGATCCCAGTGACTGAGGAGGCTGAGACAGGAGGATCATAAGTTCTATGCCAGCCTCAGCAATTTGTCAAGACCCTACTCAAAATTCAAAATAAAAAAGGACTGGAGAAGTGGCTCAACGGTAAAGCACCCATAGTGCAGGTTCATTTCCTTGTACTTAAATAAGTAAACAAACCAATGGATGATTTTTTTCTTTCTAATTTCTATTTTTCTTCTGTAAATCTATAGGAAGCCCCCTTAGGTTAATACAAATGCACACATTGTCGTATGGTTATTATCTCTCAGAATATTTTCTCCCCTGCCACAGGCAATAAGCACAAATATTTGAAATATCTATATAAACTAGAAGTATAAGGAAAAGGGGCATGACAAGATGGATGAATCTAAAATACCAAGAGAAAAAAAAGGGGAGGGGTGATTAGAATGCTCAGAGAATGCCAGAGGTGTTTTCCTAGCCAGCCATTCATTCTACAAAAAAAAGTACTGAGCTCCAGTAAGCATCCTCTCCTGAGTCATTTCCTGTCTCTTCTTACTACCTGACTAACTATGGTGGCACCCTCTCCTCCACAGAAAATCTTAACTAGGCTTCTCCAGAAATCTTCACCATGGCTGATTTTAGTACTGTCAGCAAAAAGAGTCTCTACAGAAGAGTTCATTGTAGGTAAACTTCCTATTTTTCTGTTGCTCTATTACTTGGCCACTGGCCTGGAAGAAATCATCACAACAGGTGCTGGACGCCCCTTTACTTGTTTTTCACAAATATGTATCCAGTATAGTAGTTTGTAGAAGTGTGTTTGCAAATGCAAAATGTGATAATAAAAAGGACAAATTCTTTTTTTTTAATTTTTATTTTTTAGTTGTAGTTGGGCACAATACTTTTATTTTATTTGTTTATTTTTACGTGGTACTGAGGATTGAACCCAGGGCCACACGCATGGTAGGCAAGTGCTCTACCGCTGAGCCACAACCTCAGCCCCAGGACAAATTCTTTAACAAGGCCTCTGTCCTTGAGCTGGAGCTTCACAGAGATGTCTACATTTCTAAGATAAGTTACTAATTGGGCTCCATGGTAACAGCTGGCAGGGGGAGGAAAGAAAGGGGAGAAGAAGCTCTCCTCTTAGATATTGTCCTTGAAGGGTTAATTTGCCCAGAACAGTGAAAAAAAAAAAAAAAAAAAAAACTGCTTATATGTGAACTTCTGTAACCTGTGAACTTCTGAGCCCCTCTCCTTATATGCTGTGTATAAATTCTGAAACTACCTGAACTCGGGGTTCAGGGGATTAATTGATTACAGTGAGAGCTGTACCCTCTGAACCCAGCTGCAGCCAAATAAAACCATTTCCTGTTATCTTCAGTGCCTTGCCTTGTCTGTCCCTACAACATAATCAGCCACTCAAGAGCCTCAGCCTCAGCTTCTCCACCCACCAAACTCACATGTTCCCACAGCACTCTATCAATTTTTGCAACTGGAGGAGAATAAGACTCTATGAAGGGCAAAACTCACACCAGGGACAGCCGTGCAGCCAAGAGATTTATTCAAAAGCCTTTGTGGCTGGAAGGAGGTCGAAGAGGTGCTGGGAGAGGGGAGTCAGGGAGAAGGGAGTGTGCAAGCTCTGAACAGAAGGTGGGTGCTTGGTCACACCGGCTGGGATCTCTGGAGTTGTTGGCTAAAGCAGCTGCTGTCTGGCTGGAAGCTGGAGCTGGACAGGGTCAAGCTGATGTGTCTGAGCGGCTTCCTCCTCTCAGCAGCTAGGAGCTATTGTGTTCTGAGTCTCTCAAATGGGACCCTATATAGGGATTTCTGGTGGGAGGTGCACCAGAGCAACCCCAACGCCATTGGCTCTTTGCCCATGGAACTGGGCAACCTTTAAGCCTATTGGCTCCTGCCCAGGTAAAAGAAACATCAGTCTGGGGAAGAAACATCCTGCCTGGAAAATGAAACAAGGTTGCTTTGCTCAGGATATGGAAACCTCTGGGGGTGGGAGGAGGGTAGCCCATCTATCACTCTAGATTAAGAATCTAACTAACACTGTACAATCAGCAGTCACTTAAAACCTTCTACATGTGGTCATAGGAGCAGCCACTGAGAGGCATAGGGCTCAGCATAGGCTCTGAGGGTCTCAGTCTTGGAGGTTAATGGTGGAGATGGAGCAATGGGGCGTGGCTCTTCGTAATGTGAGGAAGTACTGGCTTCATTGCATGAGAGATGGGGCACAATAGAGGAAGTGAGGGCAACATTTTTCTCTTATGGGTTTGGACCATATCATTTGAGAAATAATGTTTGCCTTCAAGAAACCCCGGGGCCAGGGTAGGGCAGTGTATAACAATTTCTTGCTAAATACTTGGGGGAATATTCTACATTGGTGGAAGATCTCAGGGGGCACAAAGCTGGTGAGCCCCAGCTTCCCCTGCACCAGAACAAGAATCATGAATACCAGCTTCTGCCCACCTCCAAGACCCTCAGATACCATCAGTCATCAGTGGGTATTATCCCAAAGGCTCCTCCTGGAGGCTTACTCAGCACCTAGAATAGTAACTGGCACAAAGTAGGAACTCAACAAACATTTGCTGAGTTATTGCTGTAAATAGAATATTACCTTGGGTACAATTACTCAGACCTGAGTAGAAGAACATCCTGTATGGTGGAGAAGATGAACCTCATTTTGAACATGGGCAAAAGTACCCAAAGCTAAGTAAAGATTTACAAGGAGGAGAAAGAAAATAGTTTTCAGGAGGGAAGATAGTAGGAGGTGAAGAACCAGGTTAGAAACTAGACTGTCTCCATGAGAAAACCCCTCTGTGAAGAATTTAATTTCTTAAAAAGATTTTCCCAGGGCTGGGATTGTGGCTCATCGGCAGAGCACTCGCCTCGCACGTGCGCGGCCCAGGTTCGATCCTCAGCACCATGTAAACATAAATGCATTGCATTGTGTACAACTAAAGTAAATAAATAAAATAAAAATTAAAATTAAAAAAAAATTTTCCCTTGGACTGTGGGAAAATGTACATTTTGGTAAACAATTTAAAATTTTAGCACACTCAAAAAGTCCTCCTGAACAGATGTAGCCAAAAATTTCATGTCCTGACTGCTCTGGTCAGTTTGGTTGGGAGGTTCAATTGTGGGGACCAGTAACTTGAAAATGTAAACCAGTTCTTTATGGACAAGGTGGAAGTTCAGAATTAAAGACAGAGAGGATAAAGTGATTTGTGCTGTGGGACCCTCCTTTTTCAGCCCCAAGCCTCTTTTCAGTTTAACTGCTTCTTTTTGCTTCTGTAAAATGCTTGGCTTAAAGACAATAGAAGTCAAACCACTGTGACTCCATTTTGTTATCAGCTGCCCCAAAGTGTTGCAAGTCTCTTGTCACAAAGCAGGAATAAGCCTGGATATGATAAGCTAGCCTGGGCACAATAAACTAGGGCAATGGCAGGGCCCTGCAGGGCCCTGCAATGAACAGTCAGCACATTCCATAGCTCTGGAGATGGCACCCACCAATGAAAACCTCCTTAGACACGCATGGGCTCCCCTGGCCAATCAGGCGAGCCCCTTCCCCCTCCTTGCTTCTACCCCTATAAAAACTCAATCTTTCCTCATTTCTGGGCTCTCAGTACAGATCCACTGTGTTGGTGAGGTCTGAGAGTCCGAGCTTAAGCCCGAATAAAGACTCTTTGTTCTTGCATGCACTCCGGACTCCTTGGTGGTTTTTGGGGATCTGTTCTCTGGGCACAACAGTGCCAACTAGGAATAGTCTGCATATTTTTAAAAAATATTTACTTATTTAGTTGTACACAATGCAATGCATTTATGTTTACATGGTGCTGAGGATCGAACCTGGGCCACGCACTTGCGAGGCGAGCGCTCTGCCGCTGAGCCACAACCCCAGCCCTAGTCTGCATATTTATATTCAAAGTGATTGTATTGGTTTAAATGATTTATTAAATGTGAGGATCTCCAGATCATTCTGATTCCAAATTAAAGTGTGTAATTGTCTAATTAGCTTTAGATTAGTTATTTTTAGTTAAAAGGTGTAAGATAATTTTGCGAAGTTATGGAATATTTATGAGGACTTGAGAGTTACTATATTAGACTTCAATGGAGTGGTTTAATTGCTTTGAAAGTTTTATTGATCAGACCAGGCAATAGAAGAAATTCAAATATACTAAAGTGAATACTACTATTTAAATTACTTAACATAATCTGGATATGATGGTGCACGCCTGTTATCGCAGGTACATGGAAGGCTGAGGCAGGAAGATCACAAGTTTAAGTCCGGGGGGAAAAAAAAAAAGAGAGAGAATGTAATTTAAGTTGTTATAAATAGAACCACTCATGTGAAGGAGTTTGGTCTGTTAAATTTTAATTGGTGAAATATTAATCAAAGTTCACCTTAGAAATAATTATTAAAATGTATTAGATTTAAAAAAAAATAAATATTATTGAAGGCTTAAGAAAAACTAAATTTTAAAATGTTATTACTTTCAGAAAATTAAATGTTAATTTTTAAAAACTGTCTAGAATGTACCTATATTTTATTTATATACTGCAATGTTTTCAATAAAATTTGACGTAATGAGACAGCTGTTCATCCATGCATGTGTAGAGTGAAAACCCCCAAATGTAAGAAGTGGAGTTCAGATAGGGCAGCTGGTATCTCTGCTCCTCTGGAGAGAGATGGGGATTGGAATTTTTTACCTCTCTAATAGAAATGGAAATATCCACGGAGAATGAATGATCACTGGACAGGAGAGAGGCTGACTGTGAGGTTAAGCCATGACAGTAGCACTTCCTGTGATTGCCTCTGTACTTGACTATGGTCCTCTCTAGGGTTGGCATCTTGTCATTGAAACCCAGCACCCAATGCCTAGCAGACAAATACATATCAACATATATCTTCTGAATGAATTAAACATGTTTAAGGAAAGATCTACCCAGAAACACTCTGACACTTTATGTATGACAATCTCTCTTTCTCTCTTTCTTTTGTACCATGGATTGAACACAGAGGCGCTGAGCCACATCCCTAGCCCTCTGGGATTACAGGCAGCACCACTGTGTCTGGCTCCTCCTTTAGCTCTCTATCAAAGCATTTCTCAAATTTCACCTCTTGAAACTCCAAGAATGTAAATCCACAGGCAACAGTTTGAGGAAGACTGTACCCCCTGGAATCATGTGCCTCTATTGGTTATAAGGTGGTTGTCCACAGAGGGGCAGTAAAGTATAATGGTTTAAAAAATTCAGGCCCTGATCATTATCCGCACTGCCTGTTTTCTTTTTTGGGGGGTGGAAGGTGGTGGGAGGGCTTATCGGGGATTGAACGTAGGGGCACTCAACCACTGAGCCCTATTTTGTATTTTATTTAGAGACAGGGTCTCACTAAGTTGCTTAGCGCCTCATTTTTACTGAGGCTGGCTTTGAACTTGCCATCCTCATGCCTCAGCTTCCCAAGCTGCTGGGATTACAGGCATGCACCACCACACCTGGCCTATTTTCTTATTTTTAGAATACCAAAATGACACAAAATTTCATGGAGAAATTGGGGGTTCCCTGAAGGATTTTTAAAAATTAGGTGAGCTATATATTATTAGCTGGTTACTACTTAACATGAAAGCTCTTGCTTGCCATGCTCCATATCTTGGGTAGGAAAGTTGCATTTTCCATGTAAGATTTAAAATATGTGTGTGTGTGTGTGTGTGTGTGTGTGTGTATACAGATATGCGCACACACGCGCACACACATACATATATATATATCTCAGTGTCTTTATGGCTTCTGAGTTTTGTGTTGAGATTTTTGTGTTATGAAATAATAAACTTCCCCATGTTTTCTTCTAGTACTTTTATTATTATATTGTTCAGATTAAATTTTTTGATCCATCTGGAATTCATTTTGATATAAGGTGTGAAGTATGGTTCCAATTTTATTTTCCTTCCAGATGGCTACCTAGTCATTCCAACACCATTCACTGAATTCATTATTTCCCCACTAATTTGAAAGGCCACCTACATAATTTTCAGAATTTTTGTATGATATGAAAGACTGGTGTATTTTTGGCCCTGATTTTACTGGGAAGGACTTCACGTGTACCTTTTAACTCCCCCAGAGCTTGTCATTGTTTTAAAATATTGTTAAAGTTGTATATAGCCATCAATATGATATCCCAACAAGATTCTATCCTCACTTCATGAATTTGTCATTACCAAGCTCATTTCAGTTTCTTTCTTTAAGTGTACTGCACACAACCTTCAAATATTATGAACATTTCTCTCTCCCAGCTGTCACTACACCAAACTACATATGTTAGATTTCTCTAAATCATCTTGCTGTGCTCTTTACAGCTCTTCGTACTCTGTTGATGTCTTCCTCTCACAAGTTGCTCAAAACTTACTATAATTATTTTAGGTGAGGACTCCAGAGTGAAAGCCTATCATCTACCCATTCCTTCCAAAATGGGCATTAATTTCCATATAACAAGGACAGGTTGTATTTCGTGAAAATAACAGATTTTGAAAAGCCATGGCAGTTATTTGTTGGTTCTTCAAACAATCCACCTGGGAGGGGGTTCAAAATGCCAGCTGCAATTGCGGGAATTGCTTGCTATTTATTTCATCAAAATGATTCGGAAGAAAAAGGGCCGCCCTCTACCAGGTCTTGAACCCAAAGAACTGTTTGCACAGATACTCGTCCAAGATACCTCGCAACCTCCACCTCAGCAGATGCTCTTTCAAATGTTTCATGACTCTCCTCCAGTCAGTCCCCATTTAAGGAGAGAAGAATGAAACCGCAAGAGCTGGCTCTGCTGGCACGAAGACAGTCCTAAAATTTCTATTTAAAAGCGGAATCAAAATATGTTTGTCATCTATGGTCTATTTAAAACTTAAAGCCAGGACGAACAAAAAGCACTCTCCATCTCGAATGGGCCCTGGGCGTGTCAATCACGGACGAGAGTGGCACGTGCTGAGTTAGGGAAACGAAGCTAGGTATGGGATGGCTGGAATGAAGAAAGCCGTGGGCGGTGGGGAACGACCACCACATCCGACCTCCCCATTAGGGTAAGTAAACATCATGTGTCATCTCTCGCTCACATCAGCCACCTGCGCTCAGCACCCCCCCACCCGCCCCGTCCCAAGGTCCGCCACCCCGAGCCCGCCTCAGCTTAAGGGGCTCCCAGCCCTCTCCTCCCACCAAGACCCCCTCCTCAGCACTCCTCCTTCACATGGCCCCTGCCTCATTCCAGGGCGCCACCCCCAGCAAGCTACTGTAGCGCTCGCCCGGCTCCCCGCCCCTCGCCCTGGCTCCGCCCCCGCTCTCCGCCCGCCCCTTGCCCCGCCCATCGGCCATTTCCACGCCCCTTGCTCCGCCCTCTGACCCGCCCACTGTGGGCCCGTTCACTCTACGCCCCGCCCCGCCCACGCCGAGCGCGCGCTGCCCCCCTCCTCAGTTGGCGCTAAACCCTTTGGTCAGCGGCTCGCGGGTCGTCAGCCTCCGCGTTCTGGGTCCGAGTCAGAATCCTGAGCTGAAGGCGGGAAAGCCTAGGCGGGGCGTTCTCCGTGAAAATCTTGTGGAGACTGTGGGTTCGGGGGGCGTCGAGTGTCAGAGGGGAAAGCGTGTGGAGAACCTGAGGGGAAACGCGAAGTGTGCGGAAAGCGCGCCCCAGCCTCGGCCTTCCCCGGTGGTCGTGGCCGGTCCTGGGCCGGCTACGGCGTCCCGCCCCACGGCCGGGAGGGAGGCTGGGGGTCTTGAGGGGCGAGTCGAGTCGGGCCGAGGTGCACAGGCCTCCTGGGGCGCCCGGGGCGGGAGGCGGCCTGGCCGCAGGGACCTCGGCCCTGGGCCCTTCTCCGTGAGACGGGAGGAACGGGGGTGGATTTGTGTCCCTCGGTGGAGATGGCCCCTGGCGTTCTGGGACTCGCGACAGCCCGCGGAAGGTCCCGCTCGGTAGTCCCGCGTTCGCCCTGGGGCGGCGGGTCTGCGTTGCGCTGGCTCCAGCCCGACTTTGTCGTTCATCGAGGGAGCGGAGTAGACCTGGAAGGATGATGCTTGGACGAGATTTTATTGTGGAGAACCTGATATTTTTTTTAAAAAATTATACAGTGTTAAATTGAAGACTATTTACTGCCTATCAGCCCTGCCCCCCCCCCCCCCAATACTGGGGATTGAATCCCGGGTGCTCTATCAGTGAGCTACATCTCCAGCCCTTTGTGATTTTTTAAAAAAGACCTTTATTTGTTTGTTTGTTTATTCATTTATTTTTGTATGTGTTGCCGGGTTCAACCCAGTGCCTCAAGCATGCTAGGCTTTTTTTTTTTTTTTTTTTTTTTTTTTTTTGTACCTGGGTTTGACCTCAGGGGCACATCCCCAGGCTTTTTTTTTTTTTTTTTTTTTTTTTTTTTATTATTATTATTATTAGAGACAGGGTCTCACGGAGTTGCTAAGTGCCTCACTATTGCTGAGGCTGGCTTTAAACTCGAGATCCTCCTGCCTCAGCCTCCCAAGTGCTGGGATTACAGGCCTGCGCCACCAAGCCCGGCTCCTTTGTAATTAAAAAAAAATTTTTTTTTAGTTGTAGTTGAACACAATACCTTTATTTTATTCATTTATTTTTATGTGGTGCTGAGGATCGAACCTGGCGCCTGGCACGTGCTAGGGGAGCGCTCCACCGCTGAGCCACAACCCCAACCCTCCCCCCCCCCTGCTTTGTAATTTTTCAGACAGGGTCTCACTAAGTTGCCCAGGCTGGCCTGGAACTTGCCATCCTCCTGACTCACAGGTGTGCCCCACTACACCTGCAGCCCTAATCTTATATTGGGTATCCACTTTTACAAAATCATGAAACTAGTCAATACTGTGAAGCAAAATGTAGCAAATGATTTATGAAAGTTACCAGAGCTCCTATTCACTATCATTAAGCAGGAAGGCATTCATTATATATGAGAAAAACAAAAAAACTTTATTGGGAATAGTCTTAAGATTGAGGTGGTGAGGAATACAAAGAGGAAAGACACAATATCAAGGTTCTTAGGGCGTTGTTAAACATAAACCCAGAAGCCGGGTGCGGTGGCACATGCCTGTAATCCCAGCATTTGGGAGGCTGAGGCAGAGGATCGCAAGTTCAAAGCCAGCCTCAACAATGGCGAGGCACTTAGCAACTTAGTGAGACCCTGTCTCTAATAAAATACAAAAAAAGGGCTGGTGATGTGGTCCATTGGTCAAGTGCCCCTGAGTTCAATCCCCGGTACCAAAAAAAAAAAAAAAAAAAAAAAAAAAAAAAAAAAACATAAACCCAGAAAGTTAAAAAGTAATAGTTCTGGCAGGGCATGGTGGTGGCACTCGCCTATAATTGCATCCACTCAGGAGGCTGAGGCAGGAAGATCCAGAGTTCAAAGCCAGCTTCAGCAACTTAGCTAGGCCCTAAGCAACTTAAAGGGTTAGGGATGTGGCTCAGTGGTTGAGCGCTCCTGGGTTTAATCCTGGTACCAAATAATAATAATAACAACAACAACAATGTGATAAACAATTCTAAATAACATTCCAAGTAAAAAATAAAGACTTTCTCAGTCATTAACTGCAATAGGAAATTGGAAGATGAAAAATAGTGAACAGTGTTAAGGAAAGAAGAAACAAAATAAGCTTCCACAACCCTCTTACACACACACACACTCAAAGTAATGCCATAAGTCCAGCAGAAAAGATAGACCAGTCTAGTTTTTCCAAAGTGTTTCTTTTATTGTCCTGGTCCTGGTCTTTAATGACTTTGAAATGAAATCAAAGCTCTTCCAAGCAGAGGATTTTTTTTTAACTATATGAACTATTAACTACTTCTTTAAAAATATTTCTTATTTTCCCAGAATTGACTCTTTTTCTGCTGCATAACTTTCAACATGAAAGAGGATCAAGTTGTACATGAAGAACCAGGATTCCAAGATGAAGAGGTATGACAAATATGTTGAAAGATATACAGATATATTTCACATACAAAAAAAATCAAGTTCCTTGTCTCTTAGCTACTATATTTAGAAATAGTAGAAATAAGACATAGTTATGCATTACAAATATGTACAACTTGATTGGCAAGGGATGTTCAGATTAACTACTTAGCAACTGGCTTGAAAGGGTTTTTGTTTGTTTTATTTTTGCAGTGCTGGGCTAGAACCCAGGCCCTCATGCATGCTAAGCAAGTGCTCCACCACTGAGATACACACCCAGCCCTGTATGAAAGTATTTCAGCAACTTAACTGGTATGACCATGTTGGTGCCTATGCACACTGGTACTGAATAGCAGTCTGGTCCTAGAAGAAGGAGAACAAAATTTGGAGGGGAAGAATGTTGCAAAAACATTTAAAATAGTTTAAATGTTCCACTGCTTTGGGTAAAGGTTTTAAAATTTTAGGAAAGCCATGGCAAAGGTTATTGGCTTTGCAGACCTTTCAAAGTTGGTGCTTCTTCTAAATATTTAACAATGTGTTTGAAAAAACGTTATCAATACCACCTCAATCTGCCGAGAAAAGTAGAATTTGAGACATTTTAGGGTAGTCTAATACTCAAGTAACTTTAAAAAATATGAAATATTTGGATATGAAGAATTAAAATTTAATTTTTTCTTTTCTGTTCCATTTTCTTTAGGAATCTTTGTTTCAAGACATTGACCTATTACAGAAACATGGAATTGTAAGTAGTTTTTCAATGCCATGTTAAATTGTCCAATTCAGAGTTTCTCAGTATCAGCCTTATAAACATTTGGATGATTCTTTGTGTATTTGGGGGCAGAGGGCTATCCTGTGCATTGTCGGGTATTAAGCAACATGCTTGGTATTCCAGAATAACCTGGTCCCAGTGTGTGACACCCAAGGTGCCATGAGACCCTAGCAAAGAGGTGGGCAGATCCATGATTGCCAAGAACAATATACTGGGAGAATTGTTGACAAGAGCACATTCCTGGGCATCGGGAAGACCAAGTAGATATCTGTAATTTAGGTTAGAAGGAGGGCATACACATAGGTTAGAATGAAAGTAACTTCATCCAAACTGGAATGTTTCTGGTTTAGCTTTAATATCAAAAAGTCATGCACACTCAAGGGTCCAGTTGTAAAGCTCCACATATCACCCTAATGGTTTGTTCTATTTATAGTAAGCTGGGAAATCATGCAGGAAAAAGAATAACAGGTATTATTCTGGGGCAATTATGGTGGGTATGGCTGTGATCATGTCATGTCAGAGGACTCCATAAAACTGGCCTCTACTTACTCATTTCATGCCAGTAGCACCCCTGCAACTGTGACACCAGACACTGTCACATGTACCCAGGATTCAGAATTGTCCCTTATTGAGAACCACTAATCCAATTGGAGGTGTTCAGAGCTTTCTCTAAAACCATTCCTAATCTTCTTGTTTATCTAGATTTATCCTGTCCATTAACATAAAATTTAATTCTGTTTGTCAGGTGGCTGGATTAAATGATGTTGGCAGAAATGCAGACTTTGGGTAACAAAACTAGATGGATTTCAACAGTAATCATTGATAGTAAAACTCTGCTGATGTTATCTTTTGAGACCCTCCTATCTAAAGTCTTTCTATTGGTTTTAGAAAATAGAAGCAAGAAAAAAAAAATCCCGTCTTTTGGTGAGCTTTTTATTTGCATTCTCCTGGAGCAGAAGGAAAAAATCTTTTAAAAATTTAGAAGAAGCCGGGCGCGGTGGCGCACGCCTGTAATCCCAGCACTTTGGGAGGCTGAGGCAGGAGGATCGCGAGTTCAAAGCCAGCCTCAGCAATGGCGAGGCACTTAGCAACTCAGTGAGACCCTGTCTCTAATAAAATACAAAAAAGGGCTGGGGATGTGACCCAGTGGTCGAGTGCCCCTGAGTTCAATCCCCGGTACCACACACAAAAAAAAAATTTAGAAGAATATTTTAGTAATGAAGTTCTGTAGAAGGAAGGAGCTGAACTGAGGGGGTGAATGTGTGATAAACTTGTTAGTTTTTCCACCAACAGACTTTTGAATTCCCTGTTACATTGCCATGGTCTCACTAACATTCTTGGGAAATCAGGGCACAGCCAGAACATTTGGCAGCCTGCTGGGTATGTTCTACTCAGATATTTCCAGAACATTTGGCTACATGGTGGGTGGGTTCCACCTGGTTGCTTGTATAAAATTGGCATCGTGATAGAAGGAGATGGACAGGAAAGCACATGACATACGTAGTACGGGAGCCTTTTAGGCTGGCATTTTATCAATCTGTTGTGCAAATTCTTTTATTTACAGAATGTGGCTGACATTAAGAAACTGAAGTCAGTAGGAATCTGTACTATCAAAGGGATACAGATGACAACAAGAAGAACCCTATGCAATATCAAAGGGCTTTCAGAAGCCAAAGTGGACAAGATTAAAGAGGCAGCCAATAAACTCATTGTAAGCAAAATCCATTCTTGCTGTTTTAGTTTAGAAGGGCCTCATGAGTCTTTGTAGCCTTTCTTATTATGCACATAAGAAAAACTACTGCGATGCCGGGCGCGGTGGCGCATGCCTGTAATCCCAGCACTTTGGGAGGCTGAGACAGGAGGATTGCGAGTTCAAAGCCAGCCTCAGCAATGGCGAGGCACTTAGCAACTCAGTGAGACCCTGTCTCTAAAGAAAATACAAAAAAAGGGCTGGTGATGTGGCCCAGTGGTCGAGTGCCCCTGAGTTCAATCCCCGGTACCAAAAAAAAAAAAAAAAAAAAAGAAACTACTGCGAGAATTCTGAATTGCTGTAGATCGCAATATGTGATTCTCCCCAAGTTAATGTTTTAATAATTTTGGTTCCAAAGCAATATCAATCAATTTCTGAAAGATTGTGGTAGGGAGTCCAGAGACCTGGAACACTAATTAAGGTAACTATTTTTACCAAAACTTTCCTTTTTGTCTCCCTTTATGCTACTTCTGACTTTCTGTTTCTTTCTTTCTCTCGTTTATTTTTTTACCATCCTCTTCCTTACTTTTGTCTTATTTTCTGAAATATACCTAAGGCTGTTGCAAAGCACTCAGTATAAAAGCAGTAGTTCTCTCCTGGTATAGGCCAGTTGATAAGAGAGCATTGGTGAGCAAAGGCTAGCAGTGATTGGTTCTACATGTGTGTGACTGACAGATATGATGACACCACTAAGGCAGATGTGTCCAAGTACCCATACTCTCCAGGTGGGCCCATGGACTATGAGTGGCCTATGAGCTGCCAGGAAAAAGCATATATGCCTTTGACTCAAGCATTTGTGTAGAGCTCTTGGGGACCACTAGAAGTAACAACTCTGGAACTAGGAATGTGCAGAAAAATAGTCACTAAGTGTCCCTTTCTCCAGAAGATCAAGCCTCTCCATTTCTCCATTTGTATGTGTGGTTCTCAATCCCATCGCGTCTAAAAGTTCTCTTTACCAACAGCCATTTGGTTTCCTTCTTCAGAGGTAGTCAGGGATGGAGAGAGATGCAAGTGGCATTGTGATCTTGAACTTGGAGAAGGCCCAGCTGAACTACTCTGAACACCCAGTTGCTGTAGCTTTGGGCCCACTCCGGCAGTATATCCACAGTTCAATTCCATAATTGCCAGCGTGTCTAAGGAAGACCTAAAACAGTACCCAGGAAACAATTTTGGAAACTATTACTTAATAGCTCCTAGACATTAGTCTCCTTTGGAAACTAAATCTCATTATCAAAGAACGGAATCCCTCTTTTACTATACCCAAAGTCTTATTCTTTCTTAGTGAAAGCTAGGCCTGGGCTTGCTCCTCTATCTCCTAAGTTCTTCAAAGTTTGAGAACCATTCTCACCATATGGAATAACAAAGGGAAACATGTTTGACTACACAGGGATCCACTCTCACCATTGCACTGTGCAGCTCCACTACTGTACAAGCCGTAGATTAATTCAGCAAATTGTAGTATATCTACCGTGTGAAAAATATTGTCACATGAATAAAGAAAACAGGGATTTCTGTTCTCCTTGAAACTTCTAGAGCTGGAAAAAATGATAATGTAGAATGAAATCATCTGAATCATTCAGTAAAATACCATTCTGCTTTGTGCCATGAATATATTTCATTTAATGTTCACAGCTACCATATGAAAGAGATGCTATTATTATTGCCATTTGACCCTAAAGTGAAAACTGATTTATAGCAATATTAAGTAATTTATCCCATACATATAACTAGTAAGGGCCAGATATACAATCTGAACCTAGGAAGGGTGGCTCAAAGTTAGTGTTTTTAACTATGATATGGTCTACCTTCAAAGATGACAGAATTGTAGCTTATACCAAAGGATTGATAATCAAGCATATAGTTTTTGGCAGCATTTGAAAAAAATTTCAAAAAATTTTGTAGTTGTAGTTGTATAGAATGCCTTTATTTAATTTGTTTATTTTTTTAATGTGGTGCTAAGGATTGAATCCAGTACCTCACACATGCTAGGCAAGCACTCTGCTACTGAGCTACAGCCTCACCCCTCCACCCCCACACCATTTGAAAATTGCAACCATTATCTTATACCCTGTTTGAACCTGTCCTTTTATATTTCTGTAGGAACCAGGATTCTTGACTGCATTTGAATATAGTGAAAAGAGGAAGATGGTTTTCCATATCACTACTGGGAGCCAGGAATTTGAGTGTGTATCTCAACATTTTTTATAACCGCTAAGTACAGTCTTTGGAATATCATGTTTCTTTTCTTTCATCTGGTTGTTATTTATACTATAATCAGTAGAAATAGCTTCTTTTTTTGGAGTAGTTTATGGGTGTTTTTTTCCTCAAAAATACAAACTGAAGCAAATTTCAGACTGCTTATAGGAATAGGATTAAATTTCTTCCAAGAAACTCAGACCCAAAATATAAGTGATTTCTGAATCAGTCTATATTAATCTATAAACTGTTTTTTTTCCAAATCAGTTTAACTTTTCATTTCCTTTCCTTTCTCACTGAAGAAAAAAGTTTCATTTCACCTTTTGGGCTTACATAAAAATCAGTTGTTAGCCAGGTGCAGTGGTGCATGCCTATAACCCTAGCAGCTCAGGAGACTGAGGCAGGAGGGTCACAAGTTCAAAGCCAGCCTTGTCAATTTAGCAAGGCTCTGAGAAACTTAGTGAGGTCCTGTATCAAAATAAAAAATAAAAAGGAATGGGGATAGGCTGGGGTTGTGGCTCAGCGGTAGAGCACTCGCCTAGGACGTGCGTGGCCTGGGTTCAATCTTCAGCACCACATAAGAATAAAAGGCATTGTGTACAAATAAAACAAATAAATAAATATTTTTAAAAAAAAGGAATGTGGATGTGCTCAGTGGCTGAGTGCCTCTGGGTTTCTTTCCTGGTACCAAAAAAAAAAAAAAAAAAAAAAAAAAAAAAATCGGTTGTTAAGAGCCAGACGTGGTAGTACATGCATGTCATCCCAGCAACTCTGGAGGCTGAGACAGGAGGATAACAAGCTCAAGGCCAGCCTCAGCAACTTAGTGAGACCCTTAGCAAATTAGTGAGACCCTGTCTCAAAATATAATAATAGTAACGATGACTGTGGATGTAGCTCAGTGGTAAAGCACCCCTGGGTTCAATCCCCAGTAACCAAAAAAATAAAAAAAAAGAATTAAAAACCAGTTGTTAGATTGAATATTTTAGAATAATCCAGTATTGGTTTTGCATTTCAGCAAGGACAATTTTAACATTCCTTTTTGTTTACTATTTTATGATTCCTAAGACAGATTATCTTCTCAAACCCATGCAAATTGACTAGAATGGGTTTTTTTGCCTACCTTGCAAGGCAGAATTAGTCTTTAAGTTAGAGTGGTGTTCAGGAGAAATTATCACAAAAGCAGTATTTGCTCAAAGTATTCCTGACAACTCTGACCTCATAAGAAACTGCAAGAAAAAAAGATTTCATAGTCAAATGTACCTCCATTTTGGATGTTCAGTGAGTAACTCCGGCTTCACAGATCCAAAACCAAACTTTTGCTCTTTGCCATGTATCTGTTCCTCCTGCAGGTCCTTCATCTGAGATCTTTTTACTGATCTTCAGACCTAAAATCTTGGTGTCATTCTTGGCATCTTCTCCTTTGAACACACACACTACCTATAATCCATTAACAAATCCTGCCTTCTAACTAAGCTATTTCCTTCAGACCTTGCCCCTACTGTTTATGCTTTACACAAGAACCAGAATGATCTTTTTATTTATGTATATATTTTTTTTGGTACCAGGGGTGCTTAACCACTAAGCCACATCCCCAGCACATTTCTTTTTTTATTTTGAGACAGGATCTCACTAAATTGCCCAATTGCCAAGGGTGGCTTTGAATTGCAATCCTCCTGCCTCAGTTTCCCAAGCCACTGAGATTACAGGCATGTACCACCCACCCCATCCTTCTAAAATGTAAATCAGAATGTGACACTCTGCTCAAAACACCCCAATGACTTCCCATTTTATCCAGAGAAAAAGCCAAAGTCTTCCCCAATCTCTAATCAAATCTAATCTTTTGATCTTCTGGTTTACTGTGTACTTGATACACTGGCCTATTTGCTTTGTCTAGAATATATCAGATACATACCTGCATCAGGGCCTTTGCATTCAATGTTCCCTCTGCCTGGAATACTCTGTCCTTGTATATCTATGTGACTTGTCATCTCTTTCAGGTCTTTACTAAAATGTCACATCTCAAGAAGGTCTTCTCTGATCATTTTATTTAAAAATGTAAGCTCCCCTCCTTTAAACTCTGTAATATCCCATTTCCTAGTCTTATTTTTATTCATACCATTTAATAAATTCTGACATGCTACTTATTTTTCTCATTTATATTTTTTTAATTAATTAAATTTTTTTGTGGTGCTGGGGGTTAACCCAGTGCCTCATATATGCTAAGCCAAGTGCTCTACCACTGAGCTATCTCCCAGCCCTTTACTTTTATTTATTTTCTGACCTCCCTCTAGTATGTAAGATCCATGAGGTAAAGGATTTCAGTCTCTTTTGTTCTTTGCTTTATTCCCCAAAGATAAAGTGGTTCTCAATAAATATTTGTTGAATGACTGAATGAACATATAATGACTAAAATAAGTTTACAAAGTCCAATCTACCATATATTCTTCTTGGAGATTCATGTGCCTTCTGGCCTGGTAAATAATCTGTGAAATCCTTCAGTAAGAAAAAACACCTTTTTAACCCAGCATTGCCCCACAGAACTTCCTCCTCAACTCCCATGGAAGAGTCTTTGGTAAATCCTGCCCGAAGGCAAATTGATCAAAATCAAGTTGATCAACAAAACATTTGATTCTAGTGACAACTTGATATTCTCCAGTTGCTCTGCCTGGTGACTTACGAACTTTGGGCTATATGAATTAATATTGTGAGTCTTCTGGTGTCATTGATGTTTGCTTTTGGGCACAGAAAAGATCACTCAGGAGCTAAGTTTTTTTAAATTAATATTTGATTCATTAAAATTTTTCTTAAACTTTTAAGTTCTTTTATAAATCTAGTAAATTTTAAGAGGGCTTTTATGATATGGTTAACTAAATTTCCTCCAGCATTTGAAGTTATACATTTAGTATTTTGTATTTCATCAACCTAAAAATAAACAGAGAGACAGGTTCTCCAGAATAAATGAATTTATTTAGTAGAGAATTGCAATTTGGAGTACACAAGCTATTGGCAGGCCACAGGTGTATCCAGGAGGGTGGGTGAAAGAAAAAGAAACCAAAGTTTACAAAAACCAAAAGTCATAGGGGACTGTTACTGGAGTTGGTGTTAGCTTATTGGCTGAGACAGCCATTGCTAGGTATGTGTCCTTGTACAAGCATTCCATCTGGAACACTGCAGTCTTGAAGTTTTCCCAGTAAATCCTATTACTGGTTTACATGTAGGAATGTTTTTTAAATAGGTCTTATTTGAATCATGTATATATGAGAACTTCTATTTTGTGGACTTGTCATATTCTGTTTTGTTAGTTTGACATAGTGACTTCATTTTGGTACTGGCAGCTCTCATGATTTCCTTTAAGAACTTTGTCTAATAATTAACAAGCAAAATCTTCCCAATTACCTAAATATCTTTTGAAAACTAATAAACTTATAAGTATAGTAGGACTTTGGCACTCATAAATGTTCAGATACTATTTATAAACTTAGTTATCAACTTAAAAAATCATAGCTCTGTCATTTAATTATCCAGCGACAATTCTGTTATTATAAAAGACCAAATTTTCTTACATTTTACAAAGAATGAATATAAAATCATCATGAAAATTACTATGAAAAATAGTAAGTTGTGGGTTTTAATTTTTATCTCGATTTTTAAATCTTCTTAGATATAAAAACATTATTTCTACATCTAATTCTGTATTTTCCTGAGTTTCACAAATGAAGTAATTATATTAACCCAAAAATAATCTGGGGTACCCTCCCAGGCAAATTTTGGGGTTACCTTTGTAGCCTGTTGATATTACATATCAACCAGAAATTATGTCTGGTATTTTTCAGAGCTATAGCCTTTCAGGGTGATTTTTTATAAGATGAGGAGAGGCAAGTAAAACTCTCTTTAGTAGTTGCCTAACCTATTTGGAGGCAAAGCCTCCAAATGGGGTGATCTCTCAGCTTATATGTCCTTTAGATTCAAGGTACACAGGTCATTATCTAGATTTTTGTGTTCTTCATTGAAATCTGTAGCCCTCACTAAGTTTGTATATAACTTCCAACGTTGCTTTAATTTACATTTAAATTGCTCTCTTAAACTAGTAAATGTCTATCTATAGGATTATCCATAACTTCTAAGGCTTTGTCTGATCAGTGATCACATCTCCAAAGACTTGCTAACAGAAACTACAAAGGGTTTTTTTAAGGGTTCCTACCAGGTGTTAGCACAGTTAACACAATGTTTGTTGTATTTAATGAATGAGTGAGATCATAACTCAAACTTAGTTCTTTTCATATCAAGAACATTAAATGCTCTAAAACATTGGGTTACCAATAAATATATGCTGTCAATACCTGGCAGTTATTCTTCTGACTGTTAACATTGCTTATAAAATCTTTAAGCATTTGCTATTCTGACATGTTGTCCTTAAAATTTGGTTTATGTGAGATAAGCCAAACATGATGACAATCTCTAGATTCTCTTAATATCTGCTTTTTGTCTGTCTTTCTTTCATTCATTCATTCAACTCAGGGGCACTCAACAGCTGAGCCACATCCCCACCCCTATTTTTTTGTATTTTATTTAGAGACAGGGTCTCACCAAGTTGCTTAGCACCTCACCATTACTGAGGCTGGCTTTGAACTTAACGATCCTCCTGTCTCAGCCTCCTGAGCTGCTGGGATTACAGGCGTGTGCCACAATGCCCAGCAATCGCTTTTTGTGTTTCTCATTGTATTAAAAAATTGAATATTCCATTGACTTTTAGAAATATCATCCCTGCACAATTTGAAAAACCCACTTAATAACTAAGATCATTGGGCTGGGGATAGAGCTCAGTGGCAGAACACATCCCTACCATGCACAAGGCACTGTCTGGGTTCAAACACCAACACTGTAAGACAATAACAAAGACCATATATTTTAATTGCAATTCAATTCAAAAGAATAGTGGAGTGCCTGTAATTGCAGCCACTCAGGAGGCTGAGGCAGAAGGATCACAAATTATAAGCCAGTGTAGGCAATTTAGCAAGACCTTGTCTCAAAATTTAAAAATTAAACAAAAGGGGCTGGAGTTGTGGCTCAGTGGTTAAATGCCCCTGCGTTTAATCCCATATGCAAAAAAAAAAAAAAAGACATATAACCTTACTTATCCAATTACTTTTTTTTTTTTTTTTTTTTTTTTTTTTTTTTTGGTACCAGGGATTGAACTCAGGAGCACTCGACCACTGGGCCACATCCCTAGCCCTTTTTTGTATTTTATTTAGAGACAGGGTCTCACTGAGTTGCTGAGTGCCTCGCCATTGCTGAGGCTGGCTTTGAACTGGTGATCCTCCTGTTTCAGTCTCCCAAGTGCACCACCGCACCCAGCCCATTTACTTTTGATATCCAGAAGTAAGAATAGCAGGGCTTATAAGTTGCTTTGTTGATCCACCTGCCCATACACAATATAGAACCTATGATCTAAACAGGTAGAGTGCCATTTGTTCAGACTAGAATTCCTGTTCATGTCTGTAAAAATAGATAGATGGGGGAGATAGATGGATGGATGGCAGGTAACTAATATACAAATTCTTTCTCCTTTCTTGAAATCTATTTCTATGCCTGTTACTAATGCTTTCTTTCTATTTCCAGTAAGTTGCTAGGAGGTGGAATTGAAAGCATGGCAATTACAGAAGCTTTTGGAGGTAGGTGGAACCTTAATATTTTGTTACATGAAGTATATATTTATGCATATCTTTGTATACACACATATAATTAAAGAAACAACAGGGGCTGGGGTTGTGGCTTAGTGTTAGAGCACTTGCCTAGCCTGTGTGAGGCTCTAGGTTCGATTCTCAGCACCACATATAAATAAGTAAACAAAATAAAATAAAATAAAAACACATTTAAAAATAATGCTAATTAAACAAACAACAAATAGACAAATAAGTTCCTGTTTTGGAGCTTATGATGAAATCTCAGTGATGATACAAGATCATTTTGGGCTGCAAATCCATGCATTAATACATGATTCTTATTGACATTTTTTATCCTTTTATGTCTAATTACTATAGAAGGGAGTAAGTTTTTTTCTCTTATTCCTTCAAAAGGTAATTGAATAATGAAGTTGATCTTACATCTAGGCAGTGCATATTCAATGAACATAGAGATCTATTTCTCTCTTCCCTGATTATATGCTCTCATTTTTAAAGACAGTCCATGCATAGCTACATTATATACCACATCTGATAATTCAGTATTTGCTATCCATAAGGAACTAAATCTGTTTTGTTGTTTCTATTGACTTGGTGAAGGAACTAAATCTGGTTTTCATTATTTCTGTGGACCATGCCCAGTAGCTTACCTTGTTCTGCATTTACTGATATTTGTGAGCTTATTGTTTAATTTTAATTTATGAGAGCTCAATGGACATAAATTGGCAGATAGGGAAATTTTCCTATAGACAGAATTTGCTTCTACTGGTTACTAGGGGTTGCTACCAATTTGAGATCTCTTCAGTTCCCTGAGTTCAGTGGGAGAGCCCCAGGTTTTCCTTTGGTGGGGCTTCTAAATTTCATTATGTAAGTATTCCATGGAAAACTTCATTTAAATTAATTTTTATTTAAAAGACAGTTCTGTGGAAAAAAAATCTTATTTTTTTAACTATTGGTATTCATACATGCAGAATTCATTTTGATACAAGAGATACTTTTGGAGTGAGATTTGACAGTTGGGAAAAAGAACAATAATATTTTGAGGCCATGTTTGATTTTTTAATGAAAATGTCTAAAAACTAACTATGCATGTTTTTATTACCATTTCTATATTTCACAGAATTTCGTACTGGAAAAACTCAACTCTCTCATACCCTTTGTGGTAAGGACACATGACAACAATAACATAATCACAGTAATAATCATAGCTTTCAATTATTCAGCATTTACTATTTGCCTGACACTTTATATAATTTTGTAATCTGAACAAATCTGTAAGGAAATTGAAGCTCAGAGAGATCAAATCAACTGCCCATGGATGCCCAGATACCAGAGCTGGTTTCTGAATATGAAATGCTTGAGATGCTGTTGTACATGCTGCACCAGGAATACCTGAATGGAAATAAAGAGAAGGCAAATTGGTATATAAGTGCATTGAAAAGAAGAGGCATCCATTGTCTC
Organism: Tamias sibiricus; assembly: GCA_025594165.1. Taxonomy (NCBI): domain Eukaryota; kingdom Metazoa; phylum Chordata; class Mammalia; order Rodentia; family Sciuridae; genus Tamias; species Tamias sibiricus. The sequence goes on along the minus strand of CM046661.1, from coordinate 168,385,916 downwards.
AATTTCCCCATTCCATCTTTTCTGTATCATTTTATAAGAATGACACAAAATCTATTGACATCTAGAATCCTTTGCTTTCCATGAAGTAAGGTTTGGCCCTAAGAGAGACTTAAAAACAATTTTCCTAAGACAAAATAAGCAAAATATCTCATTTTTCACAAAGACACTACTTTGCATTTCTTTGACTTACATAGAACAAACTGGAATCAAAATGTCTGACTCCAGTCTTGACTTTGCCATTAATACCTGTGTGACCTTGGGCAAATTGCTTTACCTCTCTAATTTTCCTCATCAGTAAAATAGAAATAATGATGGTGCCAAATCTTAGGATTAGTTTAAAAAGTAAATGAAATAATGCACATACCTGGCACAAAGTAATTCGCTACTGTTAATTATTACAGTATGAAAAAACAAATGCATTTACAATTGTTGACATGCATTAATTGAAAGTAACTTAAATGAGTTATAGAGCATAAATTATATTTGTCATTATTTCTTATAAAAATGGAAATTAGTAGCCAGATGCAATGGTGCATGTCTGTAATCCCAGCTACTAGGGAGGTTAAGACAGGAGGATTGCAAATTTAAGACCAATCTGAGCAACTTAGCCAGATCTTGTCCCAGTCATTTTAAAATGACTGCGGATATAGCTCAATGGTAGAGTACTTGCCTAGCATTTGTGAGTAAGCCCTTGGGTTCAATCCCCAGTACTGCCCTCCCCCCCAAAAAAAAAAGTAATATTTGAATTCTACTTCCATTTCTTTGGAACAGCTAAATTGCATGAGTATTTCCCATAGTGAAAAATGTTGAAATTCTTTATTGAATTAAGTTATCCCAGCAGAATACTTATTATTTCACCACTGATTAATAAAATGAAAATACAGCACACTGTTTAGAAACTAAAGGATCATTTTTTTCTTTTTTTTGGGGGGGGTACCAGGGATTGAACTTAGGGGCACTATGCCACTGAGCCCTATTTTGTATTTTATTTGGAGACAGGGTCTCACTGAATTGCTTAGTGCCTCACTGTTGCTGAGGCTGGCTTTGAACTTGCAGTTCTCCTGCCTCAGCCTCCCCAGCCACTGGCATTATAGGTATGCACCACCACACCCAGCAAGGATCATTTTTTTCCTTTGTTAAATTTACTAAAAAATTGCAACCAGCATAAATTCAATGTTTATTTATGTATTCATTAGTACAAAGTTTATTCACGCCTACTAATAATTGATTTTTAAATTGCTCTCTAGTGACAGCTCAACTTCCAGGAGCAGGTGGCTACTCAGGAGGAAAGATTATCTTCATTGATACAGAAAATACTTTGTAACCCTTTTATTTAAACAAGATGCTAATGCAGAATGATATAGTAATGTGACTAACAGAAAGTTTGTTTGAAATATATAATTTTTGTAATCATTCCATAAACCAGCAATAATGAGAAAAGCTAAGGGGAAAAACAATTACTGGTCAAGTTCTCAAATCAATTTTTAGTAAGATTTTCATTCTCCACGTGGGATTGGTGTAAAACTGACAAAAAGAGAGAGAGGGGTGGGGAGCTGAGGTTGTGGGTCAGTGGTAGACTGCTTGCCTAGCATGTGCTAGGTGCTGGGTTGGATCCTCAGCACCACATAAAATAAATATTTAAAATAAAGGTATTGTGTCCAACTACAACTAAAAGAGAGAGAGAGGAAAATATATCTTATTTATTTAAATCCTCTTCTCCAAAGAATTTGCTCATAGAAGATAGAAGAATTATTAATTTGTTCAAACTATGGCCTTAAAGGGGAAATATGGAGAGAAAGAACACAAAATGAAGAAGGGCAGAAGCTGTTTGAGTCACAGAAAGAATTGTAGTTTAATAGAAGTGTGAGGTAGTCCTGAATTGAATACAAGGTGAGGCTAGAAAGTTTAGACACAAAGGGCTTTGAAACCACATTGAGGGCATCAATTGAATACTTTTGCAAAAATATAAGCAAGTAATGAGAAATTGATCTAAGTGGAAGAGTGACAAAAAGAAAAAAAGAAAAGGACAAGAAACAGAAGAAAATTGATAGGATTTAATGATTGCATTTTTAGACAAAAGAGAGGTTTGAGAAACCACTTGCAGGGATTTTATTTAGATATTGGGAGAGAAATGAGGCTAACAATAGAATTGTGAAGATTATATTTTAGAGAAAAGTGATGTTTCATTTAAAATTTTTTTTAGTTAATTGACCTTTATTTTTTAAAAATATTTATTTATTTGTTTTGGTTGTACACAATGCCTTTATTTTTACGTGGTGCTGAGGATCGAACCCGGGCCATGCATATGCTAGGCAAGTGCTCCACCACTAAGCCACAACCCCAGCCTGACCTTTATTTAATTTATTTATATGTGGTGATGAGAAGCAAACCCAGTGCCTCAACACATGCTAGGCAAGTGCTCTCCTACTGAGCCACAACCCCAGCCCTGATGTTTCATTTTAATAAGCTGAATGTGAGGTACAGGAGGATATACAACTGGCAATTGGAAATACTGAACTCAGCTTGAGGAAGGGTAAGGTCAGAAATACAGCTGAATTAACCAAAGGGAGAAGAGAACGTGGAAGAGGGAAGAGAAGAGAACTAAGAACACAACTTTGAGGTGTGACTAAAATGAGGAACTTTCAGAGGCAGAGGAGTAAGAGGTAATCTGGTTGTTGAAGCCAAGAAAAGGAAAGTTTCAAGAAGAGAGTAATCAATAATAGAATACAGAGAGGGAGAGAGAGTTTTTGGAAGTATAGACTGTAAACTGAGAAACATCACTGAAATTGGTCATCGGGAGTTCAAGGGTTAGGTTGCAGCAGGGTGAGGTGATAATTTATTCTTGCAAATAAATACTAAGGGAGTGAGGCATGTGTAATTGGCCTGTGGATGGAAGAAGAAATACAGTAGTTGGAGGATGTATCAGGTTTGGAGAAAATTCTTTTTAGTTATTAATAGGGAAGACCTGCACAAGTTTGTAAGGCCATTCACAATGAAAGCCCAGCCTGCTCCTTCAGGCTCATTTTTCACTATTGTCACTATTAGAAACAGAGAGATGAGTATGTTCTAGTTTAATTCTATTGCTTCTAAAGATGCCTTGCTATTAACATTTTTAAAAACATTATATTTCAGCAATTATTTAAATTATAAGGTTTTCATTTCCTATGTTCATTAAGTTTTCTTAATGAACATCCTCAAATCTTCTTTCATAGCCGGGCGCGGTGGCGCACGCCTGTAATCCCAGCACTTTGGGAGGCTGAGGCAGGAGGATCGCGAGTTCAAAGCCAGCCTCAGCAATGGCGAGGCACTTAGCAACTCAGTGAGACCCTGTCTCTAATAAAATACAAAAAAGGTCTGGGGATGTGACCCAGTGGTCGAGTGCCCCTGAGTTCAATCCCTGGTACCACAAAAAAAAAAAAAAAAAAAAAAAAATCTTCTTTCATGCATTTTTGTTTTGTTGGAGTACCTACTTAAGTACTTCTTTCAGAAAAAGTAATCCAGGTAGTAACTTTGATCCCTGGTGTTCCTGAAAATGCCTTTATTTTGCTCTCATTCTTGAAAGTTATTTGACTAGTCATAGAGAAATTTGCATGCCACAGTTCTATCCTATTAGGTATTTCTCCCTCTATCCTTATTTTAGTCTTTCTGAATCATGCAAATCATTTCAAGACCTCATTAAAGGCTTTTGTTTCAAGACCTGCTTTTTCTAATTTTCTTTAATTACCCACTTTAGAAAACCTTGTCTTTTTGTTGTTGTTGTTGTTGTTGTTATTGTTTTGGTACCAGGGATTGAATCCAGGGGTGCTTAACCACTGAGCCACATCCCTAGCCCTTTTTATTTTTTGAGACAGGTTTCTTGCTAAATTACCTATTTCCACACTGAGTTGCTGAGGCTGGCTTGACATTGTGATCTTCATGCTTCAGCTTCCTGAGCTGCTGGGATTACAGCATGTGCCACCACCTTGTCCTTCTTGATTTATTACAGAATTTTCTAACTAAATACTCATGTAGAAGAAAACAACCAAAGAACCATTTAAAGAAGACTTTATTGGGGAATACGAGACACAAGTAGACTCTGAAGCAGCCTTGTAACTTAGGGAAAGATGGTGGAATGTTGTATAGGCTTTAGCAAGACTGGAGCTCAGCTAGTTTCAGAAATAGTTGATTAAAGACAATCCTCGGGCTGGGGTTGTGGCTCAGCGGCAGAGCGCTCGCCTTGCACGTGCACTGCCCGGGTTCGATCCTCAGCACCACGTAAACATAAATGCATTGCATTATGTACAACTAAAAGTAAATAAATGAATATTAAAAAAAAAAAAAAAGACAATCCTCAGAGGGAGGTATTGTTCTTGCAGATTATCTCCTGTATGGACAGTTTGAATTTTATCAAGAAAAAGAGGAGTGATTAGGAGCTAAGTCATATGCAAAGGTGGAAGGGTACTGTGGCAAGGGCCAGAGTGGAATGTTCTCATTTTTTCAGCATCTCTCACATGTATACTATTGTCTCTTATAGTTTATATTTTGTCTCCTTCATTAAGCTTACGTAGGGCATAAACTCTCTTATGACTCCTTGTATCCTCCAATTGCTTTGCACTGGTAATTTGTTAATATAGTAATCAGTTATGTGGTAATCAATTAGTAAATATAGGTAGATTGTTTTGAACCCCTTTTCAATGTAAGCCCAACTTTTATACCCCTATTCATATAGTATCTAAATTTTTTAAGAATTTTTTTAAATATTTATTTATTTACTTTAGTTGTACACAATGCAATGCATTTATGTTTATGTGGTACTGAGGATCGGACCCCGGCCGCACTTGTGCAAGGCGAGCGCGGCGAGCGCTCTGCCGCTGAGCCACAACCCCAGTCCCTAGTATCTAAATTTTTAAATGGTTTTATTGCCTTTTTAAATTCTTGTTTTGACTTATTGACTTTGATAAGATGTATCTTATCCATCAGATACATCTACTGAGTATGCACAATAGCAATGAAAAATTTTAGTGGCTGTCATTGAAGTTCTAAAGACTCAAGAACATACATAGTACATTAGAACACAAATGGTCAGGAAATCCTAAAGACAAATCAACATTTATCGAGTTAGTTGCAAATGTCACAAATGAGATTATAGGGGCTGGGATGGAGCACAGTGGTAGTTTTGCCTAACATGTACAAGGCCATAGGTTCAATCCACAGCACTGCAAGGAAAAAAAGGATTATAAGCAGTCCTCACTTTATAGTATGCACAGTCAATGTTAAATTAACAAGGTAAGCAAAATCGAAACGAGACCATAGACGTGCATTTTATTTTACTTCATTTCACTTCAGACATATAGAACATCAAACACCTAGGAATAAAATGTTTATTACTCCTTTATAGACACTAGTGATTATTAGCATCTTCCAGAGCACTGTTGTGGGTATACTGATTTTGCATGCCTATGAATTTACTAATTTTAGAAAACAACTCCTTTAGAAGAAGGTGGATTTAAAACCACATATAAGCCCAAAACTCTGCATTGATCATTCCCTTCTGATCCTTGAAATAACTTTCTTGATCCTTTATTTCATATAGTCAAATTTATTACTTGTTGGCAACACTGAATTAATAGTATATTAAACTACTTCATTTTGAACAGACAAGGAATAAGAAGAGAATGAATTAATTAATTTTCTTTCTTTTTTTTCTTTTTCTTCCTTTCTTTCTTTTTTTTTTTTTTTTTTTTTTTTTTTTTTTTTTTTTTTTTTGGTACTGAGGATTGAACTCAGGGGCACTCAACCACTGGGCCACATCCCCAGCCTGAATTAATTAATTTTAAAGAGACAAATTATAATTCAGTGATATTACTCTTCTGGAATAGGTCTATTTTTACAGAACTAAGGACCAAAGACTCATAAACCTTAGTTTCTAGATTTTCTCTTTCAACTGTTTTGTTGCACAATCCCAAGTCACTTGCCTAATGTTTGTCAGTGTCCTAATTTGTAAAATTTAACACAGGCCATCACAACTAGCTTCAAGCTTATTGCAATATTTAATTCATTACCTCCTCACCATTTCTTTCTTTTTTATTTTTTTTAGTGTTCATTAAAAAAATTTTTTTAGTTGTAGAGGGACATACAATATCTTTGTTTATTAATTTATTTTTTATGTGGTACTGAGGATCGAACCAGTGCCTCACACATGCTAGGCAAGCACTCTGCCACTGAGCTACAGCCCCAGTCCCACCTCCTCACCATTTCTATGACTGTTACCACTCTATAAGGTAAATTGAGGCACTTAGAAAAATAAAATCTGGTACAGAATTTAAGTGGTTACTAGGATCCTCCAGAATACTTTTGCATGTACACTCTTTTGGCTCTGTTACTTTAATTATTTAAGGAGTTATATTTTGTAGTTGTTGTGTAAACTTTTTTTTGGAATTGATTTATTGGATCCTTAATCTTGGCAAACTCCAGCCGTCCAGATCGCCTTCGGGACATTGCTGATCGCTTCAATGTAGACCATGATGCAGTACTGGACAATGTGCTGTATGCACGTGCATATACCAGTAAGAGCCCCATGCAATTGGATGTTTGGGTTATTATAAGGTGGCAGGACTCAGAGGCCCTGGTTGAGTCATGCCCAGATTCTTGACCCATAGAAATTGTGAGATAATAAATGCATTTTGTTTTAATCTGCTAAATTTGTGGTAAACTGTAATGTAACAACAGATAATTAATACAGTCAATATTACTGGATAAAACTGCCTGTGATTTAAAATTATCCGATAAAATAGTTTCTAGGGATAAATTTTATAGTTTAATACTTTTAAATATATGTCATCATTTATTAAATTAAAAAAAGTTGACAGCACTGATTTTCAGTTGAGTGACACAACATTTTGAACTGTTTTTCCTTGTTTTATTTACTTTACTTCAAATTAGCTTGCCCACAAATTTTATAATTTGCTATGTCCTTAGGTACTAAAATGCCCTCAAATAATTTCTTCTTCTTTGTCTTTGAAATACAGAGTAATATTTCTGGGTGTGTGTGTGTGCATGTGTGTGTGTGCGTGTGTGTGTGTGTGTGTGTTGCTGGGCATTGAATCCAGGGCCTCATGCAAATCTGTGAGGTATGAGCTCTACCACTGAGCTCTGCCCCCAGCCCCCAGAGCAACATTCTTTTTGGATAAGGTAGCATTTGCCACGCATGCTAAGGCAGAATATGCAATCATGTGTAGTAAAGTCATAAATAATTAGAAGAATCCTTCAAGGACTGTTTGTTGTCTCGTTCCCAGTGACATGAATGGTATTAGCCTGTGCTGATCCTAGCTTTTCTAATGTTTTCTCACTGTATTTTCCATTAGGTGAACATCAGATGGAGCTACTTGATTATGTAGCAGCAAAGTTCCATGAAGAAGCTGGCATCTTCAAGCTATTGGTACAAGCTTTTAAATATTGCTCACTCACAGATCTATTTCATGTTTTTCTATTAATTCCTATATTTTAATGGACTTATTCCTTCTATTTTTAATGCATATTTATATTACATTAATCTTGTGCAGATTGTTGATTCAATAATGGCACTTTTTCGAGTGGATTTCAGTGGTCGTGGAGAGTTGGCTGAACGACAGCAAAAATTGGCCCAGATGTTGTCACGACTCCAAAAAATCTCAGAAGGTAGATCTTTAAAGTAAAATGGTACTATCCAAATTACTAAGTATGTTTTGCAGAGAAGCTCAGAATAATGTCAGGAGGTAATTTTTTTACCTTCATGGAAATACAACTCTTTAATAAATAAGAAAAGGGAAAAAAAAAGTTTTTAAAGAAATACAACTCAGCCGGGCGTGGTGGCGCACGCCTGTAATCCCAGCACTTTGGGAGGCTGAGGCAGGAGGATCGTGAGTTCAAAGCCAGCCTCAGCAATGGCGAGGCACTTAGCAACTCAGTGAGACCCTGTCTCTAATAAAATACAAAAAAGGGCTGGGGATGTGACCCACTGGTCGAGTGCCCCTGAGTTCAATCCCTGGTACCACAAAAAAAAAAAAAAAAAAAAAAAAAAAAAAAAAGAAAGAAAGAAAAAAGAAATACAACTCATGGGCTGGGGATATACTCAGTTGGTAGAGTGCTTGTCCTGCATTCACTAGGCCCTGGGTTCAATCCCTAGCACCACACACAAAAAAAAAAAAAAAAAAAAAAAGAGAGAGAGAGAGAGAGAGAGAAAGAAAGAAAAGAAAAATAACTTTTAAAATAAAAATATTGATTCTGACCTCAATAATAATAACAATAACTTTAAACAAAATGATTTCTGTTATCAATGAAAAATGGGAATGATCTTGTTTATAAAATAAATTTATGTGTAATATTTCTAAAATCTGAAACCTAAATGATGAACTTTTAATCTTTTTATTGTCCTTCTCTAAGTTTCTTAATTTAATTTCTTGATGCAGAATATAATGTGGCTGTTTTTGTGACCAATCAAATGACTGCTGATCCAGGAGCAACTATGACGTAAGCCCCAATATTCTGCTTTTGTACTTCATGAGTTAATATCAAGAGATATAGAGTGTAGAATAAAATAATTTCAAAATAATTACCCTTGATGTGGGTACAAATATATCACAAGTCACTTTTATTGCAGAACACATAGTATTTCATAATTGCAAATATTATGCATTATCTGTTTTTTCTCTAGTTCTTTATGGAATAAAGCAAGAGTTTATTTAGCAGTACTACAGGCTACACTTTGATCTATGACTAAAGGAGAAATGAAAGACAATAAGAAAAAAAATCCTAGGGAAATAAAAGCTTTTATTCCAGATACACAAATGGTTTCTATTGCACTGATAAATTGTTAGCCTAACAACTAAAAAGCAGGCTTCTTACAGGATATTCATGGGATAACTTTTTAAAAGGCCCTAGAGAGAAGCCTCCTGTTTGGAAACAATTTCAGTCCATATGAGTGAATTTGTTGATGTATTTATGCACATAACAGAACTACTAATGGCCCTGTGTGGAAGATGGCAGGGAACAGAAGGATAAGGAGAAATCAAATAAAAGCAGAAAATATAAAGAAAGGTTTGTTGTCACTATCCAGAATTTTGGGCATTATGGATCTGAATAGGCAGTCAAAATAAGTTTGTGATATTAAACAATTTTAAAGAAACGTTTTCTTTAGAAATTTTTAACTGGAAGAAAGATGCAAGGTATATATATATATATGTGTGTGCATGTATATATGTGTGTGTATATATATATATATGCATATATGTGTATAAAATGTGCGTAGGTTCATCAATTAACATTTTATCTCATTTTTTCTCCTTTGTGTATGTGTATGTGTTGCTGTGTATGTATCTATAAAATCTCTTTGTCCATACACACAAACATATACATACACACACATGCACACACATATGTATTATTATTTTGGTGTATGAACCATTGTAAGGAGTTACTTTATTTCCCCTGATCATTGAGAATTATTTGCAAACACTGTTAATCTTTACCTCTTAGAACTGCAGTCTATCTCTTCTAAGAACAAGAATATTCACTTACATAACCACAATATAATTATCACACTCAGGATATTTAACGTTGGCATAGTGTTGTTATCTAATATACAGTGTCTTGCTGGGTGTGATGATGCCTGTCTGTAATCCCAGCAATTTGGGATTCTGAGGCAGGAGGATTGCAGATTCAAGGCCAGCCTCAGCAACTTAGCAAGACACTGTCTCAAAATAAAAAAGGACTAGAGATGTAGCCCAGTGGTAGAGTGCCCCTTGGTTTAATCCCTGATAACAACAACAAAAAAGATAATAATATATATATATACTATATATATTACAGTTGTCTCCAGATATTATAATAATGTTCTTTTTGTTTGTTTGTTTCTTTTTGTTTTTGTCTTAGTTGTACACAATGCCTTTATTTTTACGTGGTACTGAGGATCGAACCAGGCTGCGCACGTGCTAGGCAAGCACTCTACGCTGAGCCACAACCCCAGCCCCTATAATAATGTTCTTTGTAGTTGTTTGTATGTAAACCATTTTAGAGGAGTTTATTTTATTTTATTTATTAATTTTTTGTGGTACCGGGGATTGAACTCAGGGGCACTTGACCACAGGGCCACATCCCCAGCCCTTTTTTGTGTTTTTATTAGAGACAGGGTCTCACTGAGTTGCTAAGTGCCTCGCCATTGCTGAGGCTGGCTTTGAACTTGCGATCCTCCTGCCTCAGCCTCCCAAAGTGCTGGGATTACAGGCATGCGCCACCGCGCCCGGCTTAGAGGAGTTTATTTTGTTTTGTTTTTTACCTTCAGTTTAGAATCAGTTGAAGATCATGTATTGCATGTAGTTGTCATATATCTCTTTAGTCTCCTTTAATCAGAATAGCTTTTCAACCTTTGTTCAATTTTTATGGCACTGACTTTTTTTTTTTTTTTTTTTTTTTGGTACTGGGGATTGAACTCAGGGGCACTCGACCACTGGATCACGTCCCCAGCCCTTTTTTTTGTATTTTATTAGAGACAGGGTCTCACTGAGTTACTAAGTGCCTCGCCATTGCTGAGGCTGGCTTTAAACTCGCAATCCTCCTGCCTCAGCCTCCCAAAGTGCTGGGATTACAGGCATGCGCCACCGTGCCTGGCAGCACTGACATTTTTTAAGAGCAATTTGCAACATCCCTCAATTTGGAGTTGATTTTTTTGTTGTTATTTAAAATGCTAGGGCTGGGGATATAACTTAGTGGTAGAATGCTTGCCTAGCATGCATCAAGCCCTTGGTTTGATCCCCAGCACCACAATCAATCGATCAATCAATCAATAAAATGTTTAACACTTTGGATGGAAAAACTCTAAGCGATACCAGCCTTCTCAGTATATCATGTCAGGAGGCACAGAAGGCAGTTTGTGACATTTTTAGGATGTTTGATCATGTGATTACGATGAAATTCATGAGATTTCTTCAATGTAAAAGACACAAAAATTTCTTTTCATAATAAGTAATTTGTTAGGTGATAATTTGAAGCTGTGTAAATATCTTCTTCTGCAATAAGCTTTCACCATTTATTTTATTATCCATTGAAGATTCATGCCTAAATCAGTATTGTTCTGATGGTTGCAATACAAAGTGGTATTACTTTGAAACCAAGGCAACCCATTATATAGTACCAGATGAAATGACTCAGATATATATGTTAGAAGATATTTGATATGCTAATGTAAATTCTATAAATTGTACTGAAATGAATGTCCTTATGCTTTTTCTAAAAAGTATTGTTGCATCTTCTGCAGTTTAATACATCTCTCATTTTTCAATTCCTTTTATGAGTATTTTCTACTTAATTACAAGAGATTTCAACATGATAATTATTAACTATACAAATGTTATTAAGAAATGTAAAGGAGTTGAGGGACACTGAGGTTATAGCTCAGTGTACAGTGAATGCTTAGGGAAGCCCTTGTTTAATCCTCAGTACCAAAAGGAAAAAAAAAAAAAAAAGATTGAGGAGGAAAAATCAATCATTTTTTAATTCAACAAATATTTATTGAAAATCTACTATGTAACAAAGATTCTGGGAATTAATTTACTAGTGAACCAAGAGAAGAAACCCCTTATTTGGGCCTGGTGGTACCTACCTATAATCCCAGTTACTTGGGAGGTTGAGGCAGGAGGATCACAAGTTCAAGGACAGTTCAACTTTGCAAAACCCTGCCTCAAAAAGAAAATTTAAAAATCTGGGAAATATCTCAGTGGTAGAACTTGCTTGCCTAGCACATGTGAGTTTCAGGTTCAATCCCCAGTACCGCAAAACAAAACAAAACAAAACAAAACAAAACAAAATTGTAAACCCTTGCCTCCATAAAGAATTATTTAAAAAAAAAAAGAAGAAGAAAGATCAGTATTGTCCATCTAACTTGACATTTTAAACTCTTGGTACATTGTACATTGTCAGTAGTGTAATCCTTGAGTGCTTAAAGCAACCTTCATAAAGTACTTCACAAAAAGAATAATTTTAAACCGAAGAGAAATGGAAGATTTTTAAGGCTTGCTTTAAAAAGAGAAAATGACTCATTTGCTCAGAGGGAGGAAGTGGGTTGCATTCAAATAAAACAGCACAAGTTAAAGAGCAATGTTCTGTCTTCAGGTGTGGGGAGGGAACATTGAAGAGGCCAAAACTGTCACTCTGGAGTTGGGAGGCAAAGAAAATTGGTAGAAATTAGGTCAGATAAGGGGTTCTTTTTCTTATATTTGTAGAAAGTTTCAAAAAGAGTAAAACCATTTTGAATTAACTCCCATAAGATGATGAAAGGACAAATCAAGAAGTGACAGAAAGTTAATAATTGAAGAGTGAGTTTGAAAGAGGAGGAGATTTGTAGTGAAGAGAGCTAAGAAAGAAGGTAACAAAGGCTAGTATTTTTGCTGGGTAGGTCTGCTGTGAAACGTCTCCTCCACCTAGCTGAGTTGTAAGGAAACAAGGTTCACTATAATTAGTATGTTCTAAAGTATATTAAATTATAACAGTACAGATTAAATACATGTCTTCCTATAAAGCACAAAATTACCACATCTAAATGAAAAAAGCCAGGACAGTTTTAAACTAGAGAATTTCAAATGCTACTAGAAAACCTCCCATAAAGAAAATATCTTTGTTTCTCCATGTTGAGGAACTCCAAGCTGCAGCTCGCCTGGAGCCTGTCAGAGAAATATCACTATAATTGGTATGAGTCCCTAAGTACACTGACAATAATTGAGGCTTATATCCCATGCATTATACTTGATTGCACATCGTATTAAAAAGGAACAAAATTATAGAGGCGCGGAGCTGCCATAAGATAGAGCGAGCAGCAGCTTCTAGACGAGGCTCACAGACACAGACTTTAGAACTGAAATGATCCAACTGATGAAGGCCTGGAGATAATAAGTTAGTTGCAGCCTGGGAAGCTGCACATTGGGGCAAATAACGCCATGAACAACCAATAAGACCATGAAGTTGCCACCTACTTCTGTTGTGTATGTTTTTCCTAAAACAAAAAGTCATCTCAGAACATTTGCTGTCTTATAAATGCACAGTTTATTCCCCATGCATGGAATCTACTGATTCACATCCTTAGCATAAATTAAGAGGTGATATGTTTAGAGAAAAAAACATTAAACCAGGGTCACTAGTATAGTGACCCTTTATAAAGCATTTAAACTATTTGAACTTCGTCTCCCCCCAAAATGATTTTTTGCCAGGTACTTTCATGACTCATCTTTTTTTTTTTTTAATATTTATTTATTTACTTTAGTTGTACACAATGCAATGCATTTATGCTTATGTGGTGCTGAGGATCGAACCTGGGCCACACACGTGTGGGGTGAGCGCTTTGCCGCTGAGCCACAACCCCAGCCCCATGACTCATCTTATATGTGACCCCAATGTAACTCAGCTTCCTTGGGCCTCCCTGTCTTTTCTGTGAAGCCAATTTCAATATGTGGCTGCATTCTTCCCACCCGACTAGAATTATGTCTTCAAAATATTGGGAAAATGTGTAAGGTTTTTTGTGTGTGTGTGTGGGGGGGGGGTTTATTTGTGTGTTTCGCGTATTTTAGGGAGCAAACAGGGAAGTGTTACTTAACAAAACTTCTTAAACCTAACATACTCTTTTTTAAAATCCATCTCTTTGTCCCCCAAATTCTTTTCTCTTGACAGTCCTCTTTTCTCCCATATTCCTTTAATCTCAAAGCCTCCTCCTTCTTGGGCTAGTTCATTCAGCCCTCCTCTCCTCAGTGGACCCGTTCTCAAAAATTCCATCTATGAACTTGCTCCTGACAAGTCAGAAGCACCAGGAGTGCCTGTTGTCCTCAGGCTTGCCCTCACCTCTGTCTCTCAGGGTCCATACTCCAACCAAAATATGAGTAGGTATTATGACTATTCCTAACTTATGAAAGTGGGAATGGAGGCTCAGAGTACTTATTGCTTGCCTAGTTACACAGTTAAAGGAAAAAAAAATAGGAAAGCCAGGATTTGCACCCAGGTATCTGATGTTGGTGGTTCTTTCAGTCTCATGGTGATGCCTCCCATCTCACCCCATCCATAACTCTGTACCTCATGACTCCAGCATCTTAATTTGAAGTTGGTAGGCCAGAATGTTCTGGGTCAACACAGAACTACCCTTAATGATATAATATGCCGTATCCTGTTCAACCAGAGTGGGAGAAATGAATAATCTCCCTCAGTCCCTCTTTATCTCTAATATCCACCCATCTCTTCCTCCTCCTCATTATACTCACTGTCTTCTAAGAAAATGAGGAAAGTAAAGGAGAAGAAAACATAAAAGAAGGGAAAATAGAGATAGGGTAATGGAGGGATGTGGGTGGTTTTCTGATGCTGTTTTAACTTGGTCAGAAATAGAAGTAAATTAAAGCCCTCTAAAAGAATGTGAAGTGCTATTACACCTTCTTGTACTCCACCTCAAGACATAACTGCTAGAATACTCAAGAAGGTCAAAGAAACATGAAGAAAAAAATTTTAGTCTACATTTCATTGAAAGAGTGACTGTTTAAACTGAATAATTTAATTAAATTATGATAGTTACCATTTATTTAGGATCTCTTATGTGCCAGGATTGTTGCGAAGATAAAGCTAATGTGTATAAATGACCAGGTATAGTTCCTGGCACATAGTAAGCTCCCAATGAATCATATTAAACATATCTTGAATTCTCACTACAGCCCTAAAAGTAAGATCTTTTTATTCCCATTTCACCATGAAAGAAACTGAGGTTCCTAAAGGTAAGTAAGTAACCCAAGATAAATAGGTAATCAGTGTTGGGGTAAGGATTAGGAAAGCAGATAATAATGTTAAGTGTAATCACTGCACTAATGCTTTACCTGAATTATTTTAACAACTGTCCTATCAGGTACTGATATTATTGCCTATATAAGATGAAGAAACAGAATGGTTAAATAATTTTTTTTTCTGAGGTCACATAGCTGACAAATCAAAATTGAACTCAGGTCACATTCCATATAGTACACAAGGGATGTACCTGTCAAATGGAAGGCAGGCATCCTGTCACCTGAGAGGCTTTGCAGGGATATATCCACCACTGTGGTTACCTGACCACAATTCAAGGCCCTCAGCCTTGCTGCCAGAGATTTTATTTTGTCAGTCTACTGAGAACCAATGCATTTCTCCAGGGCAAACTCACGTTAATCAAGTTCATGAAACTCAATGAAAAACCAGAAAACCAGTGTGTTGATAATGAAAAATGTAACTACATTTGAAGTTCGTGTGACCAGTGAGCATGTTGGTAGACTTTTATCAGAATCCAAATTTTAATATGTAATTATTTACTAAATCCAAGCAAAGGGAAATAAATTAGATGATTTAAATAAATGTCTGCCACATAGTAAGGACTCAGTAACTCTTGGTTATCATTATGATTAATATTCATGTACACCGTAGGGGAGGTTCATGAATCTTCTAAACTTAAATGAAAATTTTATGTGTGTGCATATGGGCATTTTTCTGGAGGGGAATCCAACTCTTTTATTAAATTATCAAAGTGTCAATGACCTGGAATAAACATTAAAAGCCATAAATTCTACATAGAATCCTAAAATTGAATTGGCTTGAAATTCTCTTAAGTCTAAAGTGTTTATTCTGTGTCACAGTCTATTTTGATTTACCTCTTAGTTTATCATTTTTTTAAAAAATATATATATTTTTTTTAAATATTTATTTATTTACTTTAGTTGTATACAATGCAATGCATTTTTTATGTTTACGTGGTGCTGAGGATCGAACCCGGGCCGCACACGTGCAAGGCAAGCGCTCTGCCACTGAGCCACAACCCCAGCCCTAAAAAATATATTTTTTAGATGCTGATGGACCTTTATTTTATTCATTCATTTATATGCGGTGCTGAGGATTGAACCCAAGGCCCTCACACATGCTAGGCAAGTGCTCTACCACTGAGCCACAACTTCAGACCCGAATGGCAATTCTTTTTTTTTTTTTTTTTTTTTTTTTTTTTTGGTGGTGCTGGGGATTGAACCCAGGGCCTTCTGCATGTGAGGCAAGCACTCTACCAATTGAGCTATATCCCTACCCCCTTAGTTTATAATTTTTGATAACTTTTTATCCTGATAATATCTTTTCTATAGCTTTCCTTAGCCTTTTTGCAAATCCTATAATTTATTTCCCTGTATAGTCCATCTCCTTTAGCGATAACCTTCTTAATATTCATGCTTTTCACCTGTAATAATCAATGACAAGCAGCATTACCTATTCTCTTCTGTGCATGGGCACACTAGTAACAGCTCACAGAACATCTACAAGCTCCAGTTTCATGCTCTTCTTTAAGTTATTTATCATGGCCAGGGGAAGGGGAATTACTTTAATGGTGGTGCGGGAATCAATCTCCTTTTATATTTACCTTTCTGTTAGAGTACCTTTCGAAAGTTCCATGATTTAAAGCTTCTTTGAAAAGATGTCACAATCTGTCCAGAAAGACCTAGACCAAAGGAGAGCCAAATTATCTTCTCTGTAATTATTCCACAATGTTAATGGAGGACATTCTACATTATAGGCACTTTTCTAGACACTGGAGTTATGAAGATGAGCAAGGGTTGAGAGTATAATGATGGAGTATGCTTTAAAAGAGGAATACACACTGTGCCAGGAGACCACACAGGGGACAGAAGATCAGGCAAGGGTTCCTAGAAGGAATGGCCCTTGAAGGATGAGTAGGTGCTACATGAGCAAACCCAGTAGGGAACAAGGTTTTCATTTTAGAGAGAACAGTGAGTGCAAAGGCATTGAGGTATAAGAAGACTTCCTGAAATAAGAAATTTTTTTAAAAAAAGAAATTTGAGTGTTAAGGAGGGAAAAATGAGTGCAAATACAGTTGAGCACATAGGCCGTATATTAGCTTTATTACTATAACAAATACCTGAGATAATCATCTTTTTTTTTTTTTAATATTTATTTACTTGCTTTAGTTGTATACCAGGCGTTTATTTTTACGTGGTGCTGAGGATTGAACCCGGGCTGCGCACGTGTGTGAGGCGAGCGCTCTACCGCTGAACCACAACCCCAGCCCTGAGATAATCATTTTATAAAGAGAAAAGGTTCATTTTAGCTCACAGTTTTAGAAGTTCCAGTCCATGATCAGGCAGATCATGCTTTTAGGCCTCTGGTGGGTGTGTCAGATGGCAATGGCAGGGAGTACAAGGCAAAGCAAAACCACTACTGGCATCATGGCTAGAAAGAAAATGACAGAGAAAAAGAAAGGAACCAGAATCTATGGTTGCTTTCAAAGGCATGCCCCCAGGAACCCAAATCCTCTGACTATGCCCCACTTCCTAAAGGCTGATTCACATCCTCCCAATGATGCCGCTTTGGGGATCAAGCCTTTATTAACACATAGGTCTCTGGGAGACATTTAAGATCCAATTTACAGCAGTGGTAGGTGTGAGAAACACACTCACCTGTCCAAACCCAAAGAATGGACTGAGGGACAAATGTACAGAGAAAATGAAGCTTTGCTTTAATGATGGTCTTGGAAGATTGGCACATCCAGAGTGGTTACAATCAGCATTTTTTCCCCTAAAGCACAATGACCCCCACCAGGTCCTCATTGGCTGAGTACTATGGGGTGCACAATCTTCCCAAACCTCGCCTAGGTTTTATTGTCTCCTACTGGGTTATTTAAAGAAATATATCTTTAGTTATTCTAACCTCCCTTTGTTCTCTTGTGGTAGGAAGGCCTTTCTGGGATTGAGTGCATTTTGGCATGTATGACATTTATCTTTGTTGGTCAGGAAGGCCCTTTCCCCTCCCCTCCTGTAGTCAAGGGGCTGTGAATCTGTCACAATCAGATGCTAACTGCTGGTAACCATTTGTTCTATTTCTTCTTCAGCTGATTTTCTTACACCCTCAGTAATTTTGTATTTAAGGCTAGAAACTGTATTCTGAAAATGGACCACCAGACTTTCTGTTTCACACAGTGGGTAGAAAGAAGAGGAAGTTGAGGGACCTTTCCTCTGAGGGCCTTTGTTTTCTTTATGAAGTAGCAGGCAGTGTCATCCAAGGTGAAGGGATAAGAATGAAAAGGGGCCAAAGGAGATGACTGAAGGTTTGTGGGAAGAGAAGTGAAGATAACCATGTAGGAGAATCACTGAGTAGTATTGAGACAGCCTGTGAGAAGCAATAACAAAGCTTTTGAGACTTCTGAAATCCCAGCAACTTGGGAAGCTGAGACAGGAGGGAAGCCATTTTGAGGCCAGCCTCAGCAATTTAGCAAGACCCTGTTTCAAAAATAAAAAGGGCTGGGGATGTAGCTCAATGGTAGAGTGTTCCTGAGTTCAATCCCCAGTACCCCCCCCCCCCAAAAAAAAAAGACCTGTGTTCATTTGCCCATTTAGCTAACCCTAACCCTGACTATTTTCTCATATCTCCTCACAACGGAAATTTCCAACTGGTCTCAATTTTTTTCTTATCTATTTACTGTGAAAGCACTACTTTTTTCTGCAGTCAAATATTCTTAGAATTTTTGTAGATTTGATATCTTAGGCTCAGAAAACATTTGTGAGCACCAATCATGTAGCTGGTTGCTAACACACTAAATGCAATGTGATCTGCTTTTAAGAAACTTAGTGATAAAAAGTAAGAAAGGGAGCAAGGAGGAATATAAGAAGTAAGTAAATAACTGTACTAAAAACAGAATATAAAAAGTGTATTACAGGGCTGGGGTTGTGGCTCAGCGGGTAGAGCGCTTGCCTAGCATGTGCGCGGCCTGGGTTCGATCCTCAGCACCACATAAACATAAATGCATTGCATTGTGTACAACTAAAACAAATAAATAAATATTTTTTTAAAAAAAGTGTATTACAGAGCATAAATCATTAAATCATTGTTTCCAGGTTCACTGTCCAGAGCCCAGCTGAGAATCTCATCAGGGCCTCAAACAGCCCATCTTTATAGAACACAGGCTTTTTTTTTTTTTTTTTTTTGGGGGGGGGGGTACCAGGGAGTGAACTCAGGGGCACTCAACCACTAAGCCACATCCCCAGCCCTGTTTTTTATTTTTTTTAATTTTTAAATATTTTTTAGCTGTTGATGGACCTTTATTTTTTTATTTATTTGTATATTGTGCTGAGGATCAAACCCAGTGCCTCAGGAATGCTAGGCAAGCACGCTACCACTGAGCTACAATCCCAGCCCTGTATTTTATTTAGAGACAGGGTTTCACTGAGGTGCTTAGCACCTTGCCATTATTGAGGCTGGCTTTGAACTCACAATTCTCCTGACTCAGCCTCCTGATCTGCTGGGTTGCTTTGTTTAGTTGTATATGGACACAATACCTTCATTTTATTTATTTATTTTATGTGGTACTGAGGATGGAACCCAGTGCCTCACGTGTGGGAGGCAAGCGCTCCACAACTGAGCTACAACCCCAGCTCACACAGGGTACTTTTTTTTTTAAATATTTATTTATTTGCTTTTAGTTGTACACAATGCGTTTGTTTATTTTTTTTTTTTTACGTGGTGCTGAGGTTCGAACCCGGGCCGCACATGTGCTAGGCAAGCGCACTACCGCTGAGCCACAACCCCAGCCCACACAGGGCTCTTTTAAGACCATAAAGAACCACCCACAATGAAGGAGTGACCTGGAAATTTGAGAGCCACCCCACTAAAAAGAGTAACATTGATTTGTAAGCATTATGGAGACAACTCACTTCTCCATCTCTTTTATCCAGCTATGATACTTGATTGCTTTCCTGAACCTTCAGCTGCTTGGAAAGGCAGCTTAGCCTTCTGACTCCTCACTGCCTGGCTTTGCTTTCTTTTCTTTCTTTTTTTCCTTAATATTTTTAGTTGTAGATGAACACAATACCTTTGTTTATTTATTTACTTATTTATTTATACGCAGTGCTGAGGATCAAACCCAGTGCCCCACAGTGCTATGCAAGCGCTCTACCACTGAACCACAACACCAGTCCCTGGCTTCACTTTCTTGATAGTGTTTCACTCAAAACTAACTGTCTGTTCTTGTTCCTATGTTATATCTGCTAAATCTTAACCAACCCCATTCATCCCAGCCAGGGATTTTCTGGTCTTAACCTCTGAACCATTTAATCAAACAGCAGTTTATGTCAGCAGACTCCTTTACCTAAGAACTACTTCTTCCACCAACCTATACCCTACATATTTAACCTCATGTGAATCAGCCACATTCTTACTATACCAAGCCTCAAGCTTAGAGTAACAAGAATCTTGAACACTGTCATGGAGCAAGCACAATTTGAATTGACTTATAACTACATTTTCCCAGAGCTAAAGCTATTATGCTATATTAACTACAGTTTATTTTGATCAAGTATAGCTAATTAGTTTACACTTAGTTCTCTTTATTAACGATTTCTAGGTTTTTTTTCTTTTCTTTTTTTTTTTTTTTTAGGTTTTTTTCTGCACCAGTTGATTATCATGTTAGTTTCCCCCAACACACACATTTTAGTAATATGGTGTATTACTAATTATTTGTGTTGAACCATCCTTGCATTCCTTGAATATATTCTGCATTGTCATGGTGTATAGTCCTTTTGATATGCTGCCAGATCCAATTTGCTACTACTTTGTTTTATGACTATGACTCTCAAGGTGAGTGTCAAGGGTCTGGGACTGTGGCTCAGTGGTAAAGCGCATGCCTAGCATGTGTGAGGCCCTGGGTTTGATTCTCACCACCACATATAAATAAATAAAATAAAAGGTCAATTTACAATTAAAATAAATATATATTTTTTTTAAAAAGATGAGTGTCAATAGTATTTATAACTTCTTTGTCATTATAACATTTTTTGAATTCTTGAATCATAGAGCTTATTTCTTAAATATCCTTATTTAGAGGAATAAACTTTACGCAACAATAATAAAGACAAAGATACTCCAAACTGCAAGTGTATGACTGGCACAGCACTGAAGGGTTCCATCACACAGTTAATGAACAAAAGAGGTTCTCAATCTGCTTTCATTTACACAGCATCACAGAGACAGCTTGGGTAGTTCTTGTCCATTACACTAGAATAGTGTAATAAGGAATAAATAAATTCAGTCTTTGTATTTTGTAAAGAGTAAAATTTCTTAGTCTTGAGGTTACCCTGACAGTGAATAATGTTTTATTTGTGCTTTTTCAATAGTATTTTCTTCTTAAAAAGTCAAACAAAATATGAACAAAATATGTCATAAGAATATCAGAAGTCTAAACTAGATGGTAACAGGATAGATAGTAGCTCCACCCCCACCTCACTGCATAGTTTTGTTTTTTGTTTTTGTTTTTGTTTTTGTTTTTTGGTACCGGGGATTGAACTCAGGGGCACTCGACCACTGGGCCACATCCCCAGCCCTTTTTTGTATTTTATTTAGAGACAGGGTCTCACTGAGTTGCTAAGCACCTCGCCATTGCTGAGGCTGGCTTTGAACTCGCAATCCTCCTGCCTCAGCCTCCCAAGTGCTGGGATTACAGGCGTGCGCCACCGCGCCTGGCTACTGCATAGTTTTTGAACAGGCCTCCACTTGTTTAAAATAAAAACCTACTCGGTCCTCTACCATACTCCACAGACAAGTGGCCTTGTAATTGCAAATACTGCTGTGTATAGTCCATGTCATGAAGATGAATAGAGATTTTATTAATTCAGCTTTCAGGCAGACCCCAAAAAACCCATTGGGGGACACATTCTGGCTCATGCTTCAACGACAAGAATATGCTTGCGCAAGGGAAGAGGAGAACTGAGAATTGCCAAGATTTATGACAGGTAAGTATTTTCTTATTCTTTATCAGATTTTTGTGGATATGGTTTTAAACATATGGTTTTTTGCTCCTGAGAGGCTATAATTATTATGCTGGCAGATGCTACACATTTGAGTTTCATCCCAAATTTTTTTTCAATTGATTGGGAGGTCCCTAGTGTGTGTTAGGTCCTAGGGATCCAGGGATTCTGTTGACACATATATTTGGTCTCTGACCTTTCAAAGTGAAGCAGAGAATGAAATCACATCAATTCCAATTAAAGGGTGGAGGGTGCCAGGGAAGTACAGAGTATGGGAAAATATTCTCCTTTCTCTTTGCCACATCAATGCCATTTGCTTTCAGGTTTCAGTAAATATCACTTTCTCAGAGATCCTTTCCCTAATCCTTGTGGTACAGGCTATACTAAATATGATATCCTTTATTTTTAGTTAAGAATTACAGGCTGGTGATGTGCCTCAGTGTTAGAGTGCTTGTTTTTCATCACCTGTTCCTGTAAAAGACCAAAATATATACAGACTATGTTTTAGGGAGCTTCTAGCATCTCCAAAAATTTACTGTAAACACAGGGCATAATGGTGTACACTTGTAATCCTAGTGGCTTGGGAGCCTGAGACAAGAAGATCTCAAGTTTGAGATCAGCCTCAGCAGCATAGCAAGGCCCTCAACAACTGAGTAAGACCCTGTCTTGAAACAAAAAATATAAAGGGCTAGGGATGTAGCTCAATGGTAAAGCACCCCTGGGTTAAATCCCCAGCACCAAAAAAATAAAAATAAAAAAATAAATCACTGCAAATGTGGGTGTAGCTCAGTGGTAGCATTTGCCTAGCAAGCACAAGGCCCTCAGTTTAAGCCTGAGCACCAAAAATATATATTTATATATGGCAAATGTTCTTTGTTGAATTCAATAGACAGTTCCTACATCTTGTTACTGAAATTTCTTGGTCTATTTCTGGACAGGATGCTGTGCCTAGAACTTTCCCAAACACTTTTCACCCTGAACTGTAACTCACTGTTCACTGTACATCTCCTTCACAACAGGGACTAAGTCTGGTTCACTAATGTCCAAGAACCTAGCCTGGGAATTGGTATATAGTAGACACTCAGTAGCTATTTGTTGAATTTACAAATGAATGAACTTGAGCTAAGTAAGTGTTCAGTCATTTGTATAAACAGTTTGTGCCATTCTTACAGTCCTAGGAGGCTGCTTGGGCTCTGCAGATTCAATAAAAAAAGTTATAGTAAATTATCATAGAGATTAGTTATGTCAAGTTCTCATAAACTTGAATCAAATCAGCAAAACTCTATCAGAGCTTTAACTATCAAAACTCAGCTGTGTATCATGTACTCATTTCTTGTTGGCCTCTACCGATTTCTTATGATGAATTCTCCTTGACTTGAGGAAAAACGTTTTAGTAGAGAAGATGATAACACTAATAATGATATCTAACATTGAGGGTCTACTATGTGCTAGGTCTTGCTCCAGGTGATTTATATGTATTACTTCATTATTTATAACAACCACCCTAAGAGGTGGTGGTTATTATCCCCATTTTATACATGAGGCAACTAAGGCTGCAAGAAGTTAGTTAAATGGTGCCCCTTTACAGTTTATTTTAAACACAGAAGCCAGAGTGAACCTTTGTAAAACTGTAAGATCATATCTGTCTTCTACTTAAACCCCATCAGTAGCTTCTTATCTCCACTCAGAACAAAAGCCCAAGTCTCTGTGGAGTTTGCATAGCACTTCATGGATAGCCCTGTTTCTCCCCCCTCCCCCTAGCTCACTGTACTTCATCCTCAGGGACAGGCACCCTATAGTTCAATAAGCATGCCAGGAACAGTTGTAGCTTAGAGTCTTTGCACTTGTTCCTTCTGCCTGGATAATGCCACCCTCACAGCCCTCTCTCTGCTTATCTCCTCCATCTACTTCAAGGGTTTGATCAAACATTACCTTTTCAACAGGCCTGTCTTAACCTACTGATTCAAAACTGCATCTGACCACCTCGAATTTCCACACTTCTAATCTCCCTTACTCAACTCATTTTTCTTTCCCCACAGCACTTATTTTCTAACATGATACACCTATGCCATTATTTGTTATCTGTCTCTACCCACCCCCCAAAATAAGCTCCACAAAGGCAGGGATCTTTCTCTATTTTTTTTCTTCACTTCTATATCTCAAGTACCTACAACAGGGATATAGTAGGTACTTTCTTACTAAAAAAAATGAATGTATTTATGCCATATCACACAACAAATAAAAGATGGAATCAGGATTAGAGTCTATGCTGTCTCAATGTCTATGCATTTTAATCATTACACTATTTCTTAGCTTACTAAGAAATAGTATAATAGAAATAGCTATTTAGGGTAGCTATAGCTAATATACTACAGTTACTCTTATGGCTTCAACTACTACCTTTAAACAGATATAAATGAAAGGCATTTCTTACTTAACAAGAACAAAGTGGGCTGGGATTGTGGCTCAGTGGTAGAGCGCTCGCCTAGCACGCGGGTGACCCGGGTTCGATCCTCAGCACCACGTACAAATAAAACACATTGTGTACAACTAAAACCAAATAAATAAAAATATTAAAAAAAAAAAAAGAACAAAGTATCTCCAAGAATTGGGCAGAAAATGGTTCTCAGAAGAATTTCCAGATGTGTAGGAGTTAACCGAGTCTGGGCTATGAGTTTGGTTCAGTGGTAAAGCACTTAGCTAGCATGCCCCAGACCATGAGTTCAATCCCCAGCACCACATTAAAAGAAAGAAAGAAAGAAAGAATTAACCCAATCCTCCTTTCCCTTGAATATCACTATAGTTTCTGCTGTAGCTCTTTTGGCCCTCAGTTATACATTTTTCTCTTTCAGACTTTTAAGTGAGCTAATAAAAACCCCACTTTTCTTTCTTTTTTCTTTCTTTTTTTTTTTTTTTTTTTTGGTGATACTGGAGAATGAATTCAGGGGTACCACTGAGCTACACTCTCCGACCTTTTTTAATGTTATATTTTGAAATAGGGTCTCATGAAGTTCTGAGATTGGTTTTAAACTTGTAATCCTCCTGCCTCAGTCTCTCTAATCACTAGGATAACAGGCATGAGCCACCACATCCTGCAAAAGCCTCACTTATTTCAATCCATTTAGCATATTTGAGATCAATAGACTTTAAGAACAAAGAACTACTGAATTCAAAGTAAGAACAAAGTTTAAACAACTACAACAAAATAAAAAGGCATACCAGATGGTCAAGTTTCTGAAGTAGTTGCTTCTGATCTATTTTAAGAACAAAACAAATCAACCCTAGTTCAACTACTTTTTGTGGCTTCTTTTTTTTTTTTTTTTTTAATGTTTATTTATTTGTTTTAGTTGTGTACAATGCCTTTATTTTTACGTGGTGCTGAGGATTGAACCTGAGCCGCACACATGCTAGGCCAGTACTCTACCGCTGAGCCACAATCCCAGCCCCTTGTGGCTTCTTTCTTATTTTAGCTCCTTGTCTTCTTTAGAGAGAACTTTCTGCCATTTCTAAGTAGCTGACTGAGTGGTTTTCAATCAAGTCCAAAAAGTTTTTTTGTGTTGGGCATGGTGGTGCATACCTGTGATCCCAGCTATTTGGGAGGCTGAGAGAGGAGGATCCCAAGTTCTAGGTCAGCTTGGGCAATTTAGTGAGATCCTCAGCAACTTATCGAGGCTATGTCTCAAACTAAAATAAAAAACAGGCTGGGGATGTAGCTCAGTGGTAGAGTGCCCCTGGGTTGAATCCCCAACACCATCAAAAAAATAAAAGAAAAAAGTTCAAAACTCATTGTAGCAACTTAGTGAGTCCCTGTCTCAAAATAAAATTTAAAGGGCTGGGGATATAGCTCAGTGGTAGAGCACTTTCTTAGTATGCATGAGTCCCTGTGGGTTCATCCCCAGCATGGGGCGGGGGTAGTTATTTTGTAAGGCCACTTAGGCCTTTTTACTCAACTTCAGTTTTAGTTCAGCAAGACCTACCTTATCTGTAGGTATCTTCAGAGGAGACGCTTCTGCTATTTCCCAAGGGAAATAACCATATCCATTGCTCAAAAGTACACTGCCTAATCTCTACCCTTCAAACAAAACAAAACAAAATCATTTCAAAGTCTTTTACAGTTTTCCCCTACTTTAGTCTAGTCAGTAGAAAGGCACGCACTCCTATAGAATCAGGCCCCTCAGGCCCTCTAGGCAATGCCCGACCCTACACTGAAAGAACACTCAGTTACCCCTTTCGCTTATTTCCAAGTTTGGGGCAATTTTTCTTGACATTCAGAACCTTACATGTAGAAGTTAACAAATGTTTGTGAAGGTGGTAACACTTTTAGGTAAATTCTATAGTCTACATTTAGCTGTACCCACTGTGATGTCTCGGGAGACTCAGACTGATGGGAGCAGGATGCCTGTGACATGAATATAGTATTTATAGAAGTAAAGCTTTTTATAAACTTATGTTCCCTTGTATTCTGTTAGCCCTGAGATGCCTGAAAATGAAGCCACCTTCGCAATAACTGCTGGAGGAATTGGGGATGCCAAGGAGTAGGTGGTGAATTGATGCAAATTGCTTCTCAGTGCTTATTAGGAGCTGAAGAGATGGAAAAGCAGTCTTGCATTTCAGATCTTGAAATAAGAATTTGTTTTTTTTCAGATGTTATTAAAGGAAAGTCAGCAAAAGAATTACATTTTATATTTATCTTAAAAGTCCCTGATATATAGCTATACATTGCATGTTATTTCAAGAACATACACATATATTCCTGAATTGTTTATACTAGGTGCATGTATTTGTGTGTGTGTGTTTATGTACTTAACAGAAACTAGTTGGGGAAGGGATGCCACATTGCTTCACTTCCACTTTTCCAAGTGAGCCACTGAGCAAACTGAAGGTCCCGGAGCTAAAAAAGCCCCTTCTCCTGCAGACTTCCCCTCCAACATTTTTCTGGGGCACAGTACTGCTGACTTGATGCTTGATGCTTGATGCTCTTCTGCACTAGGAAGATGGTTAAGCAGAGAGTGTTTATAGGATTACAAAAAAAGCTTTTTTTTAATTTGCACTATCAAACTATGTATTTACCTTAATAGCAACAGAAAAAAAAAAACATTAAATTAAGCCAGATTTTAAATCATTTGACCTTTTGAAAAGATGAAATTACTTTTAAAAATGTATTTCTGATGAGTGCATATTCTCTTGGGAAGATAAAAAAGTAATTAGAAAATTTACAATATTAGATAAAGGTAACATGATTTTTATATTTTAAGTTTTGAGTAGAAAATTCAAAATGTTTTTTAAATATTAAAGTTAAATTTTAAATTTCTGAATAAGCCGGGCGCGCGGTGGCGCACGCCTGTAATCCCAGCACTTTGGGAGGCTGAGGCAGGAGGATCGCAGAGTTCAAAGTCAGCCTCAGCAATGGTGAGGCATTTAGCAACTCAGTGAGACCCTGTCTCTAAATAAAATACAAAAAAAGTGCTGAAGATGTGGCCCAGTGGTCGAGTGCCCCTGAGTTCAATCCCTGGTACCACCAAAAAAAAAAAAAAAAAAAATTTCTGAATAGTAATTTTAGAAATGTACAAAAGACTGTTGTTATTTTTAATTGTTAAACAAATAAAATATAGCTTTCAAAACATTTGTATGATGAAATATTTAAAATTAAAGGATTGATGATATATACAAGAAAAATATTCATAGACTTCAGATTTAATCTTTCATGTTGCATTAACTTATATGAAAATTCAAGCACTAAAAGCACTTTTTGTTACAAAACTTATGTGACTATCCATTAAGTCATTTGCTCACTAGTTGTTTCTGAATGCCAAGTGCCGAGGACTACACAAAGAAAAATGGTTCCTGCCTCAAAGAATATACACTAATTAAAAGACTAATTTTTATAAAAATAAGAGAGCAAATTACTATATAATTATTTTGTCAGTACTGTGGTCTTGAATTGACCCTTAAAAGAAAACTAGAAATCTAAAAATGGCAGAGGAAAGGTAGCAGAGAGCACATACAAAGGTACGGAGGCTGGGAACCAAAAACAAAGAGAAGGCCAGCCTGGCAAGCAGAGACTGCTCACAGTGCAGTACTGGAAGAGCAGAGCTTTTTCCTTCCTTTTACTTTTTTTAAACCACAGAAGCTATGTCTCTGAATAAAGCAGAGATAAAATCATGTAGGAGCAAAGTTTTTGTATTCTGAAAAATCACTTTAGCGGATACTTCTGATATGCACATTGTAAGGCATGCTTTTGTCCTGCAAAGGAAGGGAAGGTTTTGTTACTTGATGCTTTGTTTATATTTTTAATTTTCTGTATATTTTGATATCTCAAAAGTCTTTCTGGCCAGAGAGAAAGTGCTCCTCCTGCTAGCCAATCTGTAGGGATAGGAGAGGCCTTTGATATGCAAACAAACCAGCCTGCAGCCAGCCCTCCTGTAAGTGATATTCTTCTGCCTTAATCATTCCAGGGCCTAGTACCAGCCCATTCCTGTAGTTCAGAGCCCATGGAGATTATTCCAACTGGCCAATCCTAAATCAGCTACCCAACTCTGTCCTGCCCTGCTTTGTCTTCCCCTCAGAAATTTCAGTAAAGGCCATGGTCCAAGCTCTTCCCTCATTCCAAGTCTTCCCCTTGGTGTTGTCTCCTGTGACCCCAAATGGCATGTGGTAACCCCCTTTCTAAAATCGGTAAGTGTAAACTTTCTTTTCTATGAGCTTTTCCTATGTTTCCTCCTATGGCCATGCTTCTATTTTTTATTCTGATCTCGTGATTTTCTGTTCTAGTTTTTTCTTTGCTCTTTGAAGAATTATTGAGCAGGAAAATTAGAAAGGGATGGTAGAGAACATCTATTCCTACCTTTTTGTTTTTCCTAGATAAAGGTTCCCCCAGATCTTGGCTTCTATTTTTCCCCCTCCTTTTCCTTTCATCTGGTGATGGAAGCCAGGGCCTCATGCACTTGGCTATACACAGTGCTCTGTCTCTGAGCTACCCCACCAGCCCTTGACTTCCATGTTTCTGACTCCAGTGAGTATTGAGTTCAGATTATGTCTTCTTTATCCTGGTGTTTGACCCTCAGTTATACATGATTCTTTTTTTTTTTTTAATATTTATTTATTTACTTTAGTTGTACACAATGCAATGCATTTATGTTTACGTGGTGCTGAGGATCGAACCTGGGCCGCGCACGCGCGAGGCAAGCGCTCAGCCACTGAGCTGCTGAGCCACAACCCCAGCCCCTATACATGATTCTTTTTTTTTTTTTTTTTTTTTTTTTGGTACCGGGGATTGAACTCAGCGGCACTCGACCATTGGGCCACATCCCCAGCCCTTTTTTTGCATTTTATTAGAGACAGGGTCTCACTGAGTTGCTAAGTGCCTCGCCATTGCTGAGGCTGGCTTTGAACTCGCGATCCTCCTGCCTCAGCCTCCCAAAGTGCTGGGATTACAGGCGTGCGCCACCGCGCCCGGCTTATACATGATTCTTAATGTTTTAGGTTTAACTGTTTCTTCCCAACATTCATTGAAGGAGCCTATAATCAAGGAGATAGCTAAAGATTGCGGTTAGCTGAGAGCCATAAAAGATGTTCTAGTTTCCACCTGATAGTAATACATTATCCAAAGAATCTCTGTATGCCCGTGAACACTGCGTGACGCACCTGTAAGCTCGAGCTGTAAGCACGTGTCCTTGTTAAAGCTATATGTATATAACTGGGTGAGTTTGGTTAGTGTGTGTGGGAAGAAGAAGGTGGTGGTTGGAGTTAGAGTGTTTGGAGTGATTGCTGGAGCCGGAGAGAGAAGAAGAATAAAAGACCTTTTTTCATTTTCATCCTGCCTCCGAATTTTCCTGCGGCGTTCGTTGCTCCAAGGCGGTTTCCGCTTCAGGCAGCAACAAGTGGTGGCCCGTACGGGGAATTCGGCGGCAAGGTAAGAAAAAATAAAATTTAAAAATATGGGAGCAAATATAACAAAAAGTTGGTTTATAAAAGCCACGAATGAAATTTTTGATAGCGAGAACTCAGAGGATAGTGAGAAAAGTGAACAAGAAAGCATATCCTCTGACTCAGTTGAGACCAGCAAGGAGAGCAGTAATATAAATTCAAAAGTAAGAACTGCAAAAGCCATCAGAAGCTTAATAAAATTAGCTGAGGAGTATGTACTCTCCTTAGAAGCTGAAACTCAGGATACTAGTGAAAGTGATAATAGTAACAAGGAGCCAAACCATGACAGTACGGTCTCCTCCACTGAGCCAGTTAGGAATTATGAAGCTAGTAGTGAGGAGGAATCAAAAAGCGATTCAGGGAGCACAGTCTCCAATAAAAAGAACAAAAATAAATTAAAAAAGAGAAAAGACCGTCAAATAGAGGAACCACTAGTGCCCTCTGCTCCTTCATGGATAGAATACCTAACAGAAACAATAAAGAGTATTGATCAGAGTGTACGTGCCCTTGAGGTAGAAATTGGCGGCCTTTCTGAGCGCTTATACGCTCTCGAACAACATAGACCGCAGGAGCACCTAGAACTGCCAGTATTTCAAAATGAACAGGGACAAAGATATCACGAGTCCCTAGACTTTAAAACAATAAAGAATTTTAAAGAGGCGGTAATGACCTATGGGCCTCAAGCTCCGTTCACATTAAGTATGATAGAGTCACTTAACACCCTAACCTTAGCCCCCTCAGATTGGAAAAGTCTATGCAGAGCGGTACTAAGTGGGGGACAATACCTAATCTGGAAAACTCAATTCCAGGAACTTTGTTCAGAAATAGCAAAGAGAAATGCTGCAGCAGGTTTCCCTCAATGCAATATAGATATGCTCACAGGGGAGGGTCAGTTCGCCGAACTACAAAATCAGCTACAATACGATCCAGGTGTGTATGCCCAGATACACACTGCAGCTGTGAAAGCCTGGAAGACAATATCAGGCACAGGGGATCTGCAAGGCAGCCTATCAAAAGTTATACAAGGGCCTAACGAACCTTACGCTGATTTTGTAGATAGGCTCTTAAAAACAACATCTAGAGTTTTTGGCGAAGTCGAGCAGGCTATGCCTCTAGTTATCCAATTAGCGTACGAGAATGCTAATAAATATTGCCAGGATACAATAAGGCCGTGGAGAAGTAAAAAAGACTTATCAATTTATATCAGACTGTGCAAAGACATTAACGAGGCTGTTATCACAGGCAACGTAATTGCTGCAGTGATGAAAAATTCCTCCCCTCAAAATTCCCAAAGGTTTCAACCTAGAACAGGATATTCCAGACAAAAGTATTATAATCAACCAAGATATGCTAAGCAATATCCCCCAAGGGTAATAAGATCAAATTCATACCGCGCTCCAGGCCGATGCCCCAGGTGCAAAAAGGGTATACATTGGGCCAATCAATGCCATTCCAGATATGATATATATGGAAATGATTTATCAAGGATTTCAAAAAACGGGGCACGGGGCCCAATGCCCTGGGGCCCACAAATGTACGAGGCACTAGAGGAGGAATGCGCACTAGAGGAGGAATGCCCTCAGATCCAAATGATTCCTCGTCACAATCCCTCCTACCCATTAATTCCCTTATCAGAGGGACAAGAGGAAGTGCAGGATTAGATCTCTGTTCTACTGCCCGGATGGTCCTGACACCTGAAATGGGGGTTCAGCTGATTCCTACGGGAATCAGGGGAACTCTCCCTTCAGAAACTGTGGGACTAATCCTTGGGCGTAGTTCCAAGAGTTTATTAGGCTTTAATGTTATACCAGGGGTTATTGATTCAGATTATAATGGAGAGATTAAAATAATGCTAAGTACCAGGGGCATCATCTCCGTAAATCAAGGAGACAGAATCGCACAGCTGCTCCTCATTCCCAGTCTCCATAGTTCTTTTAAAAGCATGCCACAAAATAGAAATAGCAGAGCATTCGGTTCCACTGGTTCAGGACCTATGGCTTTCTGGGTTCAGGATTGTTCACGGAGGCCGATGTGCAAATTAAAAATTCAAGGTATAGAGATGGAGGGGCTGATTGATACAGGAGCTGACTCTTCCATCATAAATCTACAACAATGGCCTAAGCACTGGCCTCTGCAGAAAGCCTCAACCAGTTTAAGAGGCTTGGGATATAGTAATACCCCAGCACAAAGTGCTGTAATCTTAAATTGGCAAGACAATGAAGGCCATACAGGAACATTCCAACCTTATGTTTTAAACAGCTTGCCAGTTACCCTATGGGGAAGAGATATCTTACATCAAATGGGGCTACACCTAGCAACCAAGCCTGCAGGTGTTAAGAATAAAAATCCTAATCATAATAAAAAAGGCAAAGGACATTTTTTCTAGGGGCCACTGAGAAAACAATTTTAAAAATAACATGGCTCTCTAATAAGCCAGTTTGGGTCCCTCAGTGGCCCCTATCCAAAGAAAAATTGCAAGCGGCCCATCAATTAATTAAAGAACAATTAGAAGCAGGACACATAGAGCCTTCCACCTCGCCCTGGAATTCTCCCATATTTGTAATTAAGAAAAAATCAGGAAAATGGAGACTATTACAAGACCTAAGACAAATTAATAAAACAATGCAAATTATGGGACCTACCCAACCTGGACTTCCTAATCCTGTAGCTATTCCAAAAAACTATTACCTTATAACTCTTGATATAAAGGACTGTTTCTTTTCCATTCCCCTACATCCTCTGGATGCCCCCAGATTTGCTTTTTCAATTCCTTCTATCAATAATAATGGCCCTGATAAAAGATATCAATGGAAAGTATTGCCACAGGGAATGGCAAATAGCCCTACAATGTGCCAACTATATGTGGACAGAGCTATACAGCCCATTAAAAACAAATATCAAGACCTCATGTGTCTACACTACATGGACGATGTTTTATTAGCTCACCCTAATCAAAAAATCTTATTTAATATATTTAGTGAAATAACAAAATATTTTTAAAAATATGGATTATATATAGCAGAAGAAAAAGTTCAAAGCAGATCACCTATACTATATTTAGGCTTTAAAATCATGGATACTTTTGTTAAACCCCAAAAAATTCTAATAAGTAAAGAACATTTGACCACTCTCAATGATTTCCAAAAATTATTGGGAGACATTAATTGGCTTCGCCCTACACTAAGCCTCACTACTGGACAATTAAAACCTTTATTTGACATCCTTCGCGGGAACCCTGATCTATCCTCACCGCGAACATTAACTCCTGAGGCCAGGAGAGCTCTAAAATTAGTAGAACAGGCCATTGAAAGATCCCATTGTGATAGATTTGATTTTGCACAACCACTAATATTGATTATTATTCCTTCACAATATACACCAACAGGAGTATTTTGGCAACAGGGACCTATATTATGGATACATTTGCCTGTCTCTCCTAAAAGTACAATTGAGTCTTATACCTCCATGGTGGCTAAACTTATTCTTCAAGGACTTAAAACCTCTACTAAAATATTTGGAATTCATCCTGCTACTATTATTACTCCTTATTCATCGTCACAGGTTGAATATTTGTGCTTCAATGATAATGATTGGGCTATAGCTAGATGCTCTACTTCTGCAAATTTTGACAATCACATTCCTAAATCTCCTATACTGTCTTTTTGTATCAATCATCCTATCATATTCCCACAGGTAATAAAAACTCAACCCATTCCTAAAGCATTTAATGTATTTACAGATGGATCCTCTAACGGTACTGCTGCAGTAGTCACTCAAAATGAAAAAATGATTCATATCACTAATCAAAAATCAGCTCAATTAGTGGAACTCGAAGCTATAATAATAGCTCTGGAAAATTTTAAAGAACAGCCTATGAATATTTTTTCAGACAGCCACTATATTGTACATGCTGTCCCTAAATTGGAGCTAGCAGGTCCAATAGCACCACATACTCCAGCTTTTAAATTGTTTTCTCAAATCCAAAATCTCCTATGGCAACGAAAAGAACCTTTATTTATAGGTCACATAAGAGCTCACACTAATCTGCCTGGTCCTCTCCATGAAGGTAATCAAAAAGCTGATGCCCTCACTAAAACAATATTTATATTTACTACAGTACAACAAGCTACTTTATTTCATTCCCAGTTCCACGTTAACAGCACTACCTTAAGACAAAAATTTAAAATCACAAAAGAACAAGCTCGTAGAATTGTAAAAGAATGTCCATCTTGTGTAACACTTTTGCCCAATCCACATTATGGGGTTAACCCACGAGGTTTGATGCCTAATCATTTGTGGCAGATGGATGTCACACATGAGCCAAGTTTTGGAAAATTACGATTTATTCATGTCACCATAGATACATGCTCAGGCATGATTTTTGCTTCTTTACATTCCGGAGAAAAAGTTAAAGATACTATATCTCATTGTCTGCAAGCTTTTGCTGCATTGGGCATCCCCAAAATGCTTAAAACAGATAATGGCCCTGCATATACATCCACATCCTTCAAGCAATTTTGTACAAAGTTCAATATTATCCACAAAACAGGTATCGCTTATAATCCTCAGGGACAAGGAATAATTGAAAGAGCAAATCGGACACTTAAAAATATGTTACTAAAGCAAAAAGATGGAAACTGGAAAAATCCTAAGGACAGATTGGCAGTTGCCCTGTTTACCCTAAATTTCTTAACTTTAGATTCTAATGGACATTCGGCTGGAGATAGACACTGGAACCCACACCAACAACATAAACCTTTGGTTTACTGGAAGGATGTTCTCTCAGGTACATGGAAGGGTCCAGACCCAGTATTAATTTGGGGGAGAGGATCTGTTTGTGTTTTTCCAAAGCATGAATCCTCTCCCATATGGATACCATCTAGATTGATAAAGCAGGTACAAAGTCAAAAGGATCAAGACGAAGTTATTGAGGAGTCTAGATTGAATAAACAAGTACAAAATCAAGAGGACCAAAATGAAGGTATGGAGTGATTCCCTTAAGAGTCCTCCATTAAATTTACAACTTAAATTATTCATCTTCCCGGCCGGGACAAGAAGATCTCTCTTCAGTGTATACACAATTGTATTT
This sequence comes from Tamias sibiricus, assembly GCA_025594165.1. NCBI lineage: Eukaryota > Metazoa > Chordata > Mammalia > Rodentia > Sciuridae > Tamias > Tamias sibiricus. Next base: position 168,351,107 of record CM046661.1, on the reverse strand, counting down.
TTTTCTTTTATATATGTCTTTATGTCTGTGCATTTGTCTAAATTTCATGTTAATGTGATGTCACAAATATATGTTTATATGTGCGTCTGTCTAGTGTGACGTCACAAATAATTAAGTGCTTAAAAAAAAAAAGGTAGATATAGATCCAAATAATGTTAATTCATTTAAGCTTAGAATATTCTAATTAGATAATCAATAGATAGATAGATAGATAAATAGATATTCATATAAGTTCAGAATATTTTAATTAGATAATCAATTATAATGATAATCAATTTTTTATAGTTGTCTCCGGGACTTCTCTTCAGCTGTGAATATGTTTAATGTTGTATAACCTGATATTTTGGTGTTCCGACAGAGGATTGTTTATTTGTTATTAACTTCATTTGTTTAATAGCTGATTAATTTGAATTATTTCAACAGGTATAGGATTGCTGTGTATATAGAGACTTGAGGATTCCAGCTAACAAATTATTTTTCCAAAGTGCCTTTAGCTTTTCTTTATCTTTAATGCAGTAAACACCCTCAGTTTCTCTTTGATTATTTCTGAATGTGATATTTTGCCAGCTTATGTTTGTGGGAGCTTAAGCAGCAATGTGTGTGAGCAGAGATCAACTTTTATTTTCTACTCTAATAATTCTTTTTTTTTAGTTTGACAGCTCACCTTTTGATCTCAGTGCTGGAATAGCACTGCCTTTCCCTTAATAATGGATGCTTGAGTTTTTAGGTAGCGGGCCCTGAAGATTTGCCGGTGGAAATGTCTAGACATAAAAAAGACGGCTGATGCTACAACTGCAGGGACCGCGGTCGCTGCAAGCATCCCTGCTGCTCAAGCATCAAACAACCTAACCAGCAGTGTGGCCTGTGCTCTGCATGCATGGGGCCTCCTGAATCTATGTGTTATAACTTATGGACATTTTGATTTTCCATTATTTTGGGACATTACGGGACAATGCCTTGTGGGTATTTGTCTAAGAGAACTCAGTGCGTTACTTGATGAAACTAAGGGCAGCTGATTGGCTTAAAGAACTTGATATGCTATGGAAACTTGGCTCGTCAACAGTAGGCTTGCCGCCTTAAAGCCACAGCATCTCCTAAAAATTGGACGGCTGTTAGTCAACACACAGTCGATCCTGAAGGGCTCTATTGGATGGCTGGTTAGCCTATGACGGGTAAGATCCCCAGAAGGGGACAACCTAAGACACGGCACAGTCGCAAGGGACAGTCTAATGTGGCCGGCATGTCAACCTAAGCCAGGAGTCAGGACAGCCTAGACTCCCATGATGGGTAAGAATGTCGGTTGCACATGGACGTCCTAGAACATCCCCTCTTTTAAAACTAAAAGGGGGAAATGAAGGAGCCTATAATCAAGGAGATAGCTAAAGATTGCGGTTAGCTGAGAGCCATAAAAGATGTTCTAGTTTCCACCTGATAGTAATACATTATCCAAAGAATCTCTGTATGCCCGTGAACACTGCGTGACGCACCTGTAAGCTCGAGCTGTAAGCACGTGTCCTTGTTAAAGCGATATGTATATAACTGGGTGAGTTTGGTTAGTGTGTGTGGGAAGAAGAAGAAGGTGGTGGTTGGAGTTAGAGCGTTTGGAGTGATTGCTGGAGCCGGAGAGAGAAGAAGAATAAAAGACCTTTTTTCATTTTCATCCTGCCTCCGAATTTTCCTGCGGCGTTCGTTGCTCCAAGGCGGTTTCCGCTTCAGGCAGCAACAATTCATGTTGAAGTATTTCACTCCCAAACTTCAAAATGCAACATTATTTGGAAATAAGGTCTTTGCAGATGTAGTTAGGATATCACCCTATTCTAGTATGAGTGATATCCTTGTAAGAAGGGGAATTTGGGCACAAAGATGTGCACACAGGGAGAACATCATGTGAAAAAGGCTGAGATCCCGGTGATTGTTCCACAAGCCCAGGATTGACCAACAGAAGCGAGGGAAAAAGCATAAAACCAATTCTTAGCCGGGCGTGGTGGCACACGCCTGTAATCCCAGCACTTTGGGAGGCTGAGGCAGGAGGATCGCGAGTTCAAAGTCAGCCTCAGCAATGGTGAGGCATTTAGCAACTCAGTGAGACCCTGTCTCTAATAAAATACAAAAAAAGGGCTGAGGATGTGACCCAGTGGTCGAGTGCCCCTGAGTTCAATCCCCAGTACCAAAAAAAAAAAAAAAAAAAAAAAAAAAAAAAAAAATTCTTCACAGCCCTCAGAAGGAACCAACTTTTTAAAAAATATTTATTTATTTACTTTATTTGTACGTGGTGCTGAGGATTGAACCCGGGCCACGCGCGTGCTAGGCGAGCGCTCTACCGCTGAGCCACAATCCCAGCCCAGGAACCAACTTTGATCTTGAACTTCCAACTTCTAGAACTGTGAGACAATACATTGTTGTTGTTTACTGGCAGTGTATGGTACTTTGTTATGGCAGCCTTAGCAAGCTCAGATAATAACCCTCTCAGGTAAAAGCCCTAATCTTTTGCTCTTTATTCCTCTTCATGAATCATAATCCCCTCTCCCAGGTTGCAGGACTTTGAACCTACTCTTCCTTGTTATAGTCTACTTCACACCAGATCTTCTGGAAATCTCTCTCTCTCTCTCTTTCTGTCTCTGTCTCTCTCTCTCTCTCTCTCTCTCTCTCTCTCTCTCTCTCCATTCAGAGCATGCCGGAAACCTTCCCATGCTTTGCTCCAACTCATTCCCATTCCTCCACCTGCCTTTGGCTCTACTGAAAGCAAATGAGGGCCACAGACTCTTTTGCTATAACAAGCTCTGAATAAATAGCCTCTGTTTTCTTTTTCTGGGTGTCAGAGACTGGGGATTGAACACAGCAATTCAGTTCAGAGGCACTTTACTGGAGAATGACATCTCCAGTCCTTTTTCTTTTTTTGAGACACAGTCTTGCTAAGTGGCTGAGACTGGCCTCGAACTTGCAATCCTCCTGCCTTAGCATCCTGAGTAGCTGGGATTACAGGCAAGTGCCACTGAGCCTGGCCTCTGTCTGTTCTCATTTGGGTGGTTTTTGTGTTTTTCCACAGAATGAATGAATAATCTATGATGAAAAAGGTATATACTTTTTCTAGTGGGTTTCTATGGGTTTCTAACTGTCAGAGTAGCTGGACCAGACAAGTTTCCCGCCTTGGCATCACACCACATTGAAATCAGCCATCCTCACAGAACTATAGGCCCATCTGTTGAACCCAGGTTTCCAACCCTATTGCTCACATCTTGGTAAATTCACCATAGTCAGGGTACTTAGTACAACCCAGAAATACTTTCTGATTTTCAAATCTTGGGAGTTTTGTTTCCTTCCTCACCATAGGTCTCTGGGCTTCTAGGCCAATTGGTCTACTCCCTCTTCAGGGCTGTCTACCAGAGAATCTTGAGGAGATGTTCAGGTTTTTCTTTTCTTTGGCACCAGGGATTGAACCCAATTTAACCACTGAGCCACATCCCTTGCCCCCCCTTTTTTTGTATTTTTTTTAGAGACAGGGGATCCCTGAGTTGCATGAGGCCTTGCTAAATTGATGAGGCTGGCTTTGAACTCGTGATCCTCTTTCCTCAGCCTCCCACACCGCTGGCATTACAGGCGTGTGCCACCCAGCCTGGCCTCAAGATGTTCAGTTTTTACTAAGGGTGTTGTTAAGACTGTTCAAATCGTGTACTCAAGGGCTGAGGATGTGGCCCAGTGGTCGAGTGCCCCTGAGTTCAATCCCCGGTACCACAAAAAAAAAAAAAAAAAAAGAAGAAGAAAGAAAAATAGAAAGGACCTTAAAGTAGACTGAAAGATTAAACACAAGGGCTAGCTTTCATGGAGAGGAGAGGACTGGACCCTTGACACGGAGCTGCAGCGGATCACCTCTCCTGCTCACCTGGGCTTGTTAGATTGGATTCATGTTTTGGGTTGTAGTTTCCATTTCTCCCTCATAAAAACACCCTGGCTGTCTTTAAAAGTCACCTCTCCCTAGATCATGTAGTCTCTCCTGAGACACAGGATACTGAATGACAGTGACAAGAGCATGAGTTAGAGGTCATGCAGGGACGGCAGGGCGAGCAGCAGCAGCAGTGACCCAAGCAAGCTGTTCTTGCTGCTAGGATGGAGGTTTTGACTTCCAGACTGCTGAGTTGCTCAGACTCCCAATGATTTCCAGGCTGGTTCTCTGGCCTCCTGCCAATTCAGTGACCCTGATGTCCATCTGATAAACCTCCCTCCACTTCAGCTAAACAAAGATGGATCCTATTATTTGCCATCTAGAACTCCGACCAAGGAACCAACCTGCTTACTCCCAAATGTTGCTTCAGGGGCCTGGAAATCCAGGAGGACCTGCTTAACACTACGGTGGGTGTTCCTCATTATTCATACATTTCCTATTCTCTTCTCCACTGGTCTTCACTATTTTAAAAAGAAAATTGGTTAAGAGGCTCTTTGTTGGGATTTTACTTAGCCAAATATAGGGGGAAACTCCAAAATAAAAGTGTCTGGTGAAAATCGAGGTTTATTTTTCTCTCTTTGGAAAGCAAGCTGATGCTAGGCAGTCCAGAGATGCTGGGGTGGCCCCACTCGGTCATCAGGACCCCAGGCTTCTGTCTTTCTCATCTTAGCTCTTGACTTCCATCTTCAAGGTCAGCTCATGACTTAAGATGGCAGCTGGAACTCTAGCCAGAGAAGCAAAGTTGGGAGAAGAAAAATGAAAGGCAGAAGAGCACCATGTTTTAAAAAAGTTCCTTCCAGCTGAGTCAGCTCCTGGGAGGCAGGCAGCCCTCCCACACAGCACTTGTGCTTACAGCTCCTCGGCCTTACGTCTCTACAAAGATGATAGGAAAATATAGTCTTTTGTTCCAGACAGTAAGAGGCCCAGCTCAAATTTGGAGTTCTGTTGTCGAGGAGGAAAGGGATAATAGTCTTTGGGTAAGCAACTGGCAGTCTCTACCACAAAATCTTCTTGTTCTTTCTCATCAGTGATAAACACACTGAACATCTTTTCTATACTATGCAAGGCATTTCAGATTTTGTACTTGTCCTGGAGGAGTTGGTTAATGAATGTATCAGTTAGAATGCCTTCAGCTGTAAGTAATTACAAAAAACAAAACACAAACAAACAAAAAAAACAATAAAACAGAGTATTTAAACAACGACGAAATATACTACTGCACTATAAGAAGCCAGAACTCGACCAGCTCCAGGGTTGGTTAATTCAGCAGCTCTAGTTCATCAAAGGCCCATGATGTTTTTCTCTTTACTTTTCCATTCTCAGTGTGTTGGTTTTATTCTCCAAGATCTCCCCTTATGGTCAAAAGATGGCATTCTACCTTCATATCCATTAAGAGAAAGACAAAGAAAACATTCTTTCAGAAGGAAGGAAACAGCTCACTCACGCAGCTGCATTTAGCCAATGGATCTAAGATGGCCTCACCTATGTATCTGGAGTCTTTGCAGGGCTGGTCAAAAGGGTGGGGACCACTCTCTCATTGTCTCCCACCATCCATTGGCTTCTGCTTGCCTCCTATTGGCCAAAGCAAGTCCCACCCCAAGCTTAGAGATGGTGTGGATCCAAATCCACACACTCATTTAGATCCCAGGATGTATGTGTTCTTGGATGTCATCAGCAGAAGTGTATCCGTAGCACTGTCCTAGGCCCTTTAGGAGTAGGGAGAGTTTATCTTCAAGAGTTTACAAAATGGTCAGGAACATGAAGCACAAACTCTTGAAAAGTTAAGTAGCAATAAAAGTTTTAAAGACTTAAATAACATTTCTAAGACAATATAATTGTGAAGGCAGGCACAGGGAGATGGAAATTAACCTGGGCAGGCTAGTTGGGTTTTTCTCAAGAGGACTCATGTGACACTCCAGGCCTCAGGGTCAGGCCTTCGGGGCTGGTCTCTAACACGTCAAGTGCCCCAGTACTCATTAGTTTCTAGAGAGATGCCTCAGTCTGAGCTCAAACAAGCTGCCAAGGAGAGGATTCCAGTATGACAGTGACAGTGAAGAACAGAATACAATGTCAGGCAGAGCAGATGTGGAAGATGGGCCCAAACAAACAAGCCATGGCCTTTGGAAGCTAGTTCACATGATGCTAAAGTGCTTGTGAAGAAAGTGCTACACTGAACATGGAATAAGAAGAAGGCTGCTCGGTCATAAAATCTGTTTTTTTTTTTTTTTTTTTTTTTTGGGTACCAGGGATTGCACTCAGGGGCACTCGACCACTGGGCCACATCCCAGCCCTTTTTTGTATTTTATTTAGAGACAGAGTCTCACTGAGTTGCTAAGTGCCTCGCCATTGCTGAGGCTCGCTTTGAACTCGTGATCCTCCTGCCTCAGCCTCACAAGTGCTGGGATTACAGGCGTGCATCACAGAGCCCGGTCTTTATTCTATATTGAGACAAGGTCTCACTAAGTTGCCCAACATCAAACTTGCGATGTATTGGCATCAGTTTTGCCATTTTAGGTGGGGAGCCATTTTATCTAGAGGCTCCAAAGTTTTGATTCTGAGGCAATGCTGCTTAACTTCCCGTAAGAACATGTGCCTGCTATCAACCCCACTCCAGCTTAGACTCCTAAACAGCTTATGAAATTCCTCTTGTGAGCTCTAAAGCTGCTCTGTGAGTACTGACACGCTGCTGCTCTCCTCAGAAGGACAGCCTTGTTGGTTTGCCTCACACTACTGACAATAAATCTCTTGCATGAGATTCCAGTGTGTGGCATGGTCTTTTGACTTTGCGTGGACTCTGCGAATGTACTTTCATGATGCACCTGCCTCCACCTCCCCAGTAGCTGGGATTACAGGTATGTGCCACCAGATCAAGTTATGATGCTACAAAATTTTCACCAAAGCTAGGTTCTTTTCCCTCTTGGAGTCTTGGCATCAATAACAAAATCAAGAGTTTATTATGCAGAAAAAGGAGAAACTGGGAGAAATAACTCTCAGCTCAGCTTCTCCCTAAAGTACAATTAATTGACTATAACAAATTTACTAGAACATTTACTTTTTCAAGAGTTAAGGGGTCACTCGTGGTGGCGCATGCCTGTAATCCCAGCAACTCAGGGGCCTGGGACAGGAGCATCACAAGTTCAAGGCCTCAGCAATTTAGTAAGACCCTGTCTCAAAATAAAAGAATTTAATCAGACATTATTACCCTATGTGCATATATGATTACATGACCTGTGTAACTCTATGTCACGTACAACCAGACAAATGAGAAGTCATACTCCCATTTATGTATGATGCATCAAAATGCATTCTACTGTCATGTATAACTAATTAGAACAAATTAAAAATATATATTTATAAAAAAATTTTTAAATGATTAAAAAAGGGCTCAGGATATGGCTTAGTGATAAAGTATCCCTGGGCTAAATCCCCAGCACCAAAATAAATAAATTAAAATAAAGAGTAAGGGGGCAGGGGCTCAGCGGTAGCGCACTTGCCTGGCATGTGTGAGGCACTGAGATCGATTCTCAGCACCAAATATAAACAAATAAAATAAAGGTCTACCAACAACTAAAAAAATACTTTAAAAAAAAAAAAAGTAAGGGGCTGGGGTTGTGGCTCAGCGGTAGAGCGCTCGCCTTGCACGTGCGTGGCCCGGGTTCGATCCTCAGCACCACATAAACATAAATGCATTGCATTGTGTACAACTAAAGTAAATAAATAAATATTTTAAAAATAGATTTATTTAAAATAAAAAATAAATTAAAAGTAAGGGAAGAGGGGCTGGGGTGTGGCTCAGTGGTAGAGTGCTTGCCTAGCATGTGTGAGGCAGTGGGTTTGATCCTCAGCATCACATATAAATAAGTAAAGGTCCATTAACAACTAATAAAACATTTTTTAAAAAAGAGGGAAGAGGGCTGGGGTTGTGGCTCAGTGGCAGAGCGCTCGCCTCGCACGTGCGCGGCCCGGGTTCGATCCTCAGCACCACGTAATCATAAATGCATTGCATTGTGTACAACTAAAGTAAATAAATAAATATTTTTTTAAAAAAGAGGGAAGATAGGGGCACACTTTAGTTTAAAAGTAGGGTAATTTTGACTTCTTGGAGAGGGGGCTATCTTTTGATCCTCATATGGGCCTGTTGCAATCAGGGTCACAAGCTAACCAGACTGTGATGGCTCTGGCAAGCAGGAATTTTATTGTGCTATATATATCATGATGATCTAGATGGCGGTGCATCTGGGGTGAACAGCAGGTTCACTTGGTCCTTTATGTCTGAAACCAACAGGTTTGGCCTGGTTCCATTTTGTACCTGGCTTCATTCACAATAGCATCCAAGGTCCTGGAGTCTGCACTGCTGGCCAGCTGATGTCTATTCTGGAACAGAACCATGATTAGCAAGAAGGACTGCTTTTCTGGATTTGAGAGGGTGTTAGCCTGGTGACAGGGACTGTGGAGAGATGGAATGTTGTAGGTCAAGATCCCACATTGCCCTGGGCTATGTGAGGCTCCTTAGCAGCCATTTTTCTTGACTTCTGAATCTGACCTAACATTCTCAGGACTAATAGGTAAGTTTCTTAAAATGTAGGTATGGTTAAGCTTAGCAGACCTTGAGCCTCCACCAGCCTTAAAGCTAAGCATGATATGACATCTGAAACCTGCAGAGAAGTTTTCCCAGCCTCATTGCAGCTGCCTACCTGATGCTCCTAATGTAATTGGTAATTGTATTAATTTATGACTTGCTCTGTGACTATAAAAGTCCATACAACCTCTTCCATGAACATGGAACTTGGAACAAACATGTCATTCGAGGTAACTTGAGTCGTGTTCCCAGGTGATGGTCACTGGTATTTGACTCAGAATAATTATTTCTTGTTTCCTTTAAATTTTTTATGTGGACAGTCTCACTTACTCTGAGAAATAGCTGGTTCCAGGGGGAACCACAGACCAGCAGTACCCCCATAAGTTCTCTCTTATGCCTGGAATCACATATTCATACAAGAGCAAAGTCCTGCCTTCGACTCCACCTCATTTCCACCCAGTACCAGTCTGAACTGCCCCTGGAACAGGGGTGTGTGTGTGTGAGTGTGGTGGGTGGATTTGTTTGGCATAGTCATTCCTCGGAGATAACCCTCCAAATGTGTTCAGACTCTATTTTGCCTCTGTGATCAAAATTATGCAAATACCAGCACTTTACTTCTCGTGACATAACATCCTAGAGACACTAGTTGGTGTTTAACTGACCTGTTGATGTTTGTACTGTCTCTGTCTTGATATTCTGATTTTTGGTGCCAGCCTGTCCTTGTTCATGTTGGTGGTGTGGTCTCCCCTTATCCAGGGGGTGTCTATTCCAAGACTCCCAGCAGATGCCTGAAACTATGGATGGTACTGAACCCTAAATTTACTGTTTCCTCTAGATACACATGCCTATCATGATGATGCGTGATTTTTGGTGTGTGTGGGGGGTGGGGGTTACTGGGGATTGAACTCATGGGCACTCAACCACTGGGCCACATCCCCAGCCCTATTTTGTATTTTATTAGAGACAGGGTCTCACTGAGTCGCTAAATGCCTCGCCATTGCTGAGGCTAGCTTTGAACTCGCGATCCTCCTGCCTCAGCCTCCCAAGTGCTGGGATTACAGGCATGTGCCACCGTGCCTGGCTGAGAACACTTATTTTAAAGAAGAAAAAAATAGAACAATTATAACAATATACTATAAAATAAATGGCCAACATCACTACTCCTGTGCATTGGGGCTACTGTTAAGTAAAAGAAAGGTTACTTGAACACAGCAGTGTGATACCATGATAGGTGACGTGATAATGGAGATGGCTATGAAGTGACTATCAGGTGAGTGGTATATACAGTGTGGATGCTCTGGACAAAGAGCTGGTTCACATCTGGCAGGGCAGAGCAGGATGGCATGAGATTCCTTTACACTAGATGACATCTAGAACTTAGGAATTGTTTATTTCTGGAATTTTCCATTTCCTATTTTTGGTCTGCTACTGACCATGGGTAACTGAAACTGTGGCCAGAAAACCCGATGAGTAGGGACTACTGTGTTAAATCTATGTATTTGTAAAGTACAATTAATTAACTATAACTAAATACTTTATGGTCAGTTCTTCTCTCCATTCTCTTCCTCAGCAGGCTGCTGCCAACTCTGTTGCTCTCCTTTCAGTCCCTGTCTGATCAACACCCTTTTATCTCCCTGGGGAACAGAGGAATCCATTGAAAACCAGGAAACTGCCCTCTGACTCCTGCTCATCCACTAAGGAATTGGGTCTTAATTTTAGCCTGTACCTACCTCACTCCCCTTCCATCTGTAAAGGCAAACTTTTCCCAATCACCCGTTCTCCAGGAAAAAGAAAGACTTGTGTTTTCCAACCAAAAGCAAGCTCTTCCTGCTGCAAGGCAGGAGACCGTCTGGGCCTCCCCAGCACTGGAGGTCAGTTACACAGCATTAACCTGGAGCCCCACCCAGAGGCCTGGGAGACTGGAGCCCTGCAGATGGTGGAGCAAGAGGGGCCCTGGCCACAGTAATTGACCCCCACAGTTAGCAAGGGTCAGCTGTATGGCTTCTGTAGAACTGAAAAGCTGCCGCTGATATGGCCTTGGTCACTCTGCTTTTGGCCAGTCCAAGCCTGTGATAAGTTGTTTCTATTCTAGCAAGCAGTCAGGAGTCAGTGAAGTCAGCTGGGTGTAGAACTCAACTACTGGACAACCCAGGGACTTGCTGCATAGGTATGAGGCAGGATGGAGAAACTGAGGAGTGAGGAATCTAAAGAAGGCTTCACCCCTGTGTCTTACAACTTGCTGAAACATCTCAGTGTTTCCTCTGTATGCTGAGAGCCCAGCTCTAGCTGCATCCCACTGTCCGTGTTCTTGAGTGGAGTCCATCTTGCAGTGGGCCCCGGCACTCCAGGTTGTGCCTCTGCTAAGCAAGCCTTGTGCCAAGCACTAGTGAGCAGTACTCATTCTATGGAGAGAAAATCATGACCTCATCGCCCCTTCCCCCAACTCTTCTTTGGACAATTTTTTCTCCCAGCTTTTCCTGGCTTCTCAACTTTTGCACCCCAGTACCCATCCTTAACACTATCTTTAAATTCATTTATATTTAACAAGTCCCAGAGCCTTCATTGACTAAGATCACCAGGACATAGAAGGCAGCTAGGATGTTATAATAATATTTTCTGTCACAAGACAAAATTTTGTTGTCCCACCCTAATTAAAGGTCCGTTTGTCCCTGGGTACTGTGATACATGCTTGTAATCCCAGCTACTGAGAAGCTGAGGTAGGAGGATCATGAATCCAAGGGCTGGAGAGTAGCTCAGTGGTAGAGCACCCCTGGGTTCAAACTTCATACAATTTTTTTTTTTTTAAAAAAAGGTCCATTTGTTGAGGCAAAGGGCAGGGTGGCTGCATCATCCTGTCCTCCTGTGCATGCCAAAAGAGAAACGCCACGCTTTTGTTGAGTGTAGGATTTGTCACACCTTGTTAATTATAATCCCCCCTCTGATTTAGTCTTTAAGATGTATTAATATTGTTCATCTTCAAGTTTGTGAGTCATTCTTTTTGTTTGTTTGTTTTGGTACCGGGGATTGAACTCAGGGCACTTGACCACTGGGCCACATCCCAGCCCTTTTTTGTATTTTATTAGAGACAGGGTCTCACTGAGTCGCTAAGTGCCTCGCCATGGCTGAGGCTGGCTTTGAACTCGTGATCCTCCTGCCTCAGCCTCCCAAGTGCTGGGATTATAGGCGTGCGCCACTGCGCCCAGCTCATTCTGCCTTTTTAATTCTGAATATTTCATCCCTAGTGAGCTGATTATGTAGTATGAACCTCTTCTTCCTTCCTTTGGTTGTGTGTGTGTGTGTGTGTGTGTGTGTGTGTGTGTAAGGGCTTTTCAGATATCTATAATGAGAACTGAAAAAAATACATTGTTTTTAGGTGGTAAGTTATTAATGCCTCTCAGTGCCAAAGGACAGAAAATCACTTTTTGAATCAATCTTTTATTTTTTGGGGGGGAGGTGGGGTGGGGAGTCCTGGCGATCGAACTCAGGGCTTCGTACATACTAGCCCAGTGCTTTACTTCTGAGCTACACCTCCATCTCCAAGTCAGTCTATCTTTTATTTTTATTTTTTTAAATATCTTTTTAGTTGTAGGTGGACACAATAACTTTATTTTGTTTATGTGGTGCTGAGGATCGAACCCAGGGCCTCACACATGCAAGATAAGTGCTCTACCACTAAGCCATAGCCCTAGCCCCCAAATCAGTCTATTTTTATGCATGAACAGGGACTAGCCAAAAATCACAGAGGCTGGCAAAATTTAAAAATGTGAGTGAGGAATAGAGAAGAGAGGAGACTTGTTGAAGCATGGAGTGCGAGAGGTTGGGGCCAGATTTTGAAAGACCTTGAATGTCAGACTATGGAATTTATCAAAGTTGAGTTTGCAGGTCACGGGCAACAGAAAGTATTTTTTTTTTTTTTTTTAGTTGTTGATGGACCTTATGTTTATTTATAAGTTATGCTAAGAATCAAACTCGGGCGCTCGCCTAGTACGTCTGAGGCCCTGGGTTCGATCCTCAGCACCACAAAAAAAATAAATAAAATAAAGGCATTGTGTCCAACTACAACTAAAAAATAAATATTTTTTTAAAAAAGAATCGAACTCAAGTGCCTCATGCATGCTAGGCAAGCACTACAACTCTGAGCCACAACCCCAGCCCATCACAAAAAGTTCTTAAGCAAGAGAGGACACTTTACTTGAGTCGCTTTTATTTTTTATTTTGAGACAGGGTCTCACTAAGCTGCCCAGGCTGGCCTGGAACTTGCAATCCTCCTGCCTCACCTCCTGAGTGCCTGGGATTACAGGCATGTGTAAGAGCCCTAATAAGGAGATAGCTAAGATGGCGGCTAGCTGAGAGCCATAAGAGGTGTTTCAGTATTTTCACCTGATATTCATGCATTTATCTAAGAATCTTTCTATGCCCGTGAACACTATGTGACGCACCTGTAAGTTTGAGCTGTTGACACGTGTATACTTGTTAAGGCAAAAAGTATTTAACTGGGTGAGGTTGGCTAGAGAAGGTGGTTGGAGTTGGAGAGGTTGTTGGAGCCGGAGAGAGAAGTTAGAAGAAGCAAGAATAAAGAGCCTATTCATTTTCCAGTCTGCTTCTGAATTCTTTCCCGCAGTATCGTGCAGGCGGCAACAGGCGTGTATCACAGCACTGGGCTTAGAAAGCACATTTTCATTGGAAAAGCCATTCTTTTTAAAATTCTTTTGTAGTTGTAAGTGGACAGAATGCTGTTGTTTCTTTTTATGTGGTGCTGAGGATTGAACCCAGGGCCTCACACATGCTAGGCAAGTGCTCTGTCACTGAGCCACAATCCCAGCGCAGGAAATGCCATTCTTTTTTTTTTTTTTTTTTTTTTTTTTTTTTTTTTTTTTTTTGGTACCGGGGATTGAACTCAGGGGCACTCGACCACTGGGCCACATCCCCAGCCCATTTTTTTGTATTTTATTAGAGACAGGGTCTCACTGAGTTGCTAAGTGCCTCGCCATGGCTGAGGCTGGCTTTGAACTCGCGATCCTCCTGCCTCAGCCTCCCAAGTACTGGGATTACAGGCGTGCGCCACCACGCCCGGCTAATGCCATTCTTATAACAAAATAAAGGGAAATTAAGAAACAATAGGTTCTGTGTCCATAGAAGACTTACTTTTGACTATTTTTTCCTCACATTTTTATAGATGCGTGAGAAATATTGATCAAATAATTTAGTAAAAGAGTTGTTGTAGTAATGTCACTCAATTCTCTAATCTTCTAAGTTATATGCCAAAAACCCAGTATTCCGTTTTAAGAAGTTATTTTTTATCTATCTGCTGAAAATTCCACATGGCCCTCTTTCCATTTTGTTGGGAAACAAAGAACTGGAATACTTGATTACAAAAGCATGTCACCAACTACTTAGAATAATCATTCACTTTCCCCCATCAAGACAGTGTTTTTGTCTGTCTGGCCCTTTGGAGATTATTATACCCATGACAAACCCAATAGTGAGATTTTGAGTAGAACAAAAGTACTTTTTCTTTTGTAAAGTGGGAGGGTGCAACTGTGAACAATTTTCTGAGCCATATCAATTTCAGAAAAGAGTATGTATGAAAGCCCGAGCTCTAGGGCTGGGGACCTAGAACACTTGTCTAGCATGGGTGAGGTACTAGGGTTCTATCCCTAGTACTATAACGAAAGTTGAAGTTATAGAAACAGATTCCTGAAGGCTCTCTGTTCCTACATGCCCCTTGTTTGATGGCCTCTGCTTTAGGGTGCCTTGTGGACCTAAGTGTGTCAGCAATCTCAACCTCCTGTACCTCAAGTATGATGAACCAAGACACCAAAGAACCAGCAAGGGTCCCCCCAGATAGAAACAGAGGCACCGTATCTCACATTTCGGTGGGATAATGACTGTGAGATTGCAGAGCTGTAGAAACTACATAGAATGTATGTACAAAATTTTGATGGTTCACAGTAAAAATAGCTTAAAAACTCTGGCTTTAAAACCTAAACAAAAGGAGCCATTCTATTAGTGGTTTAAAGTCTGAGTCTTGAGTACACATTTTATTGCCATAATAATAAAACTTTATTTGAAAACAAATAATGGCAGTGGTATTGCCAGGAAGAGTCTTCAGAAGGCAAACGACATCTGCAGAAAAATATGATCAAAAGAACAAAATAGGTTCTGTGGGAGGCTGGGCAGCAGAGTGAACCCATAGCACTGCTTCTCAATTTGAGTGGTTCTCAGCATGACCGCAGAGAAGCCCAATGTCTGGAGACATTTTGTTGTCATGACTTGGGAGAGGAGGAAGATTCGAGGCCAGGGATTCTGAACATCTCATGATGCCAGGATAGCGCCCTTGCCGCAAGAAATTGTCCATCCCAAGTGTCAATAGCAAAATGTCAAAATCTTGCACGGATCCAGGCACGGCTTGGGAGACAGAGGCAGGAGCCAGCAACTTTGGTCATTACTGAGACTCCCAGGTTCTCCCACCTCCTTACCTAAGGGAACACTTTCTGTATGTTTAGAAAAAACAGTAAACTCCAACCATCTTTGGAATGAAAAGAGATACATCAAGAATGTGGAATAAGAGTCTCTGGATTTCCTTTGTATTCAAATACTTGTCTACCAGAGGAAGACTTTGGAAGGTGGGAATAATCAAACAATGACAAATATATGTTACCTACTGTGATGTTTTATGAGGACAAGAAAGCTATGAGATACTGTAAGGGGCCTGATCTAGGACCAAAATATGAATTATTCCCCGTGGTAAAATGCAGGGAGGGCTTCAGTGGGTCTACCTTACTTTCTAAGTCACTTATTGTTACATAGAGTTTAATTATGGAATATATACGGAGAGTAGGCAAACCAGTCCCAATAAATCCCTCTGCCTATCGCATTCACGGGGGCACTTAGTGTTCATCACCCTTGTCTCTTCTTTATTCTACTTCCACCCAGCAGTAAATCACTGGCTCCACTCTTACAAATAACTTCCCCCTAACCCATCACTATTAACATGCGTCAAGCCCTCTCCTCTTATCTGGATTAATGCACTTGCCTTCTAGTTAATTGTGAATTTATTCTCTATATTGCAGTCATAAGGGATGTTCTTTGTTAATGCCTAGAACCTTCCAGAGGTTTCCACCTTATTCAAAAGAAGATCCAGTCTTTTCTCCTCGCTCTACTCTACTCACCCTCTGCCTCCTGGGCTTTGCACTTGGTTTGTTCCTGTCAGCAAGGCCGGCTCCCTCACTTCAGGTCTCAGCCTAAAAGTCACTTTATCCAGAGGCCTGCCCTAGATGTACTTCCTCACAGAACACGTGTACTCTCTTATCCCTATTCCTTTTTTTTTTTTTTTTTTTTTTTTGTGTGTGTGTGGTACCAGGGATTGAACTCAGGGGCACTCGACCACTGGGCCACATCCCCAGCCCTTTTTTTGTATTTTTATTTAGAGACAGGGTCTCACTGAGTTGCTAAGTGTCTCGCCATTGCTGAGGCTGGCTTTGAACTCGTGATCCTCCTGCCTCAGCCTCCCAAGTGCTGGGATTATAGGCGGGCGGGCGCCCGGCTCCTTTTCCCTCTTAAAAACAAAAACAAAGCTGGGCGGGGTGGCACATGCCTGTAATCCCAGCGTTTGGGAAGCTGAGGCAGGAGCATCACGAATTCAAAGCCAGCCTCAGCAATGGCGAAGCACTTAGCAACTCTGTGAGACCCCGTCTCTATAAAATACACACACAGAAAAGGGCTGGGGATGTGGCCCAGTGGTCGAGTGCCCCTGAGTTCAATCCCTGGTACCAAAAGAAAACAAATACAACAACTTTTTTTGTTAGCAACTGCCTGAAATAAATGTCCACCACCTGAGAACCCCTCGAACTCGCTGGTTCGGCTCTGTGCCCCAGCCTAGCACAGTGCCGGGCCCTTTTGCCATTCAACACTTTTCCCCGTGAATCTTGCTCAAGTGACATCCGAATGGCCCCTCGTGGAGCTCCTCTCCTTATGGCACTTTCCCAACAGCGTGGGAAGCACTCAGGACGGAGGGGCCTCGCGACTCCCTTCACCCGTCTGTAGAACTACGTGGACTTGCGACGCGCAGGTCTCCGGGGCCCTGACAGCCGGAGCGGACGGAGCTCCGCCGGCGCAGGCCCGGGACCGCGCGGAGGCCCGGGCAGGCCTCGCTTCGGTGAGCGCGTCGGCTGTGCTCAGCGGGTCGGTGACAAGGTTCGCTAGAACAGGCAGCTCGGCGCGCACCGAGGGACGCTCAGAGCGCCCCAACCTAGCCGGGAGTCGCCGCCGGACCAGCTCGCCCAAAAAAGGGGCCCGGCCATCCATCATGGCTGCGGGCGACGGCGCGGCGATGGCGACGGAAAGGAAATGGCGCCGGGGCGCGCGGCCAGGCTCGGCCGGTCCAGGGCGGCGCGGCAGAGGGCCGCCAGGGCCATTAGGAGGGCCAGCCAGGAACCTGAACATCCTGCAGGCTTCTGGCACTGAAGATCCTGAAACTTGACTACAACATGGAGGACGGTTATTGTCTCTACAATCAGCCCGCACAACTAGGCCTCAAGCTCGTCCCGCGGTAGGAACCCGGCAAAATCCTCTATTCTCTAAACAGAATGCGTTACGCATACTGCGCATCTTCGCAATAGTGGGCCGGGTAACGACGTAAAGAATGTTACGTCGCGGCCGAGGCTCTTCCCCCCATCCCACTCCACGTTCGGGTTCAGTTGGCGCGAGAGCTCTACGCCCTCTCCGTACTTTGTTTTTCTTAGCCCAACCGCAAAAAGCGCCCATCTCCGCAAATGACGTAAAACGCTTCCAAGAATCGCCGTAGCACCCCGCGGACCCCCTCGGGCTATTCCGAGACGCGGTTTACGTATCGTCTCCGACGTACGTAGCGTTAAGTTGGAGCAGTCTCAGCGGCGGCCGCCATTTTGTGCAGTCGCTGGGAAGGAAGGAGACGCCTGAACCGCGGCACTGCCGGGTTTGAGCGTAGCCAAACCTACCCACCGTTTTTATAACCCCGATTCTCTGTGTTTTGCTCCCGTCTCCGACGAGAGAGGCGGCGACGGTGGCGTCTGCGACGGGAGACAGCGCGTCGGAGCGAGAGAGCGCCGCGCCTGCCGCCGCCCCAACAGCGGAGGCGCCGCCGCCATCGGTCGTGACCAGACCGGAGCCGCAGGCCCTCCCGAGCCCGGCCATCCGTGCCCCGCTCCCAGATCTCTACCCATTTGGGACCATGCGCGGAGGCGGCTTTGGGGACCGGGACCGGGACCGGGACCGCGGAGGGTAAGGGGGGAACGGAAGGCTAGGCCGCGCGCGCGCGGGCGGGGGAACGCGGCTCCCGAAGCGGAGGCGGCGGCTCGGCCTCGCGGGGCCCCTCCTGCGGGAGGTCGTCGCGGCGGCCCGGCCCCGTCCCGGGGAGCGAGCGGGAGGGGCGCCGCAGCCCCGCCGGCCTCGCCCGCTCCCCGGCCTAGGCCCCGCCGCCGCGGCGTCATTTGATCCACAGGCCGCAGCTTCCCCTGGAAGGAACGCGGTGGGTGTTCTCGGTCCGCCGTGGGAAAGCCGGCGCCGAAGTCTGAAAAAAACACTTTTTTCCCTTTGCTAAATTTTTACTTTTTGCATCCAGGGTCTCGCGTAGGCTGGGCAGGCGCACGACCCCCGGGCTGCACCCGCGGCCCCACTTCTAATTTTAAAACACAGGTTTTAATCCCTTTCGGTCACACCTCGAATAATCGCGAGGGAGGCACGTTGGAACGTAAAGCAGTGAAGAGAGGGTTGGGGTGGCGGGTTTGTACTTTTAATTTTTTAGTGTGCCTGTGAACCAATCTTTTTTTTTTTTTTTTTTTTCCTCTTAATCGTACTGCAACACTAACTTCTCGGCCTAATAGGAAGTTTTTGATGTTGTGATGCCATGGTTTACAGTTACAACATCAAGTTTGGACTTCAATTTGGGACTAAACCTGAAGTCCTTTCACATACGGAGATTCAGATATTTTATAAGTTTACTAAACGACCACGTTGCTTAAGAGATACATATATTTGCGCAGTCACCTTTTTATTTATAAAAGTGACATTCCTGGTTAAAGAGCAGTGTGACTTTGGGCAGGATCCTTTTGTGATCCTCTATTTCTTTATCTGAAGGCAAGAGTAATACCTTCACTTTGTTGTGTTCTCAGGAATTGAGAGAATGTGGTGCAGTTGTCTTGCTATTGTAACTCTTCTGTTAATGTTATTCTTTTCAAACATTTTGTCTTTAGTTCAGAGGCACAACTACCAGCCTTACTTAGTCTCAAGCACTTTAGTTTAGTTATCACTTAATTAGCCAAATAAAAATCATTTCAGTTTACATCTTGTTTAGGAAAATATTTTATTTTAGTGCCTGATTTGAAGGGCAGAGCTAGACGTTTAGCTAAGTTCAGAAGTGGGTTTCAATACCACCACTTAAAAAAACATCTAGGAAAGTTGAAAGGGACCCAGTAATTCCACTCTAAGCTTTACACTCAGTACTTAAGATCTAGAGAAATCCTTGCTTATGTGCCCCAAGATCCGTGTACAGAAATGTTTTGTTCCTGACAACAGGATACTGGAAACAAATGTCTGGGTAACAAATGTGGGTGTTCATATTTGAATACAGTACAGTAGTGGAAAATAAAAAAACTTGGTTCAACTTGGATGACTCACAAACATGTTAAGCTAAGAGCCAAAGTTGTTTAAGGGTATATACGAATATGATGAAACTATAAAAACCAGGGGGATAAGCTGGGTACAGTGTTGCATGCTTGTAGTGCTGAGGCTGGAGGATTGAAAGTTCAAGGCCAGCCTGAGCCATGTGGTAATGCCCTGTCTCAAAAAATGGCGGGGGTTGGGGGGGAATTGGTAGAATACTTGCCTAGCACGCATGAGACTCTGGGTTTTATCCCCAGTAATGCTTAAAGAAAAACTAGGGAATGGGTAACAAAATTCAAGGCAGTGGTTATGGTGGGGGTTTTAAACTTGGAATAGGCTTGTGGAGGATACCAAAGTACTGATAGTTTTTCTCTTTATTTACCATGGGTGTTTGGTTTAACATTTCCTTTCACCATATTTATACTCTAACAATAAAACTTATTTGAAAAGAGAAGAAAGTTTCTGATTCATACTTTATCCCATACTGGGTCCTTGAGTATTAGATGACATTTAAAAAACAAAAGCTTTTTTTAAAAAGCCTCAAACAAAACAGCATTCTTCCATAAGTTCAGTACCCTAACTCTGCTCTCCCTGAATTTTCCTTTATAATTTGAATTGCTATTGTTTTCATTCTTTGCTAAATGTTACAGAGCTGGATTGTTGTGCGTCTGTAGGGTATTTTTTTTTCTTTTCTTTTTTGTTTGTTTGTTTGAAAAGGGGATGGATGAGATCAGCATATAAATGGTCCAAAAAAGATTGCACACTTAAGCAGGTGTGATTTGTATGTTAATAAAAGAATCTTAAGAGCTGAATTTATTGCATAGCCAAATTTAACCATTACTACTACTTAATTGATAAAAGTATTTAATGAACATCATTGTATACCCAAGAGTAGGATATGGGATGTGTGATGAGTGGCGTGGAGACACTCAGGGCCTAGATGGGGTAAAAGACTGCCTTGAATTTTGGTGACAGCATTATAGAGAAGGTGGTTTTCTAAGAACTTTATACTTCAAATTATATATTTAGAATAGAATAGTATGTTTTGAATAATAAGCCAGGGAAAAAAGAAAAATGAGAGTGGTTGGTTTAGAACAAGCCATAAAAGGAAGTCTGGGTATGAAGCTCAGTGGTAGAGCATTTGCCTAGTCTGTGTGAGGCCCTGGGTTTGATCACCATAGATTCATTTTTTTAAGAAGTTTTATTTTCTCCTAGATCATTTGCTTAAGGTTTGGATAACAAACACTGGAATACAGCAGAAACAGTGGAAATAACACTTAAGAACCACATAAACTTTATATGAAATTGGGTTTTAGTGTTTTTTTATTTTCTTCTTTGCAAGACTGATAATCTAAAAATTTGATTTTATATTCCCCCATTGCTCCAGTGCTGGGGATGAACCAGGGCCTCACCCATGCTAGGCAAGTGCTTTACCACTGAGCTAAACCCTGTAGCCCTTTTAAGTTGCCTAGACTGACCTTAAACTTTGATTCCTCCTGTCTTGGCCTGCAAGTACCTGTTATTAGAAATGGGTGTGGTGGTGCTGTTAGGTTATATTTCTTGAATAGTACCTGTTTCATTTACAGGTGGGGGTGGTAGCCAACCTAGGTATTAAGCCTTAAGCTTGAGAGCATATTAAAGATAGTGTACTCTTGCCGGGCGCAGTGGTGCACGCCTGTAATCCTAGCACTTTGGGAGGCTGAGGCAGGAGGATCACAGGGTTCGAAGCCAGCCTCAGCAATGGTGAGGCACTTAGCAACTCAGTGAGACCTTGTCTCTAAATAAAATACAAAAAAAGGTCTGGGGATGTGACCCAGTGGTCCAGTGTCCCTGAGTTCAATCCCTGATACCACCAAAAAAAAAAAAAAAAAAAAAAAAAAATAGTGTACTCTTTATGTAAGAGTAAGTTACTCTATATGTACTCTTCTTTCTTTCCGAGTGCATGTGTGGTGATGGAAAATGAACCCTGGACCTCATGCTTGCTAGGCAAGTGCTCTTCCTAAGCTGTATCCTCAGCAGCTACATGTATTCTTACACTGTTAAAGCTTTTCCTCTTTTGTTTCCTGATTTCTCCTTACCTGTTCAGCAGCAGTATAAATGAAATGAAATTAGCCAAGTTCTGCCCATTGAGATACCCAGTGATCCCTATAAAATTCAGGCCAGAAATCTTTGTATGTTTGTATTTAGAGAACAACTAGTTATTCTCAAAGCCAAAATTTTCTAATAGTTTGAATTACAAGAAATTAAAGCTCTTTAAAATAGCTATTGCTGAACTTTCTACGAGATGACATTATAAGTGAGAGTAGAAGCAACAAATTAGATTCAGTACAGTGTTTTACATGGAATAGGTAAATGGGATGAAAAAAATACCCTATACAATTTGTATGCCAAAACCTTATACTCCATGCATATTAATTTAGGGAAAGAAGGCCTTCTTAGTGTTAGAATTCTTCTAGGAAAAGAAGCTTCTGATATATTTTAGGTTTAGCTAGTGGCCATGTTTGTATTATTTAGCTTTCCTATTTTAAAAGGCATATAAACAGGAAATTGATTTTGAATAATTTGTTGAATTTGAAAACCTTTACTAAGGCTGGCGCTGGGAGGCTGAAGCAGGAGGATCACAACAAGTGCTAGGCCAGCTGGGCAAGTTAGACCCTGCTTCAAGTTTTTAAAAGGCTGGGAATGTAGCTTGGTAGTAGAGCACCCCATGGTTCAACCTAATACTGAGGCCGGGGTGCAATTAAAAAAAACTTTTGATAAGGTTTATTGAAGGTTTCTTCTGTCAGCTAATAGTACTGTTTGCTCAGGGTTGGGGAGATAAGGTAAAGATGGAGGCAAAAGGAAGGAAAGCTCATAAATCTTCTGGTTTCTTTGAATGTTAACATAAACTGAATTTCAGGTGAAGACTATAACCACTCTGTTTAGGTCCCATTAGGCCTTTGCAGATTTTGAGATGAAGAGTACTAGGCATAGTATAGAGAGGAGGGGTCCAAGAAGCTATTCCAAGATTTGGGGATTTTTTTTTTTTTTTTTGTTTTGTTTTGTTTCGTTTTTTTCTCCCTGACCACTTTTTTTTTTTTTTTTTTTTTTTTTTTTTTTGTAGACGGACACAGTGCCTTCATTTTATTTTATTTATTTTTATGTGGTACTGAGGATGGAACCCAGTGCCTCACCCATGCTAGGCAAGCAGTCTACCACTAAGCTACAACCCCTGTCTTCCCTGACCACAGTCTTGCCTTTAATTTAAAGTTTAAACTAATGTTCTCCTCTATTACACAGAGTAGGGCATTGTCTGTTTTTGTGTATGTGTGTGTGTTGTTGTTTTGGTACCAGGGATTGAATTCAGGGGCCACATCCCCAGCCCTTTTTTTGTATTTTATTAGAGACAGGGTCTCACTGAGTTGCTAAGTGCCTTGCCATTGCTGAGGCTGGCTTTGAACTCAGCCTCCCAAGTGCTAGGATTATAGGCGTGTGCCACCACACCCGGCTTGTATGTGTTTTATTTATTTTAATGTTTCCAGCACCACTCAAAACAGCATCTGGTACATATTGGTACCAACTATTTGTTGAAGATATGAATGCAACTAACTGGCACTGAGTACATGCTGTGGCTAGTACTTCACACATGCCATCTTCACAACTTACACAATTGGTGGCACTTCTCGTCCTGCTCTACATAAGACACTGATGCATAGAGAAGTAAATAATTTGCTCTGGATCAGACATTAAGAAGCAGAATTAGGGCTGGGGATACAGCCCAGTGGTAGAGTGCTTGCCTCACATGCACAAGGCTCTGGGTTCAAATCCCAGCACCACACACACACAAAAAAAGAAGCAGAATTAAAATTCAAACCTTGTCTGATGCCAGAATCTGTGTTGTAATCCCCATGATATATTTCTTTAAATATAGCATTATAATTTTTTTCTTTTTTTTTAATATTTATTTATTTGCTTTAGTTGTACACATGTGTTTTTTTTTTATTATTTTTATGTGGTGCTGAGGATCAAACCCGGGCCGCGCACGTGCTAGGCGAGCGCTCTACTTCT
The DNA here is from genome assembly GCA_025594165.1 of Tamias sibiricus. Lineage (NCBI taxonomy): Eukaryota > Metazoa > Chordata > Mammalia > Rodentia > Sciuridae > Tamias > Tamias sibiricus. The sequence continues at coordinate 168,327,900 of CM046661.1, read as the reverse complement.
GAGCCACAATCCCAGCCCCTATAATTTTTTATTGTAATCATAACTTATAGTGTGTTGTTGGGTAGTAAAGGAAGTTCTAAAAACTTCTCTGTGTCTTCATATTCATGTATAAAATGGTCTTTTTGGTGGGGAACTGGTAGTATCCTAAGAGTCAACATTTGTAAATATTTTTATGGCACATAAGATGTATCGCTTTAGAAATATTAATAAACCAGGGACTGCAGGCGTAGCTTAGTGGTAGAGCACTTGCCTTACTAGCATGTGCAAGGCCCTGGGTTCAACCCCCAGCACTGAAGAAAAAAGACTAACAAACTAAAAAAATTTTTTTTGTTTCTAGATTTGGAGCAAGAGGTGGTGGTGGCCTTCCCCCGAAGAAATTTGGTAATCCTGGGGAGCGTTTACGTAAAAAGAAGTGGGATTTGAGTGAACTCCCCAAGTTTGAGAAGAATTTTTATGTGGAACATCCAGAAGTGGCAAGACTGACTCCAGTAAGTAAGCGAGTGTGTTTGTGTTACTAATTTCTTTTTTTAATATTTATTTTTTAGTTGTACACAATACCTTTATTTTATTTATTTATTTTGTATGTGGTGCTGAGGATCAAACCCAGGGCCTTGCACGTGCTAGGCAAGTACCCATTGAGCCAAGTCCCTAGCCCGTGTGTTACTTATTTTATATAGATAAATGAGCCAAGTAGACATATTGACATATTGGCTGGATTTTACTTGTATACTGCTGTTGCTGTTTTGTATTTTATTCTAATGTAATGATTCTCAGATATTAAGATTGGATACTCTGGATAGGAACCAGTTTAAATAAGCACATAATATATTGCTTGGTTCTCACTTATTGATAGTTTCCCAACCTATTTGTCATACGTGATTTTAACTATGTTATGCTAGGTCGGGTCTTTTAAACAATGAAATGATTTAAAAAAAAAAAATAGTGTATACTCTATTTTTATTCTCATTATAATAATTGTTTTAGATTATACCCATTAAATTTTTTTCCTAAGATGTTGATGGGACACATTGTGTACAACTAAAGCAAATAAATAAAAATATTAAAAAAAAAAAAAAAAGTAATGAAAAGAGCACTTGGGCCCAGGTGTCACATTTTCTCCTTTTTCCTACTTCTGACCTTAGGCACAGGTCGCTCATTCTGAGTATGGTTTTTCTCCTATGTAAAACAGAACCCTTGTTCACCTGTATCATTAACTTACAAAGTTGAAGTAATGAATACATTGTATATTTAGCTTTGTTAGTGTGAATTGGATGGTAATTGTTCAGCTGATTTGTAACAAAGTTTAACTAGTCTTCATTTTTTTCTTAGTATGAGGTTGATGAGCTACGCCGAAAGAAGGAGATTACAGTGAGAGGAGGAGATGTTTGTCCTAAACCTGTCTTTGCCTTCCACCATGCTAACTTCCCTCGTAAGTGTTTTCTAATTCAGAATCTTAATTATTTAAATTGGTTGAATGGTAAACATGAACATTAGGTTATTTAAAAGTTTTGACATAGGCTCAGGGTGTTGTTGAAGAAATATGTATAAACCTTTCATGAAGGTAATAATTTATTTCATGTTATGGTTCTATCCAAATATTTAAACCTGCTCAAAGCAAATATCTTGTTGCATAAGAAAAAAGTTTTCATGCTCTTCTTCTGTTCTTCAGTTTAGACTGAGAAAAAGGTTTTTTCCATCTTCCACTGGGGTTTTTACCTCTGTCTTTTACAAAGCAGAATAAAGTTGCTTTCTAACTGTATATAATATAAATTTGGCAAAAAAAAAAAAAAAAAAGGACTGTCATGTGCCCATGTTGTTAGATGCTTTAGGATAGTGGTTTTCAAAGACAGCAGTGAACTGATCAGAGTTTCAGGGGTTTTTTTAATAATAAACTTATTGGAGAGATGTAAAGCTGGGTACATTTTACCTTTAGTAAGCCTAAAAAGATGTTTTGTTTTTGTTGTTTTATGTTGGTACTGGGGGTTGAACTCGGGGCACTTGGCCACTGAGCCACATCCCAAGCCCTATTTTGTATTTTATTTGGAGACAGGGTCTCACAGAATTGCTTAGTGTGCCTTGCCATTGCTAAGGCCACTGAGATTACAGGAGTGCACCACAGCCCTTAGCCCTAATTTCTTAAAGCCTGTTTTGTCTGCATCCTTAGTTTTACTTAAAAGCAATGATATGTTTATTCTCTTACAGAATATGTAATGGATGTGTTGATGGATCAGCACTTCACAGAACCAACTCCAATTCAGTGCCAGGGATTTCCATTAGCTCTTAGTGGGCGCGATATGGTGGGCATTGCTCAGACTGGCTCTGGAAAGACATTGGCGGTATGTACCAGCAAGTGGTAACTTATTTTGGTATCCTAATTGTCACATATACTTTTAATTCTTCATTCAAATGTAATTAGTATAGGTAATATTTTAGCTATTAAATATGTGAAATTGCCGGGCGCGGTGGCGCACGCCTGTAATCCCAGCACTTTGGGAGGCTGAGGCAGGAGGATCGCGAGTTCAAAGCCAGCCTCAGCAATGGCGAGGTACTTAGCAACTCAGTGAGACCATGTCTCTAAATAAAATACAAAAAAGGGCTGGGGATGTGACCCAGTGGTGGAGTGCCCCTGAGTTCAATCCCCAGTACAAAAAAAAAAAAAAGTGAAATTATTTTTTATGTTAAAATTTACATTAGCATGAACATAGTAATGGTGAGTTCTATTTTTCTGTTTCCTGTTTTAGGTATTATTAATTACTCTTGTAAGTTTGAATTATTAAGATAATGGCTTGTTTGGGGGCTGGGGGTATAGCTCAGTTAGTGGCTTGTTTTTGATGTGAGATTCTTATTCTTGTTCTCCCCAGTATTTGCTGCCTGCAATTGTTCATATTAACCACCAGCCATACTTGGAAAGGGGAGATGGCCCAATTGTAAGTGTGTTTCAGTGTGTTTATAATTTTAAGGAAAACTATAATTGTATTGTTGTGTTTTAGGTTCTGTGCTTTATACACATTGTCTGATTTTGTTCTTAACTCTACCCTTCATATCTGTAAGTGGTATTACCATAGTTCTTAATTGCTCAGTGATGCTGTGAAGAATACAAAAAAAGATGTGAGATGGGGTCCCTGCCCTATGGTTCTTTTTTTTTTTTTTTTTTTTAATATTTATTTATTTACTTTAGTTGTACACAATGCAATGCATTTATGTTTACGTGGTGCTGAGGATCGAACCCGGGCCGCGCATGTGCAAGGCGAGCGCTCTGCCGCTGAGCCACAGTCCCAGCCCCATGCCCTATGGTTCTTAAAAGCAGGTTGGGATTATGTGTTTGCAAATGTTTGTAGGGCAGCACAGCTCTCTGCTTTGGTCATTTTCTCTTAATGCTTGCTACTAATGATGTTTTGAGTCGTAGTCTCCAAACATTTTGAATGTGCACAAAACCTGTTTATTAAAAAATTATTGTGCGCTTGCCACACGTATTTAAAATGAGTGTGTATATTCTTAAGGATGTTTCAAAATACAAAAATAATGTATTGCTTTTATGTAATAAATAGTGTATTCTATAGAGTTTGTTCTTTTATCACTAGCTAATATGTAGTGGATAGATACATAGAGAAGGATCTCTAGTTGTTGACAGTGTGTATAATACCTGTTTGAAGAGTCTTGATTTGGTATTGTTTGGGCCAGATTCCACATAATTATGGCAGATAACATGAACTATTGTGTTTGCTTGATGTACCTAATGAAGAGCTTAAATGAGCGGTGTTGGCTCTGGCTTTTTTTTTTTTTTTTTTTTAACTCATTGGTATTTCTTGCTAATATTTAATCCATAGTTGTATTGCAAGAATATTTTAAAACCGCTTGCTCATTTTGCAAGAGTTGTGTAGTTAAAACTATGTAATAAAATTTTTAAATTCACTTAAGTAGTACATATAAACTATAATGAATCATAATGCATCAAAGTCAGGTGAGTGCTTGTGTCATTACACATACTACACAGTAAATTCTAATCGTTTTTCTCCACCCCGTAGTTCCCTTCTACTTCTGCCCTGTCAACCTCGCACCCCATCACATGATTTGAAAAGTATTAGATTAGACAATAATGGAAGAATTATTTTATGTACCTCATAGTTATTTATGGGGTTTTGTAATTCTTTTTCTTAACCTGCAATGTCTTTTTTTGCCTATTTTAGTGTCTGGTTCTGGCTCCTACCAGAGAGCTTGCTCAGCAAGTACAGCAGGTGGCTGATGACTATGGCAAGTGTTCTAGATTGAAGAGTACTTGCATTTATGGAGGTGCTCCTAAAGGTCCTCAGATTCGAGACTTGGAAAGAGGTAATAAAAAAAAAAAATTGTCAGTGCATAGGAATATTAGTTTATCTTACTTTGCCAATTTCTGTGAATGAAATGGACCAAAAGGAGTAGGTTCTTGTGAAAAACAAATCAGTATTTTAGGAACTTAGAAATCCTCCAGTAGCTATTTTGGGAGAGGAATTTCACTACAGCTAGAAAGTCTTTGTAAAATGTAATGGCTGTGCAAGAATTCTTAATGGACTATATCTTTTTTGTTTTACAGGTGTTGAGATCTGCATAGCTACTCCTGGACGCCTGATAGATTTCCTGGAGTCAGGAAAGACAAATCTTCGCCGATGTACTTATCTTGTGCTGGATGAGGCTGACAGAATGCTTGATATGGGCTTTGAACCCCAGATTCGTAAAATTGTTGACCAAATCAGGGTGTGTAAAACTGATCCTTCTCTATCTTTATATCCTTTGACTGTCTTTGCAGTTCATTACCCTAAAAGAAAGCCTTTCCTTTCCTGATAGCCTGATAGGCAGACACTGATGTGGAGTGCCACCTGGCCCAAAGAAGTGAGACAGCTTGCAGAGGATTTCCTTCGTGATTACACCCAGATCAATGTGGGCAATCTGGAGTTGAGTGCCAACCACAACATCCTTCAGATTGTGGATGTCTGCATGGAAAGTGAAAAAGACCACAAGTATGAAAAAGATTTCACTATCTGTTTTAATAACACTGATGACAATGCTCCAAAATTAAAGTGTTAGAGAATCTTAACATTTTTTAGCTGGGTATGGTGGCGTATGCCTATAATAATCCCAGGAGGCTGAGGCAGGGGGATAGCAAGTTCAAAGCCAGCCTCATCAACTTAGTGAAACCCTGTCTCAAAAAGTAAAAAGGATTGGGGATATAGCTCAGTGGTAAAGCACCCCTGGGTTCGATCTAGAGTAACAAAAAGAAACTTACAGGTTTTTTTTTTTTTTTTTTTTTTTTTTTTTTAAGGGCTTGAAAACATTACAAGGCACTACTGGATTCCTAATAATTCATCTTTTGTGTCATTCGAGCATTGTGGTTAAAAAAATTTTTAACTGTGATGTGAAAAAGAAAAGTGCTATAATTTGCGGAGTTAATACTGCAGAGGTCTTCTACTTAATATGTGGGGAGGCCTTTCCTGCATGATGACTGTACTGTTGGTCTTTTTTTCAGGTTGATTCAACTAATGGAGGAAATAATGGCTGAAAAGGAGAATAAGACGATAATATTTGTAGAGACAAAGAGACGCTGTGATGACCTCACTCGAAGGATGCGTAGAGATGGGTGAGTGTAGCACTGAGTTAATTAGCCTTGGATTTTATAATTTCTAAATTGGTGTTGTGAATGTTGTATTTTAATAATAATGCCTCACATGCAATTTGTTTTTTTAAATGGACATCTATTGTAGCCTAACAAACATTACCAAAATTATATAATAGCATTTCTTTTTAAGACTTAGCTTTCCTGTTGTTTAAAGATTTCTAAAATATTGGTTACTTTTTTCCTGCTAGTTGGCCTGCTATGTGTATCCATGGAGATAAGAGTCAACCAGAACGAGATTGGGTACTTAATGGTAAGTTCCAAACTAAAGGCCAAATAGTAAATGTTTTTTGGCTTTACAGACCAACTGGTAGTCCCTGTTGCCACTGCTAAACTCTGCCACTGTAACACAAAAAGCAGCCGGCCATAGACAACATGAGAAGTCATGGCATCGCTGAATTCCAACAAAATTTTACTAAGTGGCAAAAGTAGGTATTTAAGAATTGCGCATGGTGGTGCACATCTGTAATTTCAGTGATTCATGAGGCAGAACAATTTCAAATTCCTGAGTAAACTTGTCAACATGGCGAGACCTGTCACAAAAAACCATGGGGCTGGGGTTATAACTCAGGGGTAGAGCACTTACCTAGCATGTCTGAGGCGCACTGGGTTCAATTCTCAGCACTGCATATATGTAAATAAAAGGTTCGCTGACTACTTTTTAAAAAAAAAGAAAAGCTGATGGGCTGGGGTTGTGGCTCAGAGGTAGAGCGCTTGCCTAGCACGTGCACGACCCGGGTTCAATCCTCAGCACCACATAAAAGTAAAACTCATTGTGTACAACTAAAGCAAATAAATAAATACTAAAAAAAAAAAAAAAAAGCTGAAACAACCAAATCTTGTGCTAGACACAAGTTTGACCTGTAGGGTGGAGTTTGCCTATCTCTGATATAGTTCATTGAATGTTGGGGCAATTTGGGCATGTCTCCAGGGTCTATTTAAGTTCATAATGCTGGCTCTCTACTTTTTTTTTTTTTTTTTTTTTCTTCAAACTTGTACCACTCTCTTATTTTTTGTAAATTCAGTCTTGCCCTTACTTTTTTTCCTTGGGGGAAATTTGACAGTTTACTGAAGTGCTTGAAAGAAAAATGTTCCTTGGTCATTAAGTCAAATTTTAGCATGTTTCCTTTCAGTTCTCTTGTTCATGACCACATTTGTGGAGAAGATTCTGAATGGAATGGAATCTTTCATTCCATAGCTTTTTAAGATGGTCCCTTAGCTTGGTTGTATAACTTGGTTTTTCATTTGTTTTTGCAGAGTTCCGTTCTGGAAAGGCTCCCATCCTCATTGCCACAGATGTAGCCTCCCGTGGGCTAGGTTTGTATAGATAGGTGTCTGTGTCAAGGGTTTATGTATCTTTTTGGTTTAAAGATTTGTCATTTCAATTTTAGAATTGTATAGGCATCTGCTTAGTAAAATGAGAAGAATATAAGTGTGACTCCCTCCCCCACAGTTGTTTTTTTAGTTTTTTGGTTTTTTGTTTTTTAAACCTTAGTTGTTTTTTTTTGTTTTTGCTTTTTTGGGTTTTTGTTTTTTGTTTTTTCTCTTATTTTCAAAGTCTCTTCCTGCTCCTAATAAACAGGCTTTGGTCTGCAGCAAGGCCTAGGCATGACTATTCAGTTAGAGGGAGAGGAGACATTCACTCGAACAGCTTAACTTCTTCCTGGTTTTGCTCTGTTTTCTGGCTGGTTAGAAGGAGCCTGATTGAACCTAGCTATTGAAAGCTAGTTTCTTCAGTTATTACTTTCCTCATATCAGTCTGTTATAGATAAATTATAGAGGCCCAATTCTATGAACGCTTTAATAAATCAGATTTAATAAACTTATAATACAGTAGCAATTAAATCTGTATTGCCCGGTGTAATTACTGAAGTTAAAAAATGGTGGGCACTCAGTTATCCCCTCCTCCTACCGTACTCATATCATAGATGTGATAATATAGAATTTAAGAGCTTAATTTGAAAATGTTTTGGAGTTTTCAGCCCATTATGATGTAAGATATATATAGGTACTCTGGTACTTTAGCCCATCATTTTGAGCTAAACAGGTCTAACTTTGATATTTAAAATGATTACTTTTGTTGTAAGGAAATTTTAAAAACTATTGACAGGTGTCTAATTTCTTGTCTAGTAAGGTGAGAAGTACCATATTCCCAAATACTACTTAATGTAAAAAGAACACATTTTCAAACTGGAATAAAAAAGTGGTGGAGCCTTTTTATCCATTGGACTTATCATTGCCTCCTTCAGAGGTGGTGACCTACAGCCATGATGGAAAGTTGTCCCTGCCCTCTGAGGTCCTGTCTGGGTCTGTGCCGGTAGAACTTGGACCTGTTGGGAGAGGAGGTGGAGGCCTGAAAGCACTTTACTCAAAAGCTTTCAGTAATGGTGGTTTTTAAACAGGCTTGCTATGTGCTGGTAGCTTCTTTGTGCATCTTGCCTAGACAATTAAAAATATTTGCTCCATGTCCCCTTGCATTTCTAAATCAAATCAATTGGCTACCATTAGAATAACTTAGACTCTTCATCCCAATCCCCCTCATCCAAGTGAGGGGAGAGGGAAGGTACCTGAGTCTGTTTCTTGTTACTCAGCATCAGTGCTTGTTTTGGGCCCCTTTGTTTGCTGCCTTGTAAAAAATCAAAAGGAGGGAGAAAACCCACCAAAATGGCAGAATTCTGACCAAGGTCCTACAAGATCCTGGAAAGTGAAGGCTTCTACCTCATAGACAGGGGTGCGATTTTCAGCTGAGTCACCAGGCCTTTTTTCACTTCCTGTCGAGCGATGATCTCTTAAATGTTCCCTTCAGGTAAGTTCTTTGATTCCCATAATTTTATAATAATCATCCTCAAGGCAACCACTATTCCCTTTCCACCGGGATATTTTTTATTTCTCCTTTTTGTTTAAAATACATGCTGTTAAACTAAAAGTATTGAATTTATTTTGTTTTGTTTTTTAACAGAAGCTTTGATATCAGCTGCAGATCCCTCAGTACATGGCCGAGGCAAATCTACATTGGCCCGAAACAGCTCTAGATGGGCCTGTTGGCTAGTCTTAGACCTTCCCAATTAGTGATTGGAGATTCAGGCCATGTCCTAGGGCTTTCTAGACCAAAGGTTCTTAGGCAGCTGGCCAAAACATTAACGTTTTCACTTCTTACCCTGCTACAGCATCTTCTATAAAGGCAGCAAGATAATATTGTGGCAGTGCACAAATAACATCAGGGCAGGCTTGACTGGAGAAAAACAAATTCTGCGCTTGCCTGTGTGCCTTCGGCCAGCTATGTACACACACAGGACAGCTTTCTAGTGAAGAACTTGCACCATGTCTGCCCCCTATTGAGCCCCTCCAGAAGTACTCTCAAGTATTAGATCTGAACTGTTGGCTGCAACCCCCACCCCCCATGCCCTCAGTGCCAGTGCTTTCTGTTAGGAAAGCACACTTCTGTGTGTTTGTGCCGTAATTCCCCTTGCTCTGCTTCCCAGGGCTGTACTCAGTGGGAGTGACTTAAGGAGCATTATCCTAGCTCTGAAGATGTGGTCATGGATTATAATCCCCCACCCCTCTCCAACTCTTGCCCTGTAAATTTTTTTTCTTTGTGGCATCAACAACCCTAGCCTGAGACTCACGCTGCCCCCTGTGATAAGTGCCTTCTCGTCTTTCTGGTGTGATTCAGGACTTTAGGGGTCAGTAAAGACCGAGGAGCCTTTATTGTAATAAGAAACAGACATAATGCCCCTTCTTCACAAGCCCTGTTAACAACAGCCGATTTTTTTTTTTTTTTTTTTTTTAATCATCTCCCCTTTCCCCCTGAAATTAATCCAGTCTGGGCAATAGATGCAGTCTGACCCTTTGGATGTAACTTACATTTTTTTTTATTAATTATTTTTTTCTACAATCACCCCAATTACCTTGGGGGAGGCGTTGGAGGACCTGAAATTTTTACCCGAACCCAGGTTCTCCGGCGCTTGGCAACCAAATGGGGCTACAGAGAAGCATCTAAGCCAGTTCACAGAGCGAGCGTGTGTGGGGACTTCTCACTGCCACGGACCCTTGATGCATGCTCCCCGCGCTCCAGTGGTCCCGTGTCAGAAGGCGGAGTTTTCGAAAGGAGGCCGCCAAAAATAAAAGGCAAAGAGACGGGATCGGCTGCAGCGGTTTCCCAAAGGAGGAGGGAGTGTGCATCGGTCTGGTAACAAACAGAGAATGTTTTTTCATTATTTATATCACAAAAATCTGTGTTTTATCTAGGATATTTTCTGAATATTCTTTGTAAAATGCAGATTTTTTTCCACAAAACATTAGGATTCTGTTATATTCTTAAATTTGTTTGTTTTAAGTAGGTAAAAAATACATTTAGCTGAAAGCATTACACTAACATTTACATACTGTAAGCATTAGGAGATTATTCAGCCCAATTCCCAGCAGTAGAGAGAATATCAAAACTTGTATCTCAAGGTTTCGTTTTTTCCCACATTCTTTGGCTATTTATTTAATTTCCTAGGTCACATAGACAATCTTTGATCAATGAAACAAATACTAAGCCTGAAATAACCTTGAGTTGGGCAAAAAACTTCATTTGACAGAAGCTGGGTTTGGTAGTATAGTGAAATTTTAGTGTAATGTGTGCTTGTGGTAATTCAAAGGGGGAAGGATAATATTTTTTTGAAAGGAAATTAGGTGTGCACTTTGGCTCTGATCAGTTTGGTTTTGTTTTTGTTGTTTTTTAACGTAAGAGCAAAAAAGAATTAACCTAAATGTTAAGTCTCCTTGAAAATGTAGTAATGAAATACATGAAGCTCCTTTTTTCATTTTGCTCTGTGACTGGTTTAAAGGTAAGTTTGTTATGTTGTTGGTAGATTTTTGCCAGGCTTCTCCCAACAGAGTAGAAGTGATTTGGCCCTGTAACATAACAGTGGTTAGCACTTGCTTTCTACATTCCAGTTTTGGAAAGGATGGCACTGGAACTTGTTGGTCCTCAGACCAACATTGGTGCAGCTCCTGTCAGTACACTGGTCAACTATAGATAAGGCAGGAGTTTGATGGTTGGATGGGATTTCCTTAGAGTTCTTAGCCAATAAAGATGCCAATTCCCATGCATGTCCCAAATCACTAATCTTCTTTTACTCTGTTGGGATGAGTCTTTTTTTGTTCATGCTCAGAGTGGTTACTAACTTCATCTTCTCTCCTCTTGCTGTCATCTGCATTCGTGCTTCCCACCTGTTGTTGGCATGTCCTTTACCTTCTCTTTCCCTGCCACATCAACCTACACACTGACTCACCATTGACGTGAAAGATGTGGAAGATGTCAAGTTTGTGATCAACTATGACTATCCAAACAGCTCAGAGGATTATGTGCATCGTATTGGCAGAACAGCCCGTAGCACCAACAAGGGTACTGCCTATACCTTCTTCACCCCAGGGAACCTAAAGCAGGCCAGAGAGTTGATCAAAGTGCTGGAAGAGGCTAATCAAGCTATCAATCCAAAACTGATGCAGCTGGTGGACCACAGAGGCGGCGGCGGAGGAGGGGGTAAGGGTAAGTCCTGGAGTTTTCCAGGTACTGCCAAGGTATCTTTGTTACATTCATTATGTCTTTTTTTTTTTTTTTTTTTTTTTTCCCCTTCAACCTCCAGGAGCCACATCCCCAGCCCCTGTCTTGGTTTAGTAATCCTGTGAAAGCTTTAAGTATGTTGACTCTAGTTGCTTTTTAATACCTTAAATGCTTACTTAGCATCTTAGTTATCAGTTTTCTATATGGAGAGGTAAGTAATTTTTATAGAAATTGACACATTGTTGTCTCTCCACCATTGCAGAATATTCTAGGAGTTAGACTTACTAATTCCAGGTTTGTTGTTAAGATTGTGGTTCTTGGTCATGATCAAGAAAAGAGCCTAAAGCAGCAGTGGAGTAAAGTGCTGACTTGGGGGCTGGCCTAGCTAAAGGTCAAGGAAACATGATGAGTACTTCTGTACCCTTATTTTTTTTTTTTAGTTGTTGATGGACATTGATTTATATGTGGTACTGAGAACTGAATCTAGTGCCTCACATATGCTAGGCAGATACCTATACCACAGAGCCACAACCCCAGCCCGTACCCCTTCATTTGTATATTTGATTTTTTGTTTGGATCATAAGCCTAGCATTAAAAAATATTTTGTATCCTCCCATCAGGAGGTCGTTCTCGATACCGGACCACTTCTTCAGCCAACAATCCCAATCTGATGTATCAGGATGAGTGTGACCGGAGGCTTCGAGGAGTCAAAGATGGTGGCCGGAGAGACTCTGCAAGCTATCGGGATCGTGGTGAAACCGATAGAGCTGGTTATGCTAATGGCAGTGGCTATGGAAGTCCAAATTCTGCCTTTGGAGCACAAGCAGGCCAATACACCTATGGTCAAGGCACCTATGGGGCAGCTGCTTATGGCACCAGTGGCTATACAGCCCAGGAATATGGTGCTGCCACTTACGGTGCTAGTAGCACCACCTCAACTGGGAGAAGTTCACAGAGCTCTAGCCAGCAGTTTAGTGGGATAGGCCGGTCTGGGCAGCAGCCACAGCCACTGATGTCACAACAGTTTGCACAACCTCCAGGAGCCACCAACATGATAGGTTACATGGGGCAGACGGCCTACCAGTACCCTCCTCCCCCGCCACCCCACCCCCTCCTCCTTCACGTAAATGAAGCCACTCAGTGGTAGTGACTCCTGCAGACTTAATTACATATAAAGGAACACTGTCTTTATTTCCCCCCTTCCCTTTTTCTTTTCTTTCTTTTTCTTTTTTTTTTTTTTTTTTTTTTTTTATTGTTTGTTTTTCCCCCTCCCAACCATTGTGATTTGTCTTTTCATGCAGATTAGTTAGAATTCACTGCCAGGTTTCTTCTGCGCGACCCCCCCCCCCCCAATCCAGTCTATAATAACAGATTTTGTAAAAATATATATATAGTGACTGGAGGAGAAAAATTTCTTCCCCCAACTTCTTGCATGTTGAGGATATTTGAGCTATTTTTCATCTTAAAAGAAAAAGGTATTAGGAGGCCCTTTTGCGGGAGCCCATTTTTTGTTGTCCTGGGTTTGTGGGGAGGCGGGGGTGGGGGTGGAGGGCTGGATTGTCCTGCAGAAGAAGATGGCCTCTGTGCTGTGAATTGCTCTCATCACTGGGTTAGAAAACCAAGAGGAATTTCCCTGCACATTTTCTATGAATCTTTTTTTTTTTTTTTTTTTTTTTTTTTTTTTGAGATTTCTCAAGTTGGATTCAGGGTTCCTCCGACCTGAAGAGTTTTTTAAGACCATGCTTTTCCACTGTCATTTTGGCTGATGGCTTGAGTGCATTTGACAGCTAAATATTTTTAATTGGTTTTCTCTCCCTTACAGTCTGCCTACCCCGCTCCCAGTTACTGAAAAATAACCAGTATAGAGTCAGGTTAGAAATTGCTGAGTGTCAGTTTAATTCTATCTTTTAATTAAAAACCACAAGGGTTAATCACATTGTTTAAACTGCAGCATCTTGGCATTGGGGTGGGAACTTGCCTGTTTTTCTTCCCCATTTAACCAGGGACCATCTGTGAAATTAATTTTCTGGCCAGACAGTTGCTGTGAGCAAATGAATGTCAGTGCTCACTGGGAATTTACTTTTAAGTAGTCGAGCCTCTGCATTCACCTGCAGTGTGTAAGGCACTTTTAATAATAAACATTGTATTCAAAATTGGCAGATTTTCCTTTTAAACTCAGTATTTGTAGAACTAGGATAAAATGCAGCTCTCTTTGCCAATCACTCTGCCCCTTTGGCCATGTTATCATGAGCAAACACTCTTAAGCACCCCTGAGCTCTTCGTGCCCTGTCCTGCCGTGCTTTCTAACAGCTTCTGAAGGCACGCTGTCCTTGGCATCCCTTTGCACTCTGCTTTTCACAGGTAGGTAGTGCTTAGAAAATGTTCTGGAGGACTCAATCCCAAGTCCTTTTTACTTTTTCTCTTTGAAGGTAGGTGGGTTGGTCCCCTTCATAGTGATACTGTCTTACTAAGACTTCAACAGCAGATGGACCTGGAAAGGATATTCTGCCCCCATATTCACCATAACCATAGGCAGGCAGGCAGCCTGCCTGCCTACCCGCCCTCCTGCCCACCCCAGAAGCCTCTTCCAGATCCATTGTGGTGGAACTGTTCATTTTTATGCTGTTACCGGTATCACAGTGCAGTTAAAGGAGAAAGGCTCCTCTGCATTCTTAGGCTATGGCCTGAACATGCTTGCTGGTTTGTGAGATCTAAAAATTGAAATACTTGAGGTTTTTTTGTTTGTTTGTTTGTTTTCCTTTTAAAATCCTTCAGGGAGAGAGAAGGGATGGTTTCTGAGGGGTTCTGAAAGTATTGATTCAATGTGCAACATACCAGGTAGGTTGTCAGCATAAGCTGAAATGTATGCATGTAAAAACTTTGGCATCCTTTTTTATTTTCCACTTCCTTCTTTCCTGCTGTTTTTGTTCCCCCATCTTTAAAAGGTAGAGGCCAAGGAGGATGGTGGGCACAGAAGAAATAAGGCAAAACTGTTCTGTGCTTTCAAACCAAAGTGTTGTGTCTTCCCCCCACCTCACCTCATCCCTCCCCAAAGAAAAGGTATCTAAGCACTGATCAGTCAGTCTGTTGTGGACATCTTTTCTACAATCAAATTCTGTTGTTGTTTTTTCAAACGGATTCTACTACAGGGCATGTCCTACTCTAGTGCAGCTCCTAAAATCCATTTCAGGGAAAGGTCTGTGAGTACACAAGCAATATCTGGGTTGCTTGCTTCCCTTTTCCATCCGGGACATCATAATCTTAAAATGAAAAAAAATTAGCAAATTTCAAGAGTTCTTGTGGCCTGAGCACAGCTGAAGTTATCAGTTTTTTCTATATAGCTCTCTGATGAATTTCTGCCTCTATGTTATAATTCAGGTTCTGCTCTTGCTTCAGAACATGAGCAGACAAATCCTCACCTGATGCTGGTTACTGCATTCATGGTTGAAACTCAAGTTTAGGGAAAGGGTTTCAGTATTAAACCACAGGCCGCTTCTCCCCAGTCCCTCCCTAACAGTTCATTTTGCGGACTTATTTCATCTAAAAGGTTGGTGGCTTTTGCTTGGGATCAGTGCTCTCTATACACATGTACTTGCTGGTCTCTGAACACATTCCTGTTGCATTAAGACTTGAAAGATTTGTAGATGTGTGATGTTCAGGCACAGGATGCTAAGAGCTATGTTACTATTCTTAGTTTGTAAATTGTCCTTTTGATACCATCTTGTTTTCTTTTGTAGGTATAAATAAATAAAAACTGTTGACAATAAGTTGTGAACTTTTTATTCCTTAAAATTTCTCTTGAGTAATCCAATGTATTTCTTTTTTTTTTTTTTTAATTATTTTTTTAATATTTATTTATTTGCTTTTAGTTGTACACAATGCATTTTTACGCGGTGCTGAGGATCGAACCCGGGCCGCGCACGTGGTAGGCGAGCGCCCTACCGCTGAGCCACAATCCCAGCCCCTCCAATGTATTTCTTAAGAGACCTTTTGCTTTAAGAAAACGTTGGGTGTGTTGGGTGGCAAATCGCCTTAGCACCTAAAACTGAAAGGAAGGTGCTGTTGATTAGACTTAGAGCAAGAGTTGGAGTCACAAAATAAGATGAAGGGTACTTGGTAAATGCTTGGGTATCTAGCTCATCAGGAAAACGGTGATCTTGCTAATGGTGCCCCACCCAGGCCATTCCTTAGGGTTAAGTGCAGGGCTCCCATGAACCTTGAGTGAGACTTAAGCCAAGTGTAGAGGAGACACACAGAACTAGGTAACTCTTGCCAGAGCTGGTGAATTTGATTTGCTTATGGCTTGAAGGCAGTATTAAAGTGAAATAGCGCTTGGCTTTTGCTGGTTGTAATTTTACCCCGACCAGTTTGGTCTCTTAAAGTGACGTCTACTACAGGAACATGTCCATAATGTAGCCCCCCCCGGGGGGGGGGGGCGTTCTCCCGTGTGCATTGCTCCAGATTGGAAGCTTTACATTGTGAATTTGGCCCTAGCTTCTTCTTACCTCTGCCACCGGTATTGAAGGAAGATCCTGCTGATGAGGTCTAGATAGAAAGACCAGTGTTTTGCTGAAATCCGTACTAAGCATTTTTTCTGGTTTAATTTTAATATTTGGTCCCAAGTCATGGGTAGGTCACCAAGGAGAACAATCAAAATGGCTTGCTCCATGTCCTTATTAAGGAGTGGGTCATCTCTGAGGGCCCTCAGATTGGCATTGGAAGACTTAACTTCTTTCCTTTAAGTACTAGAAGAAAATGGAAATGAAGTTAGAATGTATTGTATAGATCCAAGGACTGCTTTGCAACCACATAATCCTGTCTCCACATCCACCTCGAGGTGTTAAGACGTTAAGGCCAAAGGGGATGGCTTCACCTCAGGTGAACCATGGACTTGCTGACCTCCATCTTGGTTACTGACCCTCCATCCCCCTTAGGTTGTGAACACTTGGCCTCAATGGCTCTATTCTACCTCTTAAACCTGGTAATGCAACAGCTCTAAGTGCAGACTCCTTACCTTGGCAGTCCAGTGATCTGACATCTCTCTAGTTTGGTGAATTTGATCCTGCTAACCTGCATACTTAACTGCACAAAGCTGGCTGATCCTCTGGAGTGTTTCACCTATATTTTCCCCCACTAAGTCAAATGTCACAGCTCTCGGTCTGTTTTTTCTCATGGTGCTGCATACTGAAAATCCTTTCTGTGGAGGGGAGCCCAGGCTCTCACCTGTTCCCTTGGGTATTATGGGATGAATGATTAACAGCCAGAGCCTGCTGGACATGATTTTCCTCCCAACACCTACCTTTAGTCACATACAGGTAGAAGAAGTCACAGTAGAATATGGTTTGCACCACTCCTGACACTACTGCGATCTGGTCGTAGAAGTTCTCAGTCTGGTACCGCCTGATCCAGTTGGCCAGGTAGAGGGCCCGGTAGAGTCCCAAGAAGAACAAGTAGTGAGTGGTGATGGTCTCAGCCTCCCCAGTCTTGCTGATCATGAAGAGCTGGGGCAGGATGGCCACTGACTCCAGGTAGATGGAGAAGGTCCAGAGGATCTGAGCCAAAGACACAAGCACACACAGGGAGTCAGTAAAGCCACAAGGGGACCTGTGACTTTAAGCGATGTAAATACATGTTTACTGGAGGGAATACGTTCAGCAAAATCATTTTTAAATTCACGTTCTCAAGAACTAATGCCTCTGGCTCAGAGGTGGAACCCTTGCCTAGTATGCTGGGTTCCATCCCCAGCACTGCAAAAATGAGTTTTGGGGTTTGGGGTTTTTTTTTTTTTGTTTTTTTTTTTTTTTTTTTTTTTCTCTATTTTTGGTACTGGGGATGGAACCCAGGACCTGCCATGTTGGCAAATACTTCACCACTGAGCTACATCCCCAGCCCCAAACTTCAGTATTTTGTCACTTTTTCTATGTAAATACAAACTTGATTTTTAACATCAACTATACAATATATAATGCCTTAGAACAACAGCATGAGTGTTTCTATGGATTTTTTTTTTTTTTTTTTTTTTTTTTTTTTTTTTTTTTTTTGTACCGGGGATTGAACTAGGGGGCACTCAACCACTGGGCCACATCTCCAGCCCTTTTTTGTATTTTATTAGAGACAGGGTCTCACTGAGTTGCTAAGTGCCTTGCCATTGCTGAGGCTGGCTTTGAACTCGCGATCCTCCTGCCTCAGCCTCCCAAGTGCTGGGATTATAGGCATGTGCCACCACGCCTGGCTAAGGAAAATAATTTTATTTATTTTGATACTGGGGATTGAACTCAGAGGCACTTGACCACTGGGCCACATCCACAGCATTTTTTTGTGTTTTTAAATTAGAGACAGTGTCTCACTGAGTTGTTAAGTACCTCAGCCATTGCTGAGGCTGGCTTTGAACTCGCTAGCCTCCTGCCTCAGCCTCCCAAAGTGCTGGGATTACAGGTGTGCGCCACTGCGCCTGGCTGGAAAATAATTTTTAAAAAATATTTGTTTTAGTTGTGCACAATGCGTTCATTTGTACATGGTGCTGAGGATCGAACCTGGGCCGCGCACATGCTAGGCAGGGCTCTACTGCTGAGCCGAAACCCCAGCCCCCCAGGAAAATTTTTTTTTTTTGGGGGGGGGGTACCGGGGATTGAACTCAGGAGCACTCGACCACTGGGCCACACCCCCAGCCCTTTTTCTGTATTTTATTAGAGACAGGGTCTCACTGAGTTGCTAAGTGCCTCGCCATGGCTGAGGCTGGCTTTGAACTCACGATCCTCCTGCCTCGGCCTCCCAAAGTGCTGGGATTACAGGCGTGCGCCACCGCGCCCAGCAATAATTTTTAAAGGTTGTAATTTTGCTAAACTTGTCATAATTGAAGCCAGTTTCTCACAGTGATCCATAAATACCAGCATCAAGATCTCCAGAGACATTTGTTGCCCCAGAGATTCTTGGCCGCCAGGCCAGGCATACTGAATTAAAACTTTGGCCTGTACTTGGTCTAGGGACCTGCTAATCCCATGTTGGATTTAAGGTCTCAACAACCAGAAGTGGGGCCGGTGCCTGCTGGTTCATGAACCTCTTGGCTGCCGCAGGTGTGCCTCTTTTCCTGTGGAGTACTGTGACTACCTTGTTGCCATTTTCCAAATTTGGAACTGAACAGTCCTTGAGCAATGGTCACAGAAGGCAAGCCCAGATGCCACCACGGGCCAGAGGGATGGATGCTAGGGGCACGCCCATTTTGGGGGATGAGGGCTCGGCGCCTTCCCTCACCTCCAGTGGTGTAAAACTGTAGTTCTCCAGGAAGGAAAGGCCAATGACCGGGACCAGAAGAAACTCCAGGCGGAATGTGTCGTTCTCCATGTCAAATGTTTTCCGAAATTTCCCGTAGATCATGTACACTGTGACATAAGCACAGAGGAGGAAAACCACCTAAAAAGGGAAAGAACCGTGAGAGCCCTTGAAGCCACTCCCCAGCCTGCCGCCTGCCAAGCCCAGGGCGTGGTGCCTGCATCCCACCAGCAGGTGAAATGTGCTCTTGGAATCCGGAATGAACAGCCCGGGTGTAAAGTAACTCCATGCTTCTAACTGGGACTGAAATGTGCGGCTGCAGAGTGGAAGGTGCCCTGGTTGTCCCCTCCATCTGTGGAGCACTGGCAAAAACCAGGACCAGTGTTTCTCAGGGTATGAGGCAGTGGCAGTCCAGGGCTCCTAAAAAACCTCCAGCTTCCTGGATCCGCATCGATGACTTGTGAGCATCTTCCCCTCAGAGTGACCTCCCTGGAATTATTTGGCCATTGTTCCTTCAGAAAAGCTGTCTAATTTCCCTAGCTGCTGTCTGGCAGGTGACTTCATTCAGATATGCCCTCTACCCTCCTTGGCCAGATGCACACTCAAATGTGAATCAGAATTACACAGATGGGTGCACACCTGTAATCCCAGCCACTCAAGAGGCTGAGGTGGGAGGATCACAAGTTGAAGGCCAGCCTGGACAAAAAAAAGGGTTGAGGATGTGGCTCAATACTAGAGTGTCCCAGGGGGTTCAACCCAATATTGGAAAAAAGAAAAAAATTCCATAGATGGGCTGCCCTGCTCCAGCCCCCAGAATTCTTCCTTTGCTTGTTAGGTCTGGGTGGGCCTGAGAATTTGCATTTCTGGAAACTTGCTGGCACAAGACCACAATGGCCTAGAGAAATTCTACCTGTCCTTCAAGACTCGGGTGAAGTAAATTTCCTCTTCACTAGAATAAAGGACACATGCTGTCACTACTGCTCCATGTGGAAATGTTCCCTGCAGCCCGGGCAGGCTCTTGTGTTCTGTAAATGTGTGTGTACAAGCCCATCTCCCGTGCACCAGGGCTCACTGAGGGCTGGGTCCACCTCTAAATCCCCAGCTCTGAACTCAAGGCCTGGCACAAACAAATGCTGGAATGAGTGGATGCAGCCGTGGTCCCTTGTCTCACAGATGTGGAGACTGGCCCGTTCAGGATTCCTAGGTCTCATCCAGCCATGCTAAGGGCTGGGTCTGAAGTCTCAGCCAAGAAAGCCCACAGCAGATCCTTGAGCAGAGAAATGTACTAGGCAAGTGGCATTTGATATTCAGGTGAATTTAATTAGATGATTTCAAGCCCCCAGACTCATGTTCACAATGAATGAGTTCAATACTCCACAAGGAGCAGCCTCCTCCATTCTATCAAGCCTAGTAACCAGATGTCTAGGATCCCCAAGGGACATTTGGGTTAAATACCTTCTAGGTTCTGTATATTATCTCATAATTTTCAGAACAGTCCTCCAACATAGGTCGGACCCTCCCCCATAGGACTTCTATCAGATAATGCACCCAACTAAAAAATTACACTTCCTGGCTACTTGGCAGATAAGGACACTCAATGGCACAGGGTGGAGTGTGGGGAAAGCTCTTACCCAGCTGGCAGGCACTCTATTATTCTATTTCCCCCTTTCTTCTTCCTGCCCAGAATATGCTATGATGATGAGCTCTAGCATGCATTTTGTGACCCCATGGCAACCTTGGTACCAACCTAGGTATCACTCAGGACTAACTGCATAATTTTCCAGACCCATTGTCAAACTAAAATGCAGATCCTCTTGTTTTAAAAACAGAATTTCAAGACGGCAACATTAAATCAAGTGTGGGGCCCTGCTGAACAGTCACTGCACAGGGAATACACCTATGAGCCCCGGTCACACAAAAAATGGCAGAGCAGAAAGTTAAAAGGAGCCTAGGGCATCCATGGGGCTGCCAATCCCAGCCCTGGATTGCCTGCCTCCAGATTTCATGTTATGAGAATGAAAAAATAAGGCCTCACCTCATTAAGATCACCCTGAAATCTGTCACCAGCAACCCCAGCCCACTTTGCTGACTGCACCTGCGCTTCTTCCATTAAACTACGCTGCCTTAAAGAGCCAGGACGGTTGTTAGAAGCTGGATGGTCCTCCCCAACATAAGGAGGGAACCACCTATAGCCGGGGCCTGGGGCACCGGGGCCTGGGGCACGGGGTGGAACTGAAATGCCAGTTTCTTCTGAAAACAGGGTCACATTTCAGAGCCACAGCTTCTCCTCAGGACATTTCGTCCACACTGCCAGCCTGCACCCCTTCCCTCCCCAGGCCCCTGCTGGCATCTCCACCACAGAGGGTGGCCCTCGCCCACTGAGCTCCACCATAGCAGCCCTCTGTCTTCTCCGCAGGCACTGAGTTTGTTCCTGTCTCTGGACATCTTTGCAGTAGCCATGTCTTTGCTCAGAATGTTTCTCCTGTGATTGTCACAGGGCTGGTTCCTTGTTGTTCAGATCTCTACTTGAGCGTCGCCTCTTCAGAGAGGCCTTTCCTGACCATACTCCCCAGGCTAGCTCCCTAGCTGTCCTCTATCAGGGAACCCTGTTTTTAAAACCTTTTCTTGCTGGACAGTGGCACATGCCTGTAATCCCTGTGGCCTGGGAGGCTGAGGCAAGAGGATTGCGGGTTCAAAACCAGCATCAGCAACTGCACGGCACTAAGCAACTCAGTGAGACCCTGTCTCTAAACAAAGTACAAAATAGGGTGGGAGATGTGGTTCAGTGGTCGAGTGCCCATGAGTTCAATCCCCGGTACCAAAATCAATCTTTTCTTAATTGAAGGAAACATCCATTAAAATAAGACTAATTATTTGCATAGCCCTGTTCCTGATTAAAACCTTTCTTGTCCTGTAATCCCAGCACTTGGGAGGCCGAGGCAGGAGGATCATGAGTTCAAAGCCAGCCTCAGCCATGGTGAGGCACTTAGCAACTCAGTGAGACCCTGTCTCTAGTAAAATACAAAAAAAAAGGGTTGGGGGTGTGGCCCAGTGGTCGAGTGCCCTTGAGTTCAATCCCCGGTACCAAAAAAAAAAAAAAAAAAACCTTTCTTGTTTAGGATGTCTTCACTGTGACATGTTGGTTCTGTGAGAACAGGAGCCTCACATAGCAGAGGAGGAAAAGTTTAGGGCATGGACAGGCAAATAAGTCCTCTGAAAGCTTGGGGTGCCCCGTTGAATTGATTTGGTTATTTTTTTTAAATATTTATTTATTTGCTTTAGTTGTACACAATGTGTTTATTTTTACATGGTGCTGAGAATCGAACCCGGGCTGCGCAGGTGCTAGAGCACTCTACCGATGAGCCACAACCCCAGCCCCAAGGTTTGGTTATTTTTTTATTTATTTTTTAGTACCAGGGATTGAGCTCAGGGGCACTCGACCACTAAGCCACATCCTCAACCCTTTTTTGTATTTTATTTAGAGACAGGGTCTCACTGAGTTGCTTAGCACCTTGCTTTTTGCTGAGGCTGGCTTTGAACTCCCAATCCTCCTGCCTCAGCCTCTGGAGCTGCTGGGATTACAGGTGTGCGCCACTGTGCCCAGCAGATTGCTTATTTTTAACCATTATGCATAATGGCTAATCTTCATCAAACATTTAATGTGTGGCAGGCATTTCACATATACCTTTTAAAAATTTTTTTTTTATACTTGTAGATGGACAGCACAATTTTATTTGTTTTTTTATGTGGTTCTGAGGATTGAACCCACACATGCTAGGCAAGTGCTCTGCCACTGAGCTTCAGCCCCAGCCCTCGCATTTACTTTTATTACTTAACTTCCACAAGCAAGCCCTCTCAGCTAAGGACAAGTGTTGTCTTCATTCTGCACGCAAGGAGGTGAGTGCGGAGAGCCTGAGGCCTCGCCAAGCCAGGCGGCATAGCCACTGAGCTCTAGTGCCACCCACCTGGTCGCTCCCAGCCCCTCACCTTCATGACGGTGTTGTAGATGGAGATGAAGTTGGTGAAGAGGTCCAGGTACCTGGTGGTGAAGACGAGAGCGAAAAGGATCTGGCTCTTTCCAGAGATGCCTGCACCAGAGGGGACAGCAGACAGTGAGACGGCACACTCCCGGGCCACACGCACACACAGAGCACAGAGCCAGGGGTGTCCCTGCCTGGCTCCTGCAAACCCTGTCCCAGGTCCTGTCACTCCCCAAGAGCCAGGTCCCTCAGCAGAGCCCATCAGCTCACTGGAGAACCCTGTTCCTCTCATTAGCTGTGATCTGTCTCCCATCTCCAAATAAAGACACGAACACGGAGTTCCCAGTCCCCCTGCGTGTGCCCGCCTTGATGCTGGCTCTGGGGGTGGTGTGAGTCGGGTTGGGTGGGGGGGTGTTGAGATTCCTCTCTGTTCCACCCCCAGAGCTCCAGCGACAGTCCCCAGAGCTCAGTCCCGGGGCAACAGCTTACTGACACTAGGATGCTGATTCACCAGGGAGACTGGAGCAGGCGGAGGAAGGCGCGGGCCAGGGAGCAGCCAATTTCATTTTCCAAAATACAAAGATTAAAAAAGCCCTTTTCCTAGTTATAAAAATTATGCCTATTTTTACTCTTTACAAAACAAAAATCAGGGGTGGGGATGTGGCTTAGTGGTAGAGCACTTGCTTGGCATGCGTGAGGCCCTGGGTTCCATCCCCAGGACCACAGGGAGGGGAGAAAATCTGACAATATAGAAAGATGCAAAGAGAGAGCTCAGAGGGCACCCCGAGGATCCCTATGTGAGCGCACACCCACGTGACACGCACACACACGTGCTAATGTGAGCATCTCGCCTGGCAGCCACGCTCTGTCACGGTGAGGACACATCTGGGCCCGCTCTGCCCACTCCAGCCAGCTCCCATGTGGACAGTCATGGCTCAGGGATCTGGCCCAGGAGGCCATGCTGCTCCTGGACTCTTGTGATCACTGTTGACCTGTCATGAGGCGGGTCCCCCGCCAGGCCTTACTTTTCTCTTTCGCCTCGGGCCCTCAGCAGGAGAGCTGCAGCCTCGTCACCTCCCCAGACAGCTCCCGCTCACATCCTACTCTTGGTCCTCACACCCTCCCCTCCTCTGTGCTGAGGCTCACTGTCCTGGCTCCAGGGCCCCAAACTGCTGGCTTCCTCTGGCTGCGCCTGTCCTCACCACCTCAGCCTCGCTCTGCCTCCTCCCTGGCCCCAGAACTCTGCCATCACAGCCACCCCTGTGGCCCATCACCCCACGTGCCAGGGACCCTCCAGCTCCAAGCTCCCCTCCAAGTTCTGACCTGTACATTCGTCTGCCTGCTCTGTATCATGAGCCCCCAAACTCACCATGGTCCAGCCCAAACTCATCATCTCTCAAACCTCCTCCTGCTCCCTTCTTAACAGATGCCCCCATCCCTCTGCACAAGCCGGAAGACAAACCTAGGGCTTCCCACAAGCGTCCCTCCCCTTCGTCCCTCACATCCAGCCTCCAGGCCCAACGGATCACCCCGTAATTCTGAGCTCCACTCCAATGCCACCCACATGGCCCAGCCACCATCCCCTGATGACTCCCAGACTGGTCTCCCCAAATCCTCCATTGCACCCCAATTCCATTCTCCATCCAGCATCCCAAGAGTTATTTTATTTTATTTATTTTAGTACCAGGGATTGAACTCAGGGGCACGCGACCACTGGGCCACATCCCCAGCCCTTTTTTGTATTTTATTAGAGACAGGGTCTCACTGAGTTGCTAAGTGCCTCTCCATTGCTGAGGCTGGCTTTGAACGTATGAACCTCCTGCCTCGGCCTCCCAAGTGCTGGGATTACAGGTGTGCGCCACCACGCCCAGCTTCAAGAGCTATTTTAAAAATAAATTTTTGCTTAAAGCTCTTAAGTGGCTTTGAAATGCTCTTAAA
Organism: Tamias sibiricus; assembly: GCA_025594165.1. Lineage (NCBI taxonomy): Eukaryota > Metazoa > Chordata > Mammalia > Rodentia > Sciuridae > Tamias > Tamias sibiricus. The sequence continues at coordinate 168,303,515 of CM046661.1, read as the reverse complement.
ATAAAGCGTCAAAGCCTTATCCCAGCTCTGAGGTCCTGGGGTGTCCCTCCCCTGGTCTCCCTCTCTCTCCCTCCCACCATGGTGACAGGTCTGGATTCAATTCTGAGTGGAACAGAATGTCTGGGGAGTGTGGCCTTGAGGAGCCACATCCGCTTCCTCTGGTCTGGCTCCACTGAACCCCTGGACTGTGCCTTAGCTAACTGTCCCTCTGGTGCTGGACATTTTCAGGGTGGGGGGGACATTTTTAATGACCAAGGAGGAACGCCCCTAAAGCCTCTCACATTCTGCAGGGTGCAGGCCGGTGTACCACCTGGGCCAAGCCTGGGCCTCACACCTGTGTGGTGGGACTGATATGAGGGAGAGACAGCGTCCAGTTAGTGTCCTGCTGGCGGCCTGGCACTCAGCACTTTGAGGGTAGGGGTAGCAGTGGGCTGGCTGTGGGCGAAGGGGCCTCAGCAGGGTGTGGTGGAGGCTGGAAGGCCTCCTTCCTGAGGCTGCAGAAGGCCTCCGGGTCCAGAGCACTGCCTCCCAAACAACCGCACATCTGCGCCTACCCCAGGCAGCAGCCTCCGTGCCGCTCTCTCCTGGATTCAGGAGACACTGTCAGGTCCCCAGGTCCCCTCCTGAGCCCCTTCCATTGCTCCCAAACCCAGTCCCAACTCCTTGGCCTGACGGAAAAGGCCTTTCGCATCTGGACCTCCGCACTCCTGACTTACTTCCCTCCTGGACCCTTCCTGGGACATGCCCTGCCCTCTGTGACCTCTGTGAGTTTGTACCCCTCCTGCCCTCAACACTGCCAGCTTCCTGGGCCTCCCCATCCTCCAGGCCGGCAGAGAGCTGCTCCTTCCGTGAAGTGCTGGAAGGCACGGCTTTCTGCCTCCCCCCTCCCCCCCCCCGGGGGGTCCCCTCAGACAAGGTGGCCAAGCAGAGGCCACGCCTCCTGGGCGCCAGGTCAAAGATGGCTGCAGGAGGCTTGAGCAGCCTCTGATGGCACGGGGCCTGTGTGGTGACCACCAGTCCAGCCTGGACACCTCCAGTCCCCTGCAGGACAGCCAGAAAGCTGGGCAAACAGGTGACCGCCACCCCTCCTGGACCTCTGCTCGGCCGCTCCCTGCCTACTTGGCCAGGCTGGTGCCCCTCTGCCACATCACAACCCCAGGATCACCCAAGTTGGCAGGGCAAGGCAGAGGACTCTGCCTGGAGGGAAGAGAAGACCCTGGGATGGGGGCCACTCCCTCAGCGTGCCCCATCTCTCCCCTGGTGAGGGTGGAGGGAACACTGGGGGGCCACCGCCAGGAGGGATAGGTGTCACCTCCTCTTCCCCCTCCTCTTCCAACGAGCAGGGACAATGGCATTAGGGGAGGGGTGGGGTGTGTAGGGAGGCCCAAGCCCACCCTCCCCCCATCTCGAGGCTCCCCGTTCTTGGTACTGTGGCACCTTACTTTTTAGGGTGGGGGCCTGGGCAAGCTGAGCTCTTTTCGTTTCAAGGACCCCCGAGCCAACGTCCCCACCCAGAGCAAGCTCCGCGGAGCGCCCCGCCCCACGGCCGGGCCGGCGGCCAGGTGCCCCTGCCCGCCCGGGACGCCCCTCACCGGCGCAGCACTTGGACCTCCAGATCTTCCCCAGGAGCAAGATCATGGCCAGGAGGTGGCTCAGGTCGCCGAGGATTCGGAACACGTTCATGGCGCAGCCGCCGGCGCTGCCCGCGCCCCGCCAACTTCAGGAAACTTTCTGGCGCGCGGGCGGCTGCCACGTCCCCGCCCGCCTCGCGGTGCCCCAGGCCCCTGCCCGCGCCTCCGCCCCAGCTCCGCGCGCGCCCGGCCCGCCGCGCGCCGCCGCCACGCACCCTCGGCCGGGCGGTGACGTGGCCAGGCCGCGGCGGGGTGGGAGCCAGGAAGCGGCGCCGCCGGGAGGTCCCGCCTCCCGCCTGTCCCTGCGCCTCGGGCCCAGGCGGCGGCCCGGCCCGCCACCAGGGCCCGCCGCCCGCCCGCTCGGGCGCTCCAGGTGCCCTTCTCGTCCCGGGAACGGGGGGCCTCGGCCGGGACCCGGGGCTGGCCACAGAATCCCCTCTCTGCCCAGTTCCCTCATCTGCTCACGGGCCTCCTGACACTGGTGCCCGGTGAGGCTCCGTCCTGCGTCCCTGTCCTTGGCATGAGCCTGGCAGTTGGGGATCAGCCCGGATGGTGACCCACTGCTGTGACCATCAGCATCCTGGGGTTGGACGCCCCCTGCCCCGGAATGGGGTGAGGAAAGAGGCAGAAGAGCGTCCCGCCCTCTCGCCTGTGAATTTGGAGTCCACACTGGTGCTGACCAGGTTTGCTGAGGGTGCACGGTGGCCATGACAAGTCCAGGTGTGTGGTCAGGCTGAACTTGGCTCCAGCCTCATGCTGTGGACCTCTGGGTTTTGTCCCTAGTGTGGGGTTGCTGTGAGGAGGAAAGAGGTCACGCTGGCCAGGGAGACCCAGAGGCCTCATTCCCACCACTTTCTTCTTGGCAGGAAGGGTGGGGGGGCGAGGAACCTCTGGATGAGAGTCCCCTCAGTACTGTGTGGCCTGAGGGGTCAGCCTGCTCTCTGGGCAGCAGTCTCCCCCTCTGTGAGCAGAGCAGTTGAGCCAAGGGCCTTCGCTGCCCTAGCCCGACCCTCACTGTCCCTTCCCGCACTCTGATCCTCATCTCTCTCTGCACAACCAGCCTCTGTGCAAACCGATCTTTTGCCACAGAGAGCCAGAGAGGCTTCCCTATGATGAAAATATGTCACCCCCATGTTCAAGTCCCTCCCGTGGCCCCCCAGCTCTTCACCATGACTCCCAGAGCAAGGTAATCCTTAGAGGCGCCAAATGTGGCCTAAAGACCAGCAGCATTTCTATGGCCTTGGAGAACAGAATCGTAGCCCTCCCAGCCTGCAGGGGTGACTCAGAATCTGCAGTCGAAAAGATGCCCCGGTGATTCATTACCCATGAAAGTTCGAGAGGTACCATCCCAACAGTGTGATGAGGAAGGATATTATTCTCATACACAAACAGGCACAGAGAGGTTAAATAATCTGCTTCCGGTCACACAGACACTAAGTAGCCCTGGAGCCCAGAATCCAACACACCGTCTGACTCCAGAGCTCATGCAATTGAATCACTACATTGCACTGTGGGTTACCATGACAAGTGACGAGCTCCCTGTCAGGGAGACAAGGTGACGGCCCCTCTGTCAGGGCAGGTCCTCTCCACCAGCCTCCTCAGCTTCAGAGCCCCACTCCACAGGTGAGGGAGCTTGAGGTCCCTCGAGATGAGCTGCACAGTCCAGGGCCCTCTGGGAGGAGGAGGCAGGCACCATCCCTGGGCTGTGGCAGGTCCTGAAAGGACCCCTCCGTACCCTGCTCCCCCCAAACCTGCCCAGATGCCTCCCCTCCAGCCAGTACCCAAAGAAGGCGGTGGCTATTTAAATCCCTCAGGTGTGGCTGCGATTCTTTCTGCCCAACCAGCTGGCATCTCCTTCTCAGCGCCCACCTCCTCCACGAGCCAGGGAAAAGCACGAGCATTTGCCATTTGGTGAAACATCTGTCCTCCTGGGAAGGGGCCCCAGCTGGCAGTTGGAGGCTGGAGTCCTCCCCTTCCCTTTATTTCTCTCAGGAGACCACAGGGACCTGACCAAGGTGCGACCACCGTAGTCGCAGAGAGGAAAGAATCAAGCTGGGTGGCCCCAGGGTATAGCTGAGGCTTTGAACCTGCCATGTCCCCTCTCTGGGTCTCAACCTTCCTATCTATTAATGCGGATAATGAGAACAGAAGAGCTGCTGACTGTGTATTTGGCACCCCTTGCACCAGATCTCCCCAGTCCCTCTGTGAAATTGATAGCTATGTTCTGATTTGACAAGATGCAGTAACTGAGGCTCAAATTGGTTGCTTGTTCCCCCAAGTTACATCAGCCTCCTCTCCCCAAAGTTCTACTGCTTAGTACTCAGCTCTGCTTCTTTCCCACACATCCCATCTCCAAGCAGGTGCATTTTCAAAGTTCTTCAAGGAGAAAGGGGAAATCCCGCATTCACTTCAAACACACACTCTAGCCCCTGCCAGGCCATCCGCCACGTGCACCTCCATTCACTCTTGGTCCCTGATGCAGGTGGATCCTGGCATGACCCTCACCCTCAATTTCCTGACACCCCAAATGGTGCGTGCTGTAAAATGCAATGGAGAGAGAGCCGAGAGGGATTTTCCTTCAGTTTGCAAGGACAAGGACTGTTTTCTTCTCATTGACAAAGCAAATTTTATGTTTAAGGTCAGAGTTATGGGAGAGAGAATGGGGAAAGTTGCTCAATTATGGGGGTGGGGGAGAATGGCGGACATGATGCATGCCTGTAATCCCAGCAGCTCAGAGGCTAAGGCAGAAGGATCACAAGTTCAAGGCCAGCCTCAGCAACTTAAAGAGACCCTGCCTCAAAAGAAAAAATAAAAGCCGGGCACGGTGGCGCATGCCTGTAATTCCAGCACTTTGGGAGGCTGAGGCAGGAGGATCGCGAGTTCAAAGCCAGCCTCAGCAATGGCGAGACACTTAACGACTCAGTGAGACCCTGTCTCTAATAAAATTCAAAAAAGGGCTGGGGATGTGGCCCAGTGGGCGAGTGCCCCTGAGTTCAATCCCCTGTATAAATAAATACAAACTGCCTGGCGCGGTGGCGCACGCCTGTAATCCTAGCACTTTGGGAGGCTGAGGCAGGAGGATCCCGAGTTCAAAGCAATGGCGAGGCACTTAGCAACTCAGTGAGACCCTGTCTCTAATAAAATACAAAAAAGGGCTGGGGATGTGACCCAGTGGTCGAGTGCCCCTGGGTTCAATCCCCGGTACCGAAAAAATAAATAAATAAATAAATAAATAAATAAATAAATAAATAAATAAATAAACAAACAAATAAATAAATAAGGGCTGGGGAATGTGGCTCAATGGCAAAGTGCTCCTGGGTTCAATTCCCAGGATCAAAAATAAAATATTTAAAATGTTATTGCAGGAAAGTGTATATGGACTCTTTGCCCCCTTTGTTATATCTCACCACTGTATCGAATATCTTGCAAAGGGCCTCAGATTCTGCGAGGAAGGAAACAGGGGTGGAAAGTGGAAATCACACTCCCAGGACACCCCACCACCCATCTCGCCTGGCGGGGCTCCTGAAGGAAGTGGGCTCCTGGGCGGCCTCGGGGAGTGGACCGTCTGGAAGGAATGAACTCTTCCCCGCAGTCCAGAGGTCCCCGCCCGGGCCTCGGACAGTCCTCTTCCTCACCGCGGAGCTGGGCTCGGCAGCCGGGCTCTCCCCGCCGCTTTGCCCCAGAGTTGGCGAAGCTCTCCCGGCTCAACATCTTTTGAGCGGCGCGCGGCAGGGCCAGGGCGGAGCGCGTTCGACAGAGCGAGAAGCCGGGGTTCTAACACCTCGTTTCCACTTTAAGCTTCAAGCTCACTTATGGGAGACCGGCTGTGCCAAGCGCCTGGAGGACTGAAAGCAGGTGCAACCTCCAGGGACCTGCGGGGAGTTCGGGCACCTGCGGGGAGGGGGCTGTGCGCAGACTGGACGGGGGCAGAGGGGAGAGGAGTGCCCCGGCTTGGGGGAATCGCGGGGGACGATTGCAGGTAAGGAAGGCGCCAGGACCAGCAGGACCAGTGATGCTCTAGTGGGTTTGGAAAGGGTGGTAGGAGCTTTCCTCGGGGCAAAGCCTGGAGGAAGAGGGGAGAGAGGGCCGAGCAGAAGAAACTAAGGGCCTAAAGGCTGAGAGGTAGCTCCGTGTCTGCTCCTTAAAAGAGGCCCAAAAGTCGGGCGGTGGCGCGCGCCTGTGATCCCAACATTTCTGGAGGCTGAGGCAGGAGGATGGCAAATTCGAGATCAGCCTTGGCAATTTAGCGGGGCCCTCAGCAACTTCGCGAGACCCTGTCTCAAAAATAAATAAATAAATAAATAAATAGGGCTGGGAATATGGATTAGTAGTAAAGCACCGCTGGGTTCAATCCCCAGTATCCCTCCCCATGCCGCCCCCCTCCCCAAAAAAAAAAAAAAAAAAAAAAAAAAAAGCCAAGGAAGCCAGGCACAGTGGCACGTGGCAGTAATCCCAGCACGTGGGAGGCTGAAGCAGGAGGATTGCTTGAGCCCACAAATTCAAGACCAGCTTAGCTTGGACCACATAGGAGAACTGTCTTAAAAATAAAAACAAACAAAAGTCACAGAAAGGAAGATGAAAAGGAGGAACGTCAAGGTCAGGCAGGTGAGTTTGAGTCTCAAGCTCTGCCAACGTCCGAATTTAGTCACCCTTTCCACGTCGGTAAGCTGAGTATAAACCAAGTACCGACTTCACAGGGCAACTTCAGGGCCAAAGCAAGTATCTCTAGCGCTTCTCAAGGACTAAACACGCAACACCTGTCAGTCCCTTGCTCCCCTTTTACAGGAAGCGGTGAGGGTAGGGGAGCAGGGCCTGGAGAAAACCCTGGAATCGCGTCTCTCCCTCTGCGGCTCATCCCCGGAGGTGTGGGACTTCAGGAGCGCTGAAAGTGCGACATCTTCATCCGGGTGGTGGTGATGGGTTTTTATCGATATGCAAAAATTCACCAAGCACGAATGCACTGCTGTTTATAAGTTACAACTTCATTAAAAGAAAAAGGACTAATAACCTGGGCCACGCCCCCCCTCCCCGCCCTCGCGGCTGGCGACAGGTGTCTTTCGGAGACCCAAAACGTCGCTGTCGCCGCGAGGGTGCTCAGGCCGGGTGCCCAGCGAGAGTCGTGCGCCGCGCGCCTCGGCCCTGGCGAGGTTCCCACGGCAACCACAAGCCGCTCTCCGCGTCTCCAGAGTGACGGGGCGCGAGCCAAGACCCGGAGCGCGGATCTCTAAACTGGAGCCCAGAGAGAGGCTGGAGGGAGATCGCGGCCGGCCAAGTGAGCGGGGGAGCTACTCGGCCGCCCTTCGTCCTTGCGCGGGCATTCCGAGGGCATCCGGCAAACAGCACTCCCCAGCTCTGACCGTGGCCTCGGGTTGCTGCCTGGTACACTTGGGGGGATTCCTTCTCAGCTTTCCAGGTGGGGAGACAAGGGCTTGGCTGATCCCGGGGTCACTGTCAGGCGCCAGGCCAGGCCCGGCTGCCCCGGGCGGCCTGCCTCCCACCCCGACAGTGCAGCCAGGTGCAAGGCCAGCAGCGCTGGGCGCTGACTCTTCCTTGGCTTCTGGTTCTGGCTCTGCCGGTAACTTGCTGTGTATTTTTGAAATCCCGTCTCCTTCTCTGGTCTCAGAGATGGGACACCACCACCAAAGTCTCAGAGTAGCTGCCACCAAGTGTGTGAAGTGATCAAGGAGTGTACAAGCAGCTTGCAAACTGAAAAGTGTTTTGCACATGTCAAGGACCATCACCATTGGCTCTCTATTTCCACCTTGTCCTCTTCATCACCCCAGTCCCAAGGGCAGCCTTGGTGACATTCAACTGCACCGTGAACCTGGGTCTCAGAACTTCTCTCCATGCTCAGAGGTTTCAAGACTGCAGGTGAGTCCTCTGTTCCCCCCTCCCTGTAGAAGGACCCAGGACAGCTCTCCTAAGACAGTCCCCAGACTTAGAGGTATTTGCAGACGTGTGACCCTCTGTCCACCTGCCTGGACACATCCGCTTTCTTCCATGCCCTGTGTCTGGATTGTAAGGTCCCCACTAAGTGGGGATGCAGAAGCCCCAGCACCTGGCCCTGGACAGGGCCCACTGGGTGACTGAAACCCTTCTGATGCCTCGTGCCGGGCATGAGTTGGGAGTTGGGACCGTTGTGTGTATCTGTGAATGTGTGTGTCCACGCACCGTGGAGGTTGGCTTGTGTGTCCATATGCTCGGCTGCACACATTGATGTCTGTGTGCACTTGAGATGTGTATCTGCATGTGTGTATGAAAATGTGTGTATTTATGGTGTCGTGGAGGGCGCGTGCAGGTGTGTGTTGTGCGTGTGGCATATGTGTTTACCCGCGCAGCTATTTGTGTCTCTGCTGCTGTGTGTGAATGTCTAACGGGCATGTGTGGGGCTGCTCGTGCGTGTGCACTGGCCTGTGAGTGTCTATGGCCTTGCGTGTGTGACAGTGTGCCGGGGGTCTGGCTGCAGGGGCTTCTCTCCTCCTTCTCCCCTCACCTGAATGACCTTCATCCCCACAAGCCACGGCCACGCACGGGCTGGCTTCTGCCCCCTCCACCCGACTTGTGGCTGCCCAGGTCTTTGGCCAGAGTGGCCGCCAGGGGCCAGCATGGGTGGGTGAGCCTGGGGCCAGGGCTCATGTGACACCCCTTCCCGCATGGCCTCCTCCCCTCCCCACAGCAGGAGCAGCAGCGGGAAAGGTTGGCGGAGGGGGGCTATTTTGGGAGCGTCTCCTTAGCAACAGCTGCCGCCGTCTGTGGCGGTTCTTCTATAGGTGCTAAAATATCCCACCCTGGTGACTACTGAGTGCTGGGGGGGTGGGTGAGGGAGGGGGCGGAGGGCAGGAGAGACCTCTACAGTCCTCCATCCCCGGGGCACAGCCTGCGGGGACGGGTCCTGGCCCATTCTGATATCCCTTTTGCCACCCCGGGACTTAAGCACTCTGAGGCTGGCCAGCTGTGCCCTGATCTGATTTCTCATCTAAGCAGCTGGGCGGCCTCAGCTTGTCTCCTCTGCAGAGTGGGCCGACTGGGCTTTAAGGAACTCTCTGGGCCCAGAACTGGACTTTGTGACTCTGGCATTTCCAAGTGACCCTCCCCTCTCCTTCCCAGCTGTCTTACCTGCCTGGCCCAAGTCCCTCTGCCCTCCACTCTATGTGGTCCTCTGCATATGTCCTCAGGACCCCTGAGCAGGCCCCCAGAATGGGCTGGCTAGTGAGCGCTCGCTGGCCTGGAATGACCTTTCACCAGACTCTAGGAGTTGGGCCCAGTTCAAATCCTGGCTTGGACATTTGCTCAACCCTGCCTGACCCTGGCTGGGCCACTTCCTCCTTCTGGGTTTCAGCTCAATCTCCTCACCTGTGAAGTGAGGCCACTCGTGGCCTTTGCCTCCGAGTTGTGAGGGTCAAATGGGAGAATGGGACCCGGGGGGGGGGGCTTTGGTAAAATGGACAGAGGGACAAAGGGTGTGTGTGCATCATCAAACTTCAGGGAGGACCTCACTCTCCTGAGGTTGCCTCCGCTCCCAGGCCGCCTGCTCCTGCGCTGCAGTTTTGCCATTGCTAACAGGGCCTGTGGAGCTCTGGGCAGGGTGAACAAGACAAGGCCTGCAGGCCTGGGCTGCTGCTGGGCTAGCCGCCATTCATTCTCCTCACCCCATCCTGGGTGTGCTTCTGTCTTGGGTGACGATGACAAAGTCTACTTGCCCCTTAGGGACTCAGTCCAATTTGTTCCATTTCAGACCCAGCCTCCGAGGTGCAGAGAGGACAAGCAACTTGCCCAGGGTCGCAAAGATTCTGATACATGGCCCCCTTATACACACACACACACACACACACACACACACACACACACACTGGCAGGCAGGCCTGTGCACACCTGTGTCAGATCATCCCTCCTGACCTCAACCAGGGCCAGAAATACTCCAACATGGGATGGACGACGGCAAATTCTTCCTCGATCTTCAGGAGAGCTGGTTAGAGTGTCCTTCCCACTTTACCTACAAGGAAACCAAGGCCTAGAGCAGACAGAGCTGCAGAGGGGTCAGTGGTAGAGGAGGGACCCTTTCCTGGCGCACCCACGAACCTCTTCCTTCCCAGAACTGCCCTTCCTGCCTCTCCTCACTTCCTCCCAGTCCACCCTCCTTGCAGGGGCTGAGATGCCCCTGGAGCGCAGCCCAGGCCCAGTAAGGTGACCTCAAACTCATAGGCACGATCTCTCTACCCCCTCCTCCTCTCAGCTGTCTTCTGCCCTGTACCTCACCCTCCCAGGGCAGCCCCCAGGCCAGGCCTCTGGTGAGGGGAAGAGGCTGTGCTTCTTTGTGTCACCTGCATCCTCCCACTTTCAGCCCAAGCAAAGGTGCCATAGGCCCAGGCACACATCGGTTGCCAACTGGGCGTTCGGGCTGCTCAGGTTGCCCCTCTTCCACTCACACAGAGGACTCACGCCAGGTAACAGCAGTTCTGGCTGTCTGCCGGGGGCAGCGCAGGTAACGAGGGACGCAGGTGTGGAAGGTACCCACCCCGTGGAGGTGTGCAGCGCTGAGGGAGGCACCAGGAAGGAACACCTGTGCCACCGAACACCTGCCATGAGCTGTGCACGTCTTGTGAGCCCACCCTAGCTAATCTACCCTGGGGCTGGGGGGCTGTTAGAGTCCCCACTTAACAGACAGGTTAAATAAAACCCTCGCTCAAACTCACGTAGCTCCTAAGTGCCTTCGAGCCCAGGTTGGGCTGACTCCCAGGCTCATTAAGCAAGAACCATACTGTGCCCAGCCCAGGGGCTGGCACATGGCGGGCACCCGGTGCTGGCTGAGTGAATGAATGAGCAGGTAGAGAATGACTTTTGCTGTGGGCATCAGGAGGCCCCTGAGGGAGGGGTCTGAGGCCCGGCTTGGGGAACAGCAGAGGCAGAAGGGTGTTGCAGGCAGGAGGAGCCGCGAGCGGGGAGAGGTGTGCGGGCATCTGGTGTGTTCTGCCATCTGTGGGAATCAGGGTGTGTGGGGGGGGTATATGGTGTGCAGGATAAGGTGGCGCCTGACTGTACACTGTGCTGAGGACTTGCACATTGGTAGTTTTCTGCTCAGAATCAGCTTGGAGTAGGAACCTCCCAGGATTTCTTACTCAACCAGTTCTCCACCCAGCTTTGGGATGCCTGTCTCTCCCTCTCTGAGCAGGGGCTAGTCAGAGATGGCCAGGCTCCCAAGAAAGTTCTTCTGGCAGTCTAACCACAGGTGTTTGCTCATCCTATCACCACAGAGACAGATGTACTTCCCTTCCTATCTCCTTGGAGGGGTGGAGGGAGGTGATAGAATGGCCACCCACTAGCTAGTTCACCAGGGACTGTGGGGTGCTGGCGGCTTCCACCTGGACACACTGTGGTGAGTCCCGGAGAGGTGCACGGATCCTCCCTTAAGACCGCTTAATTAGACAGGGCAGTGGGGGACGGCAGAGAACGAGGCAAGTTTGGTGTGGCTCTGCCACCTCTGGGTGACCTTGGGTGAGCTGACCCTCTCTGGTACTCAAAGTCTGTCGGTCTGTGAAAGAGTTGATCTTGAGGGTCCCTCCAACAGGGCCACCTCGGTTTCGTGGAGCGGGGTGCTTGGTGCCCTTAGCTGCAGGCACTTTGGGAAGGATTGCGGCCGCCAAAGAGAGGGGCCGGGCGCCCCGGGACCCCAGGCCCCGGCTCCCACCCACCCGCCTCGCGGCTCCGCGGAACCCTCCCCACCTGCCCCGGGGGGCTGGAAAACAGGGGAGCGGATCCCCGGAACGGGTTCTGGGAGGAGCGCTCCTGGGGCGAGGAGGAAAACCTGGGCGGGATCTAGGGCAGGAGCGGGGCCACGCAGCCCCCAGCCCCAGCCCCTGCCCCGCGCCGCGGGCCCGCCGGGAGCGGGTTTGAGATCGCGCAGGCTGGGGGCACTGGGCCGGGCAGGCCCCGCGGGCGCCCGGGCTGCCGCGCTGGGGGGGCGCGCGGCCTCCGCAGCGGGGCGCGGGTCACGTGTGAGGAGGGGCGAAAGTCTCCAAAGCGGGCGGCGTGCGGCGAGTTGGGAGTTCTCGGCGCGCCGCGGGCGGCGGGAGCTGGGCTCCCGGGCGAGGCGGGGACGCGGCGAAGCGGGGGCCTGGGTCCCAGACAGAGGGGGCCGCACCGAGAGTGGGAGGGAGAGAGACGGAGGGCAGAGCCGCGGGGAGACGGTGTAGAGGCGTGACGGGGAGAGAGGGGCAGAGGCAGGGGGAGACCCGCAGGGCGACAGGGACGTTGGCAGACCCCGCTGGGAGAAAGCGACAGAGACTCGGGGAGGCGGGAGAGACCGGGAGGGAGACGCAGCCGAGAGAGGCAGAGACCCAGAGGAGCGGCAGCCAGCAACCGGGAGCGAGCGCGGGAGGTGGCGGCGGAGCCGGCCCGGCGGGAGCGGGCAGGCGACCCCCGGCCAGGAGGCCGAGAGGGTCGCGGGACGGGTGACGGGTGCAGCGGGGCAGGGAGTAGAGCGGAGGGCGGGGGGCAGCGTGCAGTAGGACCGAGTGACAGCGAGGGAACAGCGGGGGGCGGCGGAGCGCGAGTGCCTGCGGCGGGGGCGGGGGGCGCGAGCGCGGGTGGCCAGGCGCCCTGGGTCCCCGAGCCCCGCGCTCTGAGCCCGGGCCTGGGGCCGAGGATGCTGACGCCGAGGTGGCGCCCAGGGCGCGGCGCGTGGCAGCGCTGAAAGTTGGGTGGCCCGCGGGAAGCGGCGCGGGACGGCCCGGAGACCCCGAGACCCCACGCCCAGACCGACCGGCAGCCGGCGAGGGGGCGCGGGCCGGCCGGCCGAGATCGCGGGCCGGGGAGCCGGGACTCCCCTCTCCCCTCCCGGACGCCGCCCGCAGGACTGCACCGGGGGATGTAGCTCCCGCTCACCGCCTCCCGGACACTCGTCGGACCCTCAGCCCCGCGGTAAGCCGGGCGCTGTCCGTCCGTCCGTCCGTCCGTCTGGCCGCCTGTGTGTCTGTGTGTTCTGAAGATGGGCCTCTCGCCTGCTCCCCACCTTATCCCTGACCCGGGTCCTGGCCGGCCCGCGCGCATTTGGCGCGGTCCCGTGACTTCCCTGGAGCTGGTGCGCTCTAGCACTCTTGTCGGTCTGTCGGTCAGGAGCGGCAGTCTGGGTCGCAGGGAGGCAGAAAGAAGAGTGGGTGGAAGGTACCTTGACCTGCTGCCCTGGCCATGACCTTTCCTTGCCTCCACCCACCCACAGTTGTCATGGCGGGGAGCTTTCAGGCAGGTGACTTGTGGCAAGGTGTGTGTGTGTGTGTGGGGGGGGGTGTCTTCTTCCCAATCCCCTACCTTCTGCCTATTTGCAAATGGCCTTTCAATTTGACAAAAACAGAAACAAAAACAAAAACAAAAGCCTACTTCTCAGATTTTGATCACCTACTTTGTGCCAGGCAAGCCCAGGGTGGGTGGGCAGGAGTCTGTAAATGACAGGTGTGTTACAGTTTTGGAAACTGAGGCTGGGGAGAAAGGCAGAGGCTGCTTGTTCCTCTGTGAGGGAGGACCCCAAGGGAAGAGCAGTCTCCCTGAGCAGGGAGAGCGGCCCTGCCACCTGCAGAATGTCCCCCGACCACTGTCAGTTGACTTTCCCTCCACCCACACTCTGCCCCAGTGCCCAGGCTGCAGGACGGGGAGAAGGCAGGGGAGATGGCAGGCTGGAGGGCAGTGGGGTCCCAGAGGCAGAGTGGTCTGGCTGTGTTGAAAGATGGGCTCAGGAGTGGTAGAGTGTCAGCAGCGAGTTGAAGGAGCGGGGACCAGAGGGAGGGAGGCCCAAGGGCCAGGCCTGGGAGGTCCAGAGCGGGCTCTGTGTGTGGACTGTGACTCTGATCCCATGACCTCTAGGGCTTTGCCCTGTAAGGGGCTCCTAGGGGCCCAAGAGCCTTGTTGTGGCCCTGGCATGGCCTCTGATGAGGAGGTCGAATGGAAGAGAGGGCAGCTGGGAGGAGGGTGGTGCACAGCAGGGCAGAAGTGAGGGCCGCTGGCCACCGAGAGAACCCACAGCCAAGTTGGAGCCAGAAGGGGCACCTGGAACCTTCTCCACTGGAAGGAAGGGCCTCTCTGGGTTTTCCATGCTGGGCATCAAGCCTCACGTATCCTCCATGCAGCTCCCAGAAATGAATTCAGCAGCTGGGAAGCCAGCAGCCTCTGCAGCCCCGTCCCCTCCCCAGCCTCAACTTCCACCACTGTGGAACCTCATTCCCAGAGGCCGCACTCCCTGCCCAACTGGCCTCCAGTGGAGAGCTCTGGCCTCCACTAGCGGAAGGCTGTCCACAGCCTGGGGAGGGCTGGGCAGATGGGGGCAAGGACTCATTTCACCTTTAAGGAGCTGAAGAGCTGATGCGGGGGTGGGGGGGCGGTGTGTGAAAGGAACGTGGCTGCAACAGAGGCCTGGCCACCGTGGAGTGGAGTGTCGGAGTGACAGGGGACATCCAGGGCTTGGAAGCTATTCCTCAAGATCCCTTGAAAAGAAATTTCTCCCAGAAAAAAAAAAAACTTTGAGGTGACCATGACCAAAAAGAACTGGCCACGGGTTTCTGCTGGGGTGACCTTGGGCAGCTGGTTTGACTTCTTTGAACCTCAATTTCTTCGTCTGGAGAACGGGGCTGTGTCACTGCCACAGAGTGGTTTACAGTCCCTGTCAGGTCTCTGAGAGCAACGGGCAGGAGGCCGGCACACAGTAGGTCCTCACGGAGTAGCTGTAGGGTGCTGCAGGAAGATTCCGAGGCTCGGGATGGGAGGGAAGGAGAGGAACCGGCGGCGCCCAGGGCGGGCTGCTTCTTAATGTGGATCTGGGGGAGGCGGGGGCGAGTGCTAAGGGGGGTGTGAGGAGGAGGGGGCCCCTCTGCGGGGACCACTGAGTCACGAGGACATGTAAGCGACATGACAACCAGCAACGTGGTAACCAGGAAACTAGCGGCGGTGGGAAACGAAGCTGGAGCCGAGTTGGGGTGGGGGTGGGAGGGTGAGACTGGCAGCGCCAGGCGGGAGGGTCCTGGCAGCAGCCGGCTGGCCTCCCAGACAGAGGCGGTGAGGCCCCGGCCAGGTGGGCCGGGGAGAAGCTGGGGGCCAGAGTGGAGGGAGGGGCCCCGCCAGGCCTGCGGGCAGGGGGCTCCTGGCGCCTCCCGGGCTCCTCTCCTCTCCCCCACATCTCCTCTCTTCATGCTCTCCCCCTAGGATGCCAAATTTGGCTCTTGCAATCTGTCGTCTCTTCTGAGATTGGCACGGGGACGAAAGCCGAGCGCATTACATCATCACCGCTCCCCCTGCACGAGGGAGCGAGAGGGGCAGGGCCGGGCCAAGAGGCCACTGTCCTCCCTGCCCTCTGCCCGCTCTTCCTGCTCAGGCGCAGGCGTGGGGGCTGCCAGGGGCAGCTGCGCAGGCCTGGAGGCAGGACGAGGCCCCAGTCTTGGGGAGATCCCCAGACCTGGGGAGGAGGTCAGGCCGTGCCGCTGTCCCCCTGGCTAGGTGAGGTCTGGGAGGCCCAGGACCCTCCCTTGTCTTTGCAGTGCTTGCTGTGTGACATTGGCAGGTCCCCTTGCGCAGAGGCCACATCTGTGCAGAGAACAGTTGGCCCCTCAGGGTTTGGTGACTCTCCTGGGGAAGGAGCCTGTAGGTGCTGTGCTCGTCAGGGTCTGAGGACGGGGCTCTGCATTTCCATTCCCTGTGACCTTGAGCAGCAAGTGGCTTCACCTTGTGACCCCATCTCCTCCCCTGTCAAGTGGGGATGATGGATAGGACGGAGGGCCCAGGAGGGCACACATGGCCACACTGCTCTGAGCACCCTGGGTGGAGACCCAGGCAAGCGCCCAGCCACTGCTGGGGTAGGGGAGGCTGAGGGGAGGGCGCCCTCCACCAGACTGATGGCTCTGAGCTTGTATCATAGAGAAACTAAGACCCAGAGGGGGACGTGGGTCCCTGAGGGTTGCTGTGATGGTGTGAGGGCAGGGGTGGCAGAGCTAGGGCCTGAACCCAGGGCTCCTGGCTCCCAGCCCACCTGGAGGCAGGCAGACGGGAGTCCATGCCCACCAGGACAGCCCCTGGCTCCTGGAGCTCTGAGGCCCCGCTCTGACCTGGGCTCCTCCCTTCTCCCTCCCCAACGCCAGTTCCCCCATCCCGCCATCCAGGGTCGCTGGTCCTGCTTGGTCTATTTGAGGTCATTTAGAGCCACTGTCAGGCAGTCCCAGTCAGGGACAGGCTGGATTTGGGGTTAAGCTAGAAGGTTATGGTCCATTCTAGAAAATTCCTAGAACAAGAGGCCAAGAACAATGGGGAGTAGCTATGGACGTTTGGTGAGCAGTGAGCTCCCCATTCCCAGGCCTATTCAAGTGGAACCAGGGATCTTGGCCTTGTGCTTCCTGCTTCATGGGCAAGGTTGAATGACATCTGGCCTCCCAAACCCTAGGCGTCTTTGATGTTCCTGGGAGGAGCTGGGAGGTGGCGTCCTTCACTTCCACTCTTGCCAGCTAGTGAACCCACATCGCCTCGCCTCCCCAGGCGCTGGGCTAGGAGCTTTTGCAAATTCTCATCTGGTCCTCCCAGCAACCCTGCACTGTTGATTTAATAGCCCTCTGTTACAGATGGGGAAGCCACGGCCCAGAGAGTCTATGTGATCTGCCCAAGGTCACACAGCAAGAAAGTGCAGAGGAGCCTGAATTTGAGCTTAGACTGATCCAGTTCTCGGGGGCTGTCTTTGGGGCTTCCCTGGGAGAAAGAGTGGAAAAATATTCCTCCCCTGGGCTGGGGCTTGGCAGGCGATGGTCTAGTCGCCCCCACAGCCTGACACCCCCTCAGAGATCCTCTGGGGGCTCTGTTCTGAAGACAGAGATGTGAACTGGAAGGAATGACTCATTTAATAGATGAGAAGACTGAGGCTCAGACAGGCGATCACCTGCCCAGAGGTGTCCAGCATTAGATCTCAGCCAGGCTGCTGTATCGAGCCAGGGGCTCTGTCCCTTGCACAAGTGGGCAAGAAGGGCCTTTGGATCGATGGTGACAGGAGATGTGAGGCTGGGGTCGCAGAGGGCATGGCTCCAGACCAGGACTCTGGGCAGAAGAACAAGGCTCTGAGAACAGAGAGAGAAACCAGCAGGAACAGCAGTGTCCAGCTCTGTCCTCCCTGTCCTGTCCCCAGGACCACCCACAGATGTCACTGTCATATGGCTTGGTGAGGTCAGGGGAACTTGAGTGTGGGGCCTGCTTGAGAAGAGATGGTCCTGGAGACGGCAGCCTTGGGCTCCCTGTGTGACCTTAGATCAGTCAATCACCCTCTCTGAGCTTGGTCTGCCCATCTGTATGACAAAGAATCTGGAAGGAATGATCTATTTCCACTCAGTCCCTGCCATTGGGCTGCTGTCTCAAAATGCTCCTCCCATGCTTCAAGGACCCCGGAGCCCTGGCAAAGGGGCGGGCAGGAATCCTGGGGGTTGGCATAACCTTTAAGCCTCCTGGGCGGACTCAGCCCTCCTTGGGTGTGGGGGATCTCCAGCTCAGCCCTTCTTCTCCTTTTCATCTTTATTTTTCTCCTGCTCCCTCTTCCCCTCGCTACGTGGGCTGATCGCTGCTCAAACTTTTAATTCAGATGGTAATTGAAATAATAATATGGGCTGAGGCCTCTGTGCTTGTGACGCTGCAGCTGGTGGAGCTCCACTATGAATAGAGCTTGACTCACAGGCGCGCTCCTGCAGGCGCGCCCTCGGCTCCGGTGGGGAGGGGGGCGGCTGCCAGCGCGCCCTCGGCTCTCGGCGGGTGGGTGGCGCGCTGCGCGGCCGGGTGGGCTCGCGCTCCTGCTTGCTCTGAGTCCCCGACCCCCGTCGCAGAGGTCTGAGCCGGGGCTGCCGCGGCAGCCTGCCCTCTGGTCCCCGGGTCAGCCTGGAGGACCGAGGGCGCAGGCGGTGCTTCTCATTTATAGCAGGGGACACTGAGGCTCGGGAGGGGGCAGCGGGCAGAAAGCATCTGGGACTATATTTGGACAGGTGGGTTTGGCCCACCATTCTTGATCAGGACACGCAGGCCAGGGAGACCTGGGAGGGTTTGCAGGGATGAGGCCCCTGCCTCTGCTTCCCATCCCGGCCTCCGCCTTCTCGCAGCCTCCACCCAGCCCGCAGGCCTGAGCACACAGCACACTCGAGGGCTGCTTGGATTGCTGGTGTCAGTGCTTGGCCACGGGGTGACAGAGAGGTTTTCTTGGGGGTGCTGCTGGTCTTGGGGCACAGAGCTCTGTGCTGGGCTTCATATTTATGATCTCACTTAATCCTCCCAGCACCCTCTGAGAGCATCACCCCCTCTCGTGGGCCGAGACAGACGCACACCCTTGGTCCTACCTCTGTGCCCACCTCCAGCCACTCTGGGACCCTCCATTTAGCCCCTCCCAGCCTGGCTCTCCCCTCTCTCTCCCTGTGACAGTTCACCGGCCCTTCCCTTGCGGCTACCTGGTGCCAAAAGTGGGAATTTCTGGCCCCAGAAGGCAGGTCAGGGTGGGGAGTCCTGAGAACCCTGTCAGTCACGGAGAGCTGGTCCTTGGTGCTCGGACCCAGCAGAAGCCATGCAGAGAGAAGGCAGCGTTGTCCTGGTGACCTACCAGCTGGGAGAATTGGCGTAGACCTCCTAGGGGACCCATGGAGGGCAGGGACCTGGGGTGCTGCTAGACAGAGGAGCCCCCGGGACTGGAATGAAGAAGAAAACTCTCCCCAGCTTTACCCGGCAGCCCCCGTCTCCTCCTGCAGCTACCCCCCCCCCCCCCCCCGCACCTCTCTTGGGAGATGAAAAAACAGCCCAGAGACCCACAGGGTTTTGTCCAAGGTCACACAGTAACGGTGGCAGGACTGAGGCCAGACCTGAGCCCTTGGCTCTTCCCAATTCCTCTGCCTCCTGACAGCCACCCGGGGTGCTGACACCCTCCCCTCTCTCTAGGACAACCCTGTGTCTTTGGGGTTCAGAGGAGGAGGAGGCTGGATCTCTGAGCTCTCACTTGTGGGAAAATCCCGACTGGAGAGAGGGACAGGGTCAGCACTTGCCCCAGCAGCAGGAGGAAGATGCTCAGCCACCCACCCACCCCACAGGGTGCTGACCAGGTCCCTGTCCCTCTGGGAGGCAGGGGCCACCTGTGGGGTGGTGGCCCTGCACTGGCTGTGCCTCTTGGTTGTCCTCCATTGCCAGAGCCCACCAGCTCTGCCGGGGCCTCAGGGGTCGTAGGCGACCTGGGCAGGACAGAGAGGAGGGGGTACTGAGCTGTGGGGAGCTGACCCCGCCTTCCTGCTGGGAGGTTGGGGTCCAGGCAGGGGGCTTGTCCCACCTGGAGCTGGTGGCAGAGGTGGCCCCAAGCTTCCCCCTCTGGCCTCTGGGCCCCTCTGGGAGGTCCCCTCCCACCCACCCGGCAGACCTCGCCCAGCCCTGAGCCCAGCCCCCAGGAGACTCTCCTGCCCCTGTCACCTGAGAAGCAGCCGGGCCTCAGCGCAGTGAGTGTCACGCTGCCTTCAGACAGGTCAGCAGTTAGGGGACCCCAGAGGCCACACGGGGTGGCCCACCTCCTCTCCCCACCCAGCTTCCCTGGCCTCAGTAGTCCCCGCTGAGGCCCGGGGGGCGGGGGGGAACGGAGGGTCTGGGCCGAGACCCGAGAGGCTGCTCCCGGGGGGCACGCGTTCCCCTCTCGAGCCCCATCCCAGCCCTGCAGGTGGGGCTTGGAGCCGTGTCTGGGGGTGGCCAGGGACCTCGGGAGCCCCTGAGTCTGGGAGTGCATGGTAGCCCAGCCACTGGGCCACTGCCAGCTTCCAGCCCTCCCCCTGCCCCACCTGTCTCATCGGGGGATGGCTGGGTGTCTGCACCCCACTTTCCTGCTGAGCCCTCAGCCTCTCTCCCCTTGTCCTAGCTGGGGGTGGGGGAGGGGCAAGCCCATCACAGGCTCCGGGCCATGCAGCTGCGGATCCCAAGGCCACCTGACCTTGGAAAGTCTCGTCTGGCTGGGCTCCAGGGCTGTCCCCCCAGCCACCAGGGAGTAACTGGGCAGCCAAAAGGAGAGGGAACCAGGCAGGGCAGAGAGGCCTGTGGCCACAGGCTAGAGCCACCCCAGGCCCCTGAGGTCAAGGCCAGGGCACAGAGGAGCCGGCAGCCATGGGCGGGAGTCACAGTTGCCAGAGGCACTGACACAGCCTCTCCAAGTCCTGCAACCCACTGGGCATGCATGAGGGGCAGCTCCTGCAGGGCCCTGCGGGGGCGGGGGGCAGCGGAGAGTTCTAGCCAGGCCGGGGAGGGACTGGACCTGGAACCGCACAGTCTCTGTTCTCTGGGCGGCGGTGTGGACGTCCAGCAAGCCCAGGGCCTGACCGTCTCCTTCATGGCCTCTGACAGCATCCCCTCTGGTTGGGCCTCCAGGAGTCAGTTGCGGCTTTAAAATAAGCCCCAGAGCCCTGTCCCAGCCGTTCTTAACTCTGAGGGGACACTGAGGACACAGGTCCTGGCCTGTCCTCAGGTTGTAGAATTGATTTAATGAGTTGTGCTACTTATTTTTTTAAAATAAAATTAAAAAAAGAACATTTCGAAACACTATACACATAGTGAGGATAAGTATTGTTTTGTGAGGCCCTTGTTTCAGAGATATACACATAAACATATATTACATAATATCAGTTAATATTATATATATTAACATATATTAAGTAGCAATCAATAACAACATGTTTGCTTTCTCTCTGGGTCTTGGTTAAAGAGTTTGAAAGTTCTGAGCGCAGTACTAGTGCACACCTGTAATCCCAAGGACTCAGGAGGCTGAGGCAGGAGGTTCACAAGTTGGAGGCCAGCTCCAGCAACTTAGAGAGACCTGTCTCAAAGTAAAAAATCAAAAGGACTGGGGATGTAGCTCAGTGGTAGAACACCCCAGGTTCCACTTCCAGTACCAAAAAAAAAAAAAAAAAAAAAAAAAAAAAAAAAGTAAAGAAAGACTTCAAAGCCACTGCCTGAATAGGAATCCTGAGGTGGCACTAGTCAGAGGCTCAGGTGCACAGGTTCCTTTTCTGCTGGATGCTGGGTGCCAGGAATTCAGGAAGGCCCTGTTCTGCCCTCAGAGGCCCCCTCCAGCTGCCCAAGGGGCCCCGCACCCAAGCTCAGCTCCTCCCAGTCACCCTCCCCCCTGGACCAGAGCCCCCCTCACTGCCTGCCCAACTTTGTCTTGCTCTCCGGTCCGACCTGCATCTTCCTGGGACCTGCTGTCTCAGCTCTTGGCGGTGGGGATACTTTGGCTCCTGTCCTGACACAGGACATTTATACATGGAGCTCAGCAAAGCAGTGCTGTGTCTTATCCTCTTCCCTCCGCACATAGTAGGTACTCAATAAATATTCATGCATTCAAATTATTTATAGAGCCCCCTCCGAGGCACAGCCTGGGATGTGTCGGGGACACGGCCGGCAGGAGGGCAGACACTGTACCAGCTCAGGACACATTTCAGGTGGTGAATGAATGAATGAATGAGGGGTGGGGGGGCTGGAGGTGGAGGGTCTCTGGCCCCAGAAGTCCCGGGAGACGGTCAGAAACGGCAGCTACGCATGCGCAGGAGGCTCACAGCAGGCGTCTGCTCATGACAACCTCTTGGCTGTGGCCAAGTGGGAGTGTTGGGGCTGGAGCAGGGGCTGGCCATTCCTGCCACCCTCTCTGGCCTTCCTGTGGCCCCTGTTGGTTGTTCCCTGTCCCACTAAGCTCCTGTCCCCATCCTTGGAGCGTCCCCCTGGGGGTCCAGGACCTTGAGCCTAGGACACCTGGGCAGAAGCCAGTGTTCCATGGAGGAGTGGCCCGAGGCCCCACATGTCCCGTCCAGGCTCCCCCTCAAGGCCACTCTGCTGTGTCCAGTGGCACAGAAGGTCTCTTTCTGGGTCTGCTCGGGGCCACCTCCGCTGAGAGGTGCTCCCTGACTACAGTGTCAAAAATAGCTTCTCCTTAGTCACATTCTGTGACATCGCCCTGTCCAGGCCCTTCAGGGAATTATGACAAACTCCAAGTATCTCGGGCTGGAGGAGGCAGAGCCAAGGTCCGTGGCCCAAAGGACCTGCAGATGGGGTCACTGGCTCCACGATGGGGGGCGGGGATCAGGCGAGCGCGGGCCCCGGCGGGCGCAGACAGGCTTTGAATGGAGACACCACGTAGGGAGGCCCCCCCAGGAGCTGGAGAAGAGGACTCCAGCCAGAAGCACGGGCCGGGCCGCGCAGAGGCCCAGAGAGAGGATGCCCATGGGTGTGTGGTGGGACAGGAGGAAGTCCTGTGTGGCCGTGTGGCCAGGAGGGCTGGTGAGGTCAGAGTGGGCCGCACCTGGACAGGCCAGGAGCTCTTCCTGAGGTCGTGGGTAGCCCGGGGGCTGGAAGTGCCTGGTCCCAGGGCTTTCCCGGGTAGTCACATGACCATCTTCCAGGGTCCAGCCCCGAGGTCCCCTGCTGTGGCAGGCTCCTGAGCCCTGTGCGATGCCAGCAGCTCCACCTGGCAGGGGCGGTGAGGGTCGAAGGCCAGCTGCAGGCTCTGGGTGCCCCGGCTCAAAGGGTGTCAGGCCGGGGCGGTCCCAGGAGGGTCCAGACTGAGCCGGGGAAGGCGGAGGCGAGGAAGGGCCTCACTGTCTGTTGGCCAGGCTGGGTTTGCCGCAGCCCTGAGAGGCCAGCGGACATGCGGAGCAAGAACCAGGGCGCCCGGCCCAGGGAGGAGATCCTGGCCAGTGGTATTTGAAGCTGCAGGAGCCACAGGGTGGACCGTGGAGGAGCAGAGACGGGAGGTGCACAGCAATGGTGAAGGCCAGGGCTGCTCCTGGGCTCAGGGAGGAGAGGGAGAGGCAGCCCTCAGGCCTGGGGGAGGCCAGCCAGCGGCCTCCATCAAGGTGGGGGCTCAGAGGGGCTGAGGGGAGTGTGGGAGGTGAGGAGAAGGAGGTGGGGGTCATCCCCTCCCAGAAGAGCTTCTGCACTTGCCAGCTTACAAAGCCCTGCCGTGGGCTGGGGTTGTGGCTCAGCGGCAGAGCGCTCGCCTAGCACGTGCACGGCCCGGGTTCGATCCTCAGCACCACATAAAAATAAAGGCATTGTGTACAACTAAAGCAAATAAATAAATATTAAAAACAGCAACAACAACAAAACCCTGCCGCCCTGCGCATCTGGTGCAGCACGCCTTTAGAGTGGACGTTATTCTTCCCCACTTTATGGATGTGACTCAGAGAGATTAACACATTTCCCCATAGCCACACAGGCCACAGGCGAGGTGTTCTCGGACTTTCTGGGGTCATAGTCCTTGTTGGGGAATTTATGAATGT
This sequence comes from Tamias sibiricus, assembly GCA_025594165.1. Classification (NCBI taxonomy): domain Eukaryota; kingdom Metazoa; phylum Chordata; class Mammalia; order Rodentia; family Sciuridae; genus Tamias; species Tamias sibiricus. The sequence continues at coordinate 168,280,603 of CM046661.1, read as the reverse complement.
TATGGCCCTTCTCTGAAAAACACACATATGTGCATACCAATTTAAACACTTTTCCTGTATATTTTTTCCATAGGTAATACATTCATATGGTTCTAAAATTAAAAAAGACACAAACGAAAAAACAGTGAGAATTCTTCCTCCCACCCATCCCGGCCACCTGCTTTTCTGGCTGGAGGCAGCCCATGTCACCAGTCTCCTGGGTCTCCATCCAGAGACAAGCAAATATGTGTATCTATAAATTTCTCTCCTCTCCTTTTTTACACGGCGGCAGCTACTCTACTCACTGTTCATGACTGTTGCCTTTTTTCACTTAAAATACATCCCGAGGACCCGCACGGCTCCCGAGAGCACGCCCTGCTCGTTCTGCGCCTGCGCGGCGCCTGCTCACGGCTGGGCACGGGCTGCCTCCCAGGGGCCGGGGGTCTCTGGGTGGAGCTCCCAGGGGCACGGAAGCCACTGGTGGCCTCCATGGAGCGACCCTCGAGCCAGGCAGGGAGCCAACTGCAGCCTCCTACACCCTGGGCCTCTTCTTGGGGTGGCACCCCTGGGACCACTCCCCAAGCTCCGGGGGACCCCGCTGCCCTCCACCAGCAGCCCCAGCTCCTGGAGCTTTGTTTGCTGGGAGCCAAGGGCAAGGCTGGGGGACAGTGATACTGCACCCCTCCCCCTCCCTGGGCTGGCTGCAGGGGCGGGGCAGACGCCTGCTGTACCCAGGTCACCTCTGCTCCGGTCCCCTGCAGCCCAGCAGGGTTCCTGCACCCCAGGAGTTTCCAGCCTTCTGCCTTGAGGCTGCAGGGGAGGGAATCCAAGTGGGGCTCAGGTGGTCTGGGCCCCAGACCCCTCTCCTGCTCTGAGGAGGATGGGCTCCGCTGAGACCCTCTCCTCTCCCCCGGCAAGCTTCTCCCCACCGTCCACTCAGGTGTGCCCCACTGGGCCCAGCACTCGGGGAGGCCCAGACCTGACCTGGGGAGACAGCTCCATCTGGAGGGTCCAAAGCCACCACACTCGGAATCCTCCTTTCTGAACCAGGTCCTCTTCATCTTCTTCTGTCCCCCTTGGCTTTTGACACTGTCTCGCCCCTCCCCCATATCCCACTGGCCATCAGTCCTGAGGACTCTTTGTTCAGATGACCCCACATAAGCCGGGCACAGTGGCTCACACCTGTAATCCCAGTGGCTCAGGAGGCTGAGCAGGAGGATCACCAGTTCAAAGCCAGCCTCAGCAATGGCGAGGCCCTAAGCAACTCAGTGAGACCCTGTCTCTAAATAAAATACAAAAAAGGGCTGGGGATGTGGCCCAGTGGCCGAGAGCTTCTGAGTTCAATCTCTGGTACCAAAAAAAAAAAAAAAAAAAAAAAAGTCCCCGCATCCCTTCTCTTCGCTCTCTGGCTCCACCGCCACCATCCCGCAGCTCCAAACCACCACATCACCTCCTCCCTGGCCTCCTGCTTCCACTGTGCCCGACAGAGACCAGCCTATACACTTTGTCACTGTGAGGGAGCACCTCTCAGCGGAGGTGGCCCCGAGCAGACCCAGAAAGAGACCTTCTGTGCCACTGGACACAGCAGAGTGGCCTTGAGGGGGGAGCCTGGACGGGCCACGTGGGGCCTCGGGCCACTCCTCCGTGGAGCACTGGCTTCTGCCCAGGTGTCCCAGGGGGACGCTCCAAGGATGGGGACAGGAGCTTAGTGGGACAGGGAACAACCAACAGGGGCCACAGGACACTGCAGGACGCTGCAGAGCTCAGTGGCAGTCAAGGACAGGGCCACTGAGACTGTGCTGGGACTGCATTAGGTCCTTTTTCTTTGCAGAGCTGGGGATGGAACCCAGGGCCTCACCCACGCTGGGCAAGTGCTCTGCCCCTGAGCCACATCCCCAGCCCTCTCTTTTTTTTTAATTAATTTTTTTTTTTTTTTTTTTTTTTTTTTTGGTACTGGGGATTGAACTCAGGGGCTCTCGACCACTGGGCCACATCCCCAGCCCTTTTTTGTATTTTATTAGAGACAGGGTCTCACTGAGTTGCTAAGTGCCTCGCCATTGCTGAGGCTGGCTTTGAACTCGCAATCCTCCTGCCTCAGCCTCCCAAGTGCTGGGATTACAGGCGTGCGCCACCACGCCCGGCTTTAAATTAATTTTTTAAAATATTTATTAGCCGGGCGCGGTGGTGCACGCCTGTAATCCTAGCACTTTGGGAGGCTGAGGCAGGAGGATCGCGAGTTCAAAGCCAGCCTCAGCAATGGCGAGGCACTTAGCAACTCAGTGAAACCCTGTCTCTAAATAAAATTACAAAAAAGGGCTGGTGATGTGGCCCAGTGGTCGAGTGCCCCTGAGTTCAATCCCCGGTACCAAAAAAAAAAAAAAAAAAAAAAAAATTATTTATTTGCTTTAGTTGTACACAATGCGTTTATTTGTACGTGGTGATGAGGATCGAACCCAGGCCGCGCACGTGCTAGGCGAGTGCTCTACCGCTGAGCCACAGTCCCAGCCCTCCCCAGCCCTCTTTTTTTTTTTTTAATTCATTTATTTACTTTAGTTGTACACAATGCAATGCATTTATGTTTACGTGGTGTTGAGGATCGAACCTGGGCCTCGCACGTGCGAGGCGAGCGCTTTGCCACTGAGTCACAACCCCAGCCCTCCCCAGCCCTCTTTTAATTTTTCATTTTGAGGCAGGAACTCACTAAGTGGCCCAAGCTGGCCTCAAACTGGCCATCCTCCTGCCTTAGCCTCCTGAGTAGCTGGGGTTACACGAGGGAGGTGAAGCGCCACAGGAGGCTGGGATGTGTTATTTCTCATCTGTTGTCAGATATACAAGGGCTTGTGTTTTAGACCTTATTTCTATTTGTCTTAAAGATGTCACATGATGATTTAAAAGAACAAAGCTAGCAAAATCCAGCCACCTGCCGGGCACGGTGGCACACGCCTGTAATCCCAGCACTTGGGAGGCTGAGGCAGGAGAATGGTGAGTTCAAAGCCAGCCTCAGCAATGGCGAGGCACTTAGCAACTCAGTGAGACCCTGTCTCTAATAAAATACAAAAACAGGCTGGGATGTGGCCCAGTGGTCGAGTGCTCCTGCGTTCAATCCCAAGTACCAGGGGGGGGAAAAAAAAATCCAGCCACCTGCCTACCCGCCCCCCATGCACTTGAGGATGAGACCCACAGTCGCGCCCCCTCCCCCTCCAGGCCCTCGTCCTGGGCAGCTCTTCCTCCTGCTCACTTCCCTGCTGCATCTGGGCCTTGTGCAGATTCTCGAGGCATCCAACTTCTTCTGGAATGTTCTATACCCCATTTTCCACACAGACATACAATTCTCCTGACTGACGCCCACTTGCCATTCAGGTCTCAGCTTATTTCCAGTTACTGCGTCAGCAAGAGTACCTCACCTTCTCTGTCACCCCTGCCACGCTTTCCCTGACCTGGCTGGTCATTGCCTGCCCAAACCCTTCTTGCCCGTGGAGCCTCCCCCTGCTGACGCAGAAGCTGGAGTCCGGCATCTGAGCCCAGCAAGCGTGCAGTCAGGAGTGACCTGAGGAGCAGCTTTGGGAGGGAGGCAGAGCAGGCCTCTGGGGACCACGAGTGAGCAGGGCTACTTGAAGCCACCCAGCCTGCTCTGGAGAAGAGAGGCCTGGAGGAGCCCCCTTTGCCTCCAGTCCCTGTGGGGACGAGGGCACAGGCATTTGGGTTGGCTGCTTTATGGGGTAACGAACTCTCCATCGAGGAACAGAAGCCAGCCAGGGTGCCCTGTGGGAGCAGGTGGCCTCTGGTCCTCCAGGGAGCGTGACGGCAGCCTGTCCGCCTGTCCCACATTCTCTGAGAGGCGAGCAGGGCAGGGTGGGGCAGAGCAGAACGGGCCGGTTCCGTCATAGCTTCTCAGAGCCTGCCTGAAGCCCAGACTCGCCTGTGTCCAGGCTCTGGCTGGAACTGAGATCGGGAATCTGGCTCCTGGCTCCAGCTCGTCTTTGTGATCCAGTTTCTCCTTTCCCAGTATGACAGGTGTGACGACCCCGGCACATAGTAGGTCATGTTTATCAAACGGAAGCAAACGAGTGGTGTGACAGTGTTTCCTCAGGGCAGGAGGGAAGCATGCCTTGTCAGTTTGCTCTGCTGCCAGCCGCCTGGATCCAAATCCTGGTTCTACCACACATGAGCTGTGTGACCTTGGGCAAGCTGCCGAACCTCTCTGTGCCTTGGTGTTCCTACTTCTAAAATAGGAATGATAATAGTCCTTTCCTCTGAGGTCACCGTGGGGATGGTAGAGATCGATCGTCGTAAGCACTCAGGGCGGCTCCACACAGAGTATGTGTGTGCTAAATGCGCGGCTGCTCAGAGTAGATTCTGCAATGTCACAGGGTTCGTCTGTAGGGGAGGGGCAGGTGTGCAGAGGGATGTCAGGGTCCAGAGGAAGGTGTGGGGGGGAGGAACAGCGTTCGCTGAGCACCCACTGTGTGGCTTGTACTTTTGTGACAATCTGCATCTGACCCTCAGGACCGCCCCGCAGGTAGGCATTGCTACGTTCTTTTTGTAAATGGAGACACGGAGTCCCAGAGAAGTCAGTGGCCTGCTTGCGGGCAGGACTGAGCCCAGTTCTGGGTGATTCTGAGGCCACGGCTCCTGCCCACTCGCTCCCTAGTGCGGCGCTGGCAGACAACCTGGGCAGGAAGGCGTGGTGGGTGCGGTGGGTTCTGGGACATTGCATCTGAGATTCCGGGGAGGGATCAGAGCAGTCAGCCTTGGAGAGATGCACACCGGCCAGCTCTTACTCCGCGCTGGGCACCTAACACACGTCTTCCGTCTGTCCTCCCTGAGATCTCAGGCAGTGAGCTCTATTATTAGCTTCACCTACAGAGGAGGTGTGCAGGGACCAGAGAGGTGGAAGAAGCTCCTACAGTCACACAGCTGGAAAGTGGCACGGAGACTGGAGGGTTGAAGCCACCACACTGGGAGGGGGACGCCGCAGCTCTCGAGATGCACGCAGAGGAGGCAGTCAGATCCCCCAGGGTCTGAGGAGCAGGCCAGGGGTGTTGAGAGGGCCTTGAGTGTGTGGGGACGATTCCCCTGTGGCTAGCTTTGTCCCCAGATCCCCCTGGCACTTTGGAGGGTGCGGCTCAGCTGCCTGGGGCCTTGCATCCCCACTTTCCCTGCAAACACCCATGTAGTAGAGCGGAAAGGGCCCCCTAACCTGGGGAGCTCAGGCGCGAGAGGCCTCACACCTGGAGTTGGGGACAGTCTCCGTGCCCTCCAATGTAGGGAAATGGGACAATGATGTGACTGTCTCTTCCACTCCCCTGAGGGAGAGCTTCCCCCCCTGAAGACCCTACTGGGTGCAAGGAGTTTGCCCCTTGGCCCCGCCCCGCTGCCCTGTGCCCACTCCCTTGGGAGAGTCAGTGTCCCCTCCAGCTGGGGGGCTTGGGGACGTGTGGGCTGAGCGGACTGGGATCATCTTCCCGTCACCCACTGTGGCCCGGACCATGGTGAGCGCCCTATTTTGAGGACAGAGAAGGGGCCCCTGGCCAGAGCTGCTTCATGTGGAGCCGGGACTAGGAGGGCTGTCACCTCCGTCACCAGCAGGTCTCTGTTGGTGTGCCACCTGCGGCGTCCTGTGGTGTTTCTGTAGGGCCGTGGTGACATCAGCCCCATCTTCAGATGAGAGACCGAGGCCCGGAGGGGAGGTGCTCCGCTGAGCCCCAGGGCCAGCCCTGGCCACCCCATCAGATGTGGGAGCGTGTTGGTGTCATCAAGTTGGTCAGGAGCCGGAGAAGGACAGCAAGGGCCGGTAGCGCAGTCAGGGAGGGTGACCTAGGCCTGAAGGGACCCCAGGGCCTGAGGGGGAGCCGGCCCAGGGGCGCGTCACGCAGGTGGAGGGGGCCCTTGGGTGGAGTCTGGGGACCGGGGTGAGCGAGACTGGGTGGCAGTCCCACTTTGTCACGGAGCTGAGCGTCCCCAGGCTCAGCACCTCCCACCTCTGTGGCGGCAGCTCCTCAGCCGGGGAGGGTGTGACGACCAGGTTGTGGCTGCCGTCGGTGCTCCATAAATCCTCGACCAGGAGCGCCACGAGGCTTCGTGGAGAGAGAGCCTGCCTGGCACGCAGTGGCCCCTCCAGAGTGTCCCCTCTCTGAGAGAGGCTTCTGCTGGGCCCAGGGTGAGCCGCGAGACCGGGGGCAGGTCATGTCACCTCCCCTGTTGTCTCACCAGTAGCAGGGACTTCAAAGGGTCAAGGCTTGTGGGGATGGAGTGTGGGGAGGGCTGGGACCGCTGCCTGGACCTGTGCCACTATGCCACGTGTGTCCCAGGGGTGGGGACAGTGCAGAGAGGGAGGGGTGCCCGTGAAGACAACCAGGTTTCTGGGACCTGGGGACTTGGGGGCAGGGGGCTGCTGAGGGCATGTTAACTTCTCTTTTGCAAATGGAGTTGTGGACATGTGGACACTTGGTGTCACTAAGTCCCAGGGAAAACCTAAGAAGTGACAGGAGCTGGGTGGTCTTCCTGCCTCCTCTCCACCCGCTGGCAGGGGGGCCTGGCCCCGGCCTCGTTCCTCAGACAGGGGCGGGATAGTCTGGTGCCAGCACCCACAGCCCTGTGGGTCACCTTCGTGTCCCCCCCAGGGAACAACCTTCCCTTGGCCGTCGTCAAATAGCCGTGCCACCTGGGACCCTGCAAGGCTCTGCTCCAGGCCTCAGTTTCTCCACGTGTCTGGTGACATCTGGACGCAGGCTCCCGGGTTCAGGGTGTTCGCAGCAGAGGAGAATTAAAAGGAGGGGAGGCTCGAGGCCGGCAGAGCGTGTCAAGCCTCCGGCCGGGGAAGGACGTTGTTCTAAACCCAGCCAGCTTCCGGGGTCACCTCACTTCCTAAAGAATCTTGCCACTGAGGATCCAGGGTGCCATCTTGGAATGGGGACAGTGGCCCCACTGTCCTGAGCTTCCTTTGCCCTGGGCCAGCCACCTGCACCCAGGGTTTGGGGAGGGGAAACCCTGGGCCACCTCACCGATCTCCCTGCTTCCATCCCTGTCGAGCTCCGTGACACTCAAAAGTGCCAAGGACGAGGCTAGGAGGATGTGTGGCCATGGGCCCGCGGAGGCACTGAGGCCTAGAAGAGGCAGGGCTTGTTGAGGCCAAGCCACAGGCAGTGGCAGAGGGGCCGGCCTCCCTGCCTCCCGGGGCCTCCACCCTTTCAGGATGCAGGGGACGCCACTGAACGAGCCAGCTAGGGGCCTCCCAGAGAAGGTGTTTAATGATAGGAAGTTAATAACCTACATCAGAGGTTCTGAGCCAGTGCCTGTCCCATGTCCCTTCCTGTCACCTGTGCCCCTTTTCCTTTGCCCTTTTGCTCAGGCCCACGCAGTCCTCTCCAGGAAGCCCTGTGTGACCAGGAAAAGAAACCCTGGCCACTGCCCTGCGATGTCACGTACAAACACAAGGCCTCACTGGTCCTTGTCACTTTTTAGTGTGACGTGTGCTCCGCCCACATCCTGGCAGGTGACCATCCTGCTAAAAGGGTCCGTGGTGGCCGCAGTGGTGGCTTAGTTGAGCAGGTTGCTGCAGAGGGGGGTCTTCAGGAGGCCGGGGTACGCACGGCCTCAGCGGAGGGGGCAGGTCATGGGAGGTGACTTCCTCCTGGCGCTGCACCAGGACCTGACGGAGCCTTGAGGCCCACTGCCAGGTCCCCCAGAAGAGGGCGGGCGCTGCACCGGGGGCCACAGTACTGTGGGTGCCGAGGAGATGGAAGGGCAGGGATGGGGCGAGTGTCCGGCGTGTGGGCTCACAGAGCCTGGCACCGCCCTGCCTGGGCTGGCTGAGGGGCCCTCAGCTCTACTCACGACAGGGAGCGTGGCCAGCGCTTGGGGAGGCCCAGTAGTGCACAGCACGGGGAGGGGTGGCTCCTCAGCCCCTCCTTCTCGGGACCCCTCCCAGAGGGCAGGAGCCCGCCAAGAGGTCTCTTCTGCAGCGCCAGGTGAGCCACCACGCCAGGGGCCATTTTTGCTGGGCAGAAGGCCAGGGGACCCCCGCAGCCTGGCTGTGCTCAGCCTTGGGCAGGACCCTCAGCCTCTCTGGAGCGCAGGAGCCTCGTCCGAGGCCAGGCCTCCGACCTCTTCTCTCTGCTTCTCCTGCAGAAGTGTGGGCGCCAGCCAGGGCCTGTTGGGTGCCTCGCTTCCCGGCCCCAGGCCCAGCCCCCTCAGGGAGGAGGCGGATGAGGCCAGAGGGCTCCCCTCCCAGGGCACTGAGGCCTGCGGGAGCGGCCACCGGCCCCACTCGGGGACCCTCAATGCAAGTCCTTTTCATCTCTGGGCCTCCTCCGCCTCAGGTGTGAAACAAGCGTCTTGAACTCCATGACCTTGCACACCCCCAGCTGTGTGTGTGTGTGTGTGTGTGTGTGTGTGTGCGCGCGCTGAGGGAGGAGCCAGAGGCCACGTGGGGCAAGGACAAGGAAGGAAGGCCTCCCTGAAAACTGGGCTTTCAAACCAGAAGCACAGGTGACCTCCGATCCCCCCCGGGCCACCACCTGCAGCCCTTGCTTTTGTGATTCTGGGGGAGGTGACAGTGAGAACCTGGGATCCTAGTGACAGCCAGGACCTCGGAAGGGCCAGTGTTGCCTGAGGGGCCACAGGACCTCCCGGGTCTGCAGAAGGCTGGGACTCGCTGGTTCCATTTTCCAGATGAAGAAGCAGGTTCAGAGCGTCAACGTCTTGCCAGCCACACGGTGGGGGGTGGGGGGTCTGGGACTTCCACCCGGAACTGTGGGCCAGGGGGTTCCTCGGTGGGGTGGGGAAGGGAGAAGAGCCAGGGGTCGGGGTGGGGTGACCGCGGGGGCGGCGGTGGGGGCTGGGCGCGCTCTCCCTGGGCCGGGAGAGGGCGTTTCTGGGGAGAGGCAGGCTCCCGAGCTGTTGATCTCTAAATTATAGCGTTGGCGCGCTCCGGTTGCTGTGGTAACCGAGTTGTCCTGAACCGGGGAAGTGTATAAACATTGCCACAGATGCACAATTAGATCAGGAAGAAGAATAGAACAGAAAATAGAAACTTCCAGCCTTATATAATTCTGGGCCAAAATGTTATCAGGAACCCAGGCCGGGTCCTGGCCCTGGCAGCCTTGGAGACCCGAGGCGGGACCAGCTCTGTCCTGGGCTCTGATGGCAGGGGCTGGGGGTGGGGGGCAGAGCGTCTGCTCTGGGGGCCCAGCTGCTGCACCCGCCACCGGGGGTAGAGGGGATGATGGGCCTCCTCCGCTGAAACAGCTGGGGACAGTGACAGGCCAGCCTGCCTGTCACCAGCTCCAGGGAAGTGGGAAAGAAGGAGCCTGGGTTTAACTTCTTGGGTCTTGTGAGGTAGCGTTTTTTGGGTTTTTTTTTTTTTTTTTTTTTGTTTCTTTGTTTTGGTGGTGGTGGTGCTGAGGTTGGAACCCAGGGCCCCACACATGCTAGGCAAGTGCTCCACCACTGAGCCACAACCCCAGTCCTTTTTATTTACTTTTGAGACAAGGTCTCTCTAAGTTGCTGAGGCTGACCTCGAACTTGACATCTTCTTGCATCAGGCTCCCCAGTCTCTGGGATTGCGGGTGTGCACCACCATGCCCAGCCAGGCAGGGTTTTGTTGTTTGTTTGTTTTTTGTACCAGGGATTGAACTCAGGGGCACGCGACCACTGGGCCACATCCCCAGCCCTTTTTTGTATTTTTATTTAGAGACAGGGTCTCACTGAGTTGCTAAGCACCTCACCATTGCTGAGGCTGGCTTTGAACTCACGATCCTCCTGCCTCAGCCTCCCAAGTACTGGGATTACAGGTGTGCACCACCATGCCCAGCCAGGCAGGGATTTTGACCCCCATTTTTCAGATGAGGAAATTGAAGCTCAGAGAGGGACAGTCCAAGGGGCAAAGCTAGGCAGCGGGTGTGGCTTCTCCTATTCTCGGTCTCCACATCGTGGACTCATCAGTGTTGACACCCCTGAGTCTGGACCCACTTACTTCCCAGCTGTGTTGTCTTGGGTAGGCCACTTTCCCTCTCTGAGCTACCAGAGAGCAATGATTCCTACACAGGACCAAACTCAGGCTTCCCCTTCTTCCATTCTGACCACCACGCCTGATTCTCACCCACTACTGCTCCCAATAAGTGTAGGGACAGGACAGGAATCGGGCTCATTGGCCAAAAGCAACACTGAGAGGGAAGAGTTCAAGAGAAAATTTCAGACGGAGGTGGGGATGCAGGTCCCAACTTTCTATAACGATGATAATATAACCTATGTCCCCAAGTGTGATGGTACACACCTGTAATCCCAGCGACTGGGGAGGCTGAGGCAGGAGGATCACAAGTTAGAGGCCAGCCTCAGAAACCTAGCAAGACTCTTAGCAACTTAGTGAGACCCTATCTCAAAATAAATTTAAGGGCTGGGGTTGTGGCTCAGTGGTAGAGCGCTCGCCTAGTGTTGCACGGCCTGGGTTCGATCCTCAGCACCATGTAAAAAAAAAATAAATAAAAGCATTGTGTAAACTAAAAGCAAATAAATAAATATTTTAAAAAATAAATTTAAAAAGGGCTCAGGATGTGGCTCAGTGGTAAAGCACCCCTGGGTTCAATCCCTGGCACCAAAAAAAAAAAAAAAAAAAAAAGGCTTATGTTGTCTCCGTCCAGTGTGGTGGCCACTAGCCACAGGTGGCTACTTACAATGCTAGTGCAAATGTGAAACTGAATTAAAATGTTTGTTTCATGTTCATTAAATATAAAGAGCCACAGGTGGCCAGTAGCCGGCATATTGGGCTTCACCGGCGGGTGTCCTGCTTCTGAGACACCAGTGAGTTCAGAGGCTGGACACAGGGAGGCAGGCGGCCGGAGCTCGGGACACATGGAAGGCAGAGTCAGATGGGTGTCAGGAAGCTTCTGGAACAGTGAGCAAAGCACCGTTGAGGGGAGGGACCAGGACCTGGATCCTGGTGGCCTTGGCTTCGTGTTGGAGATGGCCAGCCTCAGGGCCACCAGACTTGCCACGTCTAGCCTGCGGGGGCGGTGCAGGGGGTCCTGGCTTCTGTGGTCCTGAGTGTCTTTGTGCAGGCGCCCCTGTCCCCGTCCCCGAGCCCGGTCCCCCCAGCGAGCCCGCTCCCCAGCGCTCACCTGTCCGACTTCTCCTCCGCAGGCCCTGCCTCTTCCCAGGTGACCACGCCGGCCTCAGGACATGCAAGGGCACAGCCGCAACGGGCAGGCCCACGTGCCCCGGCGGAAGCGCCGCAACCGCTTCGTCAAGAAGAACGGCCAATGCAACGTCTACTTCGCCAACCTGAGCAACAAGTCGCAGCGCTACATGGCGGACATCTTCACCACCTGCGTGGACACGCGCTGGCGCTACATGCTCATGATCTTCTCCGCGGCCTTCCTCGTCTCCTGGCTCTTCTTTGGCCTCCTCTTCTGGTGCATCGCCTTCTTCCACGGTGACCTGGAGGCCAGCCCCGTGGTGCCTGCGACGGGGGCCTGGCGGGCAACGGCGGGGCGGCCCCCGCGGCGCCCAAGCCCTGCATCATGCACGTGAACGGCTTCCTGGGCGCCTTCCTCTTCTCGGTGGAGACGCAGACGACCATCGGCTACGGGTTCCGCTGCGTGACGGAGGAGTGCCCCCTGGCCGTCATCGCCGTGGTCGTCCAGTCCATCGTGGGCTGCGTCATCGACTCCTTCATGATCGGTACCATCATGGCCAAGATGGCCAGGCCCAAAAAGCGGGCGCAGACGCTGCTGTTCAGCCACCACGCGGTCATCTCGGTGCGTGACGGCAAGCTCTGCCTGATGTGGCGCGTGGGCAACCTGCGCAAGAGCCACATCGTGGAGGCCCACGTGCGGGCCCAGCTCATCAAGCCCTACATGACCCAGGAGGGCGAGTACCTGCCACTGGACCAGCGGGACCTCAATGTGGGCTACGACATCGGCCTGGACCGCATCTTCCTGGTGTCGCCAATCATCATCGTCCACGAGATCGACGAGGACAGTCCCCTCTATGGCATGGGCAAGGAGGAGCTGGAGTCCGAGGACTTTGAGATCGTGGTCATCCTCGAGGGCATGGTGGAGGCCACGGCCATGACCACCCAGGCCCGCAGCTCCTACCTGGCCAGTGAGATCCTGTGGGGCCACCGCTTCGAGCCCGTGGTCTTCGAGGAGAAGAGCCACTACAAGGTGGACTACTCGCGCTTCCACAAGACCTACGAGGTGGCGGGCACGCCCTGCTGCTCCGCCCGGGAGCTGCAGGAAAGCAAGATCACCGTGCTGCCCGCCCCGCCGCCCCCCGCCCAGTGCCTTCTGCTACGAGAACGAGCTGGCCCTCATGAGCCAGGAGGAAGAGGAGATGGAGGAGGAGGCCGCCGCTGCCGCCGCTGCGCCGCCGCGCTGTGGCTGCAGGCCTGGGCCTGGAGGCGGGCTCCAAGGAGGAGGCGGGCATCATCCGGATGCTGGAGTTTGGCAGCCACCTGGACCTGGAGCGCATGCAAGCCACCCTCCCACTGGACAACATCTCCTACCGCAGGGAGTCGGCCATCTGACCTCCAGGCCCTGCCCCCACGCTTCCTGCAAGAGCCTCTGCCCGAGGGTGGGCTGCCAAGGCACCCTCCCCACACTCAGGACAGAGCTGACCCTGGCTCCATGGACCTACTGGAGGAAGGTGGGGGCTTCAGAGACCGTGGCACCCCTTCCTGCTGACTGCAGAGCCCAGCCCGGGAAGGGCCCGCACACTTGGCCCGGTTGGCCGAGCCCCCCAGCACCCACCCCGGGTGGCTCTGGGCCCCGCCCCTCCACCCTTCCCCACTGACCCTTCAAGGACGCGCCCCCTCTGCTCTCAGAACCTTGGGGAAGGTGGCTGGACCGTGGGGGGTGGGCATTGTGGGGTTCGGGGAGGGCAGGTGTTGGGGCTGGGGGAGGGGGGAGGGGCGTTTCTTTTGCATGACTGTGGCCGTGCTCATGACTTTCTTTTGTAAATAACTATAAACAGAGCGGGATGGAGACCCCAAATCCACCTCTGCTGTTTTTTACCTGCAGGACCAGGAGATGCCCTCCCTCTGTGCACCTCCCCCCACCGAGACTAGCCCCTCCCCGCCCAGCTGGCCAGCCCCTGGAGGCCCCCAAAGACAGCCTTCATAGCCCCTGGAAGGTGTTGGGTTTGGGTACAGGGTCAGGACCCAGGACCCGGAGAGGCAGGATGGGGACCTGTCCCTCCCTCCCTCCCTGTGGTCCCTCTGGGCCCCCTGGCCCAACCCAGATTGACAATGGAGTTTGTAACTATATATTTTTAATAAAGTATATGGTCCAGTAGGGGAGGCTGGTTGAAGATGGAGGGGGGGAAGAGGAGGGACAGGAGCTCACTGGTGACTGTGTGTGCTCCCTTGTGACTCTTGCACGGGCTCCATCACCTGCCACTTTCCTCCCTGGGAGTCACCGGAAGGACCCTGAGTGGGCATCAAAGAACCTGGGTCTGGTCTGGATGTGGCCTGGTGGAGAGCGTCACTGGGCATGCGTGAGGCCCTGGGTTCCACCCCCAGCACTGCAAAAAAATAATAGAACCTGGGTCTGGGTCAAAGCTTTGACTTTGACACACTCTCTCTCTCTCTCTCTCTCTCTCTCTCACACACACACACACACACACACACACACACACACACACACACACGCTGGAAACCTGGTCATAGTCCAGGTTTGGTCTCTGCTCACTACGTGATCTTGGGGAAGTCCCCCTTTCCTCTGGCCTTCCATGGCCCTGTGCTATGTGACAACTGTACCCCGCAAACTCAGGCAATGATGATTTATTCTTTCTCGGGTTCCCCTGGGTGGGCCGGAGCCCCGTCTGGTCTGGTTTCTCCTGGGCTCATTCAGGGCAGCCGCTGGTTGGAATACCAGGTGCCTGGGCTCTGCTTCTCCCCCAGGGACCTCCTCCTCCTCCATCACATTCCTTCTGGCATCTTGGAGGCTTCTTGAGGCAGAAGCTGCAAGACCTCTGAGGCTAGACTTGAACTTGTAGCGGGACGCTTCCCATGCATTCCCTTGGCCGGCCCAGGACGCCAGGCCAACCCAGATGCAAAGGGTAGGAGATTAGACTCGCCTCCCGCCTCCCTCCCAGGAGAGTGGCAAAGGACATGCACAGCAGGAGGGCATGCACTTGGCCTGGTGGCCTCTTGAGGACCCTTTGAAGGTTGGAGGCTTCCTTGGGCTGTCACTATTCCACATGCCTGTGACAGGGAAGGACAGAGGCTCAGGTGCTCCCCGGGCCTGGAACACACCCTGCAGGATCCAGCTGTCCCTTCTGGCAAGAGGCCAGGTCCTGGGGCAGGGGAGGGGTCCGCTGAGGGCCTGTCCTCACAGGAGCACCGGGGGAGCCCTTCAAGGTCCCTCCCCAAATCTCTCACCAGCTTGCCAGTTGCTCAGACACTTGTGGCAATTGCTCCTTGAAGGTCCATCTCCCTGGTCACAAGCAAGGTGACCTCTGGGGCCACAGGAGAGGCAGGCTAAGTAGGAGCCTGAAGCCAGGACTTTCTGGAGCGCCTGGGTGGGGGAGCCCGGCTGTGGCTGGGGAGGAGGCTGCTCCCTGCAAGCTGCCTGCTGGCTCAGCTCCGGCTGACTCACCTTCCCTCTCCCACCTGCTCCCCTTCACAGCCCTCCCACCTGCCTCCCCTCGCCTCCCCTCGCCCCAACTCGTGCAGCAGATCCCATCTCTCCTTCCACTCGGGGTGGTGGATCGCTGCGTCTGGGGGCGGGCGGAGCTCAGATATCCCAGAGCTTCTTGGAATCCTGCGAAAGGGCAACTGCAGGGGACTTGAAGGTGCCCAAGCCCTCCCCACCCCAGCCGGTGCAGACTCCCTGCAGAGCCTGCCTGCCGGCCACACCCACCCTGCACCCCACTCAGTCACAGCCCCAGGGGAGAGTGGTGGGTGGCAGGGAGCAGGAAGGGGGCACAGGTGGAGGAAAGGGAGGAGAGGTGGGGGCCCGGAGAGGAAGAGGGTGTGGTCTCCGTGAAGCAGCAGCCTCACCCCCTCCTCACCCTGCCCTCCCCAGGGCTTCCTGAAAGCCGCCATTCAGCATCCGCCCTGACACTCGCCCTGATGATTCCTGCGCACTTCTGGAAAACCCATTTTCTTTCTGGACTTAAGTGGCCTAAAGAGAAACCAGAGAACATAGATGGCATTCAGCTCGGCAATTTCCCCGGCCCACTTCACTCCCTGAAGTGAAGTCCCTGTCAGTCCTTTCTTGGATCACAGGGCTGTGACCTGGCCCTTCTCCCTGTGTGGCTTTGCTCATCGCTGTGTTTTCTAGATGCTGACCTTTCTGAGTATCAAAGGATTCTGCATAGTTTCCTTTTTTTTTTTTTTTTTTTTTTTTTGGTACCGGGGATTGAACTCAGGGGCACTCAACCACTGGGCCACATCCCCAGCCCTTTTTTGTATTTTATTTAGAGACAGGGTCTCACTGAGTTGCTAAGTGCCTCGCCACTGCTGAGGCTGGCTTTGAACTCGTGATCCTCCTGTCTCAGCCTCCCAAAGTGCTGGGATTACAGGCGTGCGCCACTGCGCCCGGCTTGCATAGTTTCCATTTTTAAGACTGGATTAGGAGGGCTGGGGCAGTTGATCCTCAGCACTGCATAAAAGCAAACAAATAAAATAAAAGCATGCTGACTATCTACAACTACAAAAAAAAAAGAAGAAGAGGAAGAAGAAGAAGACTGCATTAGGAAGCGGGCGTGGTGGTGCACACCTGTAATCCCAGTGTTGCGGGAGGCTGAGGCAAGAGGATTCCATGTTAGAAGCCAGCCTCAGCAAGGCTCTGAGAAACTCAGCAAGACCCTGTCTCAAAATATAAAAAGGGCTGGGGATGTGGCTCAGTGGTTAAGTGCCCGTGGGTTCAAACCCGGGTACAAAAAAAAAAAAAAAAAAAAAAAGACTGCCTTAGATTCTGAAAATCATCGTGCCCACTAGGCCTTTGCACACAATGGAGACACCCCCCCTGTGGGGGAAACTGAGGCCTGGAGCAAGGTGACCTGGAGCTGGCTCTCCCGACTCCCAGGCCAGTACACTTCCCTCTCCTGAACAGGGCCAGCTACATACTTGGGGACCCGTGGCTAGATGAACATGTGGGTCGCTTGTTCAAAAACAAAGAAGCAGTACGTTGAGGGCACTAAGACATAAAACCTCTTCCTCTCTTGGGATTTCTTCCTCTGCTTGTGCAGATACTGCAATGCCTCATGGAAATTCACTTACTACAACACACAAGTTCAAAGACAAAAGTAAGAATTCCAAGGCACAGTTTGCAAAGCATGAGACCAAGCCGGTCCCTCCCATGGAGCTGGCCCCGTGCTGAGCTCCCTTGGCCTGCTGCTTTGCCCTCCGTGGGGTGAGAATTCTGACTCATGGTACACAATGTGGTGAGGAGCATCTCTGTGCAGTTTTTTTTTTTTTTTTTTTTTTTTTTTTTTTCTTGTGGCTGTTTGCTTAGGGTCAGTAAAAGGGCCAACAGAATTCTGGGCTATGTTTGTCAGAAGGCAAAGCCTCAGCATCCAAATCCTTCCACAAATGCTGGCACAGTGGCACACACCTGCAATCCCAGTGGCTCAGAAGGCTGAGGCAGGAGGATCACCAGTTTGAGGCCAGCTTCAGCAATTTAGGGAGGCTCTAAAGTAACATAGAGAGACACTGTCTCAAAATAAAAAATAAAAGGGATGGGGATGTGGCTCAGTGGTTAAGCAGCCCTGGGTTCAATCCCCAGCACCAAAAAATAAAATAAAATAAAATAAACAAATTCTTGTACAAAACAGGCCAAACCTTAAAGAGTTGGAAAGGGAAGAAATTCAAAGCCAGGCTTCCCTCAGAGCTTCCCAAGGGGCTCCCAGTAGGAGACTGCGAGCAGGGGGGGACAGCAGGCAGCCCCAGGGCATGGAGTCAATGCGCTGGCATTTCCTTGACTAGTACAGAGAGGAAAGATCATGGGTGTGAAAGTTCAAGGGTCCTAGGTTTGAATTCTGTGTGACTTTGGACAGGTTAATTTGTGTCTCTGAGCCTGTGTCCTTATTCACAAAAAAAGAAGAGCCATTCACATATCTATCCCACACGCCTGTCATGTAAATTAATAAGATCTTGGATGTGACGAGGTGTCAGGCACATTATTGGACTTAAATGTGAATTGCCTTCTGGAAAGAATTTTGACTGGCTTCCAATATGGATACTTAGCTGTCAGTACCTGAGAACTGGGAGGCAAGAGAAAGGGCTCTTTTATTGTTGTTTTTGTGCCACTGGAGACCCAACCCTCAGCCTGGTGCATGCTGGGTAAGTGTTCTGTCACAGAGCTACCTCCCTAGCCCTTTTTATTTTATTTGAAACAGGGTCCCTGCTAAGTTAATGAGGCTGACCTTGAACTTGTGGTCTTCCTGCCTCAGCCTCCCAAATTCTCCAGGACTACAGGTGTGTGCCTGTGCACTGGGCCTAGAGCTTAGTTTTTTTTGTTTTTAAATGTTTATTTATTTACTTTAGTTGTACACAATGCAATGCATTTATGTTTACGTGGTGCTGAGGATCGAACCCGGGCCGCGCACATGCGAGGCGAGCGCTCTGCCGCTGAGCCACAACCCCCACCCCTAGAGCTTAGTTTTTGATTCACTGAGTGCACCCAGGTCATCTCGTCCCTTCTCTGGGCCTCATTTCCACCATCTTTAAATTTAGGAGGTGAGACCTCGTGACCCCCAGGGTCCTGGCATATTGAGCAACCTAGGGTTCTATTCCTGTGTCCTTCAGAAGATGGTGGGAGGTCTGGGGCAGGACAGAAATTTCACTAGGCAAAATTGGCTGGCCCAGTGTATCTTTGTCCCCCTCCCCTTCAGGGACACCCCCACTCACTCACGACTGCCTCATATCTGGCATTAAATTCCCCATGGAGGCCTCGATGGGAACCCCCAACTAAACTGTCTCAAAATATAAAAAGGGCTGGGGATGTGGCTCAGTGGTTAAGTGCCCGTGGGTTCAAACCTGGGTACAAAAAAAAAAAAAAAGACTGCCTTAGATTCTGAAAATCATCGTGCCCACTAGGCCTTTGCACACAATGGAGACACCCCCCTGTGGGGGAAACTGAGGCCTGGAGCGATCACTGGTGGTCAGCACATCTGTCCATCCCGCCCTTCATAGAATCTGGGCTCCGTCTTAGCAAAAAGGCCTGGAAGGGACAGATTCTAAAGAGCTTCTCTTTTATTCCACAAGCATCTGCCAAGCACCTACTGGGAGCAAGGCCCGTCCTATGAGGGGATCCGGTGTTAAACCAACAGACAGAGACGCGGCTGGGGCCTGGCCTCCAATGCCCAGCCCTGGCCACGACTGCAGAGGAGCTTTGGGCTTGGAGTCCAGAGCCTGCCACTGGCCTGGGATCATGGCAAACCCTGCCACTGCCTGCTCAGACCTGGGACAGCAGCCAGTGTTTCCCGGTGACAGTCACCAAGCTGTCCACTGCGGCCGCAGGTGCTATGGCAGCAGCACAGGTAGCCAGAGCCCCTGTTGGATGGAGGTGTCGTCAGCCTGGGGGACCCCTGGGAGCCCCACACACAGGAGGAAGACAGGCCCTCACAGCGGGCTTGCAGACACCACACACCGCGGGGTGACCCCGGGCCTCATTCAGAACCAGGCCCCGACCCCGGCCCGAAGCTATCACCAGGGCTACCTGCTCCTGGATGCAGCCCCTGGAAGGAGGGTCCGGAGGCAGCACTGGCCCAGCTGATTCCTGGGGCTCCCTGCCGAGCAGTCGAGGGTCAACTCCCCGTGCCACCTCCTGGTCCTCGTCCTTGTCCAGGCCTAGCGGAGACCCTTCCTCCCCCTCCTCCTGGGCCCCTGTCAATACCAGGTCCAGAGTCTTGGAGGTGTGAGGGGTCAGGGGAGAGGACCTTGCTGTGAGGCTGGAGCAGCTGACGGAGACCGAGGCTGTGACAAGAGGGGGAGGGGAGAGAGGAGACATGGAAGAGAGATGACAGCTGCGAGAGGGAGGCCGGGAGGGCAGCAGAGGCCAAGAGCGAGTCAGGGAGGCCAGGGGACTCCATGGCCTCCAAGGGGGGTGGGCACCAATGTGAGGGGACAGAGGCACCGGCTCACTCAGGGGTGGGGAGGGGAGGCCTTGGCTGGGACAATGCAGACCTGCAGGGGAAACGGTGGCCTCCAGCCTCTCCAAGGCCTGGGCAGCAGCTGGACGTTCCTGGGCTCTAGAACAGAGCTCCTCAGCCGGCAGAGAAGAGGGGAGCTGGGGCTGAGTGAGGGGCACCCCTGAGGGGAGGCCTGGAAGCCACGAGTGGCCGTGTCCCCGGGGACATCCGGAGGAGGCTGAAGGGAACGCAGGGCGGGGGACCACGGAGGCCTGTAGATAGAGCGCTGTGGGGACTCGGGGCCTTCCTGCAGCGCCAGGCTGCACCCCAAAGCCACTAAACCTAGGCTGAAGATGAAGAAAATCCGGAGGCCAGAGAGGCAAAGAAGCCCTCCCCCAGCCGCACGGGGGAGGGGGTGGGGCAAGGCCTGTCGCCCCCCCCCAGCCCAGCAGCTGTGTGCGGGGAACCTCTGCACCCCTCCACTGAGGTCTGCCCTGTGGGGTGGGACGGGGGCACCTCTGACCTGACTGTGAGTTCCTCCCCAGGACCCTCATCCCGTCTTGGGTGTCTGGCCCAAGGTCAAGCAGCAGGTCTCTCTGGCCCTTCAGCCCTGAGCCACAGCAGGCTCTGGCTGAGGGGGAAGGGGGCTGGGGAGGGGGCGCGTGGCCAGGTCGGGGAGGCAGTGCTGGGGAGCTGGGCCAGGCCACAGCCGGGGTGTCAGGTGCGGATCCAGGACCTTTTCCTGCAGGCCGCGGGGAGCCCCAGGCGGTCTAGGAGCGGAGGAGTGAGTGATGGAGGTGGCATTCAGGAAGCCGCAGGCGGCAGCTGAGTGGGCTGGAGGGGGGCGCAGGGGGCAGCTGCAGGCCAGGGCGGGCAGAGCAGCAGTCTGGAGGGGGCCCAGCCATCCTCAGCCTTTGCCAACCTCTGAGTCTCGGGGACCCCTGAGGAGCTGGTGGGGACGGCAGGAAGAGGAGGGGCAGCTTTCTGGGCGCAGGAGAGACAGGCAGGACTCGGGAAGCTGCCAGGGGTCCCAAGTCAGGGAGGCACAGGACAGACAAATGACAGGGAACAGGAAGGGACAGTGGCTCCAGTTCTCTCGGTGACAGGTGAGACGAGGGAGGCCATGGGCAATTGAGCAGAAAGGAAGAACCCGCTGTGAGGGA
Organism: Tamias sibiricus; assembly: GCA_025594165.1. Classification (NCBI taxonomy): domain Eukaryota; kingdom Metazoa; phylum Chordata; class Mammalia; order Rodentia; family Sciuridae; genus Tamias; species Tamias sibiricus. The sequence continues at coordinate 168,260,384 of CM046661.1, read as the reverse complement.
CAGGCTATTTACGGCCCAGGCTCTGCAGGGAAGGAGTGAGTGAGGGGCCCCACGGCCCTACTAAGGACCCAGGCTGGGGGGCAGCCAGGAGAAATCCGGCTTCAGCAGAGGAATGCGCGCGCGCACAGCGAGGGCGGCAGCTTACCGGGCAGGGCCTGGTCTAGGCCAGGTGCCCCTTTCTCTCCGGGGAGTCCGGGTGAGTTACGTCCCCTCTCTGGGCTTCATTCCACTTTCCATCATAAAAATGGAGCCGCTCCTCCTCCAGAGGGACAACGACCTGTGCAAAGTGGCCTCATGCAGGTCCTTGCGCAGCTCACCCTAGGCTCAGGGAGGGTCTGGGAAGGGGGTGTGCTGGGGAAGGCAGGCTCAGAAAGCTCCTCTGTTGTCCTGGCCACCCCAGCTCCCTGTCAGCTCCCAGGGGACATGTCACAAAGCCTCAGAGCTGAATGGGCCCTTTGGGCCTGACTCCATCTCAAGTTCAGATGGGGAGGTTGAGGCCCAGAGGAGGAAGGGACCCGCTGCCATGGAGCAGGGGCTCAGGTGCCCGCTGAGGCCGGCACATCCTACTCCTGACTTGGCCTCGGCCGTCTGTGAGACCAGAATGACGATGGCCTCTTGCCAGGGTGGGGCCCAGGGCTCACCCAGCGGGTGTGCACAGAGGGCCTGGAACCCAGTAGGTGCACAGGAAACAGTGGTTCCTTCTGCTTGCTGAGGTCACAGCTGCTGGGGCCGGGAGCCAGCTTGGGCTTCAGCCAGACCTGGGTTGAATCCTGGCCCTGCCTGCCGCTCACTGCTGAGTGACTTTGGACAAGCATCCCGGCCTCTCTGAACCTCACCTGCCCCTCTGTCAGATAGGGGGAGCCTCAGCGACCTCCTTTTGGGGTGGTTGTGAAAATGGAGTGAGGCAGCTGCAGCATCAGCCCCCGGCCCGCTAGCCCCCTGGGCTGCTCCTTCCTCTCCCTCCCACGGCCTGCACCCCTCATTGCAGCTACCACCAGAACCCACACACCGCGCTCCTGCATGGGCGGGGGACCAACCTCTCCTGTCCGGCAGGAAAGTGGCTCCCCCTGCCCAAGGCCTATTTTAGCCTCCTGCTCCTGCATGAGGCCAGGGCCTCCACCACCCTCCTCGGACTCCTTCCCGACCCACCTGCCCTCTGTGGACCACCACCCAGGCTGCTCTGCAATCTGTGTCTGGGGCTCTCCTTCCTCCTGGTCCCTGTCCCCTCTCCAGGGTACCAAAGGCATCCTGCTCCTCCTGGCTCAGTTCCAATACCAATCCAGGGTCTCAATTCCCCTGGACACCGTTTCTGCCCAGGACTAAGGTGGGCTCAGAATCAGGAAACCAGAATTGTCCATTGTACTGTTCACGTTGTTCATTGTTCCCCAAGTCTGGTGGCGGCTGGGGCTGGGAGGGTCCTCAGTCCAGCAAGGCAGCGGAGCGAGGACGGGAGCTGGCAGTGGGGTGGCAGGGGCAGGTGGGCCTGCCGGAGGGCCAGAGCAACTCCAGCTGCCTCTCAGCAGGGCACAGGCCCGTGGCTGGTCAGCTCCTCTTGCTGGAAGGTGAGGCCAGAGACTCGAGCAACGTCTCTAGCCCACGGGCTCTGGGCTCCCAGCCCTGCAGCCTCTCCACGTGCTGTAGCTTGGGTCTGGAACGTCCCCCACAGCCTCGTGGTGGCAGAACCTTTAGGATGTGGGGCCTAGTGGAAGGTCCTTGGGAATGTGTCCTTGAAAAAGGTATTAGAAGGTGCAGTGGCGCACGCCTGTAATCCCAGCACTTGGGAGGCTGAGGCAGGAGGATCGCGAGTTCAAAGCCAGCCTCAGCAATGGCGAGGCACTTAGCAACTCAGTGAGACCCTGTCTCTACTAAAATACAAAAAAGGGCTGGGGATGGGGCCCAGTGATTGAGTGCCCCTGAGTTCAATCCCGGGTACCAGAAAGAAAGGAAGGAAGGAAGGAAGGAAAAAAGAAAGAAAGAAAGAAAGAAAAGAGTATTAGAGCTCTACCCCTTCCTCCCTGCCCACTACTGCCCTGCCACCCTGGAGCAGGCAGCTTCCTGGAGGACCTGGTGCCAGGAGGTCCTGCCTTACCACAGGCCCAAGGGCAGCAGGGCCAAGTGATTATGGACTGAAACCTCTGAAACCCTGTGCCCTCTAAGTCAATTTTCTCAGGTATTTCGTCACAGTAATGGAAAGTGGACTGATACAGGCAGGAGAGCCCTCCACAACACACACCCCGGTTCCAGACAGAGTCCCAGACCCAGCTGCAAGGCCCAGGCTGGAGGTGGCCACCACTGTGGCCATGCAGGTGAGCCCCTCTGATTGGCCAGCGTGACCAGTGGGCATGGAGAGGCCATGGTCTCACCGGGGGACCTGGGCGGCCTAGCTAAGGACCCTGGCAACCTGGGTCCAGAGTTGGGGGAGGCCAGGGGGACTGAGAACCCAGTAGGGGAGGGAGGAGGGAATCCAGATGTTACCACGGGCCCTTTCCAGCTGTCCTCAGCAGCAGCGGTGGAGCCAGCTCCTGCCCCTGGGGACACTGGTGTCTGGCACAGGCGAAAAGCCAGGCCCAGGCTTGAACGGCCTGCGTCCCTAAGCTGGGCAGGACCAGGACTCTCCCAGGGCCCTGGAGCCCGGGCTTTCTGCCATCACAGCCTCTGTCGGTTGAATTAGATGGGGCGCACTTCTCTGCCTTAGTGTCCCCTCCCCAGGGAAGTTGTTACCAAGAACTCCCTTCTGGCCTCCACCCGCCTTGTGGCCCGGGATCCCTGTGCGATCCCCGGGGTCGCTGTCCCACAGCGCCGCCCCGTGGCGGCCCCGGGAAGCCGGAGTCGGGCTCCGGGACCCTCGGATCTCTCCGCCTCCGGGCGCAAGCGGAGCGAGGGCGCCCGGCTGTGCCCGCCGCCCCAGCCCCCTGCGCACAGGCCGGCCAGGCTCCCCAGGAAGAAGCCTCATGCCCATTTTGCAGGTGCGGAGGCTCCGAACGCAATGAGACTTCCGAGGTCACGCCGGAGAAAGGGGAGGAGGGTGCTGGGGCCCAGAGAGAGGAGGGGAGCCCGGCTCTGACCTTGTCCCCCTGTTTTTTAGGGGGCATCCGAGTTTGCAAAGGGCGTTTTGCAGGCATTATTCAACCCGTATTTATCCCAGGGTCCCCTCCACCCCGCGCCGCCTCCACCCGCCACCCCGGGATCAGAGCCCCGCAGCTGTGCTGCCCAAGGCAAGAACCACAACCCACTCTGAGCACTGGGAAACCAGCTGGTCTAACTGAGAGAGCTGTACCCGTGAAGCACCCCTGGATTGGCAGGTAAAAAAGAATGCAAAATATCTTATTAATAAACTTTAATTATCGGTTACATTGTTTAAATGACAATATTTCAGATACAGTGAAAGTATATAATTAAAATTAATTTCACTTTTTTTTTCCTTTGCAGTGCTGGGGATCAAACGTTTGCTAGGCAAGGGCTCCATCATGGAGCTGCATCCCCACCCGTTTTTATTCTTTTACATAATTACTAGAAAATTTAAATTGACATGTGAGGATCATTTCTGGGGTGCACATATTTTTACAGAACATCACTGGACTAAGTAGACCAGAGATGCTGTTCCTAGCCCCACCTTGACCTTGGCATCCTGTCAGAAATGCTCCAGGTCCCACGTGTTCAGAAGCTTTCTTTAAGGAATCTGAAGACCGCCCAAAAAACCTGAGATTTAAACTCCAGAAAATTTTCTGGCTTGGTCACCATTATAATTCTTAGGATCTTGCATGGGACCTGGCACATAGTAGGTGCTCATTAAATATTTGTCCAGTGAAGCCGGGCGCGGTGGCGCATGCCTGTAAACCCAGTACTTGGGAGGCTGAGGCAGGAGGATCGCGAGTTCAAAGACAGCCTCAGCCATGGCGAGGCACTTAGCAACTCAGTGAGACCCTGTCTCTAATAAAATACAAAAAAAGGGCTGGGGATGTGGCCCAGTGGTCGAGTGCCCCTGAGTTCAATCCCCGGTACCAAAAAAAAAAAAAAAAAAAAAAAAAAAAAAAAAAAAAAAAAAATTTGTCCAGTGAATTATCTCGTTCAATGTTCTTCCTAGTAAGTAGTGGAACCAACACATTGTTAAAAATAATAACTATACAGGTCTGTGCACCTGCTAAAAACCCCAAACTTGACTTACATGTACTGAGAAGAAAGGTGTCCAATTATATGGTTATTTTAAAGACATTTAAAATTTGTACTCTTTTTTAAAGTTGACAAACAAAAATGGTGCATATTGCCAGGTGTGGTGATGCACGCCTGTAATCCCAGTGGCTTGGGAGATTGAGGCAGGAGGATTGTGAGCAATGGCAAGGTGCTGATCAACTCCTTGAGATGCTGTCTCTAAATAAAATACAAAATAGGGCTGGGGATGGGGCTCAGTGGCCCAGTGCCCCTGAGTTCAATCCCTGGTGCCAAAAAAAAAAAAAAAAAAAAAAGTACATATTTATTGTGTACAACAGGTTGTTCCATGGAATGATTACACCAAACAATTAACATGAATGTAACATCACATAGAAAAATTAACATGTATGTAACATCACATATTTTTGTGGTGAGAACACTCAAGATCTACTCTCTTAGCAATTGTCAAAAATATAACACATTGTTACTGCAGTGGCCCCTGGCAAAGCAACTCAGGAGGCTGAGACAGGAGGATGGCAAATTCCAGACCAGCCTCAGCAGCTTAGCAAAGTGGCCCTAAGTGAATTAGTAAGATCCTGTTTTGAAATTTTAAAAAGAAAATTATAAAGTACTGGGGATATAGCACCCTGGTCGAGTGCCCTTGGGTTCAATCCCCAGTACAAATATATAGAGATGACACATTGATGATACATTGTTATTAACATTGTTATATAAGAGAATACAAACTTATTCCTCCTGTCTAACTAAAATTTTGTATCCTTTGACCAAGATCTCCTGCCTGCCAGCCTCTACCCCAGCCCTTGGTAACATTGTATTCTGTGCTTCCAAATGAGATTTTGTGGTTTTTTTTTTTTTTTTTTTTTTTTTTTTTTTTTTTTTTTTTTTAATTTGCTTTAGTTGTACACAATGCAATGCATTTATGTTTACGTGGTGCTGAGGATCGAACCCGGGCCGCACACGTGCAAGGCGAGTGCTCCGCCGCTGAGCCGCAACCCCAGCCCATAGATTTTGTGGTTTTTGTCTTTTGTACCTGTCTTATTTCACTTGACACAGTGTCCTCCAGGTTCTGGTATGGTGTCCCAAATGACAGTGTGTCTTTCTTTCTTTTTCTTTATTTTTTTATTTTTTTATTTTTTTATTTTTTTATTTTTACTAGGGATTGAACTCAAGGGCACTCAACCACGGGGCCACACTCCTGGCCCTTTTTTGTATTTTATTAGAGACAGGGTCTCACTGAGTTGCTAAGTGCCTCGCCATTGCTGAGACTGGCTTTGAACTCGTGATCCTCCTGCCTCAGCCTCCCAAGTGCTGGGATTACAGGTGTGTGCCACTGCGCCCAGCTGCATGTCTTTCTTTTCAAACGCTGAATCCTATTCCGTGGTGTAGCTGGTCCTCAGGATTCTGCATCCCGGCTACTGTGGGTAGCATTTTGTGTCTTGGGCACCCTGAGCTCATTCCTGGGGCTCTGCAGGGTGCGAGATCTTCACACCCTCTCCAGCACTTGTTTTGTCCAATATATGTTGCTAAAGATCATTACGTATATAATTTCATTAAAAATACTTTTATGTAAGGGACAAAATTACTTGATTTCTTGGGCTGGGGTTGTGGCTCAGCGGCAGAGCGCTCGCCTCGCACGTGCGCGGCCCGGGTTCGATCCTCAGCACCACGTAAACATAAATGCATTGCGTTGTGTACAACTAAGGTAAATAAAAATAAATATTTTAAAAAAATACTAGATTTCTTCAATGAACAAATTGTAAGGAAAATAAGAGGCAGAAGAGGAACTTCTAGATTCACTGAGATTTAAGAGACATTGATAAAGTGCAGTCTATTCACTTTATCCACATCCTGTCTCTAACCAAACAAAATGAAAGTTAACATTTGATGACATTTAGGGAATCATAGAATGGTAATAGTGTATGTATTTTTTTCAGTACTAGGGATTGAATCCAGGTGCCCTCAACCACAGAGCTACATTCCCAGCCCTTTTTTAGTTTTTATTTTAGGGGTCTTGCTAAATTGCTGAGGCTGACCTCAAACTTTCAATCCTCCTCCTGTCTCAGCCTCCTGAGGCACTGGGATTACAGGTGAGTGTCACTGCCCCCAGCAAGATTTTTTTTTTTTTTTTTAGAGGATGCATACTAGCTGGGCATGGTGGCGCATGCCTGTAATCCCAGCACTTGGGAGGCTGAGGCAGGAGGATCAAGAGTTCAAAGCCAGCCTCAGCAACGGCGAGGCACTTAGCAACTCAGTGAGACCCTGTCTCTAATACAATACAAAAAGGGCTGGGATGTGGCCCAGTGGTTGAGTGCCCTTGAGTTCAATCCCCGGTACAAAAAAAAAAAAAAAAAAAAAAAAGAAGAAGATGCATATTCAGATATTTAAGGATTAATTTATATGACATGAGATTTGCTTGAAATTAACATGGGAGGAGGAGCAATGGGTATAAATATGTTTACTTGATATGTATCTAAGATGGTTGATGGATACTTGAAGATTCATTTTATACTATTCTGTACTTCTGTATATGTTTAAAAGTTTCCATAATAAAAATATTTTAAAATAAGAAATTGAGTCACCTCTTGCAAAGGCCAACTGGAAATTTGGAAGTGATTGACTCAGATAAGAAGAGGGGGAGGCAATAAAATGTCCTTCTTTGTCTGGAAAAGGATCAAAATCAAAAGATTTGTCATTATATATTAATGTCAGATAAACTGGGCTTCAAGGCAAAAGCACTATTAGAACAGAAAAAGACAACAGAACTCCAGGAAAAAGACAACAGAACTCCAGGGAGATACAGCAATTCTAAACTCTTATACACCTGATAACATTACCTTAAAATGTAAAAAGCAAAACAAGGAGAAATTAACAATTCCATTGTCCTCATTAGAGGCTTTATCGCACACTTTCGGTGACTGACACATCAAGAAGATGAAACAATCACTAAGGATATAAAAGATATAAACAAAACAGATACTCAATATCATTAGTAATCAGGGAAATGCAAATTAGAGCCACAATGACTCGGAATCTTACTCCCACTGGTTTGGCAGACATTATGAAGTTGAACAGTGCCAGATTTGGCAAGGAGATGGATCAGTGGGGACTCGAATCCACTCTGGGTGGGAGTGTGAATTGGTTCAATCTTCTCAGAAAATAGTTTGGCCTTGCCTAATAAAGTTGAACATGTTGCAAACATGATAATTTAGCAATTCTCATTTCAGACTCATTATTTAAAGAAACACATATGTGACCAATCTGTAGGGGAAAATCAGAGGAGGAAGCAGGAGGGGCCTAGGGGTGTGCTTCTGAGGTGCTGGCGATATTTGGGGGTGGCAAGCACCTGGGCGTCTACTGTTTTTCTTTTAATCATATGTCTTTTGAATGTATATCTTGCCCCAAAATGCTATGTCTGTACACCTGCACCTGTCATATCTGTACATGAAAGCAAACGCGGTCAGGGGGGAGAACCCAGTCTGTTCACAGTGGCTCTTCCTAGCGAGCATTATTGGGGGGAAAGGGCACAAAGGTAGGGGACTCGTTTTTAAATATTTTTGATTGCTGGAATGTCTTTACCTAAGTACGTGAGACTTGAGGGATTTTCTTTTATTATTACTTATTTTTAAATTTTGTTTCTTTGAAGCTGGGCACGGTGGCATACGCCTGTAATCCCAGCACTTGGGAGGCTGAGGCAGGAGGATCGCGAGTTCAAAGCCAGCCTCATCAATGGCGAGGCACTTAGCAACTCTAATAAAATACAAAAAGGGCTGGGGATGTGGCCCAGTGGTTGAGTGCCCTTGAGTTCAATCCCTGGAACCAAAATAATAATAATAATAATAATAATAATAATAATAATAATAATAAAATCTGTTTCTTTGAAGTTTTGAGGATTGAACCCTGGGGTGCTCTGCTTGAGATCCCTAGCCACCCTCCACCTTTTTTTTTTTTTTTTTGAGAAAGTTGCCAGGTTAGGCTGGCCTCTAACTTGCTATCCTCCTGCCACCTCAGCCTCCAGAGCCGCAAGGATGACAGGCCTGCACCCCTCCCAGTGCCTAACATTAAACAGAGGTGACTGGAAATGCCCTTTATGGGGTCTGTGGCGGACCAGGTTGGCAAAGGGCTGGGACTCACAGGGAATGTTCAGAACCTGGAAAGAAGGGACAAATGTTCTGGGAATTCAGAGGAGGGGGTTGGGGGCTGGAACAAGGGACCGGAACAGACTTTCCTCTGTGAGCCTGCGGGACTGGGAGAAGGGAGCAGGGAGGGCCACATTTGGCTGGGGGTAGGGAGTGGGAAAGAAAGAGTTTGTCCCGGCCAGCCAGCTCTGGAGGGGCCAGATTTCCTCTGGATCCGGCAGAAGTGAGAACAGTGGATAACACAGGCTTTATTTGGAACTACGACGTCATGCAAATATATGCAAAAATAATGCAAATGAGCCTGGCTGGGTGGCCGGTGGGAAGGAGGACCCAGCTGGTGATTTTGTTCCCAAAGTGTGGTCCAGGACCACCTGTGACAGAAACACCTGGGAGCTCATCCGGGTCCCCGCCACCCCCAGACTTGCTGCTTCTATTCTTTGGAGCCGCAGCCCATGTTTGGGGAGCTCCCCAGGTGATTATTTACTTCTGCAGTCATTTATTGAACACGCACATGGGAGCACATTATAATTATAACACGTTATGATCTGTGCACATCGTGATGTAAAATATAAACATTCAAACAGAAAAGTAAGTCTCCCTCTGCCTTTTCCACCCTCACCCCCCAGGCAACCCCTGGTACTGTCCCCGTGTTGCCTTCTGGAAGTTTCTCTGCACACCGCCGCCGCCGGGCGGGTTCAGCCTCTGATCTTTCAGCTCCGCAGCATCTTAGAGTCTTGGGGTGATGCTTTGGTCACCCAAAATGGAAACTGCCACTCATGCTTGTCTTGGTTCGCTCACTCAAAATTCAGTAGGAGCCTGTGGGATGCCAGGGCCGTGCTGGGTGCAGGAAGGCTGCAGCCCTGGCCCCAGAGCTCGCGGGAGAGTAGAGCCTGGCATTGGCGAAGGGCAGTGCGGCCCGGTGGTTGGAGTGGAGCTGCCCGGATCCCTAAGACTCGCTCCGGCTCCACGCCTTTGCCAGGTGCTGATGGCACCTGCCTCCCAGGGCGCGATGTCGTGACTCAAGATGTCGTGAACGACAGGAGAAGGGAGACTCCCTTCAGTCAATGCTGGTTTCTTTCTGGAAGCCAAGGCCTGGCCTCAAGCAGAGGCCAAGGGATGAGTGACCCTGAGGACACGGTGGGCCAGGCAGCTTCCTGACTGCTCCAGAGGGAAGGGGAGGTGCCGCCTCCTAGGCACTTGCCACTGGGTTTGGCAATTTCATGCTTCAAAAAAAAAAAAAAAAAAAATCTAAGTGATCCAGGTACAGTGACAGACGCCTGTAATCCCAGTGGCTCAGGAGGGTCAGAGTTCAAAGCCACTCTCAGCAATTTAGCGGGGTCCTAAGCAACTTAGTGAGACCCTGTCTCTAAATAAAATATTTAAAAGGGCTGGGGATGTGGCTCAGTGGTTAAGTGTTCCTGGGTTCAATCCTGGGTACAATAAATAAATAAATAAATATCAAACTGAATCTTCCCACCCCAGGGGCTGGGGTGTGGCTCAGTGGAAGAGCACTTGCCTGGCACTAAGGCTCTCGGTTCCATCCCAGCACCATGAACATGTAAATCAGTAAACTTAGATAAAATCTCCCAACTCTCTGGGAAAGAAGTATTTCTGAAACTGAGGCTCAGCGAGGCAAAGTGACTTGCTCAAGGCCATCCAGGGAATAGGTCTCCAGGGGGGACCATAGTTTGGCCTGTCCTCTCCTTGGGCTTCCTGCCACCTCCCAGGGGACAAGCTGGGACAGCTCTGCTTTCCTTTCAGCTTCGACGCTCATGGCTGGGTGATCCTGAGAGACCCGGCTGCTCTCCTCCCCTTGGGACCTTGATGATCGCATCTGGTAAGTGGGGCTTGGCTGGCCACCAACAGCCTCGGAGGAAGTGTGTCCTTGAGAGCAGCTACACCTCTGGCTCTTCCTGCCTGCACCCCTGGAGCTTCCCACAGCCTTCCATCTCAGGGGCTCCCCACAAGCTCGGGAGCCCCTCCCCTGCAGGGACCTCCCGGTCCCACAGCCCCATTTCCTGGACCCGACTCCTGTGCGCCCCCTTGGGGTCGCCCTTTTCTGCCGGCACATGCAGTCCTGTAAGCTCCCTCACCAAAATGCCCCAGCTCCCCGTGGGCCGGGGCCTGCTGGCTCGGCTCAGCGGGTCCCCGGCAGACCAGGTTCAGCTCCACAGCTGGTGCTGGTGGGAGGTGCTGGCTCTGGCCAAGACTCCATGGGGTCTCTGAAGGTCACTTCCAAATCCACACCAAGTTGCTAGAGGAGCCAGGCCCCAGTGCCACCACCTGACTCGCTCGGTTCCTTCCCTTCACAGTCATCCAGGATGGGCACATGTCGGGCCAGCAGGGACACTGCCTGCACTGCGGCAGCCGCTGGTCCTCCTACCAAAGAGGAAAGACAGCAGGCAGAGGCCCCAGGCAGTAGTGGGCTCAGGCGACACCTGCCGCATGGAAGGTGTGCGCAGAACCCTGGCTCACTGAGCCCAGGAAGGGAGATGGAGCCACCTGCCAGCTTCCCGCCTTCTCACTGTCGCTTTTGTTGACACACCTGTGTGCTGCTAAACTATTTTTACATAATGGTTTAAAACTCGCTTTTAACTTAAACAATTTTATTTTAAGGACTGGAGGATGTAGCTCGTGGGGTGTAGCTTGTGGGTTGGATCCTGGCACTGCAAAAAAAAAAAAAAAAAAATAATAATAATAATAATAATAATCCAGGCATGGCGGCACATGCCTGTAATCCCAGCAAGTCAGGAGGCTGAGGCAGGAGGATTGCTAGTTTGAGGCCAGCCTCACTAACTTAGCAAGGCCCTAAGCAATTTAGTGAAACTCTGTTTCAAAAAAAAAAAGGGGGGGGTGGGGCTGGGGATGTTGTTCAGTGGTTAAGCGCCCCTGGGCAAAACTCCAATACCCTCCCCCCCAGAAAAAGTAAAAAACAATTTTATTTTTATGTTACAAGGAAACTTCGTATCATCAGTGGAAACCAGTTCTAACTTGCCATATGGAAAAGATGGAAATAAGTACAAGAAACTCAAACCAGGTGTCCCCACTCCTGCCAGGTACTCCTACCATCAGCACTGGCAAGGCCAGGGAGGTGACAAGTGTCACAAGCTGACCCTGTCTCCTGCCACCTCCGAGGAAGAACCCTGACTCGGGACGCGCACTCTCACAGCGCTCAGCGTCCCTTCCCGCCCTGTCCCTGGGCTCCGGGCGCCTGAGCCACCCCGGGAGGTGCAGAGCCCTCCGCGATCCCAGGCGGAGGCTGCGACGGGCGCTTTACACACCGTCCTAATTGGCGGCCACGCGGCCTGCAAAGGGGGCGTGTCGGAGCGCCCACATCTTGCTGAGAAAAAGGAAGTCGAGAGAGTAAAGAACTTGCTGGAGCCGCGCGCTACCCAGGGCTGGAACCCCCCTCCCCCCGTCGCTTCCAAAGCCCCCGCCCTGGCCGGGGTCCTGCCAGGCAGGGCGCTCACGAATCTCAGGACCCCGTGCTCAAGTGACCCCGCCTGCCAGAGCATCCCCGGTTTCCCGCTTGGAACTGAACGTGTCAGGGCACTTCTCCAGAGTTTCAGGGAGGGTCTTCTCTCTGTCCCGCCCCCCACGTCCGCCCTGGACTTGGCACAGAGAGGCCGCCCCGTACCGCGCGTCCACGACCTGGTGACACCACCGCGCCTGGCTGCAGTACCGGACACCGCCACACGGGGGCAGCAGGCGCTCGCCGCCCTATCGCTCCAGCCTGCACTGGGCGGGGCGGGCGCTGAGGGCTGGGGACTGCTTCGCGCTTGGGACCCCCAGACAGGTCGCTTCACTCCGGAAGCCTCAGTTTCCCCATCTGTCAAATGGACTAGGCTTTCTGTAAGGGCGTTTATATCCTGGCAATCCCCGAGGGCCCCTCCTTGATCTCCCACAAGCCTTTCATACCCAGCGGGGACAAGTCACTGAAGAGGGAGGTGAGGTCACAGGACTCCAAGCCGGGCTCTGGGTCCGCGGAAATCCCTAAATACAGCCGGACAGCCGGGCGCGGTGGCGCACGCCTGTAATCCCAGCATTTGGGAGGCTGAGGCAGGAGGATCGCGAGTTCAAAGCCAGCCTCAGCAATGGCGAGGCACTTAGCAACTCAGTGAGACCCTGTCTCTAATAAAATACAAAAAAGGGCGGGGCTGGGGTTGTGGCTCAGTGGCAGAGCGCTCGCCTCGCACGTGCGCGGCCCGGGTTCGACCCTCAGCACCACGTAGACATGGATGCATTGCATTGTGTACAACTAAAGTAAATAAATAAATATTTAAAAAAAAAAAAAAAGGGCCAGGATGTGGCCCAGTGGTCGAGTGCCCCTGAGTTCAATCCCTGGTACAAAAAAAAAAAAAAAAAAAAAAAAAAAAAAATCCCTAAGTACAGATGTGCAAACTGAGTCCCCCAAGGGAAGGAGATTTGCCCATGCCCCGTTCCAAGGACAGTGCAGGGCTGGCCCTGGGACCCAGAGGTTTAGAGAGGGTCAGGGGCGGGCCAGGACTTGAACCTCCCTCTCCCCAGGCCTGCCTACACCACTGGACTGTCCCCTTAACACCTCAGGGCAAAGGGGATGCCGGCTGAGCTCTGCCCTGGCCCTGGCCTGAATGAAGTCCTCTCCTCCCAGGGTGCTCCAGCCACAAGGCTGTCACTTACCCACTTACAGATGAGGGCGGCCCCTGGCTGAGCAGGTCAGAGTGGCCTGAGGTCTGACTGTCTCTTGGGCAGGGCCCCAAGGGCTGCTCACCTATGTGGCTTCAGAGCCCAGAGGGTGGCAAGGGAGACTTCTTGGGTGTCCTGGGCAAGTCAAGGCACCTCCACGTGCCTCAGCCTCCCCCGCCGCCACCACCACTCAGAGCAGGTAAAGAAGAACCGTGGTGGGCCTGTCCAGCGCACCAGGCAGCAGTTACGGTGGCCGGGCAGGGCGGGCCATGGGGCAGCCTGCGGGCAGCTTCCCCTGCTGGAAGATGAGGCCCAGAGGCTGGAAGGCCCTTTGGTCTCTGGGGCCACACAGCCGGGGAAGCCAGGGAGTATTCCAGGCCAGCCTTCCAGGGCCCCCCAGGTTGGGGAAAAGGAAGGACACAGGGACAACCAGGGCCACCACTGTGAGCATAAGGGTCTTGGCGGGGCAGGGGCCATGAGAGCCCAGCCCTCTCCCACCACCCTGCCTTGCAAACCAGGCTGTGCCTGTCCTTGGCAGAGGGTGGGAAAGGCCTGGTGCTGGCCTCCGGGCACTCCCCGGCTTGAGCGAGCCACCAGCCAGAGAGCCAGAGGTTCTTCCTGCCCCTCATCACGGACTTCAAAGAATTTCCTCCTTTGGCCAGACTGAGCCTATTGGAGGAAGCAGGAGGCTGGGGAGAAGCCCTTTGGAGGCCACACCCTGTTTGGGTTCTGGGCTGGAGTTGGGGGGCCCAGAGCTTGTAACACAAATTCTCTGCCCGACTCCTAGAAGAGGCGCAGCCCGTCGGGGAGCAGGTGGAGTGTGGTTCCCCCTTAGCTACCTAGGGAGGTCGGATTCATAGAGACAGAGGGGAATCGTGGGTGCTGGGGGGCTGCAGGGCCCAAGGGAGGTGGTCTTTGACGGGTGCAGAGTCTCAGTGGGGCGTGATGGGAGTTCCCAAGATGGATGGTGGTAAAGTTTGTACCTTAGAAATGGTTAGAATAATAACTTCCCGTGGTGTCTATTTTACCACAACTTGTAGAATTATTTTCACTTAAAAAATGAAGAAGGGAGCCGGGCGCGGTGGCGCACGCCTGTAATCCCAGCACTTGGGAGGCTGAGGCAGGAGGATCCTGAATTCAAAGCCAGCGTACCACCATGTCACGTACCACCAGACAGGAAAGTTATACTCCACATGTGTTTGATGTGTTAGAATACACTCTACTGTCTCGCATAACTACAAAGAACCAAAAATAACAAACAAACAAACAAAAAAACCTTTTTAGATGAAGAAGAAATGAGCAGGAATTGGGCAAGTAGAACAGGAGAAGAAGGTTCCCCAAAGTTGTGGAGGGGTTGGGAGTGTCCCCAAAAGCAAGGACAAGAAATGGGGACAGGCAGGGCATGGCCAGCATGCACTCACACCTCCTGCCCCGTTCCCAGCCCTCAGGCCCCACCCTGCCCACACAGCCACACTGGACAAGACCCTGAACGCTCATGGCACCTCTGAGCCACCGTAACTCAGGGAGTTTCAGAGTCCTACCGTCCGCAGCCCTGCCCAGCTGTCACACACACACACACACCCTGCCTGCTGGGGAGACCCTCAGGGCTGCCCTCAGCTGACACTTTCTGGACACCATGATCTACAAAGCTCTCTTCAGGGCTTTGGTCTGGGGTTCAAGGCCACTGACCTGCTGACCTCTCCTGTCACTCCTTGAGGATTGCTGGGCCCCCACCCTGGGCCAGAGCCTGATCTGACCCTGTGGGCACCATGCCCACCTCTAGAAGTGGCCTGGCAGGACCCTGGGTCCACCTCTGCCCCACCGCCCCAGCCCTGGGCCTTGGCCCGCCCTTTCTCTGGGAATGCCATTTCCCAGCCATCAAGGTCAACTGTGCTCCCTCTTCTCAGTGCTTCCCACGCCGCTGGTGGGGCCCCTTCCCTGACGTTCCCCTCTTGACGAACTCCAGGCCTTCCTGGTGTCAGTGCAGTCGGGGGTCAGCCAGAATCAGGGGCTCGGGGGCTCTGGGTCTGCCCTGCTCCAGATTTGCTGTGTGACCTCAGGTAAGTGCCTCTCTTCTCTGGGCTTTGCTTACAACCTTCTAGGAAATGTGGCACCCTGAGCGGTCATTCCTTGGGATGTGCTCTGTCACCGTGCAGCAAGCCAGGGCAGAGGAGTCATGGAGGACTGTGACCCGAGGGTAGGACAGAGTCAGGTGACAGGGCCCAGGCTCACACTCACACAGGCACCCGGAGCTACCCTCAGCGCTCAGCTGAGCCTGCCCCAGCCTGCTGGAATGCCAGGGCGGGGCCGAGCCTCATCACCACCACCATCCCATCCCGTCAGCCTCCAGGAGTTCAAAGAATTTCCTCCTCTGGAGGGGGGACCTCTGGGCAGGGCCAGGCCTGCTGTCTGGACGCAGGCAGACTGGACAAAAAGAGCTTTCCAGACTCTCTGACCCTGACCTCCTCGAGGGTGCAAGAGAGGAGAGAGAGGGACCCCACTCTACTGAGCACCTGCTGTATACTGGGCAGTGTGGGTTTTACCTCTGTGGGCTTCAAGGCAGGATTCTTGTACCCATTTCCCAGGCAGAAAAACTGAGGCTCACAGGGTGGTGAACGCAGCTCACAGGGCTTCACTTCAGCCTGCTCCTCTCCTCCTCCTCCTCTAGGGGGAGAGCAACAGAGGAAGAGGTCTGTCTTCCAGGGCGGCTCCTCCCCCCCCTGCAGCTGCCCTGTAGTCCAGGGCCAGGCCCTGCAACCCCCTGCCTGGGCTCCGAAGCCAGCGTCCTGACCTTGACCAGATGCTGACCAGGACACCAGAGCTCCCAGGTCCTGGGTACAGGGGGAAGCTGCAGCCCCACCTCCCCGGCTCAGCAAGGGAAGACGGGCAGGCAGGGCGCAGGGCGGGCGCTTTTCCCACCCAGGAGAAGGCCACCTGCTCCTTCAAGAGCTTCCTGCCACCCTCCCCGGCAGAGCTGGCTGCCCCCTCGGCAGCCTCTCCAGGGCCAGTTGCCCCCTGCCCCTCCCCGCGCCTCGCAGGGCAGTGGGGGCATGGGGCCAGGAGTCCCAAGCATTCCTGGCACCCTCGGGTCTGCCGGTGCCTGGCTGAGTGTGTGCACATTCACGTCCTCCTCCCGCGACTGCCGGCCACCTCCTCACCTGCCAGGAGTGTGGGGAATCTTCTGTCACCCCATTCAGCCCGGCCTGGTGCCCCATGAGCCGTGCTCCTCCACCTTCATGTCCCCCGTTCTGAGCACAGGACGAGGCCCCACGCAATCTCTTCCCAACCGTGGACACCCTGGGTTCAGCCCTCCAGGATCCTGGAGTCCTGACACTCCCTATCCAGCGGCTGTGTGACCTTGGGCAAGGCCCTGCCCCTCTCTGAGCCTAGAGTCACTCAGCGGTAACGAAGGAGAAGGACCAATTGAAAGGTCCTGTGGTCTTGGAGTCAGAAGCTTGGGGTCAAATTCATTCCTATCCTGGTCAGATCCCCTGCTCCAGGCCTAGGTCTCTGCCAGGTGCTGGCATCCTGTCCCCAACAGCCGAGCCCCTGATGGCAACAGTCCTGGAAGCCACCTGGTATGAGCCAGGAGCCAGGCAGGGGCAGGGTGACGGCTGCCATGGAGAGGAGGAAGCAGCCTTCATGATCAGCCAAGGAAGGGGTGGGAGGCTGTGTCTCCCCCAGAAGTCCCCGGAAAGGTCTAGAAAAGCTTCAGAGAGAAAAGAAAAATCAAGTTTTGAAAGAAACACCCTGATTCAATAAAAAAAATAATCCCATTAGTTTCGTCAAGGAACCAGTTAATTGAATTAAATTTCTTTCCAAATCCAGGCCTATTCAGAAAGCCGGGGAATCCAAGTTCTGCTAAATTTAAAGTAAACTCCCTAAATAATCCAATGAATGGGCCAGCTGAGTCCAGGCCCTGCTAAATCTAGCCCCAGGCCGTTCCAGTCCTGTGACCACTCTCTCAATCGGCTTAGCCAATTTTTTTTTTTTTCTTCTAACAAAATGTAATTTAGGCAAACAATGGTCCACTTTGGTCAAATAATCAGAAAGTTTAGACTGAAGGGGGCTGGCGCCAGTTAAATGAGAAATTCGTCACGCCAGACTGCCAGCTGGGGTGACATGGTGTGGGGCCAGGGCTGGTGGGGCACCATGGATGGGAATTGCACGTTGGCTCCCAATGCGCCCCAGACTTGTGAGCCCCGGGTGCCATGCTCCCACTGTGACCCTCAGTTTCTTCATCTGAAAAAAGGGGAGGCAGCTATGGAGATTAAGCCAGGAACCTAAGGAGAGAGCCCTACCAAGGCCACTAGAGCAGGTTTCCTGGCGTCCCGGCTTCCCTTGGCCTTCCTGCCCTCCCGCCCGCCTCCATCCTGGGCCTTGAAGGGGAGGAGCCAGCCAATTGCTGGCCCCTAGGTTTTCCTCCTGTAACATGGACCCTGAAATCTTTTTACTTTTTTTTTTTTTCTTGGTACTAGGGATTAAACCCAGGGGTGTTTAATCACTGGGCCACATCCCCAGCCCTTTTAAAATAGTTTATTTAGATACAGGGTCTCACTGAGTTGCTTAGGGCCTTGCTAAATTGCTGAGGCTGGCTTTGAACTAGCAATCCTCCTGCCTCAGCCTCCCAAGTGCTGGGATTACAGGTGTGCGCCACCGCGCCTGGCAATGTACTTTTATTTTTGGAATAGAAAAATACTTCATATCGATCAAAGTTCAGATATCAAAGAAGGCACAGTAACAGGTCTCCCTGTTCCTCCCTGTCCCCAGGCACCCCTCTTCTCTCTGGGAGGAAACCACCCTGCCTCCAGCCTCTGAGAAAGCCAGAGACAGCCGTACACAATACATAGAAGTGGCAGGTGTGAGTCCTCTCTCTCCCTGACTTTTTTTTTTTTTTTTCTTTTTTCTTTCTTTTTGGTACCGGGGATTGAACTCAGGGGCACTCCACCACTAGGCCACATCCCCATCCCCAGCCCTTTTTTCCATATTTTATTAGAGACAGGGTCTCACTGAGTTGCTAAGTGCCTCGCCATTGCTGAGGCTGGCTTCGAGCTGGTGATCCTCCTGCCTCAGCCTCCCAAGTGCTGGGATTACAGGTGTGCGCCACTGCGCCTGGCTTGCAGGCGTTCTTTCCAACTCATCAGCTGGGGGTACCTGGTCAGAACCTGGGGCTGGTGTTGAAGACAAGGGCTGGAGAGCTTCCTCCTTCCTGAGACCGGAGCTACTGACTTCCCAGGCCTCTTTCCATCAGTTCTTGTGCTCTCAGCAGCACCCAGGCCCCTCTCCAGGCAGCCCGAGGAGGTCCACCTTCAGACGCCCAGTCTTAGTTCCTGTTCGCATGACCTAAGCATGCAGTGGGCCTCGCCCGCTTCCTCCTGCCCCAGGGCAGACATTTGTGTGAGGTCCTCTGTGGTGAGGGATGGAGTCCTTGGCCACTGCCCAAATCACACCTCAGCCCTTACTCAGGTGGTGGGCCCATTCCTCTGCCTTTACTCCCAAAGGCGAACTCCTACACGTACTTGGAGGCCGTGCCATGGTGGGGAAGACGTCATGGACTCCCTATCCTAGGGATCTCTGACTGCCTTTGTCTGTATTTACCAAAACAAGGACCGCGTTTTCCTGTTTCTCTGTCCTACAGAGTCTCCTGACATGAATGACCAAGTGACTCATGAAGGGCCTTAGTTTCCTCATCTGAAAGAGACCATCGGAATGTAAAGGCCCCCCCAAAGGGCAGTTGAGAGGCGTCGACGAGTCCGTTCACGTGACGCGCTGCGCACAGAGCCGGGCGCACAGCTGGGCGGGGCGCCTCAGCTGTCGGCCGGTGCTCCCCCAGGACCCAGGGACAGTCTCTTCTCCGCCTCAGTTTCCTTACGTGCAAACTGAAGGGTGAGGCAGCAGGCCTAGCAGATGCCATCAGTGGGAACACCGTGGGCAAAAGCCTGGTAGGAAGCTTGGTGACAAAAGGAGGAGGCTAAGGACCGTAAAGCTACTGACTAAACAGTGTCACTGCAAGGTGGGACAGCCACACTGCACCATTCCTTCAACTTTTTGTATGTTTAAATTTTGCCATAATTAAAGGTGAAGTATTTGGGGCTGGGATTGTGGCTCAGCGGTAGAGCGCTCACCTAGCATGTGCGAGGCCCTGGGTTCGAGCCTCAGCACCACATAAAAATAAATAAATAAAATAAAGGTATTGTGTTCAACTACAAGTAAAAAAAAAAAAAAAAAAGTAAAGTATTAGAGGGATTCGCTTTTTTTTTTTTTTTTTTGGTGCCAGGGATTGACCACTGAGCCACAGCTCCAGTCCCTTTTTAATATTTTATTTAAAGATGGGGTCTTAGCTGGGCGCGGTGGCGCACGCCTGTAATCCTAGCACTTGGGAGGTTGAGGCAGGAGGATCGCGAGTTCAAAGCCAGCCTCAGCAATGGCGAGGCACTTAGCAACTCAGTGAGACCCTGTTTCTAAATAAAATACAAAAAAGGGCTGGAGATGTGGCCCAGTGGTCAAGTGCCCTGACTTCAAGCCCCGGTACCAAAAAAAAAAAAAAAAAAAAAAAGATGGGGTCATGTTAAGGCCTTGCTAAGTTGCTGGCTGGCTTTGAACTCACAATCCTCCTGCCTCAGCCTCCTGAGCTGCTGGGATTACAGTATGCCACTGGCCCAGCAACTTTCTTTCTTTTTTTTGGTACTGGGGATTGAACCCAGGGGTGCTTTGCCACTGAGCCACATTCCCGCCCTTTTTATTTTATTTTTTTTAATTTTGAGAAAGGGTCTCACTAAGTTGCTCAGGGTCTCAGTAAATTGCTGAGGTTGACCTTGAATTTGTGATCCTCCTGCCTCAGCCTCCCAAGTTGTTAAAATTATAGGTGTGTACCGCCACACCGAGTATGGGGTTGGGTTTTATTTTCTACTTTATATTTTATTGACTTCTCTGATTTTCTACTAAATATCTATTACTTTTATAATCAGAAAAACATATTAAAGATATAAAATTAACTGAGGTGCTGACCTAGCTGGCCTCTTAGCCTGCCACTCCACCTCAGGAGTCTGTCCTCCCTCAGGGATTCCAGGCAGGGCCGTGGCAGGCTCCAAGCCTCCTGGGTGGGAAAGAGGGGCTCCCAGTCCAGGGAAGGGCATGCTGGCGCTCTTTCCCCCACACCCCGGGGTCCTTCTTGCACTGCCCCCCCTTGAAATTATTGCCAAGGTGAAAGTCCCCTTCTGGCCCCTTCTGGTCAGACAATTGAGTCTAGTGGCCCTTTTAGCTCAGTGGCTAATGAGGAGACTGCTTGAGAGGCCCCGTGTTGGTAACACCGAAGGGCCTGGCTGGCCCTTGTGTGACCCTGTGGCGTACCTCTCAGAACTTCATTTCCTCACTTTTAACAGGAGGGATGCAATGATTCTTACCCCAGGGATAGTGCAAGGATCATATGGGGGCTTATAAGATTATAGTAGGTGCTCAATTAATGGGAACTTAAGAAACAAAGGAATTTCATAAGAGTGAAACAAGTCCATTGAAAACAAAAGGATAAAGAACAAACCTCAGCGGGGCGTGGTGGTGCACGCCTGTAATCCCAGCACTTGGGAGGCTGAGGCAGGAGGATCGCTAGTTCAAAGCCAGCCTCAGTAATGGCGAGGCACTTAGCAACTCAGTGAGACCCTGTCTCTAATAAAATACAAAAAAGGGCTGGGGATGTGGCCCAGTGGGCGAGTGCCCCTAGGTTCAGTCTTCAATCCCGGGTACCTAAAAACAAAACAAAAACAACTCAATAGTGCACAGTTTCTTTCTATGTTCTTCTCTCTGTATAAATTGTACTTTGTTTTGAAGTTCAACTGTAATCCTGCTGTCACTACATATTTACATCCTGCTTTTATTCTCTCCACATTATAACATATTTCCTCATGTGATCATAAGCTGTTTGTAAACATACCTCTTCATGCTTGTGTAATATTCCGTGGTGTTGGTGCTGTTAACCAATCCCCTTTTGTTGACACCTGAGCTCTAATTTTCTTCCTTATGATGAACTCCACAATGAACATGTATATTCTAGACAACTTCCTCAGGACAGATTTCCAAAAATGGAATTGCTGGTCCAAGGCAAACACATTTTTAAGCTTTTGGGTCGTGGGCACCTTTCCAAAGCCCTTGACCTCTGCCACCACCACAAGCTGGCAGTGTCCACAAAGAATTTTGCTCAATGCAATCTCAGATAATGCAAGGACGATGGATACAGACCCCTGCATGTTGGTGTCAAATCCCAAGCCAGGTTCACCCCACCATCGGCTTCCTCAGCGGGGGGGGGGGGGGGGCCTGGGAGGTGGGGTCCCAGGGAAACAGAGAAGGGGAGAGGCACAAACAGAAGGACACCCCCGGTGACGTGAAACTGGAGTCCAGGACCAGACAGTTCTGGCCAAACCAGGGGGCGGCGACCCTCGCTCTGGAGTGCAGAACCTCTCCTCGAGGTCCCCCAGCCCCAGGGCCGCACTCGGAGGCTTCTTTGGCATGCACGGCAGGTGCCAGGGGGCCCAGCCCACGTGGGGCGTGCGCGTCGGTGAATTGCCCGCACCTCACCCCGCAAGCACGAGAACCATGAACCCCCGGGGCCAGAGGCCGGAGAGCCGGGGCGGGGCCGGGAGCAGGGGCGGGGCCTGGGCGGGGCCTGCGCGACGTCACGGCCCCGCCCCCGGCCGGCTCCCTGCTCCCGGCGCGCGCCGGGCCGGCCGACTCCTCACCTGGAGCGACAGGTGTGCGCATCTCGGAGGCGGACCTGCAGGGCCAGGTGAGCGCCGGCGGGAGCTGGGGTAGGGCTCGGGGCCGCGCCGGAGTGCGACCTCCCCGGGCGGAGGGGACCGCCTCGTTCCAGGAGGCAGATCCAGGGGAGCAGGAACTGAGCGCGGGGCTCTGGAGGTGCCTGTTGCTCCCAAAGCCCTTCTTTGTCTCTGGGTCGTGGCTACGTTGTCCTGAAAACGCAGGCTTCGGAGGGATTTGAAGGAGAAAGGAAGTTGGAGAGGAAGTGGCAAGTTTTCAGACACTTCAACTACAAGTTTTTTTTGTTTTGTTTTGTTTTGTTTTGTTTTTTGTACCAGGAATAGAACCCAAGGGCGCTTAACTGAGCCACATCTCCAGCCCTTTATTTATATTTTATTTTGAGACAGGGTCTCGCTGAGTTACTTAGAACCTAGGTAAATTGCTGAGGCTGGCCTTGAATTCAAGATCCTCCTGCCTCAGCCTCCTAAACTGCTGGGATTACAGGCGTGTGCCACGGAGCCAGGCCACAATGTATTATTATTATTATTATTATTATTATTATTATTATTTGTGGTACCGGGGATTGAACTCAGGGGCACTCGACCACTGGGTCACATCCCCAGACCTTTTTTGTATTTTGTTTAGAGACAGGGTCTCACTGAGTTGCTAAGTGCCTCCCCATTGCTGAGGCTGGCTTTGAACTCGCGATCCTCCTGCCTCAGCCTCCCAAAGTGCTGGGATTACAGGCGTGCGCCACCGCGCCCGGCTATTATTATTATTTTACATGATCTGTCCTTCATTGTAAAAGAAGCATGAGCTGATTGACTGGTAAAGGGAGAAGAATAGGAAATCCTCTGTGGTATTAAGTAAAGCCAGGCATGATGGCTCAGGCCTGTAATCCCAGCTACTCAGGAGGCTGAGGCAAGTTAGAGGCCAGCTTCAGCAACTCAGTGAGCCCCTGTCTCAATAATGATGATGATGATGATGATGAAAGACATGGTGATATAGCTCAGTGCTATAGCCCTTGGGTTCTATCCAAGCACTGCAAAAAGAAAGAAAGGAAAGAAAGACAGACACATGCAAAACCACCATTTTTATTTGGATCGGTTTGCTTCTAGTCATTTATATTTATGATCACTTAAATATAATTGTATCATACTGTATTTACAGTTTTTAAGTCTTACTTTTCCTCTCTTACCATTGTCTTAAGCATTTTCTCATGGTGTTCTTAATCATTTGAGTATATGTAATCATTCTTTTTAATGGCTGCATAATTTTCCATGTGATGGATTGGTCATGGTTGGGTACCTTTGGGAACCCTCAGAGGAAGGAACTGAGGGGAGACAGGAGGTGATGTAGAAAGAGCCTAGGCTCTGGGTGGGACAGGCCCTTCACTGTCTCTCAAGCATGTTTCCCCAGCTGGGAAATGGATACATAAAGCCACTCCCCAGGGTGGTGTGAGGATTAAATTAACTAATTTATGCAGGCAAAGGGACCATGTAGTCTGTGGCCTGGAGGGAGGGATTTGGACCAGCTGAAGCTGCTGAGGGCCAGAGTAGGAGAGCTGGGAAGAGGGGGAGGAGGTCTTGGGAGAAGGCCCAAATGGTGAAGTCTGTGGGTCGGGGGCAGGTTGACTTGAGCCAGCAGGAACGGTCCACATCCACCGTATGTGAGGCAAGCACAGACAGCATCCCTGAGGCAGGGCCTCTGATCTCCAGCATCCCAGATGGGTTCAACCTCTTGGAATGTGCTCCTGGGGAAGAAATGTAGGGGGTGGAGCTTAGTTAATCAACCCATTATACACAGGAGGAAACCGAGGCTCAGAAGACATGATTCGTCCAAGCTCCACATGGGGAGCAGTAATGGAGTAGGTTTGGACCTCAGGGCTCCCAACTCCCCCGGGGTCTCTGTATCAGATGACTAGATGCAGGAGTGTGGGGGATGGGGGTGGGAGGTCAAGTCTGAGTCATTGCTGCCTGTGGACCAGCTAGGGCTTGCTTAGGGAAAGCAGAAGTCTGTTCTCTGGGCCTTGGTTTCCTCATCTGTGAAATGGGAATAATGCCCCATCTAGGTATTTACTAGGCCTGTCCATTATCAGGCAGCCAGGCCTCCTCCTGACCCTCTTACTTCTTAACTCCCTGGCCATCTTCAGAGGGGGCCTGGGCACTTGTCAGTTCAGTTGCTGGGGTCCGTGCGGCCATACCTCAATTCAGATGGGAAATCCATGTTTCCTGGACTCCTGAGTCCCCAGCCCCGGGGGACACTCTGTTCTGGGTTCCCAATTAGGTTTTGCTGTGATGTGCACCCACTGGTGCGCACACCGAATGGGAGAGAGGGCCCCATCCCTGGCGGGGGGAGTGCCCGAGTGGCAGGACCACTTGTTCTGAGGGTCCACAAGCCCCCACCCCAGCCATCCCTTCCTGCCTCTCCTGTTGCTCCAGCACAGTAATGGGGAGGTCGGGCTCCCCAGCAACCAGACCCGGGCGGCTCTCCTTCCTGAAACACAACTGGGGCAGTCACCCCTGGATTTACAGAAAATTGGTGGTGGCTCACTCCACAGTCACAAGTTCGTCACTTGGAGAGACAATTAGCCTCAGGACTCAGCATCAAGTCCCTGCCTTGGGCCTGGGAAACAGCACAGGAAGCATTCCAACCTCTACCACGGGCTGGTCAGGAATGGAATTCCTGATGATGACCGGAGCCTCAGCCCCAGCCCTCTGTCCACCTGCTTCAGAGCAATGCTGGGCTTTTTTTCCCCCCTTTTTTTCCTGGTCTGGGCATCCGTAGACCTTTTTATTTCTTCTATTTTGAGAGGGTCTCATAAATTGCCCAGGTTGGCCTCAAACTTATGATCCTCCTGCCTCAGACTCCCAGTTGCTGGGACTATAGGCACGAGCCACCGTGCACAGTTTACTCGTTTATAACACAAGTATGTAAGTTTGGCTGTGTTGATATGTGCATCATAAATATACATTGAAGTGGAAAATGTAGAGGCCTGGGGATATCGCTCAGTTGGTAGAGTGCTTGCTTTGTATGCACTAAGGCCCTGGGTTCAATCCTCAACACTACAAAAAACGAAAAGAAAAAGAAAGCAATGGAATATTTAGAGCTGGGCTTGGTGGCACAGGCCTATAATCCCTCACACTTGCAGGAGGATTGCAAGTGTGAGGCCAGCCTGGGAAACTTAGTGAGATCCTGTCTCAAAAATAAAATGAAAAAAGGTCTGGGGATGTAGCTCAGTGATACATCCTGGGTTCCGCTCCCAGTATCCCCACAAAAGAATATTTAGAAGTCTAAGATTAAAAATTAAATAGGGGTCTGAGGTTGTGGCTCAGTGGTAGAGCACTTGCCTAGCATGTGTGAGGCACTGGGTTCGATTCTCAGCACCACAGATAAATAAATAAAATAAAAAAGATCAGTCAACAACTAAAAAATATTTTTTAAAAATTAAATAAGAATATAAAATCCATTTTTTTTTCCTTCCTGCTCTCCGCTGGTCACCTAGTGAGCTTGCTGGGGCACAGTCATCTACTTGTAGACAGCTGCCTTCGTGGTCACCAGGGTTCGTCCCCTGGATGCTCCCCAGGTGGGGGGAGGCTGGACGAGGTTTGGGGGGGCTTGGAAAGGCACATTGCCATCCTCACTGCCCTTGTGAACGCTGGCTTAAATTCTGTTACACTCCGCCGGGCGCGGTGGCGCACGCCTGTAATCCCAGCACTTGGGAGGCTGAGGCAGGAGGATCGCGAGTTCAAAGCCAGCCTCAGCAATGGCGAGGTACTTAGCAACTCAGTGATACCCTGTCTCTAAATAAAATACAAAAAAGGGCTGGGGATGTGGCCCAGTGGTCGAGTGCCCCTGAGTTCAATCCCCGGTACCACCAAAAAAAAAAAAAAAAAAAAATTCTCTTACACTCTCTGGTCCTCCGACTTCTACCTGTAAAGCAGGTGGGGCGAGGCGATCTCCAGCCTGAGGGGCTGTGTGGAGTCCATGGTCAGGGCCCAGCGTGGAGCTGGTGGTGTCTGTCCGTCCCGTGAAGTCTGCTCTCCCCTTTCCCGTCCTCCTGCCCAGCTCTAAGCTGCTCTCAGCAGAGCCTGTGCACAAGTCCCACAGGCAGCTGCCTGGGACCGGAGACCCCGCCCACCTCCTCATTACCCTTTCCTCCTCTCCCCAGAGGGAGGGGGTCCTGGGTTCCCGTTTGATGGTTTCCCCATCGGGTGCCCCGCCCACCCCCAAACAGCTGAGGTGCCTACCTCGGGAGCCTGGCACTTGCTGGGCTGGGCTCTTCCTCCCCCCACCATTCAAATCCCACCAACCATTAAGACCTGAAGACCACCACCCCCATCTTTCCTCTCAACTCGGAATTTCTCTATAGACAGGGTCTGGGGGGTAGTATGTTTGTGGGGCAGGGGACTTGGGAACTGGTCTCAAAGTTGTACTTGTGTAGCTTGTCACATAAAGAAAACGGCCCTTGTGAAGGTATGAGCCTGCAATCCCAGGCCTGGGATGCTGGGGCAGCGGGATCCCTTGAGCCCAGGAGTTGGAGGCCAGTCTGGGCAACAGAGAGAGACCCAAGGGCTGGGGGTTTAGCTCAGTGGTAGTGCAGGAGGCCCTGGGGGCCATCCCGTCCCCCTACCACTGCAGAAGGAGAGAGGTTGGGGAAAGCAGCAGCGGTGCCCTGGCAGAGGGTGGAGGGCGGGTTCTCTCTGGTGCTGTGTCAGTCTTTGATCGTGCACAGGGCCAGCCTCTGCAGTTGGGGCTATAACACAGGCACTGGGGCCGACCTCTCAGGCTCTGTGGCATCAGGAAACGTTTGTGGACAGACATGTGACGTGGCGAGGACCTGATGAGTCGCACCAACTCTGCCCGGTCCAGGAGTGTTGTGTGTGGGAATCGGGATGATTAGTGGCAGCTCCGCAGAGTCCCGTGGCCCAGCTAATGAGTGGTTGTGTGTCTTGGGAATGGGAATCCTCGGCTTCCCAGAGGGGGGAAGGAGCCAGCTCTGGAGACAGTTGGCAGCGGCTCCAACAAGGGACATTGTGCTGAGGGGAGGGTCAGCTGAGCCCAGAGGGGCAGGGAGCCCAGAGGTGGAGAGAGGAAGCAGGCAGGGCCCAGCTCGGGGCAGGGCAAGGGGGCCTTTGGGGACACTGGGGGATGTTTTTTTAATATTTATTTATTTATTTTAGTTGTACACAATGCGTTTCATTTTTACGTGGTGCTGAGGATCGAACCGGGGCCGCGCACGCGCTAGGCAAGCGCTCCACCACTGAGCCACAACCCCAGCCCACACTGGGGGATTTGTTAAGTGCTCCCTGTGCCCGTGGGATGTGACGGGAGTTCTTGGGTCCTCTGTAAATGGATCCCCTGAAGGAGACAGCAGCATAGGGAAGGCTGGGAGAGGGTCTGCTACCTCCGCCTGGGGGACAGGGAGGACAGAAAGCCCAGGGGAGAAGGGTGGACACGGCGGGCAGGAGCCACAGGACAGGGCTTGTCCCTCAGGGAAGGCACAGTCTGGCCCAGAGATGGCAAGTGCCAGGCCCCGCCTCCGGCCCCAGACCTCCCAGGGCTGTGTACCTTGCAAGGTGTTTACTGGGCACCCAAAGGAGGGCCGCTCTCTGTTGGATCAGACGTTCAAGGATGTTAAAAAGAAATTAGTGTTTTCAGTCAATTCTAAGTAGCATAAAGAAAATAAAGCAGGCATGACTGGTAGAGGGCAGAGGGGAAGAGTGTGGTCAAGGAAGGCATCTGGGAGGAGGTGACTTTTTTTTTTCCCCACTCAGGGCCTTGCACTCTACCAACTGAGCTATATCCCCAGCCCAGGAGGTGACTTTTTGAGTTGTAACCTGAGCCATGAGCAGGAGGCAGCCTTTCAAGGATCTGAGGGGAGATCATTGGGGGCTCAGCTAACTGCGGGAGCAAAGCCGCAGGGATGTGAGGTGAGGCAGCAGGCAGGTAGGGGCCAGATCAGAGCAGGCCTCAGGAAAGAATGTGGAGTTCCTTCATGGGTGTATTTTCAGTAGCCAAGGACACAAGCGCACTGCTTAACAGGTAGCTATAGGAACCAGATGGAAGATACAAGGTGAGATGTGGCTGGGCTCAGGAAATAGCTGGGAGGTGGAGCTGACAGGCCCTGCTCATGGTTGCTTAGTTTATCTTTTTATGTTATTGTTGTTCTAGGGATTGAACCCAGGGGTACTTTACCACTGAACTATATCCAGCCCTTTTTTTGCGGGGGAGGGGTTCTGGGGATTGAACCCTGGGGCACTCCAGCAATGAGTCACATTCCCAGCCCTATTGTGTATTTTATTTAGAGACAGGGTCTCACTGAGTTGCTTAGTGCCTTGCTGTTGCTGAGGCTGGCTTTGAACTCGTGATCCTCCTGCCTCAGCCTCCCCAGCTGCTGGGTACCTCTATCCAGCCCCAGCCCTTTTTTAAACTTTGAGACGGGATCTCACTAAATTGCCCAAGCTGGCCCTCAATTTACAATCCTCCTGCCTCAGCCTTCCAAGGAGTCCTGGGATTACAGGTGCGCCCCACCGCGCCTGACTACAGCACTCACCTTTGAAGTATGGGGTGGCAAGGGAGCGCTTTTCCCCACTGAGCCCAGATTTGTGTAACCCCAGAGTCTTTCTCAACACAGTGCCCGGGGGTGCAGCGTGTAGGGGATGTTGCCCATCCAGCCAGCCTCTACTTTACAGAGGGGGATACTGAAGACCTTTAGAGATCACCTTGCCCAGAATTCACAGAGGGCCTGTGAATTCCCCAAGATCCCACTGATATTCAATGACTGGCCTGGGACTCAAACCTGGGCCTCTGTGACCCCGCCCTCCTGGAGCTGGAGTTGGTGGGAGGAGCCCTTGCCCCAGGATGATGGGACCAGGCATGGCCATGTGGTGAGGTCACCTAGGAGAAGGGTCTGAAAGGAGAGGCTTGTGAGGGCACTGCCCTGGCAGGACTCTGAGGTGGGCGGACCCTCATAGAAGGTCTGGGCACCGGGAGCCAAGGTCTCACTGGCGAGGAGTAAATGCACCAAGGCAGCATCTTCAGCTGGCAGGCCTGACGGGGCACCTCTTGGAGCCCATGTGGGCTGCGGATCCTCCGAGGTCTTGGGAGAGACATGAGCAGAACCTAAGGAGGCCAGGACACGGAGGACCTCCCTGCAGGGCCCCCGCCCAGAAGCCAGGACCAAGACGGACAAGGCTAAGTGCTTTACCGGGGCCCACCCAGGTCTGCAGGCCTCTGACGCAACCCCACCTCCAGGAAGAGAGGGGCCTCGGCCTGCAGGGCTAGGAGTCCGAGTCAGGTGGGCAGGTTTATGATCCTGCTCCCAGAATCAGTGAAAACACAGCAGCTGCCACCCACTCACGGCCTCCTCGGGCCGGGCTGCTTTTGTGCATTATTATCTGTATGATCCCAATTTTACAAATGAGGTTCAGAGAGTTTAAGGAATTTAGCTAGCGTCACATGGTTAAAAAGCGGCAGAGTCAGCATCTGAAGCCAGCCCCTTTACCGCGGTGGGCTGCGGCTTCTGGCTCACTGGACCACCTCTCTCCTGGAGGGGTCCGGGGCAGGAGACTGGTGGAAGGCATCAGAGGCTCGGGATTGGCATCCCCTGCTACCCTGGGCGAAGTGGCTCTGGCAGGCCACTGCCTCCTCCCAGGGTGGATGCCAGCACTACGTGAGTCAACGCGGGTGACGTGTCTCTTGGAGGGCCTGGCACAGCCAGGGGAGGGCTCCTCAGGTCTGGTCAGAGGGAGGGAGGCTGCCTCTTCTCAGTCCATTCATTCGCTCATTGTTTGTTAAATGCCTCCTAGGTGCCAGACACTATTCTAGATATTGGCGACATATTGGTGCCCAAAATAGCATTAAGTCCCTGCCTTCATGCGACTTAGTTCTCTGAGTGGGGGATGCAGACAAAAAAAAAAAAAAAAAAAAATCAAAAAGTACCATATAGAGTGTGCGAGATAGTAATGAGCGCCAGGGAAGAGAGAGCAGGCGTCCCTGTGAAGGTGACTTGAGTCAGGCCCCAAGGAGCTGGAGCCTGCCCCACTCCTTCAGTGAGGCTGCATGGCAGGAGCGAGGAGCCTTCTAGAAGCTGAGGTGAGCAGAGCTGGGGGACTGAGGACCAATTTTGGAGGGCGGTTTTCAGGACTGTCCTTCACATTTTTAGTAAGACTCAGACTCCTCTGCAAGGTCCTGAGATCTTTCTGCCCGTCCTGGGTTTCATCTGTTACCACATCTGCACGGGCTTCCTGGAGGCCTCCAGCCCAGTGCTCCGGAGTGCCCTGGGGTCCTGGGGGGTCCTGAAATTAGGAAACAGGTACAAACATCAGCTAGGCAGGGTTGCTCAGAGCAAGGGCTGCTGCTTCCTTGTCCGCGCAGTGGGGCCTCTGGCGGGCTGGGACTCCAGGTACCATTCATCCCCTGGGTTGGGGGGGAGGGTGGCTTGGGAACTTGAGGGCCACACCCTTGGGCTTTAAAGTTGGGAGTCATTGGGGGGGCGGGGCTTGGAGAGGAAGGTGGCTGGAAGGAGGTAAGATTTCTTTGCTCTGGAACAGCCTCAGCTCCTTAGCTGATTTGCATCGTGTCTGTTTCCCCTTAAAGCTTAGCCGCAGAGCTCTGTAGAAGGACTCACGCTTGGACTCGTGGGGGAATAGGAAGGAAGAGGACTCGGACCCAAAATGCAGCTTGTTGGGCACAGGGTGTGGCGAGCGTCCCTCCATCCAAAGAAGAGAGTGGGTGGGGCCCAAGGGAGAGAGACTGGGAGGGCCCAGGAGCCCTGGGCTGCTTACAGCTGTGGGGGGACCGGAGGCTCTTAAGACCTGTAGGCCCAGGGAATTGATCCAGATCTTCCCAGGGGCTGGTGGGAGTGGTGGGTGGGCGGGAGGCGGGGTCACAAGTCCTGGAATGGGGAAGGGAAGCTTGCTCTGAAGGGAGTCTGGGTGAGGAGGAAAGGAGAGGTATTTTAGCAAGTTCCAGGTTTGAGTCTCCAGAGAGGTTGATCTGTGCTAGAGAGCCTCAGATTCCCCTTCTGTAATCTAGGGGGTGGGGGGGGGGTGGGGAACCGGATTCAATCTATTGTCCTTTGAGAGGATTAGATGAAATTGCTACCAGGGTGCTTAGTTGGTGCTGTAGACCTGGAGGGGCTACGTTTGGGAGGCAGGACCCAGGTTGGAAGGCCGCAGTGGTGAGGACCAGAGGGTACAGGGTGCATTTACCCCTACTCAGTTGTGCCAGGGTCCCATTGCCTGGGCTGATGTGGGGACCCAGAATGGGGCCCTTGGGCTGCTGCCCAAGCTAGCGTGGCATGTGGCCAGGGCTGGGTAAGAATTTGTGCCCAGAGTGCTAGATCTCCCAAGGCTTCCAGACAAGTCAGGAATACGGATCTATAATATGAAATCTGCCAATTGGGAATCAATTAACCAAACAAAAACAAGAAGAAACCATCAGTCCAAGTCAAGCCTGCCACTTGGTTGGTGACCTCCTGCCCCAGCAAAGGTGGCCTTGAGGGCAGGCCCCAGTTGACTGCCACAGGCATCATCTCCTGGAATCAGCTTCCTCCTCTCTCCTGCTCTTGGAAATGGTCTCTGAGGCCCAGCTTCCCACCCACCATTAGGAGATGGCCTATGTACTGTGCTGTGTGGTCCTGGACAAACCCCTTGCCCTCTCTGGGCACATTCTGATGGCCTGCAAAAGAACCTGGTCTGTAGGGCTCTCACCAGTGTAAACAGTGTGTGACTAAGTCCCTCAGGCTTGAGGGAAGATGCCTTTATTATGGAAGTGAGTCTTCCTGGGACATGTGCTTCCGGGATTGGGATTGGGTTGCCGTGTGCGTGTGCTCGGGCATTTTGTGTGTCTACAGCCACAATTGTGTGTGTGAGAATGTAGGTGTGTCATAATTTGGAGCTTTGCATGGCACAGTGTAAATATCATCATTTTAATAACCCGATCTCGAACATGTCATCAGCTGGAAGCCGGTAGGAAGCCTTAATTAATTCTCCCCGTGACCTGGGGTGGGCAGGGTCTTCGTCCCCCAAGCTCAGGGCTGGGAGGCGGCCTGATGGGGTGTGTTCCACTGGGGCCCCTGACTCAAGTGCTGCTTCCACGAGAGTGCGTGGGCTGCTCACTGAGTGAGGGTCTGCTCTGTGCGCTTCAGTCTCAGCCCCTGGAGGACTGCGTGGAGAAGAAAAGGGTCTTTGCCTTTGATTTTCTTCTGGGAGGAAGGTGTAACTGAGCCCCGCAGGCTACCTCCCTGGGCCCTTTGTCAACACCCCTCCACCCCTTCGCCTGCCCCAGCCCCTGAATCCACAGTGCCTGTGTTCTCCACAGCACTCAGCCTAAAGGTGGACCAAACGAACCCCAACTCTCTAACATCTCCCTTTGCAGTGCCAGGCATACCACGGGCCTTCGGAGCGGAGAGAGAACCTGGCAGGGAGAGAGGGGGCTTTGGGTGTAGAAAACCTCGGCTTTTGTGCGCCCTCCTCTTCCCCCTGTCCCGCTTTCTCCACCTGGACCCGGGGCTGTCTGGGTGGCCCTGCCTGCGTGCGCACCCCGTGCCCCCGCGCCAGACTACGTTCCTGTACGGTGCTCCTCCAGTGGCCGGGGACACTGCGTTTCCTGGCTGCCCCCCCCCCCCGCCCCCGACTCCCCCGGACTGGGAGGGCGCGGGCCCTTTAAATCCTCCGGGGCGGCGGCGGCGGGCCGGGGATGACATCAGCGGGCGGGCCCGGGGCTCAATGGGAGCCGACGGGCGCGCGCCGGGCGGGAGCGCGCGAGCCGGCGGCGGGGGCGGGCGGCCGGGAGGCGGCGGCGGCGGCGAGAGCCCAGAGCCAGAGCCGGCCGGGGCCGAGCGGAGCGGAGCGGAGCGCGGCGCGGCGGCGGCGCGGCGGCGGCGGCTGGGTCGGGAGAGGCTGGCGCGCCGGGCGGCCCCGCGAATCCTCCGGCATCCGCCCCGGCGGGCCGCCCCCCGCCCGCGGCAGCCCCCCGAGCAGCGGCCCGGCACCGGCGCCTTCCCGGCGGGGTAAATATGGGGGTTCCGCGGGCCCGCCGAGGGGCGCAAACCCGGGGGAAACGGGGCTCCTCCGCCTCTTTTGTTTTTGCCGGGAGCGGAGGGCGACACGCGCGCGCTCGCGCGGGGCTGGGGGGGCATTCCGGGCGCCGCCCGCTCGGCCCGCGAGGACAAAGGCGCGGCTGGGGACCGGGAGGAGGGGGACTGTTATTTTGCAGGGTTGCGGTGGGGAGGACCCCTCAGTCCCGCCCGCCCCCGCCTCCCCCAGCTGGACTCTCCAAGGCCCCGGCCGCCGAGGCGGCTTCAGGGCCGTGACTTGGGGACGCCGAGGGAGGGGACTGGGGTGCTGGGGGCACCCGATACTGTTGATTCAGGCTTCCCGGCCAAACCCGGGGTTTCTGTGGGCTTCGCCGGACCCTCAGCGGCGCCCCCCTCCTCTCGTGGCCCAGGTTCCCCACAACCAGGGTCAGCAAGGCTGTTCCCGCATGTGGGATGGGGACGTTTGGGGGTCCTAAGGTGATGGGGCGCCTGGTCGCTCAGGCCATGGGCTTTGTTTTCCTTTGTGGAGAAAGGAAGGGGGGTTATTTACCAGACGGAATTCTCCATTTGTGGGTGAGAGCCCCTGTTCTGCAGGGCTCTGGGAGCAACACTGTTGGTGCCCGGGACCTTAGAGAAGGGGTTCCCAACTCTAATCGCTCAAACGCAGGGTGCGGGGAGCCCCCTCCCCAACTTTGCCCTTAGTTCCTTCCTTTACATGTTTTCTTGTTGGCATAACCTCTCAGGCAAAAGGATTGGGGACAGAAGGGGAAACAGTGTCCTAAGATGCTTTCAGTACCTGGCCCTGTTTGGGTCTCCTTTGCCTGGGGGCTGGGATACCCCTTCAGTTTTTATATTCATGGTCCAGTGACAAGGGTCCTGGCTCTAGGGAAGTGGGGAGGTGTCAGGAAGTAAAAAGCCTGCCCATGTGGCCCTGCTGGTTGGTAGTTTGTCTCTTTTGCTAGCCGACTGAAACTCCTGACTCTTCATGTCTGCCTCTTTTTTTTTTTTTTTTTTTACTTTGTTTATCTCCCCCCATCCCTACCCCACCCCCACGGGAGAAGCAGCCAGAGAACTGGAAAGCTTCCCCCATTCTCAGATGAAGCCTTTTCCTTCTCCTTTGGGGGGATTTCGGG
Source organism: Tamias sibiricus (assembly GCA_025594165.1). Lineage (NCBI taxonomy): Eukaryota > Metazoa > Chordata > Mammalia > Rodentia > Sciuridae > Tamias > Tamias sibiricus. The sequence goes on along the minus strand of CM046661.1, from coordinate 168,226,491 downwards.
AAGGGGAACGCTGGGACACATAAGGCTCTCCCCAGGGCCCTGGGCCCCCAGGGCTGGGGAGACCCTGCTGTCTGGGTGGCTGGCACAGAGCAGTTGGGGGGTCCTGAAGGCTGGTGGTTTGCACCCCTGTTCCCTTCTCTGCAGACAGCCCGGTGCGCCGAGAGGGGCTGTGGGGTTATGTGCAGTATATTTATGTAAGACACCCAGACAGAGGGCATGGGTATTTATATAACCCGGCGTGGGTATTTATGTAATATAGGATGCGGGTATATTTATGTTTCTTTCCTAACCTGCGGCTCTCCCGCTGCCATGTGTGGTCTCTTGAGTTGCGTTGGTGGAACCGGGCTGGGGGGGCTGTGTGCGTACTCGCCGGCCCCCCAGCGGGGCTCTTTGCTTGTGTGCTTTCCTCACTTCCCTTGGCGGGTACACACGGGGCAGCTGGACGGCGTGTGAATGTGGGGTGTGTGGCGTGTGGGTTTCCTGCGAGTGTAGAGTGTGCTGCTGGCAGCCATGGTGCCTCAGCTGGGCCAGGCCAGGCGTGTGGGCAGAGGCCCTTGATGGAGAGCCCAGAGTTTGGCTGGCACCGGGTGGAGGCTGCTTCCTGTGGCCGGGGATGGCTTGAGGCTTCTCGCTGGGAGCCGGCCCTGGGCTTGGGTGTTACTTTGAGGCAGGAGCTCTTGGTTCCTCTGCTCCTCCCGGTTCAGGGAAGTCTGGCCTGGCCACCAGAGGAAGGAGTATCTCCCAGCTCCCTTCCCAGGTGGCCTGGCTTCTGGGGGCAGCCCTTGGCATGGGGAAGGGTCAGTCCCCTCGTGCCAGCACAGCTGCTTTCCCATCTTCCTGTTTTGCCTTCCAGTCCTGGCATGAAAGAAGTCCTGTGTGTGAGGGTGGGCAGCCAGGAGGGGCAGCAGGACCCCAGGCAGGTCCTAGGTGGGACCCTGGCACTGATTTGCTGCTGGGTGACCTGAGGGCAGTGGCGCGATCTCTCTGGGCCTAAGTTCCTGTCTGTAGAAGGAGTCCCCTCCTGTGCACTCAAACTGACCCTCTTCTAAACCCATGGAGGTTTCTTGGACCCCCTCTCCTCCCTGTTCCACAGTCTGCCGTTCCCTGGTTCCTCAGCTGCCAGCGCTGCCTTTGAGTCTCCTCATTGCTGGCGGGAACACCGGTGCGCAGACCTCTGCCCCGACCTCTGCCCCAGACCAGTACCAAGGTCCCTGCCAGGGTGGCTCAGACCCTGTTGTTGGTGGGCTTGAGGTGCCTAGGATGGATGGCAGAAGGAAGGGGAGCTTCTCAAACCAGAGTGCCTCCAGTCCCCTGGAGACTGGCCACTTAAACCTGGCTTGGGTTGCCCCAGGGCATCTTAGCAGACCGGCCCTCCTAGTCTTGAAGAAAGTCAGCTCCAGACAGTCTCTCCAAAGAGATGCAGACAGAGGGCTGCGAGAGGCTCTTGGCCTCAGGAGTGGGGGGGGGGTGGTGGTTGGCAGGTCCTTGTCCTGCCTCTCCCTCACTGTGGATCAGGACCCCTCCCTCGGGACACCCTGGGAACTGGCCAGGTCTGGCGATGGGACAGAGGTTGGGCCTAAAGGGGGCTGTTTCCTCCTATGTCCTGTCCAGAACCTGCTGCAGCTGCGCCCAGATGTGTGGGTGTGGCTGCCGGCCTACCCAACACCTGACTGCCCTCAAGCAAAGTGAGGTCAAATTGCTTCCTGGACCGTGGGAGGGAGATTGTTGATCTTCCAAGTCCCTTGTGGCTTTGCCTGGCCTTTGGTGGGGAGGGGTGAGGCCCCTTCCCAGCTCCCAGTTCTCTGACCGGAGTTCTGTTTCCCTCTGCAGCAAGAGTGGACCATGGAGCTCCGCGTGGGGAACAAGTACCGCCTGGGACGGAAGATCGGCAGTGGGTCCTTTGGAGACATCTACCTGGGTGAGTCTGCCTGGCCCAGTTGGAGCCCCTGGCATGGTCCTGGGGATGACGAGGAGAAAAGATCCCGGGATTTCAGGATCTGAAGCCAGAGCTTTGCTCCGGTGTCTGATCTTGCCTCTAGGAGCATCCCAGGGGAGAAGGAAGCCTCAGGTGGAGGGAGGCACCAGGGGTTTCTGGCTCTGTCTGGAACCCATCTGGCAGGGTGGGGCTCCCACTTGCTGTGCTGGGCAGAGGAGGATATTTTTAGCTGCAATTTCCAGCTGCAGCTGACCTGGGTCTCCAGCTGGGCGTGGGAAAGCCCAGGCTGGGTTGGCATCCCCGGGTCTCTATCCTGGAAGAAGGATGCTGGTAGAGAGAAGGCCTGGGCCACCGCCTGGCCCAGCAAGCCTGTCCCTGTGAGCAGGCTTTGGAATTGGCAGGGGGGAGGTCCTCCTCTTCCAGGGAGTTCTCCCTCCAGATGTGCTTCCTTTTGAATCTGAGTTTGGTCAATGTCATTTTAAACAAATCACTGACATCTCAGCCCTTCCTGGCCTTGGGAGAAGTGATGCTTGTGCCATTGAGTGCCACTTTCTCAGCCTGCTGGGGGCACTGTTCCGAGGGTCACGGTTGCAGCCCTGCCTCTGTGGTGTTGGTGTGAAGTGGGTCGTTCTCTTGATGATTGACTTGGGGTCATACAGCAAGGTGGCAAGCTCCCCTGGGGTTCATCCTCCATCCTGTCCTTGTGCCCTGGTAAGCAGGACCGGGCTACATCTGCTTCCCTGCTTGGGAAATGGAGACGAGTTGGTTCTGTCCTGGGCAGGAATTGCCAACCGGTCAGTGTGCCACGTGCAACAACTCAGACCTTGAGGGTTTCTCTTCACCAGTGGTCAGGTCCCTAGCCTGCAGAGGAGGAGGCCTGCTGCTCAGAGGGCCTCCTGGGTGCAGGGCAGGGCACTTCCCTGAATGCCCTTCCTAACGCCATCTCCCTTGTGGCAGCCCTGCGAGATGCTGCTGGTGAAGGTGAGGTACGGCATGGGCAGGGTGACTGCCCAAGGTAACTGCAGAAGGCGGCCTGGACACCACACCTGTACCTGAGTGGGCGCGGAAGACAGGCAGACTTGTGTTCTAGGCCTCGCTTTGTGTGGCTGCCCTGTGATCTCGGTGTCCCACCTGTGAAGTTCGTGTGTTGGTGCTGCCGGCTAAACCAGTGCTGTTATGAGGTACAGATGAAGCGGCCATGGGAAAGCGTCTTGCAGGCCGCAGAGTGCTGGCCTGGCGTGCGGCTCCCGCCCGGTGCTTAGTAGATGGTGCCCCACGACGCTGGGGTCCAGAACAGAGAGCAGGCCTGTGTGGTTGGGGCTGGTTTAAAGGTCTTCACCAGCTGGCACAGTGGTGCATAGTCCCAGTCCTTGGGAGGCCAAAGCGGGCGCCACACTTGAGCCCAGGGGTTTAAGGGCTTCCTGGGCATGACGTGGTGAGACCCTGTCTCAAAAACTTAATTAAAGGTTTTGCTGCATCTCTGAGCTCCTCCTGGGAGGCAAGCATGGGGTCGAGTCTGTCCTCCCTGCCCTGGGCCCGGCATGTGGCTTGCCCCAGTGGGTGTCCAGTGACCGTCAAGTGAACAAGTGCTAAAATGGGGACCAGAGTGTGCAAGAGCCTCACGGCAGGATGGGGAAAGGCTGGGACTTGGGGACAAGACCAGCTTCAGGTCCCCAGTCTCTTTCCTCTTTTGCTGTGTGATCTGAGACAAGACGCTTTCTCCCTGAGCCTCGGGCTCAGGACCGCAGGGCGCAGACTCAGCGCTTGGCACAGACAGGCACCTGCTCCCAGGCAGCACCCTTCAGGCCCTCTTTTTGCAGAAGGGAAGTGGGAGCCCCTGGAGGGGAGGGCAGCCCCAGGTCACTGAGAAAAGCCCACGTCCCTGTTCAGGAGCACTTCTCCCTAAGGCAGGACTTCCCGTTTCCCCGCACAGTCATCCCGTTTATCGTAAAACCTGCGTCCAGACTCACTCCCTTCTCTGCCAGCTGTGGGGAGTACCTGTGCCCTGGTTAGGGTGCTGGCACGTACCCTGAGCGAGTGGTGACTTCTGCCAGCCTTGACTTCTCCATTTTTTTTTTTTTTTTTAAGTATTTTCACAGATACGCAGTTGTACGCGGCAGTCGGTTTTCTTATTTTCCTTTCTCTATTTTCAGTGCTGGGTGTGGACCAGGGCGGTTCCTACCCCGAGCCGCATCCCTCACCTTCCCCTCCCCCCCCACCCCGTACCGGGGATTGAACTCAGGGGCGCTCGACCACCGGGCCACATCCCCAGCCCTTTTTTGTATTTTATTAGAGACAGGGTCTCACTGAGTTGCTAAGTGCCTCGCCATTGCTGAGGCTGGCTTTGAACTCGAGATCCTCCTGCCTCAGCCTCCCACAGGTGCTGGGATTACAGGCGTGCGCCACCGCGCCCGGCCCCTCACCCTTTTTAAAATCTTGAGACAGGGTCTTGCTGAGTTGCCTCTCACTTGGAATGCCTTGGCCTCCAGAGTCGCTGGGACGGCAGGCTGTGCCGCTGCACCCGACTGGCTTCTCAGGCTGAAGGTGGAGTCGGGAGGAGTTTTGAGGCCCTGGCATGGAAAGGCCTGCGTGCACTGAGCCCAGTGGTGCTCCCTCCATGCCGCGCCCCACCCCCAGGCTGAGTTAGGACTTGCTGCTCTCCAAGGATCTGGGTCCTCTTGGGCCTGGGGGGTCGGGGAGCCAGTTCATGCCACTGTCCAGACCTCACTGGTGCGAGGGTATGGGGGCCTGCCCTGAGGTGCCTCCCTTTAGCACCATCCTAGGCCAGCGTCCTGTTGGCTGGAGACAGCAGGGTGGCGGGTCCTCCCGGCTGGCCTTGCTGGCTCTCTTTGTTCAGATCTCTGGCCACAGTCTCATCACCAGTGCCTGGGCCAGGGCCTGACTCCAGATGGCCTCTGCAGGTGGGGCTGGACGCGGCTTCCAAGCTGCTTTCCAGGATCAAACACTGGCGGCCTCATCGTGGGTGCGGCTGCGAGGCCCTCAGCTCCTCCTCAGGGCTCCCGCCCGACGGTGCTGAGACGTGGCCAGGAGAGCACCCCGCGTCGTCCAGGGGCTCAAGTCAGCTGTATAGGGTCCAGCGGTGGCTCGCCCTGGGCCTGCCCACTGACTGTGTGTCCTGGGGAACCCTCCAGACTGCTGAGAAACCCTGCCCTAGCCTGGCGTGGTGGCATATGCCTGTAATCCCAGTGACTTGGGAGGCTGAGAAAGGAGGATCACAAGTTTGAAGCCAGCCTGGGCAACATAACGAGACCCTGTCTCAAAGACATTTTTTTTAAAGGACCGGAGATGTCACTAAGTAGTAGAGTGCCCTGGTTTCAGTCCCCAGTACCCCTGCACACACGAAGGAATGCCTGTCCTTAGCTCCGCAGGTGGTGATGGGGGAGGTTGGCGAGGGGACACTCCAGGCCCCTGACAGGGGTGTAAAGGCTGCTGCTGCTGCTATAGCTAGCCGGTGGGCCACGTTCTGTGCTTGAAATGGGCCATTTCTTCCAGCCCCGGGCCTTTCCACCTAGGGCCCTTCTCCAGCGTGCCCAGACCACTCACCTCCCAGCACAACGCCTGCCAGGAAGCCAAGTGGGCCGTCTGCCTCTGGCTGGGGCAGGGTTCTCGCCGTCACCACCTTGACTGCACCCGCAGGGGGTGAGCTGAGCTCCCGCGCAGCCTGGCCCCCAGTCAGGGCTCAGTACCGGCCTCGATTGGATGAGCGAGATGCTGGGGAAGAGGGTGGAGGACAGAGCGGGGGCTTCGGGAGCTTGACCTCAAGTCCTGCTCTGCCCCGCGGTTCTGCCCCACGTGGGCCGGTCACTTTCCCTCTCTGCTGCTCGGCTTAGCAGCTGTGAGAAAGGAGGGCGCTCTGGCAGCCTCGATGGGATCCGAGGCGCCAAAGGGCTGGCCGTCGGGGAGGACACTGCGACAGAAGGTTCCCAGCACTCTGGGGGCCAGAGGCTTTGCCCAACAGCTTGAGTCCCTGTCCTTGGTAAGTTGTGTGGCATATGGCCATGCGACCTTTGGAGTTTGAGGTTTTCATTGTGTCAGATAGAGATGTAAGCAGTAGTCCTGGCAGCGTGGTGTCAGGGCTCCGGGGGTGAGTGCCCTCCTGTGTGCCACCTCCCCTGCCCACATGCAGCTGCTGCAGTACTCTGTGGCCAAGGCTCTGCCTCTGGTGTCATCTGCGTCTGCACCCTGCCTGGGCAAGGCCACCAGCAGCTCCTGCCTGGACAGCTGCAGTGGCCACCTCCTGGGTCCCCTCAAGCCCTTTCTGGGACACCAGTACATCTTTTTTTTTGTGGTACTGGGGATTGAACTCGGGGGCGCTCAGCCACTGGGCCACATCCCCAGCCCTTTTTTGTATTTTATTAGAGACAGGGTCTCACTGAGTTGCCAAGTGCCTCACCATTGCTGAGGCTGGCTTTGAACTCGGGATCCTCCTGCCTCAGCCTCCCAAGTGCTGGGATTACAGGTGTGCACTGGCTTTTGCCTCCCAGGGAACATCTGGCAAGGTCGGGGAACACTGACAGCTACTACAGCTTGGGAGGGGGCTGACTGCTGGCCTCTGTCGAGTGGGTAGAGGTCAGGGGCGCTGCCAAATACCTGACCGGGAGCTCCCACGGCAATGGCTTCTCTGGCCTCAGTGTCAGTACCGGTGAGGTCGCAAACCTTGTGCCTGGCTGGAGCCCGCAGCTGAAGCCCAGGCGCCCTTCTGGCCTCTTGACCTTCACATCCTGTGCTGCCCACTGTGCCCACCACCTCCTTCCACTGTCTGGGGTCTCGCTGTACCAAACCACTCGGAGTTGGCTGCATGCCCCTCGCTGGCCTTTGCTTGTACCATGACCTCTGTGCCTGGCTCAGCCCTGCTCCTGTGCCGGGAGCCCTGGCGGCTGCCCCAGGGAGGGGCGCCTTCCTCTGGCAGCCTCCACATCTGCGGAGCCGTGCCTGTGCTCGGGCCACTGCTAAGCTCTGTGCCTTCAAACAGCCCAAGGAGCTTAGCAGATGAGGCACCTGGGCGCAGAGGGGGAGGTGACTCACCCAGGTCCTTGGCCAGGTCAGTGGCTTGGCACTGGAGTGCCCGCTGCAGTCTTCCGCCTCTTGCCCCTGCAGTGAGAAGGGGCATGGCAGCAGATCTCGGGTGCCCTGGCTCCCCTCCCACACACCACGGCTTCACTGTACCCTGAAACCTGTGGACTCTACCAAGCGGTGAATGTCGATGTATCAAAAGCACTTTACAGTTTGCAGCTTGCTTTCTCCCATTGCTCATTGGGTTTAGTCACCTCTTGTTTTGTGTGGCTCAGAAACCAACATCTAAACTGTTAAGTAAAAGAAGCAGGTCACACGGCTCAGGAGAGCCTGAGGCAGGAGGATGGCAAGTTCAAAGCCAGGCACAGTGGCGCACGCCTGTAATCCCAGCAGCTTGGGAGGCTGAGGCAGGAGGATCGGGAGTTCAAAGCCAGCCTCAACAACAGCGTGGCAGCCGGGCGCGGTGGCGCACGCCTGTAATCCCAGCACTTTGGGAGGCTGAGGCAGGAGGATCAAGAGTTCAAAGCCAGCCATCAGCAATGGCAAGGTACTTAGCAACTCAGTGAGACCCTGTCTCTAAATAAAATACAAAAAAAAAGGTCTGGGGATGTGACCCAGTGGTCGAGTGCCCCTGAATTCAATCCCCAGTACCACAAAAAAAAAAAAAAAAAAAAAAAAACAGCGTGGTGCTTAGCAACTCAGTGAGGCCCTGTCTCTAAATAAAATACAAAATAGGGCTGGGGTTGTGGCTCAGTGGTTGAGGGCCCCTGAGTTCAATTCCTGGTACAACAATAACAAAGAAAAATACAAAAAGGGCTGGAGATGTTGCTCAGTGGTTAAGCACGCCTGGGTTCAATCCCTAGTACCCCCAAAAAAGAAGGTCACAAAAGATCATATATTATATAATTCTGTTTCTGTGAAATGTCCAGAACAGGCAAATCCAGAGACAAAGTAGACGAGCGGTGGCCAGGGACAGAGAGGCCGAGGAGGATGGTCCTGACTTCTAAAGGGTGTGTGTGTCCTGGGGAGCCGGAAACGTGCTATACTGGGCTGTGCCGTGTTGCACGTCCTTGTGAATATACTAAAAACCAAGGAGTTGTCCAGTTGGAGTGGGTGCCTTGTTACGGCTGAGTTACATTACATGGCGGTAAGGGATCACATTTAACAAAGTATCCAGTGAGGCTGCCCTCCTGGTTGCCTGCTTCCTTCTGTTTCTTTTCAGCTGCTCTGTGTGGATACAACCAAAGGCAGAGGCTGCTTCCCCAGCTGTCCGCAGCTGGAAGGAGAGGACAGTGCGCTCAGTCCTCGCCCTCGCTTCCTGCCTTGGAGATCTTCCTCTCCTGCACAGAGAGCCTCCTCATTCCCCCTCCATTGTGCTAGCCGGGCGCGGTGGCGCACGCCTGTAATCCCAGCACTTTGGGAGGCTGAGGCAGGAGGATCAAGAGTTCAAAGCCAGCCATCAGCAATGGCAAGGTACTTAGCAACTCAGTGAGACCCTGTCTCTAATAAAAAATACAAAAAAGGTCTGGGGATGTGACCCAGTGGTCGAGTGCCCCTGAGTTCAATCCCCAGTACCAAAAAAAAAAAAAAAAAAAAAAAACAGCGTGGTGCTTAGCAACTCAGTGAGGCCCTGTCTCTAAATAAAATACAAAATAGGGCTGGGGTTGTGGCTCAGTGGTTGAGGGCCCCTGAGTTCAATTCCTGGTACAACAATAACAAAGAAAAATACAAAAAGGGCTGGAGATGTTGCTCAGTGGTTAAGCACGCCTGGGTTCAATCCCTAGTACCCCCAAAAAAGAAGGTCACAAAAGATCATATATTATATAATTCTGTTTCTGTGAAATGTCCAGAACAGGCAAATCCAGAGACAAAGTAGACGAGCGGTGGCCAGGGACAGAGAGGCCGAGGAGGATGGTCCTGACTTCTAAAGGGTGTGTGTGTCCTGGGGAGCCGGAAACGTGCTATACTGGGCTGTGCCGTGTTGCACGTCCTTGTGAATATACTAAAAACCAAGGAGTTGTCCAGTTGGAGTGGGTGCCTTGTTACGGCTGAGTTACATTACATGGCGGTAAGGGATCGCATTTAACAAAGTATCCAGTGAGGCTGCCCTCCTGGTTGCCTGCTTCCTTCTGTTTCTTTTCAGCTGCTCTGTGTGGATACAACCAAAGGCAGAGGCTGCTTCCCCAGCTGTCCGCAGCTGGAAGGAGAGGACAGTGCGCTCAGTCCTCGCCCTCGCTTCCTGCCTTGGAGATCTTCCTCTCCTGCACAGAGAGCCTCCTCATTCCCCCTCCATTGTGCTCTGTCTTGTGGATGGGCTGTTCTTTCCTCAGCCAGTTCCCAGTGATGGACATTTGGGTCATTTCCAAGCTCTTGCTGCTGCAAATGGCCTGCAGCAGGCAGCCTTATCCAGGCCGCGGCTCGCACAGTGCAGGGGTGTCGGGGTGTCTGCTGAGCCCTCAGATGTGGCTGCTGCTGGACGGTCTCACCTGGCCACCTGGAGAGGAGCCACCTGTTGCGAGCCTCGCCTGCAGACCTGTGCTGTCTCACCGTGGGCCTCTGACGGTCCTGGCTGAGGAGTGTTCCTTGGGGGTCATCGTAGTTGGCGGTTCTCTTACAGCGAGGCCGAGGCCTGTCCTGAGTGCGCCCTTCACAGCGGTGGCCCTCCTCTGGGAAGGCTCTTCACAGTCTTGGCCCTATTTCCTGCTTCTTTTCCTCCTGATTTGTAGGAGTTTGTTATCTGTAGCTTTTTTGTCTGTGATAAGAATTGTGAGCCGGGCGCAGTGGCGCACGCCTGTAATCCCAGCACTTGGGAGGCTGAGGCAGGAGGATCGCGAGTTCAAAGCCAGCCTCAGCAATGGCGAGGCACTTAGCAACTCAGTGAGACCCTGTCTCTAATAAAAAATACAAAAAAGGTCTGGGGACCTTGGTGGTCGGGGTGTGGCCCAATGGTCGAGTGCCCCTGAGTTCAATCCCCGGTACCACAAAAAAAAAAAAAAAAAAAAAAAAAAGAATTGTGAGTATGTTTTTCTTTCTGCTTTATTTCTGGTGGGTTTGCTGTTGTTTTGGGCAGTGCTGGGGACTAAACCTTGGGCACTGCACCAGCAAGCCGCACCCCGTGTGTGGCACTTTCGCCACGCAGGGGGGTCTTTTTCTGGAGGGAAAGAGTCCCCCCACCCCCAGCCGTTTTAATGGCTTCCGTATATTAAGTGAGGGATTTTTAAAAAGCCTTGCCTAATCCTAAGGTCATATGGGACTCTTCCCTGGGAACTGCGCAGTTGAAAGAGGAAGCCATTCTTGTCCCTTTCAAGGCCCCTGCGTACCCCTGCCTGTCCTGTCATCTGCCTCCCCTCATAGAGATAACCACTAGTTGACATTTAAATTTTTGCCTTTCATTGAGGGTTTATCACGTCTGTGTCCTTAAACTCCATCTTTACAGCGCTTTGAAATTGAGACAAACAGAAGTGTGCTTTCATCTGTCGCTTGTTTTCCCTCCCTCTTTTAAAAATCGAGGTGAAGTCCACACAGCATAAAATTAGGCATTTTAAAGTATACAGTTCAAGCCAGGCGTGATGGCACATGCCTGTAATCCCAGCAGCTGGGAGGCTGAGGCAGGAGGATTGCAAGTTTGAGGCCAGCTTTAACAACTTAGACACTGTCTCAAAATAATGAAGGGCTGGGGTGTGGTTCCGTTGTAGAGCACCCTGGTTCAATCCCCCGTACCAAATAAATAAAGTGCAGTACAGTGGGATTGCTACAGCACTGTGCAGCTGCCACCCCACCTGGTCCCAAAACATGTCCCGGAAGAAATCCCCGTGCCTATTAAGCAACCACTCCCTACCCTGGCGTCTACTAATCTGCTTTCCGTCTCTATGGATACGGACATTTCATATAATAGAACCACACTGTTCTTTTGTGTCTGACTTCTTTAGCTGCACAGAATGTTTTCTTTCAAGGTTCACCTGTGTTGAGGTATGTGTTACCAGTACTCCGCTCCTTTTCATAGCTGAATAATATTCCACCATGTATATGGACCACTCCTGTCTATGGGCTGGTGGGCGATTGGGTCATTCCCACTGTTCGGCTGTTGTGGGAGACTGCTCTGCCTGCTGTCTCTGGCCCAGTGTTGAGGAGCCGGGAGTGGCTGGTTGCCGGGTGAAGCTGTCACCCATCTCTCTTCACTGCCCCCTGGGCTTGATTGTGTGACCACATTGCTGTCAGTGACTCAGCTGCTGCCAGGCATCGGGGCTGCTGGTTCACGTACGTGCGCATCCTTGTCCTTTCCGCATTGCGTCCCCAGGGGCGTAGGACTGGGCTGCTGGTTGGAGGTGACTGCTTGCCTCTCCTAGAGGTGGGCAAAGTGGCCGTGCTCTTTTACTGACTCTCCTGCCCCGTGGACACGTCTGCTCTGCTTGGGATCCCCCTAGTCGTGGTGTCCGCCTGGTGCCGGGGTGTCCCTTGGATAGTCCTTGCTTTCCCCTGGCTTGAGATGCCAGTCGTGTCCTGCCCCGTGGGACAGTCTGGCTTTCTGTTGGGGTGCCGTGTGACTGCTCCGGTTCCTGGAGGGAGACTTGCTGCCCTGCAGGCGGCCCCAGCCCCGCAGCTCAGCCTCCACTGCAGCTCAGCCTCCACCGCAGCTCAGCCTCCACTGCAGCTCAGCCTCCACTGCAGCTCAGCCTCCACTGCAGCTGGAGGCTCTGAGGCCAGGTTCTATCTGGGTTTGGTCTTTCTTGTGGCTTCTTGAGCCTTGGGGCAGGCCCAGACTGAGAGCTGGGCCTTGGTGTATTTAGGGTGTTTCGTAGGCCATGCGCACCCCTCATGGCTGCGGTAAGAAGGGGGACGGGTTGCAGGCAGGTCTCCGTCTGTACCTAGACTCAGAAGCCAGCAGAGCTGGGGCTTCACTCTCGAGTGTGTCATCTGGGGGTTGAACCCAGGGCTGTGGGCTGCTGAGCTTCACTCCCAGCCCTTGTATATTTATCATCTCATCTTGCTGAGTGAGACAGTCTTGCTAAACTAAGAGCCCGCTAAGCCCAGGCTGGTCTTGAACTTGCCAGTCTCGAGTCTCGTGCCTCAGCCTCCCAGGTGACTGCAGGCCGGTGCTGCCCCCCACATAGGTTTCACTGCCGAGTCCCCCAGTTGCCAGCCGTGTGACCTTGAGCGGATCTCTGCCTTCTCATCTGTGTAGTGGGAATGCTGACCCCGTGGCAGAAGAGGGGGTGTCCTGGGACAGAGCGTGCGGGCTGTGTGAGGGTGGCAGCGTTGTGGGCAGGCGGGGCTGTTGCTAGGCTCATCCCTCCCCGAGCCTTCTGCAGCTCGGGGTTGCTGTGAAGTGTGCAGTGCCCACGCACTGGGCTTTGGGCCCTTCTCCCCTCCACACACCCCTCAGCCCGCCACACCCAACTGGCCTGGCCTGGCCTGGCCTGGCTCTGGGATTAAGCGCCACCCTTCCGTGGTCTGGGGGCCGTGAGCGGCCCCTCCCCCCGTGGGGCGCTTGCCTCATCCGTGGCTCGTGGCACTGCTCACTCTCCCCCAGGAAGCCTCCTGCCACCTCTCTGTCCCGGAGAGGCAGGAGCCCAGTTGGCCCCACACCTGGGCCACAGCAGCCTCGTGCTGGGTGGCAACCACCTGGCTGGCTGGGAGTCACCTGGGCCTCTGCCCCACCCCCGCCCTTGGCAGGTGCCAACATCGCCTCTGGTGAAGAAGTAGCCATCAAGCTGGAGTGTGTGAAGACCAAGCACCCGCAGCTGCACATCGAGAGCAAGTTCTACAAGATGATGCAGGGCGGAGGTGAGGGCAGGGCCCAGAGGGCCGCGGCGGGCAGGCGGCGCGCGTGGGGAGGGACCGCGATGACACCCTCTCGCTCCCCCAGTGGGGATCCCGTCCATCAAGTGGTGCGGGGCGGAGGGCGACTACAACGTGATGGTCATGGAGCTGCTGGGGCCCAGCCTCGAGGACCTCTTCAACTTCTGCTCCCGCAAGTTCAGCCTCAAGACGGTGCTGCTCCTGGCGGACCAGATGGTGAGTCCCTGCCGCCGCCCTGGCCGGGTGGCCTGGCCAGCTTTCCTACAGCGTCCGCTGCCCCATCTTGCTAGTGGCCATGGATACTAGCCCTGCATCCTGCCTTCAGAGGAAAGCGGAGGAGGAGGCAGGGACAGGGACAGGGACAGGACAGACCTGGTTCCTGGGCCGAGAACCTTAACCACTGGCTGCGGCGTCCTGGACATTTGTTTAAAATCCAGATTCCACGCTGCAGGCTGCCAAGGGGGGGCGGCTGGGGTTCTGCCCTGTGACGATCACGCAGGCTGTGTCCTGTCCCAGTGTGGGGACCAGAGGTGAACTGCTGAGCCCCTCTGAGCCTCAGTCACCTGCTCTCGGTCTCCCCCTCCCTGGGGTGCTGGGATGAAGTGGGAGCCACACAGTGCCTAGGTCAGAGAGGGTGCTAGGTCCTCAGGCCCTTTATACAAAGAGGAGCAAAGAGGAGAGCTTTTTTAAAAATATAAAATACATAGCCAGCCGGGCGCAGTGGCACACGCCTGTAATCCCAGTACTTGGGAGGCTGAAGCAGGAGGATCGCGAGTTCAAAGCCAGCCTCAGCAATGGCGAGGCACTTAGCAACTCAGTGAGACCCTGTCTCTAATAAAATACAAAAAGGGGCTGGGGATGTGGCCCAGTGGTCGAGTGCCCCTGAGTTTAATCCCTGGTACCCAAAAAAAAAAAAAAAAAAGAAAAGAAACAAAAGAACTCTGAACCTAGAGGGGACAATGCAGATCTTGTCTTGTCTGTGCGCACACTCCAGTTCTAGGCTGTGTGCTCAGAGGAGGGTTGAGAGATTCTCACAGGGTGAGATTCAGAAAAGCTCCTGGAGATATTCAGCCTGAGGCCCAGAGCTGGGCGTGACCTGCCAGAGGACCTGTTCCGTGTGGATCTTAATTTGAACTTTTAGAAATTGCTTAAAGGGCTGGATGCAGGGGTGCACACCTACAATCCCAGCAGCTCAGGAGGTTTGAGGCAGGAGGATCACAGGTTCGAGGCCCCCTCAACAACTAGCAAGGCCCTAAGCAGCTTAATGAGAACCTGTCTCAAAATAAAAACTAAAGCTGGGCGCAGTGGCACATGCCTGTAATCCCAGCACTTGGGAGGCTGAGGCAAGAGGATCACGAGTTCAAAGCCAACCTCAGCAATGGCGAGGCACTTAACAACTCAGTGAGACCCTGTCTCTAAATAAAATACAAAAAAGGGCTGGGGATGTGGCCCAGTGGTTGACTGCCCCTGAGTTCAATCCCTGGTACCAAAAAATAAAATAAAAAAAAAAAAAATTTAAAAGGGCCAGGGATGTGGCTCTGTGGTAAACTGGCCCTGGGTTAAATTGCCAGCAAACCCCCCACCCCCCCCAAAAGAAAAAATCACCTAAAGGGAACAATTAGATCTGTGTGTGCTGACTCTGGTATCCTTTGGAAGCCAAGTGAGGAGGAGACTTAGTGCTCCATCTTGTGCCTCTGCCCAGTTTAGGCCTCCTTAGTGCCCCCGCCCACGCTCCCCCCCCACGTCACTGTGCCCCTGGCTCCCTGTGGCACTGGAGCCAGCCGGGCAGGCCCGTTGTCCTGCCCACCGCATCTTCCTTTCTGGGTCTTGCCGTCACCTTTCCTCCTGCTCCTGCTCCTGTCTCCACGCATCTGTCACCTCCTCCTCCTCCTCCAGACCTCATCCTGGTGTCCCTTGCTCTGGGCCTTTCTTGGCCTGCACCGTGAAACCCTCCTTCCTGGTTGGGGACAAACCTTTCTCCTGGCCAGGGCAGGGACCCTGTGCGTGCGTGTGCCGCCGGTGCTGCCCTGGGCCTGGCACAAGGCCCGTGGCAGCGGCCCCTCCGCTGAGCACGTGCTGAATGGCCCCCAGATCAGCCGCATCGAGTACATCCACTCCAAGAACTTCATCCACCGGGACGTCAAGCCCGACAACTTCCTCATGGGCCTGGGGAAGAAGGGCAACCTGGTGTACATCATTGATTTCGGCCTGGCCAAGAAGTACCGGGACGCCCGCACCCACCAGCACATCCCCTACCGGGAAAACAAGAACCTGACCGGCACTGCCCGCTACGCCTCCATCAACACGCACCTGGGCATCGGTGAGTGAGCCCCTGGAGCACCCTGGGCTGCCGGCTACAGCCGGGACCCCACCCTCACCTCAGTTGGAGGCCCCCGGGTGCTTTATCTGGTGGGCCTCACTGAGCGTCCCGCCCGCGTCTCCCTGAGGCCTGGACCCAGGGCTCCACGGCTTCCCAAGTAGAGTGTGTGTGCTGGGGCGCCCTCCCGTGCCCCGCTCTGTCCTCCTGGCAGCCCCACTGAGTGGGGACCATGCTCCTCGTGCGCCTCTGGGGAGCTCCAGGGCACGCAGCCTAGGGAGTGCCAGGCCGGATTGGACCTCAGCCCACCTCCTGCCACAGCTTGTGCTGTTTCTACGGGGTGGGCCAGGTGTGGAGGTGGCCGGTGCCTACTCATGGCTGTCGAATGAGACAATCCCTGAGCTGGAAGAGCTGGACCCAGGCTGAGGTGGGAGCTCTGCCTCGGGCCTTCCTCTGCAGCACAGCCGACGTAACGGTTGGGCTGTCTGCTGCCAAATGTGCAGTGAAGAATGCAACCTGAGGAGGAGCTGGGGGCCTGAGTGGACCCTGCCCCTCACCTTACCTCTGACTCTGCAGAGCAAAGCCGTCGTGATGACCTGGAGAGTCTGGGCTACGTGCTCATGTACTTCAACCTGGGCTCCCTGCCCTGGCAGGGTCTCAAAGCAGCCACCAAGCGCCAGAAGTATGAGCGGATCAGCGAGAAGAAGATGTCGACGCCCATTGAGGTCCTCTGCAAAGGCTACCCCTGTGAGTGCCGGGGGAGGGTGGGCTGCTTCTCCCAAGACAAGACCCCCCAGGCCAGGCAGGCTGCCACAGGCCCGGGCACCAGAGGACTGACCGTGGACTCTCCTGCCCCCAGCCTGGTGTCATACACCGGGTGTCCCCCACCACCTCTTGCCTCACCTTCAGGAACCCTCTCCCGGCCTGAGTAGTTAGAGGAGGAAGTGGCTGTTGGCCTGCTGTTGCTTAGGTCATGTTGGGAGCGTGGCCCCCACGGGGCCGTTGGACGCCCTTTGAGCCATGTCTGGGTACTTGGGTCTCTGAGGCTGGCGAGCTGGGTGGAGTGGGTGCAGAGCTGCGGGCTGCGTTCCCCGGATCCAGGAAGAGCCTTGCCAGGGGCCTGGGCGTCAGCAGCACAGGGAGGCCTGTGGCTCTGTTCCTCATCCTGCCCCTCGTAGGTTGAAACCGTTCATAGGGGACCTGGGACCTGGGGACCTGGGAGCAGGGGCCTCGCAGTGACCTCCTGTGTTCCCTGCCACCCCCAGCCGAGTTCTCAACATACCTCAACTTCTGCCGCTCCCTGCGGTTCGACGACAAGCCCGACTACTCCTACCTGCGCCAGCTCTTCCGCAACCTCTTCCACCGGCAGGGCTTTTCCTACGACTATGTCTTCGACTGGAACATGCTCAAATTCGTGAGTCACCTGGAGGCCAAGGCGGGCTTGGGGGACTGGATGGGGAAGACCTTGACTCATAAGGCCAGAATGACCTGGTGGGGGGCAGGGCTCCCTACAAATGGGAGGTATGAGCTGGACAGTGCAAGTGGCCTCGCGGGGCTCCCAGAGCCACCCCTCTCCGGCCACATCAGTGTGGACAGCATGTGCTGCCGTGGTGGGCAGGGCGCGGGCAGGGCGCCACCTCCCTCCAGGCCCAGGAGGAGCTGGCTCGGCCTCCAGTCTGTCCTGGGTGCCCGGGGCAGGGCGTGGCTGGCTCTGCTGGGCCCTCCTGCTGCCCTCATCGCGGCCTGCTCCATCTTGCTCCTCTTGTTCTGCACGACCCGGGTGGCCGCCCTCACCGAGGGCCCCCTGGCCAGCCTGGACCCCTTCAGAGTGGCTTCTCTCTTCCTGGTCATGGGACCCTGGGTCTTGCTAGGCAGTTGTTCTGTCTCCCTCTTTTAAGGGTCCTGGGGGTGGGGTGGGGAGAAGTGGTCGCCAGCCGTGCCCGGAGCTCCGGAGTCCGTGAAATCGTGTGTCTTGTTTCACATCTCTTCTGGAAAAGGGGGCTTCTTCGAGCCAGGCTCAGCCCCGGGACAGCGAGGCTATCGCAGCACCCTGCCCCCGCCCCTGGCCCTGTGCCGGGCCCACGTACCCGTCCACATACTGGTAAGGACCTCCAAGACCTGGCCCTTCCAAGAGCTGCCACTTGGCCAGCAAGCACCAAGGCTGGACTCAGCTGTGCCCTCTCTGTCCCTTCCAGGTGCCCGGCAACCCTGGGCACCCAGGCCCCCCAGATAGGCCCGTGGAGGAGGTGGAGGAGGTGGAGGAGGTGCCCCCTCAGAACTACTGGCCCGTGGTCTGGACTACAGGGCCCCGGTTCTGACATCACCAGTGTCCTGAGCCTGAGGGGCCAGGCATGAGGAAGTGTCCCTTGGGATGGTGGGGGTGGCACCCGTTCCTGAGGTGGCCCTGCGGTGGAGAGAGTGGTGGAAAAGGCCCTACGTGGGATCCTCAGGAATGAACCAGCTGCCTGGGCCAGGAGGAGCCCGAAGAAAACTATGGCCCTGCCTGGGGCCTTTAGGCCCTGGACCAGGCCCAGGATCATAGCCAGGCCCAATTGGTGGCCTCTGTGTTGAACCTGAGCTCATTAAATGCCTCCCGCCATCGACCTGGTTTGCTTCTTTCACCATGTGTCCCTTGGTGCTCCACCAGATGCCAGGGCCGAGGCCTGGTCCTTCTGAATGCTGAGTCCGGCACGTTGGTCTTGGGTTCCAGAGAACAGGCAGAGGATGGGGACCTCGCAGGTCCGGGCTTTGAGGCGAGGGCCCTGTTGCCCTCCACGGTGGGGACAGGGTGGGAGGTGGGATCCCTCCAGCTCAGAGCCTGGCCAAGCACACCCCTTCCTCCTGCAGTGCGAGTCAGGGCCTCGGACACCAGGCACCTGCCCTGTGGGAAGTCGGCCCCCGAGTCTGGTTCTGTGATGGGCTTGGTTCTTTAGCTCCACCCAGCTCCAAGAAAGGGTTTTGCATCCTCTTAGACCCCTCACGTCCACTGCCGTAGCTGCAGGCTATGTGGAGAGTTTAATTAATCAAAATGGAAAACGTGGTTCCTCAGTCACATTCGCCACGTTGCAAGCTCCTGGGAGCCACAGGTCAGTGGCTGCTGCATCCAGCAAGGCCGATGTGAGCGTCTCTGTCATCCTGGGAAGTTCTGTGGACGGCGCTACTCTAGACGGTTCCTTGACGAGCCCTGGTGGGACTGACCAGCAGCAAGATGTCTTCTCAAGCTAGGCCAGGCACTCCTCCCCGTTGCTGGCACTCTGACCCCATTCCTGGGGTCCCTTTGAGTCTGGTTCTGGAGTCCAAAGCTGGGCAGGGCCTCTGACAGTCTCCTCCATCACCGACGAGTGCACCATCACCGTGGCGTGAGCCCCTGGAGCTCCATACACGTGCAGTGGGGGCCGTCCACAGCCTTTCCCCCAAGACCAAGACCCCCACGGACATACCCTGCAGGAAGCCATACCAGCAGGCAGGACTCCGTGCTGGGCACCACGGGCAGTGACTCCCGTGTGAGGATCTTGACCTTGGAGTAGCTTCCTGTGTTTTCGGCGTGAGGGCACTGGACTTCCTGGACACCTGGAACCTGGGATGCCAATCAGCACTGTGTTCTCAGGTCAAGCCGTGACCAGGAGGAAGTCTCACACAGCCCAGGACAGACGTCCACGCAGCAGGGGCGGATGCTCGGGTGGCTCTGATGTTTGTGTTTTCTTATGGGCAAATAAAGGCCAGAAAAGCTCCTTGGTGTGCGTCTCTTGCGGGGTGCTTGGGTTGGATGGCAGCCGGGGCAGTAAGTAGTTCTCTTTCTCCTGCGTGTGGGCTGCTGGCGCCCTGAGCCTGTGGGGCTGCCACGGGGGGCACCCGAGCACATCGTTCAGCCTCCCTGCGCCTGGTCCCCACGGGGGTGAGGCCATCCCTGCCACAGGAGCTCGGGCGGTGCCGTGGCTCTGGCTTCTCAGGCCGGGCTATGGCCTCTGCCGAGTGCCAGCCTGTGGCTGAGCTGGTGGAGCCCGGGTGGGCCCGGGCCTGCCTGAAGGGCTTCCTGTGGGAGGAGTGAGGGGTGTTTGGCTGGGTCAGGCCTTGAACAGTCTTCTTGGGGTACATGGTAGGACTAGGTGCCCAGCTGGTGTGACCCCAGGCAGGTCGTCATAAGGCTTCGTGGCCAGGCCTGACAAGGCCAAGGCCCGGGGCACCTCTGCCCAGCAGCGGGGTTGGAACTGGCCTGGATTGGCTCCTTGGAGGACCCGGGATCATTCTGATCCCAGCTGCTTCCAGAGGTGCCTGAAGGCAGGTCCACCCCGCTTCCCGGAGGCACAGGGCCCCCAGCTAACTGCCCCGCCCATGTGCAGGTCCCCCACTCAGCCCACAGCTCTCTCCTCCACAGATGCGGCCCCCCTCGCGCCAGCCCCCTGCCCTTCCCTGCGGACGGCCCCAGGACCAATTAGGTAACATGGCCAGGCCCCGCTCCTGCACCACTTCCTCTCTGGACCTTTCACTTCCTCCTGTGTGGGGGCAGCAGTGGCTAGAGGGCAGGGCCCCGAGGGGCTCAGGGTACCCTTCTCCAGCCTTGCCTGCCGGACTCTTTTCTCCGCAGGGCATCTAGCCCAGCTGCTGCCCTGGCCCCTGAGCTCCCATCCTGAGGCAGGCAGTTCAAGGCTGGGCCCAGGCCCCCTGACCAAGTCCTGGCCCTGCCTCCCCCTAGCCCTGCGACTCCAGCCCTGTCCTCTCCCCTGACACTCCCTGCCTCCTGCTAGGTGGGCTCAAAACTCCTTCCCTGCTTGGTGGGGAAATCTTGAGGGGCCAGGGGCTCTTGGTAGGTGAAGGGGGCCAGGCTGGGAGACCAAGGGATGCCTCTGGTCATTGTGGGGTGTCATCCTGTCTCCTGAGCTCCAGTGCAGCCTGAGCTCCCCTGCTTCCGGGGTGCTGTCTGTCCTGCTGGGTGTAGCGTGGCTGTTTCTCCTCACTGTGGTCCAGGGTCATTTCCAGGCCTCTCGGATCAGGGATTCCCACTCGGGGAAGGAGGCTGGACCAGAGGGGTTGTGAGATGCCCCCAACAACCCTCCCCTCTGTCCTGCAGAGGTGCTGGGCGCAGAGCACCCTGGCCTCAGGGCTGACCAGCTGCCATCTCCCGTCCCTGCAGGGTGCAGCCCGGAACCCCGAGGATGTGGACCGAGAGCGGAGAGAACACGAGCGCGAGGAGAGGATGGGGCAGCTGCGGGGGTCCACGACCCGGGCCCTGCCCCCCGGCCCACCCACGGGGGCCACCGCCAACCGGCTCCGCAGTGCTGCCGAGCCTGTGGCCTCCACCCCCGCCTCCCGCATCCAGCAAGCTGGTTAGTAGGGCCTGGGGCTGGGAGCTGCGGGCTGGACCAGAGGGCCCGGGTCCTGCTTCTGTCCCGGCTGAGGGCTGCTCCCCTCCTCGCCCTCTAGGCAATACTTCTCCCAGAGCGATCTCGCGGGTGGACCGGGAGAGGAAGGTGAGCATGCGGCTGCACCGGGGCGCGCCCGCCAACGTCTCGTCTTCAGACCTCACTGGGCGGCAGGAGGTCTCCCGGATCTCAGCCTCACAGGTAAGAGCCAGAGACCCCCAGGCAGGTCAGGCCTCTGGCTCTGCGCTCTTCTCCCCTCGACATGGGTAACCCCAGAGCAAGCCCCTGTCCCAGCCTGGGACTTGACCTCATTTACTCCCCTGAGGCTCAGGACTAGTGTACCCCAGCAAGTGGCAGTTCTGGGGTCTGGCCCTCGCTGCTGGGGTGCCCAGCTTGTGGGCAGCAGGGGCTCAAAGACAAGGTGGTCACGGCCCCTGCCACCAGGAAGCCCTTAGTGGTTCTCAGCTTTGGCAAGAGCATGGGCTAAAGGGATAGGTGAGCTTCTGTTGGTGGCTTCTGTTAAAGGCCATGTTTGGACTAGGAGAGGTCAGAGGGAGGGACTGTGTCCTGTGGGGGCAGTGGGGAGCCCTGCCCTCATCCTGCCAACGCAGCAGAGGCCTTAGTGGACTGGCCCTGAGAGCGAACCCCTCCTTGGTCCACTGACTTGGGTATGGCCTACAGCAGTCACTCTTGTCATTGTCCTCCCCTCCCCCACCCCCCAAAACTGTCTACAAACAGGGCTCTCTGAGGGTCACTGGGATCACATACCCCTTCCCTTGATTCCTGGGGGCCTAGCAGGGGTGGGGCTGAGCTACCCAGCAGGGAGATACTTAGGCCCTGGCTTGACGCTTACCCCCGTCTCTCTGCTCTCCCTCCCACCCCTGCCTCTCCCCCTGCAAAGACAAGCGTGCCATTTGACCACCTCGGGAAGTGAGGAGAGCCATCGCTGGACCAGTGTTTGCTTAGGTGAGTGGTGCCTGCCACCAGCCAGCCAGGCTGGAGCATGTGGCCCTGGGGGAGCCGAGGTGGAGGAGGGCAGATGGTACCTGCTAGCCCCAAAACAAGGCTCCTCGAGGAAGTGCTAAATGTCCAATCCTGCCAGTTCACAACTGGGCTCAGGGCTCATTCCTGGCCCCGTTGAGGGGGGAGGGGGTTACTGCTGCTGGGAAACCAGTCCTCCATGCCCCTCTCCTTAAATATTCTGGAAACTTGGGTCTCGAAGAGACAGGGCCATGACCCACACTCTGGCCTCCCCCAGGGCTTTGGCCTGCCCCAGCCTCTGGGCTGTGAAACAGGTTAGTTCATGTGAAGTACTAGAACCGGCCTTGCATTTAGAAGACTCTGGTGCGAGCTGCAAGCCGAGGATAGGCCACTGGCCGGAGCGCACAGAGGTGGGACTTCAGCGCTGCCTGATTTAGGCCTGGCCTAGGGCGGTTCTCCAGCGTGGAGAGCTGAGCTCCCTGGGGAGTGAGTGGGCGTGGCCTGTGTGCAGTAGTTCACCATTGGAGGGTCCTGACCTCGCGCCTGAACACCCTGAGTGTGATTCGCTCAGCAGAAATTGGCCCACAGACGGAGCTGGGGTGTGGGACAGGGCTCCCCTACACCAGATGTCCAGCTCAGCCCAGGAGCCTTTCTGTCCACAGCTGGGCAGACAGGTCCAGGGAAGTATGTCCAGGACAGAGGACGGAGAGTCTGCTCCCTTCCCAGGGAAATGGAGTACCTACTGTGCGCGGGACTTGAGCCAGCTCTGGGCCCTGAGAGGGGTGGCCTCAGGGACAAGGAATTCGGATGAAGGGGGTCCAGCAGGTGGGTGAACAGAGGCAGCTGGGCACCTAATGTGTCTTTTTTCTTCCCTTTCTAGTGTCTTCACTGTATTTTCTTTTAAAAAAAAAAACAAAAAACACAAAACAAAAAGATGGAAAAAAAAAAAAACACTCAAATGAACAAAAAGAAAAAACCCAGCACAAAACCGACGATGGATCTTGTTTCTTTGGTTTATTTTGCCAACGGCAAAAAGATGGGATGCCCTTAGCACTGAGGATTCGTGTCCCCTTGCACTGCCCTCTGTCCCCAACCTTCAGGCTGCCAAACGCTCCCCACCAACACCAGGTCACACAAGCCAGGTGCCAAGGCCCCACTTCAGCCACCTGTTCCTGCCACCACCATCTGCCTGCCAGGAGGGCCACCTCTCTGTTGGAGAGCGGCCAGCGGAGGCGCCGAGGGGCCCACGTCAGGAGTGGCTGGCCAGTTGAAGGCGGGTCCCACTGGGTTCCATGAGCCTCAGAACCAAGGAGATGCGCACAGCCCCCGTCCCCTCTGAGATGACAGTGGCCGACTTTCTGTGTTGGACTTTCCAGTGTCCCCCTGAACATTTGGGTCCTTCCTCTGTCTCTCCATGAAGCCTTGAGTGAGAGGTGGTGGCCACTATTGCCTTGTGTGTGTGTGTGTGTGTGTTTGTGCGCGCGCGCGTGTGTGTCCTTGACCTGTGTCCCAGAGCTGTGGTGCCTCGTCCCCACCTGCCAGGTGGTAGGGATGTGGGGGTGGACAGTGGCCTCCACATCCCTCAGGGCACAGAGGGTCCTTGCCACCACCAGTCCCCAAATGCCAGCCTGTGGCGGTCCCATCTTCCATTCCGGCCTGGTCTGGGGCAGAAACTGTGGAGACGACTCCCAGACAGCACCTGGCTCTGGGTTATCAACTACTTCCCTGGTCCTGACAGTCACCCGGGTCCCCCTCCCCTGGGCCCTGCCTCTGCCGAGGAGCCCAGGGTCAGGGCTGAGTGTTGGATTTCCTTCCTAGTTAACACCTGTTTTTGTTTATTTTATTTTATTTTTGTTTGTTTTCTCCGTGTGTGTATTTCCTAATTTATTTACCTCTGTTTCCCCTTTTTCATTTTTTTTAATTAAAGAGCAAAGCTTTTTATTACTTTGTAATTTAAAAAACTGAAAAAAAAAATACTGAAGAACTTTGGGGGGAATTTTGTACTTTTTTCCTGTGTAAATATTGGACTTTTTTGAGCTTTATTGTGGTTGTTAATTTGAAGTAATAAAGTAGAAAAGGATAAAGTGATGCGGGCAGCCTTCATCTGCGTCCTTGCCCCTGGAGTTTCTCCCCAGCAGCCTGGAGAGGCCTGCTGCTGTGTGTGTGGTTGGGGACAAGACCTCACCGCAGGACTGGGGGTGGCTGGGGCTGTTGTCACTTCATGAGTCTTCTTAAGGCATAGCCTCTGATCCAGGGGTGCGGGGCCATGGCTGTGAGCGCGCCCCCCCCCAGCCTGCGCCAGCGATGCCCGCACCCAGAGCCAAGCTCGGAGCAGCAGTTCCCCGAAGCTCCTTACCACGTCGTCCATGTGGTTCTGGAAGCTAGGACCTCTCACCAGCTCTGCAGAGCTCAGGTGACAGCAGGATTTGGACCCCAGGCCACCTTGCCCCACAGCAGGTGTCCTCTGCGTGGCTGGTCACAGAGCTCAATGAGAGATGGTACTGGAGGTGGGTTTCAGCATGGTGCCCCAGGTGGGCCTGAGCAAGTTCCTCAATCTAGTCTTAAAGGGCAGCCTTGAACCTGGTGGGCCTTCGCCTCACCAGCATGTAAAACAATGTGTCTGTCAAAGTGTGTTTATCTGACACAGTTTGCTTTTTTTTTTTTTTTTTTTTTTACTGTGGATTGAGCCCAGCAGTGCTGTACTAATAAACTACATCCCCAGTCTTTTTAATGTTTTGTTTTGTTTTTGTTTTTTTTTTTTTTTTTTGTGGTACCGGGGATTGAACCCAGGGGCACTCGACCACTGGGCCATATCCCCAGCCCTTTTTCGTATTTTATTTAGAGACAGGGTCTCACTGAGTTGCTAAGTGCCTCGCCATTGCTGAGGCTGGCTTTGAACTCACGATCCTCCTGCCTCAGCCTCCCACAGGTGCTGGGATTACAGGCGTGTGCCACTGTGCCTGGCTTTTAATGTTTTATTTTGAGACATGATCTCCCTAGGTTGCTGAGGCTGGCTTTGAACTTGGTGATCCTCCTGCCTCAGCCTCCTAAGACAACTGGGATTACAGGTGTGTAACACGGTTTACTTTTCATTAACCCAAAAGCCACTATTTGAACCCAGAGATAGCAAAGCCATCTGGCTGAGAGGCCAGCCCTGGTCCTGGGGGCAGGCTGTGGGAGGTGTCCCTTGGGCATAGTTCAAAACTCCTTCTGGTGCTGGAATTTGAAGACTGGTGACCTCAGCCTGACTCATGAGCCTGGAGTTCATTCCCCCCACATGCAAGGTCAAGCAAAAGTGGGTTCTTTTTTTTTTTTTTTTTTTTTTTTTTTTCTTTAGTTGTAGATGGACACAATGCTTTTATTTATTTGTATGTGATGCTGAGGATGAAACCCAGTGCCTCACACGTGCCAGGTGAGTGCTCTCCCACTGAGCCACAACCCCCAGCCCATGGATTCTTATTCAGAGACATCAGGTCTATCATCGGGTGTCACCCAAAACCAAGAAATGCCAGTGGGCCCCAGAATTACAGTGGTGAGCAAGACCTTCCTGGGCTGGGTGAAGATGTGCACTGTGGTCAACTGGTCGACCCAGGAGGTGCCTTCCACTCACTCACACTTGGCTGGATGAGGCTCTGGGGAACACCACAGAAAGCCATTGGCCCTCCCTTCCCTATCTGGGGACCTTCTGGGCTGGATGCCTGACCACACAGTGGAAAGTTACCAACTGTGGCCCTGAGGGAGAAATCTGAGGAGGTAATCTCTTAATCTTTTATTTCTTTTACAATGAAAATTGTAATAACACTAATGTGTTTACTTATTTGCTGTATCCTACAATACATTTGAAAACAACCACTTTAATATTACTGCCAAAAATAAATCTATGGAGTAAAGACTTAAAAAATATATTTTTCTTGTCCTTAAAATCTCACTCTGGCTGTATTATCAGAGTACAGTGCTCAGAAAGAATTTGAAATATACTCTGGTTATTTTATCGATTTTAATAAGGAGTTAATGCATTCCCACGCACTCACCCCAATTTGGTTTAGTTTTTTGGATGTGGGATGTTTACATATACAAAAGTCATGCTGTACAAAAGCTATAATCAGAGAATCATCCCTGAGGATTCCTCTTTCCCGTAGTTTTCACTAGTTTCCAGTTTTATTCTTCCTGTGTTGCTTCTTCAGGGAGTACACCATGTGGGAGGGGGCAGCAGTTGACATTAAGGAAATGACAGGAAGCTGAGGCCAGAGGAGTGGCCATCCTGCATCACCCAGAGTTTATTACTTAACGCCAAACAATCACCAGGAAAGTTTGGTCTGACCAGAGAGGGCAGCCAGGCCGCTCGTGACTCATCTTCGTTCATGCGGTTCACGCAGCAAACACGCACCTGACTGGGCTTGTGAGGGTGCTGGGGCTGTTGGCCAGGTGCTAGGCTGAGGTGGAGTAGGGTACGGGGGTGAGGGGTGGGGAGCACAGGGTTGGAGTCCAGAGGCCCAGTTGGGCCCTTCTGGAACCTTGGGCATCAGTCTCAAGTTTCCTCTTCTGCAAATGAGCTGATGATGTGTGCGTCCCAGGGTCATCGGGGTCAAAGAAGACCACAGGCGGGCACAGGGCTGAATTCACAAGGGCTCACCTGGGCCAGGCCACTTCCAATCCATTGCTCATGACAATCCAATGAGGTGAGTGTACTGTGATCCCCATTTGTACATGACGAGAGAGAGGCATGGCAGAGATTTGATTCCACCACCCACGCTCTTGACGTCACTGCACAGTGCGTGCTAATGGTAACCACACATTTCAAACCCCAGGTGTGAGTCTTGGCTGCCAGAGGCCCACAGCCTCATCAGGGGAAAGACTCAGGCTACAAATGGCTCATCCCAATCCAGAATCCACCCTGTAATATCCAGTGTTGACTTAAGGACAAAGGAAGATAAGGTGCCTGGTGTGGAGGAAGGTGTTTCAAAGATACTTGACCTTGAAATAAATATGAGTGGGAGTTTGGTGGGGGCTGGAGAGGTTGAGAAAGTCATTCCCAGCATGTGCAAAGTCCCAGAAATTTGATCAACTCCCTTGCAAGGAGTTGCAAGTACAGGGGGTAGGGGAGGCACTCCGGAGCAGCTGAGGCTAGAGGAGGCAGAGGCCAGATTCTGCAGAAGTGGCTATAAGTCTAGAAGGCTCTTCCTTGCCCTACCTGCAAGCTGCTCATCCTTATTCAGCTTTGGTTTCCTCATCTGTAAAATGGGAACAATCAGCTCTAGAGGTGCTGCTATTCGCCACAGCCCCATCACTTCACCACCTGACTCAGCAGCAGGCACCTGCGAGGTGGAGAGAGCCCTGGGGAGAGGCCACAGGACCCTAACCTGAGGAATGGGAATCTGGCCACAGCAGGCAGACAGACTGAAGGAAGGAGAAAGAGGCAGGGAGGATTGGGGAGGTGTCCAGAGGGTAAGGATGATTGAACCATTGGCAGCCTGGGAGAGAGAGTGTTCAGAGGCTCTGGGGCTACCTGCCTGGAGGCCTGGGAGCAGGGACAGAAAGCTGAATGGGAGCTGGCATGGTGGACACACCTGTAATCTCAAGTGACCAGGGAGGCTAAGACAGGAGGATTGAAAGTTCAGGGCTAGTCTGGGCAATTTAAGGAGACCCTGTCTCAAAATAAAAAATAAAAGGACTGGAGATGTAGCTCAGCAGTGAAGCAGAGCAGTAAGACAGAAAAAGCAAGCAAGTGAGAACACGGATGGGGGAGGGATGCACTTTCAGTCCCAAACCGAGGAGAGGCCACCAGTGAGGCAGATGCTTAGCTAGGAGGGGTGGACCATCCAGGGAGCAGGGCGGGGCGCAGGGGCAGTCAGCAGCAGCAAGCTCCAGGTAACCAGGCCTCAAAAAGGGTGAGGCTGGCCAAACAGGTCTCAGCTGACCAATTCCCCCACGTCCTTTTTTTTTTTTTTTTTTTTTAAATATTTATCTATTTGTTTTAGTTATACATAATGCCTTTATCTTTCTGTGGTGCTGAGGATCAAACCGGGCCGCATACACGCTAGGCAAGCACTCCACCCCTGAGCCACAACCCCAGCCGCCCCACCAGGTCCTTTTTTTAAAAAAAATTGAATTATAACACGTCTAAAATGTGTACATCCTAGTGGGGTGCAGTGGCCCCGGAGGCTGAGGCAGGAGGATTGCAAGTTCAAAGCCAGCCTCAGCAATGGTGAGGCGCTGAGCAACTCAGTGAGACCCTGTCTCTAAATAAAATATAAAATAGGGCTGGGGGTGTGGCCCAGTTGTTGAGGGTCCCTGGTGCCCCCCCCCAAAAAAGTGCACATCCTGTGTTCAGCTCAGTTGCTTTCGCCCTTCCTGTACAGCTGTGTCGTCACCCACTGGATGGAGGTGGTTGTGCACACCCCAGCAAGTCCCCTCCTGATTCTTCCCAGTTTTCCCCCATATACCCAGTACCCCTGCCCCCACGGCGCCCACACGGACCACTGCTCTGTGTGCTCTGCAGGTTTTGTGCAGAGAAGAGTCAGGGCAGGAGGAGAGGAGGAGGCCTGAACCCAGCTCTCCTGGGTTGATGCTAGAAGGTGTTGTGAGGGTCAAGAGGCCTGCGAGTGTTTCGGAGGCCACAATGCTTGAGGGTGGACCCTTCCCTGTACTTCTCTTCCCTGAAAAAATACAAGCCCCTGGGCTGGAGCTATAGCTCAGTTGGTAGAGTGCTTGCCTCGCATGCACAAGGCCCTGGGTTCAATCCCCAGCACACCCACACAAAAACAACAACAACAAAAAAAACAAGGCCCTCATGTCACTGGCCGGCTGGGCAGTGGTGTCCCCTTTTCATTCACCACCTTCTCTTTTCCTGCCCTTTGACATTTCCACCCCAGAGCCCCTGGGGTGTGAATGGGGCAGACCCCTAAAACGGGAGTCCCTCCAGCACAGTTTTAGCAAAGGGGAATGCTTTGGGGACAGCTGTTTTCTGGGGAGGAGGGTCTGGGGATTATTAGGCAAGTGTTCTAAAACTGATCTACATCCCCAACACTTTTTTATTTTATTTGAGACAGGGTCTCATTAAGTTGCCCAGGCTGGCCTTGAACCTACTGCCTCGGCCTGCAGTCATGAGTCTTGGGCCACCACACCCCGCAGTAAGGGGGAATGCGTCCTGTTACAACGTCCCTTAGCCTCTCTTCCTCCCCCACCCCCTCCTCCCATCCGCGCTCTATTTCCGGAAAAGCTGGGGCTATGAGTACTGCGTCCCCAATGTCCTCTTTCCGGGGGTCCCCAACACAGGTGCTCCAGGAGCACATGCAGCCATTCCAAGGAGTGACACATTCCAAGCTCCAGCCTCACGCTGTGACCCTGGGCGTCTATGATTCTTACTCACAAGGCCGTTTTGTGGGAGCAGCCCTTTTCCTGCTTGCCTGGGCTGCAGCAGGTGAAGGGGTGAAGGGTTCCGGGACAGGATAAACATAGTCCCGAGGACAACAAGCCACCTGCCCCTTCTCCTCCTCCTCCCTCTCCTTTCACCCTAGCCTGGAGGTACCATCGACATCCTCTGTCCACTGCCCCATAGGAGGCCATGTCTGGTAACCTACTGAGATTCAGGAAGCGGCGCCTCCAGGGCTCAGCCTCCCTGAGGAGGGGCCTTCCACCTGAGAGGCTGGTGGGACGGGAAGGCGCCCAGGCAGCTGCTGGGGTGAGCAGAGCAGAAGGCTCAGCCTTGGGGCTGCAGGGAAGAGCACTGCCCCTTTAAGGAGGCCTCCCTGGAACCCCCATCATGGATGCCTGGCAGACAGCAGCCTGGCTCCTCCTAGACTTTTGGAAAATTTTCTCAGGTAATTATACCTCCTAAGGCTTTCATCCCAGCACCTTCAAAGCACCTGCGATTAAGGTGTACCCACCCTCCCTTTGAAGTACTGCATCCAGGTTTACCCAGGGCAGGTAGGAGGCCTAACATGTCCCTGCAGCCCTAGACCTGGGACACCCAGGTCTCTGGCTCCCTGACCCCCATTAAATCCTCCAGGACCAGACCCCCATGTCCCGGGATGTCCCTGACCCGCAGGGCACCTGCCTTCCTGGATACTTGGCAGCAGCTAGGGATTTAGTAAAGAATCTGAAACCTGTTCCTAGTGACTCCAAGGACACTGGCAGTAAATCCCCCTCTGTGGCCTGCTTTGTTAGCAGGTCTGTTTGTTTTGCCAAAGTAAGGTTGAAAGGGGACCCACCTGCCTGTGTTGGAGGTAGAGGTCCAGTGCAACCAGACAGACAGATTTCTTCCCTCCTGGGTCTCTGAGCAGGCTCTTCGCAAGCCACCTGTCAATCATCTCAGGCCACATCTCTGATTCACTCCCACACCCCAAGTGGTTCCCTCCCGCCCCAATGGTCTAGTTCTGCTTGCTGAAGATGGCCTGAACATCACCACCCCGCTGGAAGGGTGGTGTGGCAGTCATTTCCTCTTGCTGGCTGATTCCCACCAGAAGGAGTGGGAGGGGTCCTGGGTTCAGTTAACAAACATCCTTGGGGCCTGCTCTGTGCCAGGCTGCTCCAGTGGCATTGCCAAGTTTCTTCAGTTTCCTCATCTGCCAAATGGCAGTCTGCAGTCACTGCTGCTTGCTGAGGTAAAAAGAGCTCTGTACTTTGCCTTCCCCAGGGCAAGCACTCAGTAAACAGCCCTTGTGAGGGAGATGCTGAAGACACTACTGTCAGCCCCTGTGAGTCAGGTTTGGGAGACACAAAAAGGATTCACTGGACTTCTAGAAATTTCCTACTCCTTTAACCACACACCCACATCTAAATATACATACACACATATTTGCATAAATGAGATAGCCGATGTGTCTTACTGTGTGTGATATTTCCTTTTTTTCCTCTTAACAACATATCTGGGAAAACTGAAGCTTTATCAGGGACTTTGAAGGAGGGGTAGGAATTTAAGAAAAGGAAAGGGATGGAGGTCAGAGTGAGGAGGAGTGTGTCAGGTGGCGCTCCAGCTTCAGGACTCTGGTGTTCAGCAAAAAACGACATTGCTGGAAGCAGAATTGCTGGAGGCAGTGTTTTGGGCAGGTTTGCTTCAAAATTGGTCCATGGAGCCAGGTGCAGTGGCACACACCTGTAATACCAGCGGCTCAGGAGGCTGAGGCAGGAGGATCGCAAGTTCAAAGCCAGCCTCAGCAACTGAGTGAGGCTCTAAGCAACTTAACAAGACCCTGTTTCTAAATAAAAAAACAAAAAGGGCTGGGGATGTGGCTCAGTGGTTAAATGCTCCTGGGTTCAATCCTGGTACCAAAAAAAAAAAAAAAAAAAAAAAAAAAAAATTGGTCCATGAAGTCTATTTAGGTTTTCACTTATATACTGGAATTTCGGAAAGGCTTTCTTACTCTGCTTATTATTGTAGGCATCACAAACAACACTTTTTCTTTTTCTTTCTTTCTTTCTTTTTTTTTTTTTTTTTTTTTTTTTGGCTGTTTGCAGTGTGAGGATTGAACCCAACACCTAGTGCATAACAGGCAAGTGCTCTACCACTGAGATACACCGCCCGTCCTAGCAATGCTTACTGAAATGCTTAAAATGTGCCAGGCCCTGAACTACCAGAATTCCCTGGGGTATTTCATTTAATCCAGTCCCCACACCAGCCCCCAAAGGATGGTTCTGGTTTGAACCCCATTTTACAGATGAGGAATCAGAGGCTTAATGAGGCTCAGACTTGCCCGAGGCCTCACGACCTGTCAGGGGCGAGGCTGGAATTTGAACCAGTGGTTTGGCCACTGACCAGACATCAGTAGGCCTCCATGGAGCCACCCCATAGTGATGGCTCTGTCCTCTTCTCTCCATCTCTGCTCTGGCTGAGGTCACACTCAGCCCTGCCCTTGGTCTTCCTTTGTGGGTGTTCCTGAGTAAGCCATTCTGCTCCCTAAGCTGTAAGAACATCTGAAGGTTCCTCCCAGGGGATCCTTCTCAGCACTTCCGGTCCTGTTGGACTCAGCCCTCCGGAGTACTTTTAGCTTAGAAAGGGATGACTCCACCTTCTGCCGTGATCTAGGCCCCACCAATGATGCTCTGCGCTTTTTCACTACAGTGACTGGTTCAGAGATGGGAAGGTGACCCAAGCTGGGCCAATCAGAGGTGACCCTGGAGCAAACTTTGGAATTCTCGGGAGAGGGGCCCTCTCTGCCACTGAGGTGAAAGGACACCTGGGAAGGAGGCCAAACACAGAGAGACAGACACACACACACACACACACACACACACACACGGAGGGGGCATGAGTAAGAAACAGGGAAGGAAATGGCATCCCAGCCACCCTGTGTGAGATTTCAACCTATTTCTCTCTGCCTTGAACTTCCTAATTAAGTGAGCCCATAAATTCACTTTATTTAACTTAGTTTGAATTTTGTTAGTATTGGGGATTGAATTCAGGGGCACTTTACCACTAAGCTACATCCCCAGTCATTTTTATTTTTTATTTTGAAGACAGGATCTCACCAAGTTGCAGAGGCTGGCCTCGAATTTATCATCCTCCTGCCTCAACCTCCCGAGTAGCTGGGATTACACCCGACTTAATTTTTATTTTAGTCCATTGCAACCAAAAAGGTCTAATTCAGATGTTGGTTGATGCTGCATGATTAAATTATTGTCAGTCAATATTTTCATAGATGTTTATCAGGACAATCCTGCCAGGCGAGTCATTCTTACAATCCAATTATTTTTTATTTTTTTATATCTTTATTTTATTTTATTTATTTTTTAAAATATTTATTTATTTACTTTAGTTGTACACAATGAAATGTATTTATGTTTACGTGGTGCTGAGGATCGAACCCGGGCCGCGCACGTGCGAGGCGAGCGCTCTGCTGCTGAGCCACAACCCCAGCCCCCCTTTATTTTATTTTATTTTCTTATTTTTTTGGTGGTACTGGGGATTGAACTCAGGGGCACTTGTCCACTGGGTCACATCCCCAGCCCTTTTTTGTATTTTATTTAGAGACAGGGTCTCACTGAGTTGCTAAGTGCCTCGCCATTGCTGAGGCTGGCTCAGCCTCCCAAAGTGCTGGGATTACAGGCGTGCACCACCGCTCCCAGCCTCTTATTTTATTTATGCAAGGCTTCACACCTGCGAGACGAGTGCTCTACCGCTGAGCCATAGCCCCAGCCAACAATCCAATTATCGATAGGGAAACAGGCTCGGAGAGGCAAAGCCACACACCTGAAGTTACACAGCTGGGAAACAGGGCAGAGCCAGGTCCCCTACAGCACCCTGGAGGCATGGGGGAGACACTGCAGCTGCAGGTAAATGAGTTGGGAGTGCTCTGGGCCCTGGGCCACTCAGGAGCTTGCCTCTGTAAGGCCTCTGTTCTTCCCTGCCATGCTGCACCAGAGGCAATGAGGGAAAGTTGACAGCTGGACTCCGGCAGCCCAGCCTCCCCGCACATGTGGAACTGTCAGCAGCTTCTGGAATGAAGCCAAACTCCCCTCCACATCTGGCACCCAGCAGAGGGGCAAGCTTTTTGTCTGTGCATATTCACTGAGCTGGGCATGGGAGGACACAGAGAAATCCCACCTGAGTCCCTATTTTGCAGAGTCCCAAGCCTGGATCACCTGGGGGGAGACAGATGTGTTCAGATGAACTATGACCCAAAGTGAGAAGAAAATAGAGAAGGAACAATACATCATTTCTTTCAATAACTTTTTTTTTTTTTTTTTTTTTTTTTTTTTTTTAGTTTGAAAACATGACACGCTTTTGCAAACAAATTTTGGAAAATACAAAGAAGCAAAAAAAGGAGATGATCATTGTTTGTAGCCCTGCCACTTAAGAGGACCCACTGAAGCCGCCAGGTGTGGTGGGGGCACGCCTCTAATCCCAGTGGGTCCAGAGGCTGAGGCAGGAGGATCTCAAGTTCAAATCCAGCCTCAGCAACTTAGTGAGACCCCGTCTCTAAATAAAATATAAAAAGGGCTGGAGATGTGGCTCAGTGGTTAAACGGCCCTGGGTTCAATCCCAGATACTAAAAAATAAAAATATAAAAAAACAAAGAGGACTGGGGTTGTGGCTCAGTGGTAGAGTGTTTGCCTAGCATGCATGAGGCACTGGGTTCGATCCTCAGCACCACATAAAATTAAAAAAATAAAGATATTGTGTCCACCTAAAAATCTAAAGAATAAAAAAAAAAAAAACAAAACCCAAAGAAAGAAAGAACTCATTGATAAACCATCTGTTAGCTTTCCTTCTGACCTTTCCTCTAAGCATTTTAGAGTTCACACCAGGCTATAGTACAAACGTATTACTATCTTTTTTTTTTAATATCTATTTATTTGTTTTTAGTTGTACACAATGCCTTTATTTTTACATGGTGCTGAGGATCAAACCTGGGCCGCGCACATGCTAGGCGAGTGCTCTACCGCTGGGCCACAACCCCAGCCCCTACTATCTTTTTTTTTTTTTTTAACCCAATATTATTCCTAATTATTTCCCCCATTTTTTTTTTTTTTTTTTTTTTGTATCTGGGATTGAACCAGATGAAATGAATTGGAAATAAATGGAAAAAATGGAAATGATTAAGTATGTGTATGAGTCTACCACAATTTATTTCATCATTCTTCTGTGATTTTCATTTTTTTTTTTTTTTTTTTTTTTTTTTTTGTTAGGGAGACTAATTAAAACAGAATGGGGAGTTGGGCATGGTGGTGCATACCTATAATCCCAGCTACTCAGGAGGCTGAGGCAGGAGGATGACAAGTTTGAAGCCAGCCCCAGCAACTTAGCAAGACCCTGTCTTAAAAAAAAAAAAAAAGTGCTGGGGATATAGCTCAGTGCTTTCCTAGCTTGTGGGAGGCCCTGGGTTCAAGCTCCAGTACTGAAAGGAAAAAAAAAATAAAAATAAAAATAAATCGGAACCAGAAGGTACTCTACTTTGGTCCTTAGTTAGAAGAATCTAGCTGTTTCCTGGGTAGAAGGGGGTGGAGCTGGAAGTGAGGGAAGGCTTTCTTTCTTCATTAGCCAGTGGGCTGGGAAACTGCCATAATTGTCCAGAAGTTAAGGTGGCCTACACCAGGGTGATGGCGTCCTCTGTCTCACAGGACAGAGATGAGGGGAGAGCTCTGAGCCTGAATAGAAGGGACGGATGGGCGGCGACACACAGAAGGGGAGGGGCAAATCCTTATCTTCATTTTGGAAATCTTGAGCAAAGACCTAGGAGAGAGGCTTGTATCTCCAAAAAGGAGCAACCAAGGAAAGTTCCCAGGGCCACCTGCTGACCTGCCATGTCACCAGGCCAGGTGACTTTGAGCCCCTTTCTGATGACCCATGCCTAAAAATACCCACCACCTGCCTCTGCCCCCAGCAGGCTTGGGCCTCTGTAAACTGAGACTGGTGACTGCCCTTGAGGAGCAAGGACTGGGTGTGGTTCGGTCTGAAAACTCTGCAGAGGACAGTGGATACCAGATTGTGTCTGATTTATAAACATGCTAGATATGGCAATGGTTGGGACAAGGACTTTGTCCTTGCGGAGAGAGGGAGAAGTGGGAAGTCACTTATAAATGATTACAATGTAATTGATAAGCCTGGTCCTGAGCCCTGAGGGACTTCATAACTGGGCTGGGAAGGAATTTTTCTAGAAGGACTTTGCTTTCATAGGATATTTGTTCATGCTACAAATACACTTTGCACCCATGTTTGCTATGCCAACTCTTGTGCTAAGTACTGGGGTCACATAGGGAAATAGAAAGGATGAAAAATCTGTGTCTTCTTAGCATTTATGTTCTACTGGAAGAAGACAAAGAGTAAAATAGGGGGCTGGGGTTGTGGCTCAGCGGCAGAGTGCTCGCCTCGCACGTGCGCGGCCCGGGTTCAATCCTCAGCACCACGTAAACATGATTGCATTGCATTGTGTACAACTAAAGTAAATAAATAAATATTAAAAAAAAAAAAGAGTAAAATAGGCAAACTAATGTGATAGAAATGAAATGTTGCTGGGCAAATAGAGCATAGAAAGAAGGGGGACAGGGAGTGCGTGTGAGGGGTTTGGCAACTTTACTAAGGGGGGGACAACTGAGCAAACCCTTGGAAAGTGAGGGGGGATTATTCTGTATCTGGGGAACAGTAACAGAGGAAACAGAGCAAAAGATTTGAAGCTGAATGGTTTCAACTAGTTCTAGGAACAGCAAGGGGTCCTGTGGAGAGCAAGAAGGGTGGGAGATGAGGTCAGGCAGGTCTGGGCAGGGAGAATGGCAGATCAAGCCTTTGTTCGGACTTGGAAGGGATCCAGCTTTTTTTTTTTTTTTTAATTTTTATTTATTTATTTATTTGTTTTACTTGTACACAATGACTTTTATTCTTACGTGGTGCTGAGGATCGAACCCCACGTGCTAGGCGAGCGCTCTACTGCTGAGCCACAACCCCAGCCCCCAGCTTTTATTTAGAATGAAATGAAAGCTGGGCATGGGAGCACATACCTTTAATCCCAGTTACTCAGGAGGCTGAGGCAGGAGGTTCACAAGTTCAAAGCCAGCCTGGGCAACTTAGTGAGACCCTGTCTCAAAATAAAAAGGGCTGTGGGTATAGCTCAGTGGTAGAACATTTGCCTGGCATATGTGAAGCGCTGGGTTAAATGGGCAGTACTCCCCTCCCCACCAAAAAGGAAAAAGAAAAAAGGAGCCAGTGAAGGATTTTTTCCCCTTTTTTTAAAAAATATTTATTTATTTGCTTTAGTTGTACACAATGCAATGCATTTATGTTTACGTGGTGCTGAGGATCGAACCTGGGCCGAGCACTTGCTAGGCGAGTGCTCTACCGCTGAGCCACAACCCCAGCCCCAGTGAAGGATTTTGAGAAAAATGCTATATTTGACTTAGGACTTATTTATTTATTTATTTATGGTACCGGGGATTGAACTCAGGGGTGCTTGACCACTGGGCCACATCCCCAGCCCTTTTTTGTATTTTTTAAAAATATTTATTTATTTTTGCTTTTAGTTGTACACAATGCCTTTATTTTTACGTGGTGCTGAGGATCCAACCCCGGGCCGCGCACGTGCTAGGTGAGCGCTCTACCGCTGAGCCACAACCCCAGCCCCCTTTTTTGTATTTTATTAGAGATGGGGTCTCACTGAGTTGCTAAGTGCCTCACCATTGCTGAGGCTGACTTTGAACTTACAATCCTCCTGCCTCAGCCTCCCGAGTGCTGGGATTACAGGCATGCACCACTGTGCCCGGTTTATTATTTATTTTGCAGTGCTGCAGATTAAGCCCGGAGCCTTGCACATGCTAGGTAAGTGCTCTATGGTTGTCTTGGGTTTCAGAATAATTCCTCTGATTCCCACACTGACGTAGACTACAGAGTAAGACTGGAAAAAGGAAGATGGGTTAGGAGAAACTTGCAAGAATCCTGGGTAGACCAGCAGAGGGGGTGGGGTGGAGGAGGTCAGAGCCTAGGTATATTCTGCAGATAGAACCAACAGAATTTCCTGCCTGCCTATGTGGATAGAGGCAGGAGAGGGGATTCAAGCATGATTCCAGGTGCTGGGGCATGGTGGCACATGTCTGTAATCCCAGTGACTCAGAAGACTGAGGCAGTAGGATAGAAAGTTTGAGCCCAGCCTTGGCAATGTAGTCAGACACTGTCTCAAAATAAAATAAAAAGGTCTTGGGAGTGTGGCTTCGTGGCAAATGGCTTCTGGGTTCAATTCCCAGTACCCCCACCCCACTCCACCAGAACCGAAGGAGTTCTGACCCAGGGAATTAAGGATGGAGTTGCCCACAGCTGATAGGGGTGATGGTGAAGGCTGGAAGGAAGCAGATTTGCATGTGTGTAGAAGGGGGTATGTGTGGCCTTGGACCTCCAAGCAAGAGATATCAGTAGAGAGTTGGGGGAGACTGAGCTGGAAATATAAATTTGGGGCTCTTGAGCACATCAACCCAGAACTTGATTGTATTTTTTAACTTTTTCCCCCCCAATTGATTGCATTTTATGTTTTTCAGTTCACTGCGTAAAGATGTGGACCTGGCAAACAGAAATAGGTCAGGCGGCTGGAATGATACCTGCAGAGTGTGGCTAGTTGGGCCACCTAGAGCAAGGAGGGGCAGGAACCAAACGCAGCTACGTAGAATGGGAAGAAAAATCCTTTCTGTGCTTTGCCGATTCGTTTCGTGTAACTGCACACAGCACTCGGTATACGTTCATGCCCCAATTCCACACGCATCTTTCACGCAACAAATAGCCACTGTATTTAGTTTCACTTTTAAAACAGGCTCAACTGGAAGAAATTAGGGTTAAGAGATGTGAAGCGGCGCTAGTAAGCTACCGAGAGTCGGCGACAGAGTTTTTAGCAGGTGGCTCTGTCCTGGCGCCCAAGGAAGCTCTGTGGCGGGTGGAGTTGCGGGGACGCGTCTCGCTTTGCGAGCCGCAGGAGAACCCGGTCACCCGCTGTGCGCGAGCGGCGCGCGGGACTTGGCGGTGCGGCCCCTTTAAGGCCGGGCGGGTGACCTCAGCCGCGCGCTCGCCGCCCCGCCCTCCCGGCCGCGCGCCCAGTGCGCAGGCGCGCCGCGGCGGCACTCCGCGGGGCTCGGGACGCGCCGGCGGCGGCCGACACTCGGGGCTGCGGCGCCGCCCGCCCGCCCCGCCCGCAGAGCCCGGCCGCCGCGCGTCGCCGCACACGCCACCGCCATGGGCTCCTGAGGTACCCCGCCCGGCCACCTCGCGCCGGAGGGGGCGGCCGCGCACTCCCGGGGGCGGGGGGCTGCTCGGTTCCGGAGAGGCCGGCGCGGGGAGCGCCCCGCGGGTCGCGTCGGCCTCCCGTCCCGGGAGGGAAGGGGACGGAGAGCGCTGTCCTGGCCGGGGAGGGAGGGAGCGTCCACGGCCCCGCCGGTGCCCCCTATGCTCCCCCCGCGCTCCGGCGGTCGCGGGCGGCCCGTGGGTGTGCCCGCTCCCCCTCCGCGCCGACGTGGCGGGGGCCGCGTCTGGAGTGTAATCGGACCTGCCCGTGGGGGTGGCCGGCGAGAGGGGCGGCGGGTGCAGGCCCTTTGCAAGTGGGATTGTGTGCGCCCGGATGGGTGTGCTGGCGCCTGGCACTGCCGAGGGATCGGGGAGGCATCTGTGCCCTGTGCGGTGGCGGTGACTCCCGGAGGGTACTTGGTGGGGAGGGTGTACAAGCCCCGCACACCGGTCGGCGTGTTTGGAGAGGAACCTGGGTTTCCAAGGCTGTCTGACTGCAGAGGGACCCTGGAGGCTGGTCTGGGTATGGGTGTCATCCTGTGGGTTGTGCGTTTCTTCCCTAGGCACGCCCTTGGGCACCTTGCATCAGTGCCAGGTGACTCCAGGCCATGGCAAGGCAGTGAGGCTGGGAGTGGGCACAGATATCCAGTCCGTGTCTTCTGGGGGAGGGGTTGTATGAGGCCAGACGTTTCACCCCTCCTCCCTCCCTTCCAGGGCATCCTGGGCAAGGCAGGTGTTTGCATGCCTGATACCTGTGTGAGGTGAGAGCCATGTATTATTTATTTGACTGCCGGGTGTTTTATGTAAGGAAAGAAGTAGCAATCTGTGCCCTGGAGGCTGATGTGCTGCAGAGTCAGCCCAGCAAACAAGCTCACCTGCACCTGCAGAGGAGGCGGAGGTCTCAGAGGTGTGACTTCCTTGACAGGTTATGCTTTCAGGGTCCCTTTCCATGTCCCTTGTCAACACGCTTGGCGGGCCCTTGGGTCCTGCACAGCCGAGTATCTTGTTGAGAGTGTTGTGCATGTTAAAGTTGGGACTGTGAGGTGGAAGAGCCCTCGGATCCAAGCCTTTGTGCCCACTTGGACACCAATTCATGAGGCCCTGGGCATCAAGGAGTTTTCAGGTGGGTGAGGGTATCAGACTTGGAAACAAGTCATCACAATGATGGGAAAAACACAAAACAAAGGAATAGGAGTGCAGAGGTGGGTTTAGTGCTGGGGGAGAGGGGATGTGGCACAAAGTGACAGTTGAGCTATCTGATATTCCTTTGTGCTCCCATGTAGACTTTCACAGTTAATTCTCACAGCAGTTGTGTGAGTAAAGAACTGTTGTTATCCCTTTTTATGGATGAGGAAAACTGAGGCCTAGAGGAAACTGATGGCTTACTTGTCCATCTTGCATTGAGGCCTGAATGGAGTCATCCTTGAGCCAGGACCTATCTTGCTGCCAGATTTTGTTGCCTTCTAACTTACTGAGCATCTACTATGTGCCATGCTGAAGATGGGCTCAGAGCTCTGAAGATGAATGGGTCCTAAGGCCTGCCCTATGGGGGCTCTCTATCTGCTAAAGAGATGGAAATAGTGACCCCAATCCAGGCCAGAGGCCCCAGTGGCCAGTGTAGGTGAAGGCACTGTAAATTCTCCCCAAGGGCCAGAGGCAATCCGGGGTGCTTTTTGCAGTCTTGGGGGTTTTGAATGTGTTATAAGTTGCTCTAATGTGGTGATGGGTTTTACAAGGAGCCCTTTCTAAATGCCCCCATTGGGGTAGAAGAGCTTCCACACAGGGCCAGATGAGTGACCCTCTTGTCCTAGTTCACTTGTATCTGCTGAGTTCTGGGAGCTTGGGCTCCTGCCTGGAGGTGATTTTCTCCCACTCTTTCTGTCATTGAGGTTTGGCTGCTGGCTGCTGGCTGGTCTGCCCAGCCCTCTCCCTGCAATGGGCTCAGTGCTATTTCTAGTCCCTGCTGTGCTCATTTTTCTCCTTGCATTCCCTGGAGTAGAAACAGCCTTGGCAAGGCAGGGTTCAGCCCTTTGTTTTGAAACTGACTAGCAGCAGATAGACTGGGGATTTGGTGATTGAGTTCTGGGAGGCAGATGGGCCAGGAGCTCTGTGTGGGGTCTGCCCTAGGACCTTCAGCTGAGGCTTTTGTGGGCAGCAAGCACTGTCTTGAGTACTTACTGTGCCCTGTACTGTGCTGGGCCTCAGGGAAGAAAGGCCAGAATCATGGGTTGTGCCCTAGAAAAAGCTGTGGCTGGCTGAGGGAGCCCAGCATGTAACCAGTATGTGCAAGACAGTGCTCTACTTGTGGTGGAAACAGAGGGCCCTAAAAGGGCCCAGAGGACAATAGGAACAACAGCTCGTTTATTGAGCACTTACTGTGTGCCAGGCACAGTTCAAAGTGCTTTCCTGAATCATTGTGTTTCATCCTCCCGCCACCCAGTGAGAGGGGCTGTCACCTTCAAGCTGGTCTGACTTCAGAGCCTCACTCTTCCCACTACCCTGAAGGACAAGGGGTGCTGGACCCATGGAGGAAGGGAGATTCTAGGTAGAGGGGGGAACTTGGGCAGCTGTGGAGGCCTGAAATGCCTCTCCTCTTAGATGTGGCTGTGATGGGTCTTGCGGGGGGGACCTTTGAAGACCATGCTAAGGAATTTGAAACTGATCCTGATGTGGTTGCCAAGGAGCCTTGAAGGTTTCCAAAAGGAAGTGACTTGTTCAGCCTTGTGTTACCTGGCAGTATCGTCATCCCACATCATCCTTCCTTTCTGCAAATAACTCCAAGAAGACCCGCTTTCCTCCAGTGTGCTTTCCCTCTGATCCTGGCGTCCTTTTAGTCGCTGCTGGTTTTCCTTTCTCTTCTTCCAGCAGCTTCTGGTCTGAAGGCTTGCGTACCCCAGGCTGGACCTCTGGAGCCATCGTAGCTGGCCTCTTTTGCTGACTGAACTGGCTCCGCTGAGCTGGAGCTTGTTTTATTTAGAGGACTGAAGTTCTCCTGGTTCTCCCAGGACTTGCGGGTCCTCACTGACCTCCCTGCCACAGGTCTGCCACAGAGGAGTGCCTTGGAGGCTGTGGCTCATCATCCAAGCTGTCAGCTCTGTAAATACAGGCAGCAGGGAGCAAGGGACAGCGCTGGAAGTGGAGCAGGAACACTGGGTTTAACTGCCAGGTCTCATCTGTGAGCTCATTGAGGAGTAGCCTGTCCTCTCTGCTGAGATTTGGCTGTTGGTGTTTGATGCAGTGACATGCTAGTCCCACCAGGGTGTAAGGAATTAGATGTCATCCCTCCCTTTAGGCCTGAGAGCTGTGGGTTGCTGTGCTATAGTTGGGGTCTCTGCAGAGTACTCTGAAGCACAGCTTGGGGAGTGGGTGTGGGAGCTGATAGGGTGTGGGATGTGAGGCAGGAGTAGGGGAAGACTTCTGAATTAGGGGCCTTGGAATAGGAGGATGAGGATTCAGGAAGGGGTCGGAAATGGTCACTGGGAGCATGGGAACAGGCGGGAGAGGGGGAGATAGTGAAGGGGGCAGTTCTGGTGACTTGGAGAGAGAACTCAGAGATAAAGTTCAAATCCTTGCTTTTATTAGTCCTGTGGTCTTGTGCAAGTTGCTTACCAGGTTCTAATTCCTGTTCTTTAAAAATGGGGGGAGGGGTGCATGATGTAATGTCCTTCATCTGCAAAATGGGAGCACTAATAGTGCAGCTGTCACTGGGCTGTCATGACCAAATGTCTACTTGGAGCTTGGCAAGGCACCTGGCACATAGTACATGCTCAGTACATACTAGGTTGTACTGTTACCTTAGAGGCCTTTTGCTTCATTCAGAAAAGAGATATTGAGGGAATGCCCCGGAGAGCTAAGTCCAGCTGGGGAGACAGATGTCAAACACACAGGTTAAAATTGTCATGGGTGCTATGAGGTCATTCTTGATGGGCAGACACCTTCCTGGTGAGGTGATGGTTAAGCTGTCACCGTGTGAAAAGGTGGAGGGGATGGGCTGCAGGTAGAGGAATAGCATGTGCAAAGAAATGTCTGATTTCACATCTGCAGAATTGTGTGGCCCTAGGACGCAGCACCTAGTAGGCTCCAGGTAAATGTTAATGGAATGTGATCTTTAGCCTCAGACCAGAAGGGGAAGAAAGGAAGTGGGAGGGGGCTGTGGAGAGAATCAGGCAGTCACTGGGCGTAGGATTTTCTCTTCATTCCTTCCCCATCACCTCCGCCTCTGCTAAAGAGGATGCAGCGCAGGTACCTTAATGCAGTGCACGGCAGCAGTGGGCAGGGGGGCTGCCGGCATTCTCATTAGGTGCTCCTCCTTGAACTCTGCTTTTCTGAAGGACTGGAGAGGAAGCCACTTGCAAGGGAGTTGAGAGCCAGAACTAGGCCGTACACCCAGGCTGCATTTGTTCATGTGCCTTCTGCTGCTGTGCTAATGTGGCTGAAACCCTGGGCTTGGGGTGCAACATAGAGAGCTGTCAAATAAGCACGTGTGGTGGTGCACACCTGTAATCCCAGCGGCTCAGGAGGCTGAGGTAGGAGGATCACAAGTTCAAAGCCAGCCTCAGCAACTTAGTGAGACCCTGTCTCAAAATAAAAAGGGCTGGGGATGTGGCTCAGTGGTTAAGTGCTCCTGGGTTCAATCCCCAGGACCAAAAAAAAAAAAAAACCAAAACGAAGGCTGGCATGTGGCTTTGCATGGGCAGCCTTTCCAGTCTTCAGTTAATGGTGGCTCAGTGTCTGGTGTGAAGTCTTGCACACAGTAGGTTCTGAAATAGCTTTTGACTGAGCAAATGAATAGTTGGTTGGGTTAATGGCATTATCACACAGGGTAAAACTGGATTTGTTCTCTAAAAGTGACAGCAAAGGCAATCAGAACAGGGTTGTTTATTGGAACCGAGGTGGGGTCATCAGGAGCCTACGGTGCCCATTAAACAGATTTAGGTTTCCCAAGGGGAGTCGCCCTGGGAGGTGCCGGAGCTCTCAGGCCTAAGGAGAGAGGCAGGAAGCCTGGCAGACACCTTCTTTCCTTCTTCTGTGGGGAGGAAGCCAGAGGGGAAGAT
This sequence comes from Tamias sibiricus, assembly GCA_025594165.1. Lineage (NCBI taxonomy): Eukaryota > Metazoa > Chordata > Mammalia > Rodentia > Sciuridae > Tamias > Tamias sibiricus. Next base: position 168,183,320 of record CM046661.1, on the reverse strand, counting down.
CCCACCCAGAAAACCTTTGTGCCTAACCTGCGTCACTTCCAGCTCTACTGTGTTTTAAAAAGTCACACACAACCAAGCAAATGTTGACTTGGTGAGAAGATTGCAGTGTCCCTGTCAGTGTTCTGAACTTTGAGAAAGAAGACACAGTGCTTGCTGGCAAATTCAGAACATATAAAGGGTTGAATTAAGAATAGGAATCACCCCAATTTCACAGTCAAGAAATAATTGCTATTGAAGTTTGGGTGAATGTTCTTGCAAGAACTTGTGTTATCTCATTGTTCCCTTACGCTGGGTCAAATGCACTTACCCTCAAACTTGAAATTAGTCATAGAAAAATCAGAGAAGTCCTAACAGAGCCCTGGTGCTCTATCTCAAGTTCTCTGTAGGAAAGATGGAAGTCCCAGTCTCTATCCTGGTAGACAGGGCACTGGACTGAGCATCAGAAACTTGGGTAGTAACCTCCAGCGGGTCACTTGCCCTCTCTGAGCTTTACACCCCCCATGGAGACTTCTCATACCCGTTCCCTCCCAGTGCCACGAGACTCAGGTGAGTTCCCAGGTTAGAAAGCCTTGAGCTCCCAAGGCGAGGGTGTGGCTTGGAGGGTGAACAGGTCATGTGACTGAAGAAGGAAGGAGAGGGTGATTGTGTGTGTACAAGAGTGCCTGTACTGAGTGTGTTGCTTCTTTTTTTTTTTTTTTGTACCAGGGATTGAACTCAGGGGCACTCGACCACTGGGCCACACCCCCAGCCCTATTTTGTATTTTATTAGAGACAGGGTCTCACTGAGTTGCTAAGTGCCTCGCCATTGCTGAGGCTGGCTTTGAACTCGTGATCCTCCTGCCTCAGCCTCCCAAGTGCTGGGATTACAGGCGTGCCCCACTGCGCCCGGCTTTGCTTCTTTTTTTAAAAAAAGTGTTTTAGTTGTCAGTGTACTTTTCATTTATTTATATGCAGTGCCAGAATCTAACCCAGGTCCACGCACATGCTAAGCGAGTGTTCCACCACTGAGCCACAACCCCAGCCCTTGCTGCTGCTGCTTCTTTTTTTTTTTTTTTTCTTAAGATTTTTTAAGTAGATGGATTCAATACCTTTATTTAATTTAATTTTTTTTATGTGGTGCTGAGGATCGAACCCATTGCCTCACACGTGCTAGGCAAGCGCTCTGCCACTGAGCCCCAGCCCCAACCAAGTGTGTTGCTTCTTTCTCAACCTGGAATCTGTTTGGGATCCTTCTGAAGACTCGCCTCCTTGCTGCAGAGCCCTGATCTGTGGTCATGCTGGTCCCACAATGGTTGCATCCCTCTCCCCACAAAGCAGGTGGAGTGAGACCTCCAGATGTTACTGCATCTGTCACCCTGAAAGGGATTTTCAGATCAGACAGCTTCCCCACCCTGAGGGACATATGGTACTTTTATTTTTCTCATGCTACAGCCCCTGTGGACGGCCTGCACTGAGGGAGGCCCTGTCCTGTTGGCAAGGGGCTGAGAAACTCCACTCTCTGGGTGGGGCTCTTCCCATAAGTCTGCTGGGTCATCATTTACAGAAAAGCTCCCAGAGCAAAATAACTAACCCCATGGTGCTGCCGTAGCCACTGGCAGAGCCTCCTGGTTTCTGCCTCCCGCGCCCGTGGTTTCTGTTTTCTCTAGAATGGGCGGTGAAGCTGGGCGCCTGCAAAGCACAGTGATAGGTGTTGGCAGAGGCTGTGTGTGAGGATATTAATATTAATTAATATTAGCAACTAATTATATTAATTTTGTTCTCATTGGAATTTGTGTAGGGCTTTGCCAATTACACTTCATACATATCTTTTCATTTAATTTTCCCAATGGCCGGGGATCTTGGAAGAATTATTATTATTTATATTTTGATACTGTGGCTTGAACCCAGGGCGCTTTACCATTGATCTACATCTCCAGCCTTTTTTTTTTTTTTTGGTACCAGGGATTGAACTCAGGGGCACTCGACCACTGGGCCACATCCCCAGCCCTGTTTTGTATTTTATTAGAGACAGGGTCTCACTGAGTTGCCAAGTGCCTCACCATTGCTGAGGCTGGCTTTGAATTTGCGATCCTCCTGCCTCGGCCTCCCAAATGCTGGGATTACAGGCATGCGCCACCGCACCCGGCTCCAGCCCTTTTTATTTTATTTTTTTGAGGCAGGGTCTTGGTAAGTTGTTTAGGTCCTTGCAAAATTGCTGAGGCTGGCTTTGAACTTAATGATCTGTCACGGCGTCCAGAGTTGAGTTGCTGGGATTACAGGCGTGTGCCACCAGGCCAAGCTATTGTTGTTGTTGTTATTTTGTAGATGGAGAGACTGATGCTCAGAGGGTAAATTGCCTAAGATCCTGGGCATGGAAGCACCCAACTTTCTGTCCCTTTCTGCCCTGGGTGGCCACCCCAACACTGCCCTGCCCACGGAGAGCGTGTGGTGCACTGGAAAGCCCAGGACTTTGGATCACTGCCTGCACCACGCAACACACTGACAGGGTTCAGGTTGAAACAGTGGGGCCCTGGCTGCTCCGCCTCGGTGTGCTGAGGGGCAGCCACGCGGGATTGCTGGGGACTGGTGGAGGTCCTGGGAGAGCTTTCCAGGTAGTGGGACCACCTGGAACACACAGGCCTGGGACACAGAGGTTGAGTGAGCCTCTGGGGCTCCTGGAGTCCTGGCCTCACCTCCGGGAGATGACAGCGCATCTGTACGTGAGTTTCTCAAGGGGGTTTAAGCAAATAGGACTTGTGAAAATCTGGATTACCAAGACAGTGGATATTTACTTTGAAGGCTGATGCACATATATCAATTAGAAAATTGTAATAGCCACAGCCCGGGTGCAGTGAGGTATGAGTTCCTGGTGGCTCAGTCAGCAGAGCCTGGCTCAGTCAGCAGAGCTGGTGGCGCAGGCCCGCAGGGCGAGGAGGGTTTTTTCTCTCAGGGGCATCTTCCACTCAGCGGGGTGAAGACCTTTCCTTTCATCCATACTCATCAGCAGGGGGCCCTGTCTTGCTCTTTGCATATGCTCAGCTGTGCTCATCCTCGGGGAAGACACTCATATTCCTTCTGGAGATTTCTTCCATCCTCCGGGTCACTAGCTTGAGCAATGCTTAGATGGCCACGGCCGTTGGGCACATGAGTTATGTAACAGATTTGTGATGGGCCAGGAACAGAGCCAGTCAGCGTGAGTGTGGGCACTCCCTGTTGGGTCCCCTCTTGCCTGTAGGGGCTTTGTCTTTTTCATCTCACTTGAATAAACCCTACTCTTTAACACGAGGAAAAAAAAAAAAAAAAAGAGTGAGCCTGAGTGTCCCTCACTGCTGTGATGGCCTGCAGCTTTTGCAGGGGATGTGGCAGGAGGTGACCCTGCTGGGCTGTGCTAGCCTGGGACCTCTCAACTCCTCCTCTGTGCACTGGCACCCTTCACCCAAGGATGCCAGTTGCAGATGAGTAGGTAGGGGCCCAGTCTGTCCACCTTTGTGCTAGCCCTGGGACTCAGAGCCAGAGCTGGGAAGGACTGCGGGGCCCAGTGGGTCTAGCCATTTTCTTTTTAATCCTGTTGTTGACAGTGCTGGAAATCAAACCCTACACATTCTAGGCAAGCTCTGTACCACTGAGCTACATCCCAGCCCCAGGGCTAGCCTTTGACCTATTTAGGAAAGCAACTTTTTGGACCAGAGACTGAGCAAGTTGGGGCTCATCTGGGTCTAGCACAATCTCCGGACTCAGAGCTCTGTTTGCTGAGAACTAAGCTTTTCTCTACCATTTCTTCCTCTGGGGATCTTAAAACTACACATGGTCAGTATTGTATCCAACATTGAAGTTCATTTCTTGGATGAACAGTTCAGGTGTATTCTGCCTCTCTAGTTATATTTCTCAAAACTATATTTCTTAACACCGGGCAACTGTACTTCTAGGAATTTATCCTATGGCTGTGTTAACACAAGTGCAAATGACTTATTTGCAAAGTACTCATTGCTGCCTTGTTTGGAATAGCATAAGATTGGATGCCCCGGGGCGTGGTGGCGCACGCCTGTAATCCTAGCAGCTGGGAGGCTGAGGCAGGAAGATCGCGAGTTCAAAGCCAGCCTCAGCAACAGTGAGGCACTAAGCAACTCAGACCCTGTCTCTAAATAAAATACAAAATAGGGCTGGGGATGTGGCTCAGTGGTTGAGTACCCCTGGGGTCAATCCCTGGTACCAAAAAAAAGATTAGATGTAACTTGTGTGTCCATTCAGAGGGAGCCATAAATCATGGCCCGTTCAAATCACAGAATACTGCACAGCTGTAAAAAATAAGATGGGGATGCCACATGCCATCACAGAGGAGGAAGCAGAGCAGACCTGTGTGTGGATGGGACTTGGGCACGGGTCGGGCTGCCTCCCAAATGCCTACATGTTTTTCTGCCATCTCCTCCAAATCAAGGCCCACCTGCTCTCCTGCCCTGTCCCCCTGGCCGTACAACCTCATGGGGTTATCTGAGTACATTTTCTTCCCCACTAGACTGTTAGCTGTTAAAGGGTCAGAATCTTTCTTTTTTTTAAATATTTATTTATTGGGGCTGGGGTTGTGGCTCAGCGGCAGAGAGCTCGCCTCGCACGTGCGCGGCCCGGGTTCGATCCTCAGCACCACGTAAACATAAATGCATTGCATTGTGTACAACTAAAGTAAATAAATAAATATTTCAAAAAATATTTATTTATTTACTTTAGTTTAAATATTTAAAATTTTTTTTAAAAATATTTATTTACTTTAGTTTAAATATTTAAAAAAATTTTAAAATATTTATTTATTTACTTTAGTTTAAACATTTATTTATTTGCTTTAGTTGTACGCAGTGCAATGCATTTATGTTTACGTGGTGCTGAGGATCGAACCCGGGCCGCGCACGTGCGAGGCGAGCGCTCTGCCGCTGAGCCCCAGCCCCAGCCCAAGGGTCAGAATCTTGCCTCATGTTTCCTTTGGACCTAACACATAGAAAGTGCTCAGAGGTATGTATTTTTGAACTTTTAATGGAGGTCTAGCTTATTACAGTGAAGTGCACACTTAGAGGTATAGCTCGAGGGACCCCGTAACCCTCTGTCCTGGAGAGGCTGCACCAGACCCCAGCACCTGCAGGCTCCCTGGCCTCCTGGTTGCTCCCCGCAGCCCTGGGGACCTGCTGCCCACGCCTCAGCATAGGTGCTCCTTACGCCTGGTTTCCAGCCCCCACAATGGCAACATGCTGGCGGCTGGCTTCCTGCCTCTGACGGTCAGCCAGGTGACCCAGGTTGTGTGTGCCGGTCCTTTTTTCTCGTTCCCTGCTGCAGAGGTGTTTGTGTTTGGACATCCCCGTTCACGCACCCAGCCGTGCTCCAGCCTCTTCTGCTGTGCCTGTCCTGCTTGTGGCTGCTGCCTGTGCGTGGCCGGTGGGATGGTGCTGGCTCTCCAGACTCAATCCCTGTTTGCAGGAATGAATCTCAGCCCGGGGGTTTCTCCTGAGGCCTCTTGGGGTGGAGCTGAGCTTCCTGCTGGCAGGGTCTGAGGGGACAGTCTCAGGGGCAGCTGTGGGGTTTTTGGCGTAGACACCTGCTCCCGTGGGCATAGTAGTATTGGGGTTTAGGACTTTGCACTCATTTGTTAGTGCCAAAAGGGATTTTAGCTGGCTGGAAAGGTGGTCACATGTAGGGGGGCTCAGAGACAGCATTGGCTGGGTGCAGTGGCACACTCTGTAATTCCAGCTGCTTGGAAGGCTGAGGCAGGAGGATTACAAATTCAAGGCCAGCTTGGACAATTTAGCAAGGTCCTGTCTCAAGATCCAAGAACTGGGGGTGTAGCTTAGTGGTAGAGCTGTTGCCTAGCACGCTCAAGACCCTAGCTTTGATCCCCAGCAGCACACACACACACACACACACACACACACACACACGCAGACACGCAAGCATTGGTTTGTTGTTCTAGGGAGAAAACTAGAGCGATCAAAATTCAGACTGGTTTATAGTAAGAAGATTAACACCAAGACTGAATTAAGTGGTCCTTTCTGAAGGCCTCTGGATCTCTTTTGGTCTGCGTCATTCCTCGTCTCGTCCCCTAAGTGCTAGGAACATGAGTGGGTGATTTTTTTCTTGCAGGTTGAGAGACTTGGTGACTGTGGCCCCAGAACAGGAGAGCTGTGGAGCCTAGAGTGGCCTGGGCTGGTTTGTGTGCTTGGCAGGCAGTGGGAGGGAGACTTGGACCCCAGTGGCCTCGCACAGGCCTGTGATCCTGGCCCACCAGGCAGAGCTGCCAGCGCTGGCTGCTCGTTCCCTCTAAGCCTCTCTGGAGAAGGACCAGGCTGTGGCTGCAGACCTGCGCTGATGTGGGTCTGTCTCCCCTCTGCAGGCAGCCCCCCAGCCGCTGACAGCCAGAACGGCCCCTGAGGCAGGAGAGCTCCTGTCATTCCCAGGCAGCCCAAGTGGGGACAGCGGGGGTCAGTTCAGATTAACAGTGCCCAAGTCAGATCCCACCTCCAGTTATGTGGAGATGGAAGTTCCTCCCTGGGCAAGAAATGCAAGAACCGACCCAGGATGCTTAACATTCCAGAGATGTTCCTGAGAACTTGCCAGTTTAGCTCTGTCTGTGGGTGGCAGCCGCCTGAGTGAGTGCTTGGTGGCTACAGCTTAAAAGAGTTGGGATCTGAAACTAATGAATGAAAATCTGACCTTAGCAGGTTTCAGAAGAGCAACCTTGGGGCTGGGGCTGTAGCTCAGTGGTGGAGCGTTTGCCTAGCACACATGAGGCACTGACTTTGATCCTCAGCACCACAAAAAAATAAGGTAAAGGTATTGTGTCTATCTACAAATTGGGGAAAAAAAAGCAAAGTGGGCTGGGGATGTAGCTTGGTGGTACAGTGCTTGCCTAGCATGCACAATGCCCTGGGTTTGATCCCCAGTACAAAACAAGCAAACAAACTAAAAACAGCAAGCCATCAGAGACAGGACTGGCCTGGGTCTCGGAGACTGTTGGGAACATAACTCCCAGCCTGACCTGAGGGGGAAAAGACAGGGAGGGAGGAGCAGTAATGACAGGTGACATCACGTGTGCCAGGCCCTAGCGTGGGCTTCCTGTCAACATGTGCATCCCCACAGCTGCCCTGAGGTGGTGTGGCTGCCTGCCCATTTTACAGATGAGGACACAGCATGGAGAGGTTGTGAGCTTGCCTGTGTTGCACAGCTGCTAAGGGGCGGAGATGGGAGTCCAGGCCAGGTGGTCTGGCTCCAGGGCCAGCGCTCTCACAGCCCATGGGGATCTGACCATTGGTCTGGCAGCGCGGGGAGGGTGGTGTGAGGAATCGTTACCAGGGCTCAGGGCAAACTGCCTCTGCCCTCCAAGCCTCTGGCCTCACGTGTAGGCTCCTTGCTCCTGGTGTCACAACAGATTATGAGACTAAGATGACTCAAAGCACAAACTGCTTATCAGTGTTTGGAGTCAGGAGACCAAAGTGTCTCACTGGGGTGAATGGAGGTGCTGGCAGGACTGGGGCCTCCTCTGGAGGCTCCATGGGAAGAGCTGCTTCTGGGCCTTTCTTGGTCTGGAGGCTGCGACATCTTTGACTCGCGGCCCCTCCTCTCTCTCCTAAGGCAGCAGCAGAGCATCTTCCGCTCCTCAGCTGTCACACCCTCTTCACAGGCACATCTTTCACCCAGGGGTCCAGGGTGGCCCATTTCCAGATCCCAAGTCAGTGCATCTGCAGAGGCCCCTTGGCCATGTCAGGGACATGTTCTCAGGTTCAAGGGCTAGGACATACACCTCAGCCCTCCATGCAGGGCTTAAAGTTGGGGAGGGTGGGCAACAATAAGGTGTCCCTCAAACATGAAGTTAAAATGACTCAAAGTAAAGTCACGCTGAGGCGGTGAAGTGCTCTGGAATGCGCAGATCCCAAGGTGGGGCCACATACAGTGGCTACATGTAACTTCATGGCTTGTCGGGGATGGATGGTGTTTTGGGAAGAGGGATCAGTCAGAACCCATCTGTCTTGGGAAGTGTGCAGATGGGGCTGTTGTGGGGGCCATGGGGGTTTGCATCCGTTTTCTGGGCTTGGTATAGTTCATTAGGCTTCCTTGTGGCTGGCTGGAATTCACTCAAGACCACCTCCCGTTCCTGCTGCCCTGTCCTCTGTCCTGGTGGCTGGTTCGACTTTCTTGGCCGTCTGGTGAGAGGTAGAGGGGACATTTGCAAACTGACCACTCACTGACGTGTTGGATAACCTGGGCTTGCCCAGCCTGTTCCTCATTCTCAGCAGCTCCAGGCCCTGGAGCCTGGACCTTGGACCAGGAAGGCCTTGTGGCTTGTGGCTCTGTGGGACCTGCCTCCTGCTGCTGCTCAAGGCTCTTCAGAGAACTCCTGCACCTGCCTGGGTGCTCTGACCTGTCAGCCCCTCCTCTCTCGGCTGCCAGAGGCTTAGTGAGCAGGAGAGCTCCCCGTGCCTCCGGCGAGGCTCTTTCCACAGCCGGTACCGCGCTCTCCACCTGCCTGCCCAGCATCCACAGGCGACGCGTTGTCTCCATGCCTTTGTCCATGCTGTGTCCTCCGTCCCTAACGCAGCTGTAAAGCAAATAGTTTTCAGCATCCACTGTTGACCAGTCCCTGGGCCAGAGGCACGGTGGGGACCAAGGAGGACAGCATCCTGCCCTCTGGACCCTCTCTAAGAGGAGTTAAGTGACCAAATATAATCTTGAAAGAGGCTACAAAAGAAAACAACAGGCCAGGGAAAGCATGGCATGCGTAAGCATGAGGAGGGATGGATGGGTGGCAGTTGGGGACAGAGCCAGGGAGAACCAGGGAGCGTTCCAGTCCCTAGAGCTGGTGTGCTGATGGAGGTCGCAGTGTTAGAGTTGGAGGGACCTGCAAAGGGCAGAAATCACTGTTCCCTTGTCCAGCCACAGCATGTTGGCCAGCTGCGTCCAGGACCTGAGACGGGGGTGTACCTGAGACGACAGGTGAGGGGAGCATCCTGCGGGTGCCTGGGTCAGTGTCCCTCGCCCAGGGAGCATCTAGCTGTGTCTGAGGGGGGCCTCCTTATGCCAGAAGCAAACAGGAAGTTGATAGAATGTCCTGGTTGGTAGGAACATCTCTGTCTTGCGACTCACCTTCCCACTGTCCCCACCGGGAGGAAGCCCATTGCAGGTGCCCTTGCCCTTGCTGGTGTGGCCTCTCCTCGCTGGGAGACAGGGAGTGTGACTCAGCCTCCACCCTCTGTTCTCCCCAGCTTCCCCCATGATGTCACACACTCCAGCCACACACCCAGGCCCTTTGGCCATGGGGAGGATCCCAGTGACAGCCCACAGAGTGTGGTGGCTCGAGGCCAGTGCTCAGACCCCAGGCGGCTGCACGGTTCTCTTCTTTCCCACATGCCTGCTGCATGCCTGGCCTTGGGCTAGGTCAGCGGGACACAGGAACAGGGCAGCTGCCCCTTTCAGTGCTGTGGAGTGAGCACAGGAGGCCACAGTGTTGGGGATGAGTTAAGAGGGGCGGTCATGGGACTGCAAGGACCAGGGCAGAGGCAAGGGCACATGGGCAGGGGCTGGCGCTCAGGCAGGTAGGTGGGAAGAGAGGCCATTGCCGTGGACTCCCTGCCAAGGAGCCAGGACCGTGTCCCTTAGCCAGCTCCTGACGTGTTTGTGTTTTAAGTGTCTTTCAGGTCCAGACTGGGGGATACCGTTACATTTGAGAGCAAGTGTGAAAGTGGCATCAGCCACCCTGGGGGTGGTCCAGGGGCTCCAAGGGCCACCCTGGCCACACCCCTTCCACCCTGTTCTGGAATCCAGAGCGCTCAGTAATCCCAAAGGCTTTCCTAAGTCTGCAGCAGACTAATTTCGTGGCAAAAATCTGACCTGAATTGATGCAAGTCTAATTATGGTCTTTATAAATATCTTGCCTAGGGGGATCAGCGTGCCTCTCCCCGTGTGAATTCTATGTATCTGATGCTGGGGGCTGCCCACATCCCTGTGGGAGTGTCACATCGTACACAGCACTGTAGTTCTTTCTGAAGTCTGGAAAATTCTGAGTTCCTAACCTCGTTTGGATTGGGCTCAAAGGCCATGGCTGCAGGACAGTGCACACCTGTGCTCTGCTCCCCGAGGAGCAGAGTCAGACTCCAGTCACCCACCCCACCCCACTCAGGTGACGGTGTGAGATTCCAGCTCTGCTCTCTCACTCAGGGCCTGGGACAAAGTGCAGGCCGTGTGGCTGGGCAGTGGGCCGTGGGCAGCTGTGGAGTGGCTGTGTGGTGGGCAGGTGGGCCACTGGAGGGGGCTGGGCCAGTGCTTGGCTTTGCATCTGTCTGATCTGAGGCCTTGGACTGAGGAGCTGGGGGTGCATGCGGGGCAGTGTCCAGGGAAGAACAGGACAGAGTGGCAGAGAGGTTGTGAACTGGGAGTGGTATTCGCTCTTGGGAAGCCTTTGGCCCGTGCCTAGTGCTTGTGGCACCACACCTCAGACTTTCCTTGGGTCACAGATTCTTTCCAATAGCAACAAAACAAAGCTTTTGGAGCACCCCCACCCACCCCGAGTGTATGGGTACCATGTGGGCAGAGTGCTGGGCTGGGTTGCCTCACTGTGTGCAGGACAGAACTGCTCCAGGTGGAGGCGGAAGACAGCAGGAGACGGGAATCCAACTTCTTGAAGATGCCGCATGCACGCCGGCCTCCTGTGCCTGGCTGCTGGGGGGGGTGTGCTAGGCCAGGAGGCAGCTGTGCAGGGCCTGGCTCTGCCTTGGGTTTCTTCCTCCTGGGCTTTAACACTGCCTTCCCTGAGAAGGAGCCTAGGCCTGGACACTGAGCCGCAATCGGAGGAAGCCTCACTGGCTCTTTCCAAGTCGGGCTACTCATTTCGCATCCTGTCCCCTGAGTACGCAAAGGATTCCTTGAATTTGGCTAGTACATTTCCATCCTCCCTGCTGCCAGTCAGATGTTTTTGTAAATGAAATAAACGGTATTTTTTGTTTTTAAGATCTTAACAGATGAGTCCAAAACACACTCAAATGCTTTGGAAAAAATTTTTTAAAAAAATATTTATATATTTGCTTTTTATTTATTTATTTTTGGTACCGGGGATTGAACTCAGGGGCACTGGACTACTGGGCCACATCCTCAGACCTTTTTTGTATTTTATTAGAGACAGGGTCTCACTGAGTTGCTAAGTGCCTCACCATTGCTGAGGCTGGCTTTGAACTTGCGATCCTCCTGCCTCAGCCTCCCAAGTGCTGGGATTACAGGTGTGCGCCACTGCGCCTGACTTATTTATTTGCTTTATTTGTACGCCATGCATTTAGTTTTACGTGGTGCTGAGGATTGAACCTGGGCCACACATGTGCTAGGCAAGCACTCTACCGCTGAGCCACAACCCCAGCCCTCTTCTGAAAATTTTTAACAAACTAGCAAATTCTGTTTGTTACATAGTTTTTTAGTTTAGGTATGAGAGTTTAGGCATTTTTTTTTTTTTTTTTTTTTTTTTTTCAAATCAGTGTCAGACATATTGTCTTAGTTAAAAAAAAAAAAAAAAAAGAAAGAAAAGAAAAAGAAAACCTGTTACAATAGTAGAAACATTCCAAATATACATTTTCTGAATGTTCTACTCTAGCCTGGGTCTCCGAGCAGTGCTGTTCTCATTCACTGTGACAACATGCCCTTTCTATGAGGAGACATCTTAAACATGCATAAAGATGTTTTGAAACCAGCACTAAGAAGCATGTCTCAGACAGCCAATTGTAGAAAAAGTGGCTAAATGTATTGAAAAATTTTTGTAAAAGGAAAATGTAACTGTTGTTATGTTAATTAAAAAACATTTTTTTTAGTTGTCAATTGACCTTTATTTTATTTATGTGCAGTGCTGAGAATTGAATCCAGTGCCTCACACATGCTAGGCAAGTGCTCTACCACTGAGCCACAACCCCAGCCCCTTATATTCATTTTTTGATGTTAGTTCTTTGTGATGCTGAGGACTGAACCCAGGACCTTGGGAGCGCTGGTGGAGTGCTCTCCCAGTGAGCCAATCCCAGTCCCTGTTATTGGTGGTGGTGCTTTTCAAACTCTGAGCTATATCTCTAGCACCCCACCTTTTCTTTTTCTTTCCTTCTTTTTTTGGGGGTTACCAGGGATTGAACTCAGGGGCACTCAACCACTGAGCCACATCCCCAGCTCTATTTTGTATTTTATTTAGAGACAGCGTCTCACTGAGTTGCTTAATGCCTCACTTTTGCTGAGGCTAGCTTTGAACTTGAAATCCTCCTGCCTCAGCCTCCTGAGCACCTGGGATTACAGGTGTGCACCAGGCTACCCCCACCTTTTCTAAAATGTTGAGACAAAGTTTCTCTAAGTTGCCAAGGCTGGCCTCGAATTTATGTTCTGAATTTATGTTCTTCCTGCCTGGCCTCTGAATGATTGGGACTGCAGGTGTGTGCTACTGTGCTGGGCCAAGGTTGTTTGTTCTGAGCACTCTTTGACTGCTTTTCCATGAGGTGACCAAGCTCATTTGCTTCCCATCTTTTTTTTTTTTTTTTTTTGTTACCAGGGATTGAACTCAGGGGCACTCAACCACTGGGCCACATCCCCAGCCCTTTTTTGTATTTATTAGAGACAGGGTTTCACTGAGTTGCTAAGTGCCTCTCCATTGCTGAGGCTGGCTTTGAACTCACGATCCTCCTGCCTCAGCCTCCCAAGTGCTAGGATTACAGGCGTGCGCCACTGCTCCCGGCTCTGCTTCCCATCTTCGTGTAGATTTTTGTAGAAGATTCTGCAGTTCCACTGTCTGAAAATTTCAGACACAAGGGGAGCAGTTGTGGGAGTGACTGTATCCTGGCCGAGCCTCCAGATTGCCGCGGGGTGTAGTGCCATTGCATCTTCCCCTCTCCCTCTCTAAAAAGAAAACCCCAAGCTGCACCAAGTGGTGTGCATCTGTAGTCCCAGTACCCGGAGGCCAGGTCAGGAGGCTCACTTGAGCCCAGGAGTTAGAGGCCAGCCTGGGTGGCACGGACAGACTATGTCTCAAAAAAAAAAAAAAAAAAAAAAGAAAGAAACTCCTAGATGCCAGGTTATTTTTATCCTTAAATATGTCAGTATGTATCTCTGCCTGATAAAGAATTTTAAAACTATTTTGAAATAATTGGAGCCTCACAGGAAGTTACATACATAGCATAAAGGGCTCCAGGGCCTTCTCCCAGATGCCTCCTGTGGTGATATTTCTCTGGCTGTAGTGGCATCAAAGCCAGGACGTGGACATGAAAACAGTACTAGGAACTGGACCACAGACCACTCAGCGCTTGCTGCTTTCGCAGTAACAATGGAGTTGTGCGGCAGGTGTGTGTTCGTTTTCTAAGAAACTGCCAAGTTGTTTGTTGTTTCCTGGGTAGCTGTGCTGGATGTTTTCTGCCACATTATTCTTTAATGAAGTGTCTGTTCATATCTTTTGCCCATTTTCTAATCTCCTATAATCACCCCTCAACCACCTTTTTTTTTTTTTTTTTTTGTACTAGGGATTGAACCCAGGGGCACTAAGCCACGTTCCCTACCCTTTCTTGTATTTTATTTATGTGACCACTAAGCCACATTCCTTGCCACATTCCCTACCCTTTCTTGTATTTTATTTATTTAAAGACAGGGTCTCACTCAATTGCTAAGGGCCTTGCTCAATTGCTGAGGTTGGCTTTGAACTCAGGGTCCTCCTGCCTCGGCCTCTCTAGCCACTGGGATTACAGGTGTACACCACGGTAACTGGTTTACCTCCAGTTTTATCATCAGGCTACATCATTATTTGTATTAGGAGTTGCAAAATGGTCACTTTTTTTTCTCTTTGTCTCTATTTATTAATAGGATTTCAGTAAACTGGAAATTCCCCTTGTCAATTGTGAGCTCTCCTGGAATATCATAGATGGGGAAGCTGAGGCTTTGAGAGAAGTCACTTGAGCAAACTTGCCGATGTCGAGGTCTGGTGGGAATTCCGTCCGTGACTTCAGGGAGTACACTTGGTTATGTTGCTTAAGACCCGGCCGCAAAGTTCCCATCACTTGGAGCCTGGGCCAAGCCAGCGGTGGGTTCTCATTTCAGTAATGCAGAGGGGTAAGGTCTCCAGGTGCCCCTGTTGTTTAGTGCCAGTAGAGTGGCTGTGAGCCCCCAAGGCTGAGGCTGGGTCTGCTGTGCTCAGCAGGAGTCTAGAGGCCTTAAGACATGTTAGAAAGATGAGTTCAGCATCGCCTGTCAGGGCCCCTGCCTGTTCCAGGCAGAAGTTTATGGTGTGATCAATTAAGAAAATAATGGGTATTGGTGTGGTGTCCGTGGTCCATGTCTGTGATCTGACAACTCCCAGGCACTCAGAAGGCCAAGGCAGGAGGATCACAAGTTTGAGGCCAGCCTCAGCAACTTAGTAAGACCCTGTCTCAAAGTAGAATTAAAAAGGGCTAGGGATGTAGCTCAATGATAGAGTACCCCTGGGTTCAATCCAAGTACTGGAAGAAAAAAAAGAAAGGGCCCTGCCAGATCTCATATATCCCCCCAGTCTTGGGGTCCATAGACTGCACTGAGAAGAGGGAGCCATGGAGGGCCCCTTTACCAGGGGAGCAAAGGAACTGGCAGCATTGGGCATGGTCGCCTTTGCTTTCCAAGGCCTCGGGCTGGATGTGGGTGGACAAGAGCCCCTTCCCAGGGAGTTCCTGCCCTGAGTATGAAAGGGTTGGGCCCCAGTGTCCATCCCTGTCCCGCCCAGCACACGCTGGGCAGTCTGCGGGGCCTAGCAGAGAGCAGACTCCGAGTGCTACTCTGGGTGCAGGGAGCAAAGCCACTCCCGCCTTGAAGAGGTACCAGCAGCAGCCGCTCATGGGCGCTGGGCCTTGCATCTGCAAGCCAGGATGTTGCTCCAAGTATTTTGGGGTTAATATAAAAACGCCTGGATCATTTGACGCCACTCTGGGGCACTGCAAAACGAAATTCTGCATCTCTTCCCTTTCTCCAAAACGTACATAGATAATGCTACTTACTCAGAGGGCCAGAGAGAAGACACCTGGGTGACATTTGGGAAATGTGAAGGGTTAGGAGTATCTTTGCTTCCCTGCTCCTCCATTTCCTATGTTTATTCATTTAATTTGCAATGATAGACAAAGATGGTGATTTACAACCCAAATCTTTTTAAGGAAACATTTCTGGCGCTGGTTTTCAACCTAGCAGCCATGCTTACAGAGCTATTATTAGATTGTCACTGGCTTTTCTTTTTTTTTTTTTAAAGAACTTGCCACCAGTCTTTATATAGACACCTCCATTTTTGAGTTTCTTAATATAGATGCCTTCTCCAGTTTTGAGTTTTTAATCAGTTCTTAGTCGGTATGTTAGGGACATTTCTGTGTAAGAAAAAAGGAATGCGAGGGCTCGGTGTGGGTGCCTGCTTAGAGCAGGAGCCGGTGGCCATGGAGGCAGAGGATGCTGGAGACCCTGGCTAGAAGTCAGGCCCAGGCAGGAAGTGAGTGAGCGGCCGGCCAGGGAACCTCTGGATCGCAGGGTCAGCCCTGTGCTATCACACTGGGAAGGCAGGGAAGCCTCCCCTGGTGTCACTATGTTCTGGTTTGGATATCAGCCTGTGGACTTGGAAGGGACCCTGGGAGGATGTTGTCTGAGCTGACTTGGGGTTCAGGTCAAGATGCTGATTGAGTCCTGGGTTTGGGCACACGCTGGCCAGGCAGCAGATCCTCTGGGGCCCAGTGAACCTGTGCTGGGGCAGGTGGGGAGCTGGGGTCCTTGCTCCAGCAGGCTCCTCCCAGCATCCTCTCTGCGCTCTGTTTCATCAGCTGTTAGCTGTCCTTGGGTTCATGGTTTGGGCAGAGTCAAGCTTCCCAGTCATTGGCTGGATGGCACTGACCAGCCTGTCAACAGGGGGCAGCTCTACAAAAGGCCATGCGCTGTCCTGTTTCCCCAGTTCTAGAGTCTGGCAAGTGCAGGATCAAGGCGTTGGCAGATTCTGTGTCTGAGGGCCCCCATCTAGTCTCCTCACCGTGTCCAAAAGGTGAGGGGCCAAAGGGCAGGGACTCTCTTGGACCTCTTTTTTATTTTATTTTGTTACTGGGATTGGACCCAGGCCTGCTTTACCACTGAGCTACACCCCCAACCTTCTTTATTTTTAATTTTTGAGATAGGGTCTCACCAAGGGCGTGGGCCGGCCTCAATCTTGTGATCCTCCTGCCGCTGCCTCCTGTGAGGCTGAGGTTATAGGGCCTGTATCTGGCACTGGAGCTCTTTTTTTTTTAAATTTTTAAAATATTTATTTATTTGTTTTAGTTGTACACAATGCCTTTTATTTTTACGTGGTGCCGAGGATCGAACCCGGGCGGCTAGTGCTCTACCGCTGGGCCACAACCCAGCCCACTGGAGCTCTTTTATGAGGGCACTAACCCCATTCCCCAGGGCTCCCCCTCGAGCCCTAGCCACCTCACAAAGGCCTCCGCTGATGCCACCATCCAGACAATCAGGCTCCAACTATGAATTTGGGGGAGGGCAGTTGCCCCTCCAAGAACACATTCCAGGTTATCCCGATGAAGCTGCTTTGCTCCTTGAAGGTGGTTCCAGCCACCAGCCCAGCTGAGGCTCTGGTTGTAAACCTTTGAGGAGACCCTGTCAACAGCTGTTCTTTTTTTTTTTTTTTTTTTTTTGTGGTACCGGGGATTGAACTCAGGGGCACTCGACCACTGGCCACATCCTCAGCCCTTTTTTGTATTTTATTTAGAGACAGGGTCTCACTGAGTTGCTAAGTGCCTCGCCATTGCTGAGGCTGGCTTTGAACTCGCGATCCTCCTGCCTCAGCCTCCCAAAGTGCTGGGATTACAGGCGTGCGCCACCGCGCCCGGCTCAACAGCTGTTCTTTAGGCCACATCTGGGTTACTTTTGTTATTTTTTTTGGAGGGCGGGGGGTACTGGGGATTGAACCCAGGGGCGCTTCCCACTGTGCCACATTCCCAGCCCTTTTGTTATTTTTAATTTACTTTTTTTTTTTAATTTTATTTTTATAATTTTTAATATGTACAACTCATAGTGCATATATTTAGTATCTTTTTACATACAACTGTTTGTATACAAAGTATATTCGTACAATTCAGGTCTTCAATCATGCATTAAGGAAAATGGTATCCATCTCATTCTTTTAATTTACTTTTGATGAACCTTTTAATTTATCTGCTGATGAACCTTTATTTTATTCATTACTTTATATGAGGTGCTGAGAACCAAACCCAGTGCCTCGCACATGCTAGGCAAGTGCTCTACCACTGAGCCACAGTCCCACCCCATATTTTTTACTTTGAGACAGGGTCTCACTGAGTTGCTTAGCGCCTCGCTTTTTGCTGAGGCTGGCGTTGAACTTGTGATCCTCCTGCCTCAGCCTCCCAAGCTGCTGGGATTACAGGCATGTACCACTGCGCCTAGCTCTTTGGGTTACTTTTTTTTTTTTTTTTTTGTGGTGCTGGGGGTTGAACCCAGGGCCTTGTGCATGCCAGGCAAGCACTGTACCAACTGAGCTATATCCCCAGCCCTCTTTTGGGTTACTTTTTAATGTGAAATTGCTTATTTAATACCAGGGACACTGAAATTACCACCAAAAGCTCTTCCTGGGACCATTTCCTTTCTAGAAAGACATTTCTTCCACTGAGACGCTTCCTTGTGCCCTACACTTTCAGCTTCCCTCTCCCATCCAGGGTTTTCTTGGTGCCACTCTCCATAACCCTTTGTTATTCTTTGCTTTCTCTGTGAGGCATCTCAAATTCCTTTTGAAATAAGAAATGAAAATCAGTAGATAGTAAAAGTGAATAACAGCCGGATGCGGTGGCGCACGCCTGTCATCCCAGCGACTTGGGAGGCTGAGGCAGGAGGATCATGAGTTCAAGGCCAGCTTTAGTAACTAAAAAAAATAAAAAGGGCTGCAGATGTGGCTCAGTGGTGAAAGACCCCTGGGTTCAATCCCCAGTACCAAAATAAATTTAAATAAATAAATAAATAGCCCTAGGTACGTGTATGACTGCACATATGGTGCGACGCCACATCGTGTGAGACCATAGAAATGTAAAGTTGTGCTGCAATCGTGTACAATGAATCAAAATGCATTCTTCTGTCATATATACCTAATTAAAATAAAAATTAAAATATAAATAAATAAAAATTCAGCAGCATAAATAGCCCGGGTGCTGCATTCAGTGCTGGGGCTCAGGGGGTCTTGCCTCATAGTAGGCAGGAGGGTAAACAGGTGACTAAAAGATGGAACCATATGTGGCAGAGGACAGTAAGGGCATGTGAGATAGAAAGAAGGGCCTGGTGGGAGAAAGTGTACAGGGCAGGCTTCTAGGAAGGGGATTCGGGGGCTGAGTTCCAAGGTGAGCAGTTTGGAGGTTGGGTGGGGTTCAGGGGTGGGGCGTTTGCCTGCAGTGTGTGAGGTTCCATGTCCAGTGTTGTTTAAAAAAAAAAAAAAAAAAAAAAGCTAAAGCAGTTTGAAGGTGCAGAAATTGGGAGAAGCCATAGAGTCTCCACAATGGCACAGATTGGGGGTGAGGAATGGGCCACTAGGAAAACTGGGAGAAATGGCAAAGAAAAAATGCAAGCCCTTCAAGGAGGTGACCTGATCAGTAAAGTGATTTCACTGTATCCAGCAGGTGCTTACAGAATGTTCTGCTGCCCACCTGTGTTCCAAGTGCTGCAAAAAGGAGAGTCTGTGCCCTCAGGGAACTTGCATTCTGCTTGGGGACAGTGGTGACAGCTAATAAGTAATATGAGTAAATATAGTTGGTTAGACAGAGTCAGATGTCTTGAGTGTCTTGGAAAAAAATAAAGCAGAGGGGTCCTGCGTGCTGTTGGGGGAGGGCCATTGTGTTTGAGCCGGTGGTCAAGGCAGAGGCCTAAAGGAAGTGTGAAGTGAGCCATGTGGCTGGGCAGAGAGAGGGGTCATGCAAAGGCCCTGTGACAGGAGCAGGGCTGGTGTGTTCAAGGGGCCAGTGTGGCTGGAGCCGGCGATCGAGGTGGAAATTGTAGTAGCTGGGATGAGATCAGAGAGGTATGGCAGGCCTTCAGGGTAGTCTTGTGGGCAAGTGAGAGGGTTAGTCTAGGAGCTGGGAGCTGTGGGAGAAAGGGCCTGGTCTGGCCAAGGTCTCAAAAGGCTCACGAGACTGCCATGTGTGGCCGCAGGGGCAGAGCAGGGGCTGTAGTGACGGCTGGGGTCAGGTTGGCTCATGGAGGTGGGAACACAGACCTGGAAGACTCTTGCCAATGTGCCACTCACCAGGATTTCTTCTCTCTAGGCTAGCTGTCCCCACTCCACGGGTTTCTCTTAGAGAGCCTCCTGCTGCTGGGCACCATGACAGTAAGGGGGGCCGCGCTGGCCCCAGGTCCAGCATCACCTACAACTGCAGCAGCTTCACCCAGCGTCTCTGTGACCCCTGAGGGGAGCCCCACGGCCATGGAACAACCTGTGTTCCTGATGACCACTGCTGCTCAGGCCGTCTCTGGCTTCTTCGTGTGGACGGCCCTGCTCATCACCTGCCACCAGGTACACAGCTTGTCTGGGAAGGATCCTGAGGGGTTTCTAGTCTTAAGGGGTAGGCCGGGCCAGGCTGCGGTGGCCTGGTAACCCGAGTTCTGGCAGCCTCCCCTGGTAGAGCTGGTTTCCTGCTCCCATTCCAGCTCAGCCGAGCTCGGGTTCAGTTTGCTTTCGAGGCTCCAACATCAGGCCGCTTCAAGGCTTCGTTCTTCTGACAACAGAGGGATGGCGTGTGGGAGGCGCTTGGACACTTGACTACCTCAACCCAGAAAGGACGCAGAGGGGCCACGTGTCATCTCTGTCACTTCTGCTCACCTTCTGCTCATCTGTGCCACCAACCTGCCACAGATGGCTATTAAACTGAGGCACTTTGACGCCAGAAGTTAGTCGAACGGAAACAGGGGAGGTCGCAGCTGCATGCAGAGGCCAAGAATCACTCCAGCCCAGCGCACGGTCTTGGAACCGGTTGGCTG
Organism: Tamias sibiricus; assembly: GCA_025594165.1. NCBI lineage: Eukaryota > Metazoa > Chordata > Mammalia > Rodentia > Sciuridae > Tamias > Tamias sibiricus. The sequence continues at coordinate 168,163,346 of CM046661.1, read as the reverse complement.
GAACTGGTCTTGTGTCCAGCCTGTGCTACAGGGAGTTGCACACGTAGGGTCCCCTTGCAGAGGAGAAGCTCTTGGAGAGCCCGAGAGCCAGGGGGAGAGGAACTGGCTGGTCGTGGGCAAGTTGGTGGGAGGACAGGGAAAGAAGTCACGTCTCCCATGTCTTGTGCCCTTGGCCCTGGAGGGGGCTGGTGTGGGCTGGCTGGGCCTGGGCAGCTGGGAGGAGGTTGGCAGCTGCCCAGTGTGAGAGGGCAGCTCCCCTGTCAGCCCCTCTTCAACTGTCCCTTTCAGACCCTGGGCATCCAGGGCTATTCGCTCAGCAGACGGGGAATGTTTTTTCTTTTCCTCCTCAGTGAGGACTCTTTTGGGCCAAGAGTGATGTCACAAGAGCCAGGACAAGACACTCAGGGGCTGCAAGGACCGTGGGCTGGGCTGGAGTGATTCTTGGCCTCTGCATTTAGCTGCGACCTCCCCTGTTTCCGTTCGACTAACTTCTGGCGGCAGAGTGCCTCCGTTTAACAGATGGGGATGGGGCACTGTGCGTGTGCAGTGGCCGCTCAGCCAGGAAGCCGCCCATGTCCCCTGGCGGGGGCTGCCTCTGCCCCGCCCTCTCCCCCATCAGTTAAGGGACAGAGCAGGGTGGCCATAACCAGGTGGCTCAGTGTTGCTGCTGGGAGACACCAGAGGCCGGGCTGTGGGGCGGGCGAGGGGAAGGGCACCCCTCAGAGAGCACCCTGGAGCTTGCCCTGCTGGGGCTCTGGCCTTGTCCTGGTGCCGCTGCGCTCCTGGGTGTGGTCTCACAGCCCCTCTACCTGCAAGCCTGGCCTGTGAGCCCTGTGCATGTGCCCTGCCAGCTTCACGCAGCCCCTGTGGCGTGATTCCTATGATGGAGGTTTTGTCCCCTGTATTCACAGAGGCCTCTGGGGCTCTGGGCGAGTGACCTGAATCAGGCCATACAAGGAGTGAGGGCAGAGCCGGAAGTTGAGACACGTTCCTGTCCCCCCATCAGGCGCCTTCTCCCAAGGAGCAGGAGCAAGAGGGCGGGCGGGGGTGTGACTCGGTGACAGTGGGGTCCCTGCTGACCTGGCACTTCTGCCTGCAGATCTACATGCACCTGCGCTGCTACAGCCGCCCCAATGAGCAGCGCTACATCGTGCGGATCCTCTTCATTGTCCCCATCTACGCCTTCGACTCCTGGCTCAGTCTCCTGTTCTTCACCAACGACCAGTACTACGTGTACTTCGGCACCGTGCGCGACTGCTACGAGGGTGAGGGGGCGGGGTCCTGGGGGTGTCAGACAGACGGGAGCTGGGGGGCCCGCTGGGGCCTCCAGGAGGGGTGTTGGCCCTATGAGGACTGGCCTGACCCACCCCTCCCTTCCTCACCCACTTTGGGGTCAGCACATGGTCAGTGCACAGGTGGCAGCACCCCGTACACTTAGCTGCGGGGTTCCCAGAACCTGCCAGCTGCCTGCAGGAGCAGGGGCCTCACCTGCGTCTCGTTTCTCAGGTCTGCCATCTCCGGGTGGGGCAGGCAGCACTGGGGGGCTCCTAGAAGGCTCAGGCAACCCCAGGTACAGGTGGGCGGGGTCCACCCAGCCATCTGTGGCAGGTTGGTGGCACAGCTGGTCCTCCGTCCCCACATGTCTTAATTTGAAGGACTTTGTCCCATGAGAGGCTCTGATGTGCTTCCTGTCGTGGGCCCTGATTCTGTGCCTCCTGCATTGACCTCAGCCATGGGCCAAGCTCTGGGGTGTAAGGAGGAAAGCCAGCCCTCTGGAGTCAGTGGCCCCTAAATAGTCACAACAGAGACGAGCGGGTTGCTATCACCGGAAGAGAGGAGTTGTCCTACCAGACCAGGAGGTCATGGGGTGGGCGGTGGGGCGTGTGCAGGGGGTTGGTAGTGGCCAGAGAGAGGCAGTGGCTAGAGAGGGCCTGTGCTGGGAGCAGGGACAGAGGCAGGCGCTGCCCTGCAGGCTACAGAGAAGTTTGCAACCATGAGCTTGGAGGCTGCAGGTTAGAGCAGTCTCCACGGGAAGGTGGCGAGGAGGAAAAGTCCAGAGGCCCTGAGACAGGTACAGCCCAGTGGGGCCCAGACCTGACCGTGAGCAGGCCAGCAGAGAGGGAGGGAGGGCTCCGAGGTCAAGATACCTGCTCTGGCGCCCACTGCCCACCCTCCTGGGGCTGTGCAGAGGGCTCCCTGACTCTGCCCCACTGGCTTGGGGTGAGTAACCAGAGGTGTTCCCCGTGTGCGGGCCGAGCGGGTCCAGCCGTGCCAGGCTGTTGCTTGCTTTGCTGTCCCTGGAAAGGTTGCTGTGACCCTGGGCTCCTTGGGGTGCAACATGCTCACCCTCAAGCAGCTGGAGTCTCTCCTCCGGTCCCACGTGGAGCCTTGTGAATCCCCAGGACTCACAGGGCATAGGAAATGCCTTTGAATTTGGCAAGGAAATGGCAGTGCCTACACTGTGCCCTCCCTGCTGCGTCCCTCTCCACCTCTCATGCCTGCCCTCGTCCTCTTCTCTGCAGCCACATTGGCCTCTTTTCTAGCAGGAACACATCAGGGGTTTTCTGTCCCTGGGGGCTTCGTGCATGCCATTTCCCTAGTGCCTGGGAACCTGTCCCCCAGCCCAGACTGTGGCCTGCCCCTTCTCACCTTACTCTCTCCCCAGTGGCTCGTCTTGGAGAGGCCTCCCTGCTGCAGCGCTGCCAGCACCCTGACTTTGCCCTCCTTGGCCACACAGGTTGCAGTGCCCTGTCCACTCTCTGCCTTCCTCAGCAGAGCCAGCCCCGGGAAAGCAGGCTCAGTCATGTGTGGCCCAGGCCCAGGTGGGGCCAGGCCCGTGGGAGGTGTTACAAAATGATTATTTTATATTGGTGCAGAGATGGAACCCCGGGTCTCACACATGCCAAGCATGTGCTCTACCACTGAGTGACACCCCGAGCCCACCCCATGATCTTTGAACAAAGAAGGGACTTCACTAACTGGCGGGGCCTTGGTGATTGGCAGTGCTCCTGCCCTGTGCTTCCAGGAGAGAACGTGAAGGCATGCGGGGCCTGCCCCCAGCCGGACTGGGGCTCCAGCTCTGACACCCCATGCTCCTGGAGGCCCCAGGGGAACCTCTGGGACTGAGAGTCCTTTTCGCTTTAGGTGCCAGATTGGCATGGGTGCCCTGGACAGCCTCCGCCCACCAGGTTCCCTCAGAAGCAAAAGGCTTCTCCTGCCAAGGGGGCTAGTGTAGGCCCCCTAATTGGCTGGCCCTGAAGATGGGGTGTGTAGCAGAAGGCAGGGGCGCAGCCAGAGAACCTCCGCTTGGCCCTCGCCCTGTGCCCCAGAGGCGGTGGCAGATGGTCTGTGGGCACCCCACTCCAGCAGCCTCTTTGTCCCTGTCCCTCTTGCCCCCACCCTGCTGCCTGCCCTGACCGCCTCCCAGCCCAGGAAGCCAAGAAGCCTGCCGTGCTGTGCAGCCATCTCCTAGCAACACTCCTGTCCCCGCCTGGGCTCTCCCAGGGAGATCACCCATAGCAGGCAGCTGCCCTGGACTTGACCAGCTCTTAGGGTCTGAGCAAGTGGGCCTGGCCTGCCTGGCCTTACCTGTCCCTCCCGCACCTCCATGCAGGTCTCTGCCCACCCATCCATCTGTCTGTGCAGCTGCCCCTTGAAACCCCCACTTGTTCACCTTCCCCCTTCCACACTCCCTTCTCAGCACCCCAAGGCCTGAGGAGGGGCCTGGGCCAGAGAAATCTGACCCCAGCCAGCCCACGTGAGGACATTAGCCGCAAAACAAAACAAAAAGCTGATTAAAAACATGCTAATCAGGGGCTGGGATTGTGGCTCAGTGGTAGAGCGCTTGCCTAGCATGTGCGCGGCCTGGGTTCGATCCTCAGCACCACGTAAATATAAAATGCATTGCATTGTGTACAACTAAAAGCAAATAAATAAATATTTTTAAAAAACATGCTAATCAGCTGGGTGCGGTGGCACACGCCTGTAATCCCAGCACTTTGGGAGGCTGAGGCAGGAGGATTGCAAGTTCAAAACCAGCCTCAGCAATGGCGAGGCACTTAGCAACTCAGTGAGACCCTGTCTCTAAATAAAATACAAAAAAGGGCTGGGGATGTGGCCCAGTGGTCCAGTGCCCCTGAGTTCAATCCCCGGTACAAAAAAAAAAAAAAAAAAAAAAAAAAAAAAAAAACATGCTAATCGAGGTGCTAAGCAACTCAGTGAGACCCTGTCTCTAAACAAAGTACAAAATAGGGCTGGGGATGGGGCTCAGTAGTTGAGTGCCCCTGGGTTCAGTCCCCAGTACCAAAACAAAAAACAAAACAAAACAAAACAAAACAAAAACCACATGCTAAGAATTTATTTTTATTAAAGTAATACATGCATGTAGTTGAAACTCAGAACTACCTCAACTGCTCCACACTTCCAGGTTTACAGCATTTTCAACTGTTTTGTTCTAGAAAGACCTAAAAGTGTACTGTTGTTTCTTGGTTTTTCAGCTTGCTGTGGTGTTAGTAGTGCCCTCCTCTGTGGAAGGTCTTGCTGTAGGCAACCCCCCATTTTGTACACACGTGTGCACTTTGCTCACCCTCACCTTTCACCTTTTCAAAGTGACTGTTGTGATTTTTTTTTTTTTTTTTTTTGTGGTGCTGGGGATTGAACCCAGGGCCTTGTGCATGCCAGGCAAGTGCTCTACCAGCTGAGCAACTATAGCCCCAGCCCTTTTGTGATATATAGAATGTATAGATGTTTATACACACACACACGTGTGTGTATATATACATATATATATATATATATATATTTAGTTATAGATGGACACAATATCTTTATTTATTTATTTATTTATTTTTTTGTGGTGCTGGGAATTGAACCCAGGGCCTCACATGTAGGAGGTGAGAGCACTAAGCCACAGCCCAGCCCTGTTGTGATTTTTTTTTTAAGTCTCATTTGCATCAGTATGTATCTCAATTTGTGTCTTGGGTTTTGCTGTGGGTACTGCTTGTCCTGCTCCTGAGTTTGCTCAGTGTTCTTTGTGTCTACCATCCACTTATTCCCAAGCACCTCCGTTGAATTTTTAAAGACCAGCCCTGCCCCTGTACGTTGTGGGGCGCATGAACCTGCGGGCTCTGGCTTTTCCTTGGCCGCATTTCTCCTGGAGCCCTCTGCTGCAGGTGCACTGCTCACCTTTGGGCCTCCACTGCTTAGTGCTGCTCTGGCGCCGTCACTCCCCATCTTCCTGGGACATCTGTTTGCTTCTGTGCTGTGTCACCTGTTCCCTGGATGCATTTCTCATTTGTTCTCTGGTTTGAATGCATCCTCTCTGAGCTTCCTGAGGAAGAGTACACTTGGGAGTTCTCTTTTTTGAAATCTGAAAATTTCTTTATTATATTATTTTGTGTGTTCCATGTGCAAGGAATACACTGCCAAATTGGAGCTGGGCATGGTGATGTACTCCTTGTGATCCTAGCTACTCAGTAGGCTGAGGCAGGAGGATCTCAAGTTCAAGGCCAATCTTGGAAATTTAGGGAGACCCTGCCTCAAAAGTAAATAGATAGGGGCTGGGGTTGTGGCTCAGTGGTAGAGCGCTCGCCTAGCACACGTGAGGCACTGGGTTAGATCCTCAGCACAACATAAAAATGAAATAAGATATTGTATCTACCTACAACCAAAAAAATAAATATTAAAAAAATTAATGGACGGATGGATAGATAGATGGTGCTGGGGGTGTAGCTCAGTGGTAGAGGGCCTCTGGTTCAATCCCCAGTATGGAAAAGAAAACCAAAAAAGTTGGAAATCATTCTGTCCTTGAATTTTGAAGGTGTATTTTAGCTTCTGTTTTTGGTTTTGGTTTTGGTCTAGGGGATTGAACCCAAGGGCACTTTACCACTGAGCTACATCCGAGACCTTTTTATTTTTCAATGTTTTTTATTTTGAGGCAGGGTCTTACTGAGATGCTTAGGGCTTGTATAAATTGCTGAGGCTGGCTTTGAACTCACGTTCCTCCTGCTTCAGCCTCCTGGGAGGCTAGGATTACAGGTGTGTGCCCCCGCACCTGGTTTCTTCCCTATTCTTTTTTAGAGCCCCCTGTTCTTGGCATGAGACAGAGTATTCCTCTGCTCTCTCTGGGGATGTCAACTGCAGTTTTCTGCTGCTCCTGCATCACCTCTGTCTCCTGAGTTCTTTCGTCTGGTTACTTTCTCCTTCGACCTTTGTGTTAGAAGCTTTCCTCAGATATCTCATGTCCTGGCTATTTTCTGTATTTGAGAATGAATCATCTAATTGCTGAGCCTCCCGATGGGGTGCCAGACCATGTGCCTTTCTCACGCAGCAGCGGGGTGGTTAGCATGTGCAGGCTTTTGATTCTGGGCCTGTTTCCCCAGAAAAGACTCCTCGACTCCTCTCACTGCTTGGCAGGAAACTGGAGAGATGGAGTTATGGGTGCAGAGAAAGACCTTTGGGGTTCCTCAGCCTTCTTGTCCAGGCTTAGTTGTCCTCTAATGCTTGTCTCCCTGTTACTGATCTCACCTGGGTCAAGTTCTGTCTCAGTCCTTCTAGAAAGTGGCATCTAGTAGCTCCGTGGGGACCTGGAGCACTTTCCAGTTGCCTTCTCCACGGCCCCAGAGCTGCTCGCACGCCCAGGGCTGAGGTTTTGTGGAGTTCCTGGCTCCTCCCCTGCCCAGGTCAGTGACCCCAACACGTCATCCAGAGCTTCTGTTGGTGTCTGTCACCAGTGGCCACATTGCCGGCTCCTTCTCCTTGAAGGTCCCCGCCCCTTGTTTTCATCCGCCCCCCCCCAACCCCCCGTGCTTCCGGGGAGGAGGTGGGGAGGTGTCTGTGAACCTGAGTTGGTAGCATAGGGAGCTTGCCCAGTCCCCTGCTTGCTCTGTCGCCCCATCTGGCGAGGGCTGTAGTCCACACAGCACTGGGTGCACCAGGGCCAGGGCACAGGGGCTGAGAGCGGCGGGGCAGGAACAGCTGCCTGCGAGTACCTGCTGTTGGGTTGTGACTGGGTGGGGAGTAGCCCCTAAAGAGGACCCGAGGCGGAATGTGGCTGCTGTGGCTGCTCTCTGAGGCCTGCTTTGTCCCGAGTGTGGCACTCACAGTTTTACCACATCTTTGTCAGCACTTTAGCTCATTCTCACCTCCTGGCACCTGATAGAGTACACGTCCTCAGCCTGTTAAACACTTGTGGAGCCGGGCGCGGTGGCGCACGCCTGTAACCCCAGCACTTGGGAGGCTGAGGCAGGAGGATCAGGAGTTCAAAGCCAGCCTCAGCAATGGCGAGGCACTTAGCAACTCAGTGAGACCCTGTCTCTAATAAAGTACAAAATAGGGCTGGGGATGTGGCCCAGTGGTCGAGTGCCCCTGAGTTCAATCCCTGGTACCAAAACAAACAAACACAACACATGTGGAAACAGCTTCAGGTAGGCAGCAGACTTGCCCAAGACGATCTAGGTAGTAACTGCCCGGGGCCAGACCCACACCCCTATGCCTCTGGATCCTAGGAGCTGCTCTGAGCCAGACTCAGCAAAGATGGGGACAGGACCAGCTTCTCCCTAGAGAAGTAAGAACTCTTGGTAGGGAAAGAAATTTTATTTATTTTATTTATTACTATTTTTTAAAATTTCCTATTAGTGCCTTATAATTATACAGAGGAGAATCAATTTCACCATATTTGTACAGGCACATGACATAATTCCATCAATAGGCAAAGAGGTTTTCATGTGTGAGAGAACAGGTAGAGAGGGGTGCTTCAGTCACCTGTTTCAGCCTTTAGACAGACTGAGCTTCCTGGCGTCTGGCCCAAAGTGAGCTGCCTCCCGGGGTGGCGAGTGCAGCGGCTGAGCACAGCTGGAGGCCCCAAGCGCAGGCCCCGAAAGAGCCAGGGGTGGGTTTGCTTCCAGAAGGACACTGGTTGGAAGTAGCTCCCGTTGGCCACGGCTCTGAGGATGAAGCCCATAAGGCCGAGGAGGGCGAGAATGCAGGGGGTCTAGGTAGAGGAAGCCATTCAGAGGAGTTTGTGGGAGAGGGGCCAGAAGCAGCACTGGGGTTGGTGAGAAGCAGGGATAGCAGGATCAGCAGAGGACAGAGGTCACGAGAGAGGAGGAGGGCGCCGCTGTCCGAGTGGCGTGGAATTGGGGCAGATCTCCTGCCTCTTTTTTTTTTTTTTTTTTTTTTTTTTTGTGTGTGGTACCAGGGATTGAACTCAGGGGCACTCATCCACTGGGTCACATCCCCAGCCCTTTTTTGTATTTTATTTAGAGACAGGGTCTCACTGAGTTGCTAAGTGCCTCGCCACTGCTGAGGCTGGCTTTGAACTCGCGATCCTCCTGCCTCAGCCTCCCAAAGTGCTGGGATTACAGGCGTGAGCCACCGCGCCCGGCTGATCTCCTGCCTCTTGTAGGTAGCACTCTGTACCTACCATTGCCTGTATCGGTCACCTGCCATTGAACCTGGCGAAAGAAGGGTCCGAGGCCCTGTGACTCAGCAGAGGTTTCTGTCCACAGTGATCAGGACACAGTCTTCCAGGCTTGTCTTCCAGGGTCTGGAACCTGGTGGGCCCCATGGCTTTCCAGACCACCAGTGTGTCTGTGCAGCAAAGGCAGCTTGGCCTTGAGGCCAGCTGTGAGGGCTGAAGGCGTGCAGAGGAGGTAAGCCTGCAGTGGCCCAGCGTGCCCAGGGCCGTCGGGTCCACACACAGTGCATGGCACGCGGTGGTGCCCATGAGTATTCACTGAATGATTGGCCATATGTGCCTGCAGCTGCTGGCAGAAAAGCCTGCAGGGTACTTCCTAGTGATTCTCCCTGGGATTCTCCCTGGGGCACGGTTGAGTTGTTGGTTAGCAGGGACTCCAGCTGGGAGCGTGGTTTCCTCTTGGACTGCAACTTCCTGTCCAGGCTACTCCAGGCTTGAGAAGCTGCCTGTGAAAACAGGAAGTCTTGGATTTCGGAGTTGGAAGGGACCCTGTCATACTGTCTGTGCTGAGGGACCCCTGCCTCTGACGCATGCTCCTATTGGCAGGAAGCTGACGCCTCTCAAAATAAAAACTAAAACACTCTGGGGGATGCAGCTCAGTGGCAAAGAACCCTTGGGTTCAATCCCCAGTACCAAAAAAAAGAAAAAAAAAAATTTCCCATTAAGCTGAAGTCCATCTGGGATCTGCCCTGGGGCTATATAAGGCCTGTTTGACCTTGTGGACGGATGCTGTCATTCACATGGAGAGAATGACCCTGCATCTTCTCTCCAGCCCTCAAGACTCCAGTCCAGTCCTTGTTTCGTCTCTATCCTGGTCCTTCTCTCCTGGTTGCATGCATTTGTCTCTAGCTCAGGATTTTCCATCTAGAATGGAGCAGAAATTTGCAGCTGATGACCTAGAAAAGGAGAGGGGGAGGGAGAGAGAGAAACAGGACTGACCTGTGAGTCTCTTGTCACTGATATGTTCCCAGGGCCTCACACAGCCTGTGCAGGGCTGTGGTGGGAATTTAGGGAGGCACAGGGCCATGTTGTACCTTGCGAGCCTCTCCAGGGGCCAGAATTGGAACCAAGGTCTGAAGGGTAGTTGGGCGACAAGCCAGCTGTGAGTACTTTGTTCCTGTTGAGTCTCTCATGTTCAGGGCCACTGTGTCGCTTGCTGTTTCTGGAATGTTTGTGGAGGGTTCCATTTTAGGCACCATTGCTGGAACGTTGGGGATGGTGTTCTGTGCAGTTCCGCTGTTTCCTGCGAAGGGGATGGATTTGTCCAGATGGCAGCAGGCCTTGGTTTGGGCTGGTTGAGTCATATCCAAGGAAGTTGTATTGTCTCCTTTCTCCAAGAATCAGTGAGTCTGTTATTGAGTCACTAATGATTCTTTAAAGGAAATTGTCAGCAAATTGGTATTTTACAGACCAGCAGGCCCTGGAGCACCTTTAAAAGGTTAAGGATCTGAACTAAGAGATGTATGAAATTCTGTGATTCTGACCAGCTGTGTGCAGAGCTGGCTATGATCAGGTGGCCCCACCCTGGCCTCAGGAAGGTGCTTGTGGACCTCATGACACAGGAAGGGACCTGAGCTCAGTGCCAAGCTCCTCTCAGGAGCAGATTGCAGGGATGGCCTTGCCTGGGAGGGGCCAGATGACCCCAGGTCTCTGTGGCTTGTCTTGAGGGTCTACCTTGGGGAAGGTGTGCTTTCCAGCCTGCCAGAGGACGCGCTCTACAGCTGGGCCCTGGTGGCCACTCAGGGTGGAACTTGCAGGTAGGAACTGAGTTCCATCCTGAGTTGCAAGCCCTTTGCTCTGCGTGTATAAAGGGACAGTCACAGTATGGTAAATGCTGTGGGCTGTGTTTATGCAGAGCGCTGTTTGGAGTCTGGAGCCCTGGATAAAGGGCCCCAAATATATTCCTTTCCCACTCGCTGAGGGACTTCTGCCTAAAAACATACCGCCAGGGTTTTATGTGGCCCAGTCAAGGCAGCTGCGTGTCTGTTCCGTGTCTGGCGTGGCTGAGCATGGAGCCTGCATCCCCGGCAAGCATGGGCCCCTTTCAGGAGTCGTGGGCCTGGGAGGCTGGTTGCTAACTAATGTACTTTCTCTCTTTTTCTTTCTTTCAACATTGAGACATGTATTTATTTTCCACATCACCAGCCATGTCACCATGGCTTGATTATGTGTGGCTAAGTCTTGTATCTTCCCAGGAAGACAGCTTTTGTTTTCCTGGAGCTGGGGATCAAGCCAGGGCCTCAAGTGTGCTAGGTGCATGCTCAGCTGCACCCTAACCCTGCATAGCATTTTTTAAAATTTTTTAATTTTTGTTTGGTACCAGGGATTGAGCTCAGAGGCACTGGACCACTGGGCCACATCCCCAGCCCTTTTTTGTATTTTATTAGAGACAGGGTCTCACTGAGTTGCTAAGTGCCTCGCCATTGCTGAGGCTGGCTTTGAACTCGTGATCCTCCTGCCTCAGCCTCCCAAGTGCTGGGATTATAGTCGTGTGCCACTGCGCCCGGCTCCTGCATAGCATTTTTGAGTAACATGGCATCCTGTGCAGAACTGCAGTCTTTGGTCACAGCATCAACAGCTTTGGTTACACAATGCCACGAGCTGTCTCAGGACTGACCTATGCTATGAGCCATCTTAGGCGAGACCTATGCCAGTGGGTGTTATGCCCACTGTGGGAAATTTTGGGAAGTGTCTGCTGAACTTAGTTCAGTGGAGAGAGTGTGAGGCTTCATGATGGTCCCCAGAGACTTCAGAGCTGGGGTCAGGGGTCCTAAGAGTGTAGAGAGGAAGTGCCCCCAGGTAGTGGGAGCCAAGAGCACAAAGGTGTAGGAGGGTGAGGACCTGCTCTGGGGTGAGAGTGGCATTCAGTGCTACTGAGAAGTGTGGGAGCGGGCAGGGATCCTGTCACCACTGAAAGACCTGAGTGCCGAGCTGGGTGGCACCAGGGGCCTCAGGGACTGCGCTGTAGGGGTGGTGGGGCCGAGTGGGAAGGAGCCCTCTGGCTGCCCTTGTCTTCTTGCCCTTTGGCCTAGCTCTTGGCTGCTGCTGTCCTCATTTCATTTCTGGGCACCCTTCCCTTGGTGGCGGCCTCTGCGGGCCCTCCTGCTCCTCCTCTGGCTCTCCTTCCTTGGTGCAGGTGCTCCTGAGAGCCTGGCCGCGCATCGCTCCACCTGCGGCCCCATTTCCACGTGCTTCTCCGAGGCCATCGCTCACCCTGCAGATGTCGGCGCTCTGTGGTGACGTTGCGCTGCGGCCCACTCCAGAAGGAGCTGACCGAGCTTCCCAGGTTGTGCCCTGCGGCCTGCACGGCTGTCCTGTGCAGTCAGAGTGTGCAGGGCTGGGCACGCACCAGGCCGCCCAGGCGGTGGCCACGTGGAGGTTCTGCTCTCCGTCTTGCTTACAGTGTCTTTGGAGAGCCCAGCAGCGTTGTGTTGTGAAATTGTGATGTACAAGAAGACTGGTGAATAAAACTAATAGATAACTGCAAGCCACACCATTGTACCCCAGAATGTACACATGCCAGCCCCCCCCCCCCCGGCACCTGGCCCTTCGCTTCCCTGTGCCATCCTGGATCTACGGTTGTTGCTCTGTGCCTTTCTTTGGGGTCTTACCACAGTGTAGGTGCCACTGAGACACTGGGACTGAATTGCACCCAATTTTAGACTCGCCCATTTAGACGGGTGCTATCCGTGTGGCCTCTTTGGCAGTCTCGTGTCCCACGGCTCCTCCCTGTTGGGTGTGGCTCTTTCATTTTCTGTTGCTGTGTAAATCTCACCAGCCGCTTGCCCCTTCTGCTGGGCTGAGTGGTTTTTCTGGACACTCTCCGCAGCCTTGGTCATCTATAACTTCCTGAGCCTGTGCTACGAGTACCTCGGGGGAGAGAGCTCCATCATGGCCGAGATCCGCGGGAAGCCCATCGAGTGAGTAGCGCCTCCCTGCAGCCCCGCGCCTGGGCCTGGCCTTCTTGAGGCTGTCCTGGAGCCGGACACGGACGTCTCCCCGACACTCCTGAGCAGACCCGTTCACTGGGACTCTTGGGAAGGCCTCACGGCTCCTTCTCCTCTCCTCTTCCTGCCGCCCATTCCTCTCCTGCCGGTCTCTGGTGGTTTTAGCTCTGCTTTCTGAGTTGGCTTGTCAGCCGAGGGCCAAGGCAGCCCCTCCCCTCCCCTGCTGCTCCTGCGGAGGCTCAGCTGTGCTCCCCCTGGGTTTCTGCTGTCCCAGCTCCATGCCCCCAGCATGTGTGTGGGGGGGTGGCTTCCCAGCCCCACCTTTCCCAGCTCACAGCCCCTCTGTGCTTCTCTCCCAGGTCCAGCTGCATGTACGGCACGTGCTGCCTCTGGGGAAAGACCTACTCCATTGGATTCCTGCGCTTCTGCAAACAGGTGTGTGTGTAGCAGCTGCCTGGGTCAGAGGAGCAGGCTGGGGACTAGAGGCCAGGCCTGTGTGCTGGACGGGGGCCCCTGCTGTAGGCTGCCCTGCACCCCACCTGCGGAGTCCTGCCAGGTGCCCAACTCTAGCCCTAAGCTGTTTGGGAGGCACCAGGTGAGTGGCATGTGCTCAGATGGGGTTTTCTGGTACAGCTCTGGATAAAAGCAGGTGGTCTCAAACTCTTGCTTTTGACCAGGTCTTGATGTGTGTGAGACTCAGAGAAAGGACATGGGGGCTCTAGAATCTCAGTTGGAAAACTCTTCATCCATTGTGGCTGGCTCGGGAGGATATTGGCATTAAAGACACAGACAGACAGACCTGTGTGGCTCTCTGCTCTCTTCCTGAACTACCAGGTGGCAGTCCGGTGGCTTCTGGTTTTCTTGCCACCCTTCCTGTGGTCCAGGGTAGCCTGAACGGAGGCATGTGGTGGTGTCCTTCAGTGCTAGGCCCAGGTCTCCAACTATTTGAGTTTGACTTCCAGCTTCTCCTCAGACTGTGTGACCTCAGATAATTTACTTAACCTATCTGTGCTTTAGTTTGCTCCTCTGTAACGTAGACATAATAACACTTATCTCCAGCGGTGATTTTAAGAAGCAGGTGAGGTAATGGATTCTGTCTTTACCATAGTACTGGCTCATTCAGGGAGGTAGAATCTGAGGTGCCACATCCAGTCTTCCTTGGCCTGGCCCTGGTCTCCACAGGGCCTCTGCCTGTCCCTCCAGCATCCCCAAGTAAGTCACAGGGAAAATGAAACCCACAGCCGAGTCATTGTGGCCTACCTGCTCACTTCTGCGCAGGGACCAGGCCCCCACGTGGCATGCCACAAAGCTCCCACCTGCCGTGCCAGTCTGCAGCTCAGCTTCCAGACCTTCCTTCCCCCAGGTGTTTCTGCACCCAGAGTCTCACCACCAGGGCTGCAGGGAAGGAGCAGAGCCGCCCTGGCCTGGGCGGGGCATTCCGAGCCCTGTTAACAGGTGGTTCGGCTGCCCAGGCCCAGGCCCAGGCCCAGCTGTGACTCAGCCTCGTTAGAGGTTCTGTTGTCTACACCACGTTATGAGAACTTCCCCAGCCGGTGTGCTCAGATGCTCTGCGCTGGACCTGGAGGAGGAGGGAGAGGCGGTGATGAGAGGGAATGGAGAAGCCTCTGGTCCCTTTCCCACTATCAGGGTGCCCACAGCCTAGCCCGGAGCCACGAGGGGCTGAGTGTCCTGCAATATCCCAGTGTCTGAATCTTCTCGGTGCTTGCTAAACGTAGATTCCCAGAGCAGCCACCCCACCCACGTGACAGACAGGTGTGCAGTGGTGCTGGCCTGGCCTGTGTTGCAGGCTTCTGGGTGACTTTGATGTCCAGCCTGGCCCAGGAACCCGCCTTGACCCAGGTGGGGTTGGGCAGTGGCTCCGGGGCCTGCCGACTCGATTCCCAGTGCTGCTGCAGCCACTCCAGCTGTCTGTGCCTTGTTCCTTTCTGTGACTGGGGGATGACGATGGTCGCACGTCAGAGGGAGGCCCACCCAGCAGCTCCCACGTACATTTGGTGTGAACCCCTCTCCCCTTTCCCCAAAGGGTGTGGGTCCCACTTCCTCTGGGCCAGGTTCAGGAGCAGAAGGGTTCTGGGGGTTTTCTGACAGCTCTGCCCGTCACCTGCACCTCTGCTGGGGCAGCCCCAGTGCGAGCCGCCCGGGGCCCCTCAGGCTGGGGACAGGAGCTGGTTCTGCAGCTGCTCGTGTTGCCCCAGCTCCTTGCACCACTTGGAGCCTCCCTAGCTCGGCATCGGTGGCCAGAGCTCCAGCCACCCCCACAAGGGGCCCCATGACTTGGGTTGCCTTGCGCTCAGGAGAGCGCTGATTCTCGTGGTTCTGGGATGCTGTGGTCCCCTGGGTCTGCAGCCTGTGTGAGAGTTGTGGAAGCCTGCAGGGGGCGCTGCCGAGCTTGGGGGGCTCCCAGAGGCCTCTGCTGAGCGCCCTGGGGGGGACCCTCCAGGAAGATCCCTGCCCCCAGCAGTGAGCCTGCGTTGTAGGGGCTGGTCACGTCCCTTGTCCCAGCGGGCAGTACTCAGGTCAAGTGCGAGCCACTGGCCTGCACCGACTCGGTCTTCAGGACTCCAGAGCCCATGTCTGGGTGGCCTTCTTCCCCACCCGCTGCTCCTGCAGGGCAGGCCGTCGCCAGCCCAACCTCACAGAACCCTGGCCTCGGGCCCAGAGCATGGGACAGGGAACCAGCCAGAGCTCCCGTGTGGCCAGGTTCCGGCACTAAAGCCCCTGGCCCCACCCCCTCCCCAGAGCTCGTGCCCTGCACTTGTCCACTCTGCCCTGGGCTTTCGCATGAGCTGCTCCTCTGTTGTCTCTGGCCACCTTCCTGATGGCCCTCAGTGTCCTGAGGCTCCCCTGGCCTTCCTGCCCCAGTGCCTGTCTCCCCACAGCTGCCTTGGGCTGTCTCTTTTTTTTTTTTTTTTTTTTGGTACTGGGAATTGAACTCAGGGGCACTCGACCACTGGGCCACATCCCCAGCCCTTTTTTTTTTTTTTTTTTTTTGTATTTTATTATAGACAGGGTCTCACTGAGTTGCTAAGTACCTCGCCATTGCTGAGGCTGGCTTTGAACTCATGATCCTCCTGCCTCAGCCTCCCAAGTGCTGGGATTACAGGTGTGCGCCACCGCGCCCAGCTTGCCTTGGGCTGTCGTTCTCTCTTGTTTATTCTGCCCCTATAGACGGCAGTCCCCTTGGGGACCCATGTGGGGCCTCCCCTCCCTGTCCCCAGTGTTGGGCACAGGCCCGCCCGAGGAGCAGTCTGCATACGCTCACCCTCTGCTGCCTCCTTCCTCTCCCACAGGCCACGCTGCAGTTCTGCGTGGTGAAGCCACTGATGGCCGTCAGCACTGTCATCCTCCAGGCCTTCGGCAAGTACCGGGACGGGGACTTCGAGTAAGCAGTGGTCGTCCCTTGGGGCCTGTGGGAGAAGTGCCGGTGCCCTGGTCCCAGCAGGGTGGCCGTGCCCTTCCGGATCTCCAGGGCTGCTGAGCCCAGGCCTGGCAGTGCCCCCTTGCCCTTGGCCTGATGCTGGCCCAGGCGTGAGCCTGCCACTGCGGTTAGTCCGCGCAGGCTGCGTGGCTTCCCCAGCTGAGCCGTGAAGGCAGTGAGCACCTGAAGGTGGGGGTGAGAGGGAAGGTGCCCCAGAGGCCAGCTCGAGCCCCCGGTTTCATGCGGGGTTAGTGAAGGTGGCCCTTCACACACACTGCCCGTGACCCACGCCACAGCCCCAACCAGGCAGGTGAGTGCACTGAGGTCAGAGGGGCGTTCCCTGGCCACACAGCAAGCTCAGGGTCCGCCACTTCGACACCATTGTCCGGCTGTCAGGCTGTGGCCTCCAGTCTGACCCTGGTTTTCCTAGCAGTGTGCTCCGCAGCAGTGGACCCCGGAGCTGGGACAGTGTGGGCACAGCAGAGAGGGCGGGCTGACCTGCACTGTGGCTGCACAGCCCTGTCCCCACTTGGGATGTGTGTCCTCGACTGCCGTCCCCCTCCCTCCCACGGCTCATTGCACTAGGAGGAGAAGGTGGGGGGTCACGTGTGGCAGGGCGGGGTTGGTCCCAGCCAGAACATGCCCATTCTGCAGCGTCACCAGCGGCTACCTTTATGTGACCATCATCTACAACATCTCCGTCAGCCTGGCCCTCTACGCCCTCTTCCTCTTCTACTTCGCCACCCGGGAGCTGCTCAGCCCCTACAGCCCTGTGCTCAAGTTCTTCATGGTCAAGTCCGTCATCTTCCTCTCCTTCTGGCAAGGTCAGCCTCCGTCCAGCCTCATGAGGCCCCTGCCTCTGAGCCCCTTCCCACCCTCCCTGTGATTGTGTCCCAGGGCTGCGGAGCTCAGGCCGCAGGGCTGTCCCAGGGGTCCCAGCCTGGAGCTCAGGGAGCCTCAGCCCCGGGGCTCTTTCTAGGGGAGAGGCCTGCGCCCTCCGCGGCTTTTCAGAGAAGCTCCGACAGAACTAGTTGGTGGATGGAGGACCCCGGGGACCCCACGTAATTGATGTCCTAGTTTAGGTCACTGGCAAGGAGCTGGGAGAGTGGGCTTTCTGGAGGCCTTGGCTCTGTGTCACCAACCCCGTCCTGCAGTTGTGCCCCCTCACCACCACAGTGGGCCTGAGGGTGTCTGGGGTGCATGGGGGAGGGGCCTGGAAGTCCCTTCATCCACCTCCCCCTCAGGCATGCTGTTGGCCATCCTGGAAAAGTGTGGCGCCATCCCCAAGATCCACTCTGCCCGCGTGTCGGTGGGCGAGGGCACCGTGGCCGCCGGATACCAGGACTTCATCATCTGCGTGGAGATGTTCTTTGCAGCCCTGGCACTGCGACATGCCTTCACCTACAAGGCCTATGCTGACAAGAGGCTGGACGCTCAAGGTAGGGGCCAGGGTCTGGGGGATGACCCCAGTGGGAGGAGCAGAGCAGAGTTCCAGAGCACCCGCCACCCTCCGGTGCCCTGCAGGGGCGGACCCCAGTGGGAGGGGGCCGCAGAGGTTGGGGCAGAGGGGGTGGCAGGACCAGGAGAGACCCCTCTCCATAGCCAGCTCTGCTGATGTGGTCCTGGAAGCTAAGCCCACCTGTCCCTTGGAGTAGGTTCCAGTGTGGATGCAGGGAGGACAGGAAGGGCAGGCAGGAGACGGGTGAACAGGCAGATCCCGCGGCGCCCTGCGGCCAGGCCCTGCTTCTCTGCTGTCCTCCACTTCCGTTCTCTTTAAATAGATTTTTTTTCTTTTGGGGGGGGGTACCGGGGATTGAACTCAGGGGCATTCGACCACTGAGCCACATCCCCAGCCCTATTTTTTCTATTTCACTTAGAGACAGGGTCTCACTGAGTTGCTTAGCGCCTCGCTTTTTGCAGCGGCTGGCTTTGAACTCCTGTCTCAGCCTCTTGAGCCACTGGGATTACAGGCCTCTTTAAATTTCTTTAAAAACAAAATACCATGCTTACTCCTAAGAACAGGTGGCGAGAGGTCTAACAGCTTTCTTTTTACACCTGCTAATCTCCTAGTTGGAAGGTGGCAACAGCCCCCCCCCACCATGCCAAAGGCCTGGAGCCCTCTAACCCCCATGCTGGCCCCACCCTCTGTCTGGGGCAGCACTAGCCTTCAGAGCTCCCTGGTGACTGGACAAGCAGTGGGCTGGGGGTGGGGCCTGGTCCAGGAGGAGGAGGGGGCGGGGAGTGCTGGAGCTGCCCTACCCGGAGAGGCGGTGGGCAGCAGAAGGGGGCCTTCCCCAGCGCACAGCCAGAGCCTCTTAGCCCAGGCCTCCCCACTGCTGCCCCATTTGGAAAGAGCCTTGAAACTCCTGCTGGACTTTGTCCTGCGGGCACACCTGCCGCTGTGCTCTTGGTCACTCTTCACACTGTCCAACCCTCTGCCGACGGAGACTTGTCAGCTGGTCCCCACCTGTTTCCCTCCAGGCCCCCATTCTTACCCCCAAAGTGGGAAGGATCCTACAAGTGCCCACCCAGCACTGAGGGCCTTGTCCCTTGGACGTGGTCTGGCAGGGCCTATATCCATGGGAATGTTACCCTGGGGCCTGGAGCCTGGGACTGTCCCCAGAGCAGGCAGGGCTATAGTGGAGAACCATTTCCATACCTCGGGCTCTGCAGAGGCCCCCTGCTGCTAGCCTGGGCATCTTTGCACCGCTGTCCCCTCAGACACCCACCCCAGCCAGCAGGAGCCTGATTGGCTGTGCAGCCAGGCCAGGGCGAGCCGCTGCTGGCCGAGCCTGCCTTCCTCTGGCCCAGGCCCATGGCCCATGGCCCAGCCTCTGACTGAGCTGCCCAGCCCCTCTCACCCTGGGCTGGGCGCAGGCCAGCTCTGCTGAGCCTTGAGGTGTGGGAAGAGGCCGCTCCATGCAGGGGCGGCTCTGGCCAAGCCTGGGAGAAGGTGGAACACGGGACACCACTAGCTGGGGTGCCCCCTGTGAATGTGAGCACCGCAGGAAGAGTCATCCCTGGGCAGATGTCCCCTCAGCCCTGGGGGGCAGTGGGAGCAGCTGAGGCGCCTGGTGCCTGGGTGGGGGTGGCCAGGGCCTGGGGCGCTCGTTCACTCTGCTGTCTCTTGTCTTCTCTACCCGGCTTCTCTCCCTGCCCCTTTGCCTTGCATTTGCCCCGGGTTTGGCCGTGGGCAGTGCCAACATACGGCCCTTACGGTAGGTTCCACTCTTGTCTGCACGTCTGTCCTGTATGTCAGTTCTGGTCACTGTCACCAGCATGCCTCTCTGTAGCTCCTCTGTGTCCCCCTCTCCTCCCCACAGGCACCCCTGGGTGGGAGAGCCCCAGCACCTGCCTGCCGAGGCCCTTCCGCCTGCGTTTGTCTCCTCTCCCATTGTTCTGGAACAAGCCCTGCTTGGTTCTGGGGCACCTGCCTACTGCTGGGGCAGCAGGGCATTCAGTGATACTTCCATGGCAGGGTGTGGAGGGTGGGGAGACTCAGGTCTGAATCTGGGCCCAGAGTTGGGTTGGTCACTTACGCCTGGTGGCCTGGGCCGTTTCTCCCCTCTGAGCCTGTGGCACTCGTCGTTAGAGGGGATCAGGGAGAAGCATATCCTCTCACAGGGGACGCCAGCGGGCAGCCTGGGCCCCTCCCCACAGAGGACTCCCCAGGCAGAACGTGGGCCTGGCACCGCGGAGCCAGGGCATTCCAGGCTCGCGCCTGCAGCTCACCAGCCTCTATCGGGGTCCCTTCTCCTGCCCTGGCTTCCCCAGGTGGTGTACCTGTGCCCTCTGGCACGTGGCCAGCCCGCAGGATGCCCTGGCTGCTCCTGCTCCCGGGCAGTGGAGTTACTTCTTGCCTGTCCCTTCTCATGTCACGGACCCATTCTTTGTCCAAGAGGGAATGACCGATGGCAGCCTTGCGGGGGTGGGTGTCTGTTGCTGGGTAGGGGCAGGGGCTGAGCCTGGCCCCTCACTCTGCCTCCTGCCTCCTCCGCAGGCCGCTGCGCCCCCATGAAGAGCATCTCCAGCAGCCTCAAGGAGACCATGAACCCACACGACATCGTGCAGGACGCCATCCACAACTTCTCCCCCGCCTACCAGCAGTACACGCAGCAGTCCACGCTGGAGCCCGGGCCCGCCTGGCGCAGTGGCGCCCACAGCCTCTCGCGCTCCCACAGCCTCAGCGGAGCCCGTGACAACGAGAAGACTCTCCTGCTCAGCTCTGACGACGAGTTCTAGGTGTGGCACTGGGGGAGGACCGCACCTGGGCCAAGGGCGGGCCACGCCCTCCTCCAGCACCACAGCGGGGCCAGGAGGCCACACAGCTTCGGTGTTGCCCTTTATTTATTGGACCAGAAACACTCACATATCGCTTTCAGAGGAACAGCCAGGCACCCTCGTCTGGGGGACATCCCAGGCTCTCCCGCGAGCCTTAGGAATATTTATACGTGGCTAATCCTGCCCTGTCCGGGCCAGGGCAGAGGACGCTGGGAGAGCTCCCCTAGCCTTGCTGCCCGTCCTGTGGTGGGGGCACCTGGGACCAGCCACGCCCAGGCCCAAGTGCTGCGTGTGGACCAGTGGCTGCAGCCTCCTGGGCCCCTCCTGCAGGAGGCGCTCGTGCTGAGGTCGTCCCCGTCCCGTCCCTGTCCCCCCATGACATGCTCGGCCCTGCCTGCTCCCTGCCTGGGAGAGTGCTCCTCCCCGGGCTCCTCCCCGCCTGCTTCCCTCCATGTCCACCCTTGTCCGATGCTAGATTTGCCTCAGCCTGGGCAGGAGAAGGGAATGTGGACACTCTGTGCCCCTCCTGACCCAGGCCTGCCTGGCGTGCTGCAAGGCTCAGAGCCAGACGCCAGGAGCCACGGGACCTCTAGGAAGGGTGCTCTGGTGCCTTGGAGCCCTTCCGGTGAAGCAGGGGGTCTGTGGGCCCTGAGTGTCCTCGCCAAGGCCACCTTCTGCCCGCCTCCTCCTGCCCTTCCTCCTGGCCCTTTGAGGGCAGCCAGCAGCCTGCACTGCCCTCTCGCCGGGCCCTGCTCTTGAAGGAGGTGGGGGCAGGCCCTTGCTTCGTGGCTTCAGTGCTCCTCCCCGACAGAGCAGGCAGAGCCTCTGCTGAGCCTCTCCTGGGGCTTCTCCCTCCCGTTCAGGAGAAAGGTCTGTGTCCCCACATTTCAGACCAGCTTCTGGGGGAGGACAGTAGGGATGGCCATGTGGCGGGAACCAGTGGGCGAGGAGTGGTCCCGGCTCCTCTCCAGGGCCCTCTGTCCACGCAGGGCCTGGCGTTCTGCCTCGTCTGGCTTCCAGCCCATCTCTCTGTGCCTTAGTCACATATAAAAGCCCCCTCCTCAGCCTGCATCTGCCTGTACACCCCCTGGGGACTCCTTACCAAGCTGCTGGCACTCAGGACCCTGCAGTGCTGGGCCGTGTGCCCTTGAACAGGCCTTAGGAGTGACTGGGGACCACCAGTTCCTGTCCTTGCCCTCCACACCCGTGTACCCAGGGCTGGAGTCCCCAAGCAGCCTGGGCTTTTGCCAGCCAGTCTTAGGAAGAGCCTCATGGCGTAGTGCAGGCAGGGCGTCCTGGTGTTTGAAACCCAGGCAATGCTTGGGTCTGGAGTGGAGTAGCCTCCGTCCAGTGAGGGAGAAGGGTCCCCTGTCTGGTGGCACTTGCCAAGAAGCTCTTTTGGTCACTCCTGGAATGAACAGGCTCCTGCCCCCAGGTCTCCGAGGAGGGTCCAGGTAGGGCAGCTGATCCCAGCAACCTTCCTGACCTCCTTCCTTCCCACGTGGCCCAGAGGCCTGCCCTGGGCGCCCATCTGGGTGGGCAGCAGCTGGCAGGCACAGGCTGTCCAAGGAGCAGCTCTGGCTCCCTCTGTGAGTCTGCCTCCTGACGCATTCCCCTCCTCCAGGCCAAAGCGTGTTGCTGACCCTGCCCCCGGTCTCCACCCGCTCCGCACGCTCCTCCTCTAGTGTGGGGCAGAGCTGGGGGAGCCCAGTGGCAGGGAACTAGCAGTCCCTGGGGACACAGGGGCGGGGAAGGTGTTCCCAATTGCTGCATCCCCTCCTCCTTCCTAGGATGCATAACCTACCTTGTCTTTTTTTTATTATTATTTTCCAGCTAGAGTAGCCCTTTGTATATAAAGATACTTGAAAATTAATTGTATGATGTATGAGAAGACAGAGTCCCCTAGTTTTGTATCTCGTCGTATGACTGCCATGAGTTCCACTGAAAGCCGCTCTATTTTGGTCTCTGTGACATTTTAAATGCGTGACAGAAGTGAGCAAATAAAGTGAGGAAGAAATATATATATGAGATAATATAGATTGTACTGAAATCCCTCCTGCCTGCGTGAGCTTTCGTTCCTGCCTCCTTGCTGCGCCCTCCACCTGGGTGGGTGGGTGTCCGCTTGTCCCTCCTGGGTGTGATGTCTAGGTGATGGGAAGGGAGTCACATTACCAGGGACTAAAATCGGCATCCAGGTCCCCACGGGGCAAAATGTCACCCCCACCCCCAGCCAGCTGGTCACAAGGAGCTCAGTCTCCCAGTGCCATGAGGGCTGGGTGCCACGGGGAAGCCTGGTAGCCGGCAGCCCCTCTGCAGGGACTTCCAGGGGCCCTCCAGAATTCCAAGCTCCCTTTTGCCTCCACCCTGGGACCCTGGGGCCAGGAGAACGGGCAGGGTCCTGGGCCACTGGCACCTTCCCTTCCCCCTGCGTTCCTTTCTGGGGCCCAGCCTCCAGCTGACAGGAGCTCTCAGGAATGCAGCGTGGGTGGGGGAAATTCCCAGCCAGCCTGAAACCTCGGTAGCAGCCACTGGTCCCTCCCAGGGCTTCCTGCTGCCATGCCCCAGCCCTGCGCTCAGCATTTCACACATCTGGGACCGGCCAGAGCCTCAGCCTGAGGGGAAGAGAGCTCTTCGGACCAGTTAAGCCCTGTGGTTTGGCCCTTCCCCACACTCAAATTCTGCGGCTTCCCCAGCCCCACCATCTCCCTACCCAGCAACACACGGGGCCTCACCCGAGCCCTGTGTGACTTGTACACCTGCAGCTCCTCACCTTGCGACCTCTCAGGCTTTCCTGCCTATGCTTTGATAGCACCTTCACTTTATAGGTGGATAAGCTGAGGCTACAAGAAACCTAATTAAGCACCACAAGTCCCACAGCAAGGAAAAGCGACCCCTAACCCCACAACCACAGTCCACTCCCCTCCTCAGGGGGCCTTGGGAGGCCTGGCAGGTTGGGGTGACAGGAGTACGGGCCTGTAATAAGACCCAGGAGTAAGAATTAGTCCCGTAGGCGGGGACTGAGGAAGCCACTTCTGTCCCTGCCTCCCTGTGCCTTCCAGAGCTGGGAAAAAAAATTCTGACTTAGTCATAGAAAATCAGACCTGGTATGAGAGTGCTGGAACGATAACTCTGAAATCCAGGAATTTAATTACCCTAAGGAGGCTCCTAGGCTGTAAGATGAAGGTAGAAATTTTCGGCACTGCCCTCCTCTGTTCCTGCCCCCATGTCTCTGAGCAACACCTAGCGATGGGGGCTCACCCTCCCACCCTCCAAAGGGTCCTGAGCACCCCACCTCAGACCGCTTATTCACAACACACAAAACAGGCCAGGACATCCACTTCTCTGTGGAAAAAGAGAACTTGACTTTATTCAGAAAGTCTACAAAATACAGAAGGCAGATAATGCTCACTGTAAGTCAGAAAATAAATAAATTCTGGGGCCGGGCAATTTTTAAAAACATTTTTGTTATTGCCATCTGGCTTTCCCTAAATATAAGATAAAATGTGATTTATTTGCAGGTATAAAATATAAAGTCCAGCTCAGGGCCACATGCCACTTTTCCCAGGGAGCAGGAGCTGGGCTCTGGCTGGGGAGAATAACTTAGGTTCGTGCAATAAATAAAAAGTGGGGAGGGGCGGCTGTATACAGTGTTGGGGGGCTGGGCTTTCCAGGAGGACTGCAAACAATGGTAGTAGCCGGCCCCCACCCCACAGAGGATACTCAAAGGTTGAAGGGGGTTCTTACATCCAAGGACCCCCAACTCCAGGCTTTGGGACTGTGAATCTGTCTCCTTTTCTCCCTATCTGCCATAGTGGTCACCTCCATTCCCCTTTCTCTTGGACTAGCCAGCTCCAGGGTACCCTGGCTGCAGGGAGGGCCCTGCATGGAGCAGGCCAGCTCCTTCCCTCTCTTCCACCTGTCACCTTCTCTTTCCCTCTGCTTCTCTCTCCCTCCCTTACAGGGAACTGCTTCCCAGGCCAGGGAGGCCCTCTTGCCACCTTTTTCAGTCCCTGTTCACTGTCCCCTTGGAAATCATGACTGGAATCTTAGGGCAGCAGTAAGAAGGCCGAGCTTTTGGTTCCAGCTCAGCCACTAAGTGATACGTCGCCTTGGCAATGTCCTGTCCACTGAACGGTTGCCCCATCTCGCCATTTCTAATGACCCTCCTAGCTTTGCACGCCACGAACCCACAGCAGAGGTGGGAGATCTCTTCAGTGCATTTTCCCAGCAGGACAGCCTGGCAAGTCACTCACGGAGCCAAACCTAGTCCCGAATCCTGGGAGGGCTGGACACTGGCATGATTCGAGCAGTTGGAGCAATGAAGCATGCCCTCCTCACCCGGACTTCAGGCCGGCTGGATATCCCGCTCCCCACAGTCTAAGCAGGCCGAACTTCTGCAAGGGAGACCCTGGACCCGGAGGCCCCGGCAACCTAGCAAAGTTGCCCCTCGCCAGGGCCTTTCCGTCCCAGTTTGGGAAACTGCAAGAGGAAGACAGAGCCTGGGAAGGAAATGTGTGTTCACCACAGGGACAGGTGGCCGCAGAAAAATAGGACCTGGGGGACAGAAGGCGCTTAGGCACTTTGGGAGAGGAGCTTGGTCGGAGGGGCGTGGTTTGGGGTGGGCGTGGCGGGGAGGGGGAGGGGGCGCGCACTAGGAGCAGGCCGCCGGGCCGGGGGCGGGGTCCGGGCCGGGGGCGGGGCCGGGGCCGGGCGCCGACTTGACGATGGTGATGACGCTGGCGGGCGCCACGAGCGCGGCGGGCCCGCGAGCGGCGGCCACGGAGCGCGCGAAGCCCTGCAGCGCCTCGCACTTGCCGCGCAGCGCGTCGAGCTCCAGGCGCATGGCGGCGTTCTCGCGCGCCAGCTTGTCCACCTCGCGCTCCAGCTCCGACTTCTGCTTCTGCAGCTCCTCCTTCTGGCACACGCGCTTCACGCGGCAGCTGGCGGCGTAGCCGCGGTTCTTGAGCGTGCGGCGCCGCTGCTTGAGCCGCGTCACCTCCTCGGCCGAGAGCCCGCGCAGGTTCCGGTTGAGCTCGCGCACCGACAGCCCCATCAGCGCCTCGTCCGACAGGTGCGGCGTGTTCTCGCTCAGCTCGCGCTTGACCTGCGGCAGGCGACACGGAGGCCCCAGTCGCTCCCGCCCGTGCGTCGCGAACCCCGGGCCTGGCGCGCAACCCGTGCTGGGGACGGTCCTCTCCCTCCCCCCACCTCCACCCCGTGTTCCTCCGTCACCGCCTTGGCCACAGAGGCTGTGGCTGGACTTGATCCAGGTCCTTGAAGGGGAGCAGGAATCCGGAAGGGAAACCAGGCCAAACCAGGATCGAACTCAAAGGAGGCCACCCCAGGGCTCGGCCGAAATCTAACTAAGTGTCAAGTCCTGGACGCAGCCAGAACGCAGCCCGGAAAGCACCTTTGAATGGGGAAGCAGGCCCAGAGTGGGAAGTGACCTGGCCCCGAGCCACCATAAGTTCCACCATAAATGCCTGCTGAGCCACCCACCCTTGGGAGGCTGGAAGGGACGGGGAAGTTAGGATGTGGAGGCTCAGTGTGGGCAGAGAGGAGGCAGAGCACAACAGGGACAGACTCCTCACCTTCAGGGCTTTGCTGGATAAGGGATCCACAGACATGGTTGCAGAAGGTGCCCTCTGAGCTGCAGACCTAGGAGATAGAGGTGATCAAGGTCAAGGTCCCACACACACACTTAGAGTAAAATCCAATCTGGGTCACTCAGGGGCACTCGACCACTGGGTCACATCCCCAGCCCTTTTTTGTATTTTATTTAGAGACAGGGTCTCACTAAGTTGCTAAGTGCCTTGCCATTGCTGAGGCTGGCTTTGAACTCCCAATCCTCCTGCCTCAGCCTCCCAAAGTGCTGGGATTACAGGCGGGCGCTGGCAAGGGTACAGCCTTCTTAAACGAATCATTCTAGCCTCAGGGCCTTTGAACTTATTGTTTTCTTTACTGTTCTCTCCCCATAGTGACTCCTCATTATCCAGGTCTTTGCCCACTGCTACCTATCCAGGCTAAAACACCACCTTGTGTCATATCATTAACTCAATTTATCAAGCCTCCTAACAATCACCTCTTGTGAAGTTCTGTTTGGTTCCAATTCTGGTTTCTGGCTTGTTTCTCCCTCCCACACCTCTTCCACCAAAATGAAAGCCCACAGGAGTAGAGCCACCGCCTGCCTTACCACTCCATGGCTATGCCCACATCCAAGACGGACATGCAGGAGGCACTCAACAGGTAGGCACCGCCCACAGGCCATCCTACCCCAAGGGGCCAAGACATGGGCATTTGATGTCTTTTAAAAGTTTCGTTAAGCCGGCCGCGGTGGCGCATGCCTGTAATCCTAGCACTGTGGGAGGCTGAGGCAGGAGGATCGTGAGTTCAAAGCCAGCCTCAGCAATGGCGAGGCACTTAGCAACTCAGTGAGACCCTGTCTCTAATAAAAATACAAAAAAGGGCTGGGGATGTGGCCCAGTGGTCGAGGGCCCCTGAGTTCAATCCCTGGTACCACAAAAAAAAAAAAAAAAAAAAAAAAAAAAAAAAAAATATAACCTACAGAGAGACTGTGCACAACAACTTGGGTGGGGCTGGGGGGTGCAGCTCCATGGTGGAGCGCTTGCCTGGCATGCTCGAGGCCTGACGTCCACCCCTAGTGTACCCCAATAAAACCCAAACCAAAAAACACATGCACAAAACACGTGTACAGTGACTTCCCAAAGTACAGCCAGCACCTCAACAAGATATGACATCCCAGTCCCCTCCCCAGGCCACCCTCATTCAGGCCTGTGTTAGAGGAAAGCTTCCCCAACTGCCTGGGGGCAGCTGGGCACTAACTCAGCTTGTCACTGGGCAGATGGGGTAGCAACCCCGGACTGGTGAGGGACCATCAGCCCCCAGTGCCTTCCTAGCAGGCCTGAACATTCTTCTAACAACTACCTGTCATGCAGGTACTGTTTGACAGCCATATGTTGGCCCTTGGGGAACAGAGGCGAATATGACACTCATGGAGGGCGAGGCGTGGTGGTGCACGCCTGTAATCCCAGCAAGGAGACCTCCTCTGGAGGCCGGAGGAGGAGGAGGATAACAGGTTTAAGACCAGCCTCAGCAACTTAGTGAGACCCTTCCTGTCTCAGAATTTAAAATAATTAAAAGGTCTGGGGATGTAGCTCACTGGTAAAGAACTCCTGGGTTCAATCCCCAGTACAAGAAACGAAACCAAAAGCAACTCATGGAAGGGACATTCCAGAGGTCGGTGGTCATCACTGTAGGCTGGAGAAGGGGACCATCTCCCAAAGGGGACCATGCCCCTTTGAAGCAGTGATCCTCTATCCTCTGCTGATCTGATCTTCTCCCTGCTTTAGTGGGAGCCTCACTTTACTCATGGGACAATCCCCCTGGGGAGGGGACAGTGGTAAGGAGCAAAGAACAAAAAAGGCAGGTGTTTTGTGATCTGAAGCGTGGCACCCTAGGCACTGTGAGCAATGATACCCAGATGGAGGGAGAGTAGGAGGCAAAGCCAGGTCCAGGCTTTGGATTCTTGAGCTGTCTGTGGGGTGACCTCATGGGCAGCCCAGCCTCCGACACATTCTGGCAAGGTCCAGGGATCTCCCGGGGACACTTCAGAGAAATAGAAAGTGCATGGGCCTGGTACCAGATATACCTGGGCCTTTTGGAGGGGTCCCCTAGCCAGCCATGGGCTTCTGGTGGGTATGTGACCCTCTCTGTGCTTGCTTTCCCCTTGGTGACAGAGTAGTGGGGTGTTAATCAGATCACCTCATGCCAG
This sequence comes from Tamias sibiricus, assembly GCA_025594165.1. Taxonomy (NCBI): domain Eukaryota; kingdom Metazoa; phylum Chordata; class Mammalia; order Rodentia; family Sciuridae; genus Tamias; species Tamias sibiricus. The sequence continues at coordinate 168,135,411 of CM046661.1, read as the reverse complement.
TCCTGGGACCCTTCCAGGGCTCCCATCTCACTGGAAGTAAAGCCAGGTCATCACAGTGGCCACAAGGTACTGCCCAGTGTGCGCTACACAGTCGCCTCTGACCAGCCGCTTGCCTCCCCAGCTCCGCTCCAGCCGGACCCCCTCCTGGCGGCTCCTCTAGCCCACCATGTGCTGCTCCAGGGCCCTGCACGGCTGCCCGCTCTGCCTGGCATGCGTATCCACTAGCTACCCACAGAGCGTGCACGACCCCTCAGGTCTCCTCAAATCTCAAGTTCACTCAGCTTAGACGCGCGCTCTCTCCCCTTCTCCCTCCCCTGCCTGTGTGTGTAGCTCTTTTCAATTTATAGTCATCACTCACAGACATTTTACACATTTGTCCAGTGCCTGCGCCCAGAGGGAGAGAGCTTGCTCACCCGCGGACTCCCCGGGGCGTGGACGAGCGCTTGGCCAGAGCGCGTGCTCAGGTTCCAGCCGCTGAATTCTCAGCGTGACTCAGGCCGAGGTGGGGACAGTCCAGGGCTTTTGGGAACCCCCAGCCCCTGCAGGCCCACACAGTCGGGGGTCTGGCAGCTCAGAGGGAAGGAAGGAGTGGACAGAAAAGGGAAGTTGGCATTTTGGGAGATTCCTCTGACAGAAGCAGCCCCTGAGCCCCTGAGGCTGGAGGGTCTCAAGAGCTCCCAGGCTTCTTGGGGTGTACTGAGGAGCTGAGGCCTGTGTTTTGGGAGAGCTCCCCCAACTGCCTGGGGCTGCTGGGCACGAACGCGACTTGTCCCTGGCAGATGGTGTGCCTGGGTAGATGGGGTAGCCAACCCTGGACTGGTGAGGGGCCATCGGCCCCCAGTGCCTTCCCTGCAGGCCTGAAAGCCTCGCGTTCTCCTAACAACTCAGAGGAGGCCCTGGGCAGCTCTGGACTTCCTTCCTCACAGATCCTGGCTGGGGGTGTGGGGGTGAGGCCGCTTCCCAGGGCAGACCCCTGAGCTGCAGCCTGCATGCTAAATGCAGCTCAGCCTGGCTCTGGCCCGCTTCCCTTCCTGGCCCTCCAACCCCTATGGGGCTCGGGCCCTGGCTGCCCCTTCAGCTGTCCCTGGGGACCTCTCTGCCCTGCCCACCCCTCCTTGTCTGGACAAATCCTATGGGACGGGCGGCCTCCTGACTTTGCACGGATGCTACCTGCAGACGCTCACACGCCACTCTTACCAATCCCACGGCCCTACAGCCTCCTGAAAGGTCACCTGCCCTGCCACATACCCAGGCAGGCCAGCATGCCTTGCCGCTGGCCTCAACTCCTCCTCCCCACAGCAACTGGAGGATCTTTCCACCAGGTGAATCCGAGCCACCTCCTGTGGCTCCCTCAGATCCTGAGGACACAGTCCAGGCCACCCACACCGCACCCCAGGCCCTGCGTGGCCAGCCCCCGGGCCATTTCCCACCACAGGGCTCCGTTCTGCATTCCAGCCAGGAGGAATTTCTTTCACTCCCTCCCACCCCCATGTTCTTGCCTCTGGGCTGTCCCCTACCTCGTGACACTTTCTGCCCGTTCCCTCCTCCCCACTTCTCCCATCAGACTCCAGCTCATCCATCAGCCCTGAGCGCAGACCTCTCCTCCAGGAAGCCCTCCGGAGCCCTCTGCCCCACAGCTGCTGTCCCAGGGTCCTAATGGTGGGTTTCCTTGTCGTCTTTCCATCCCATGAGCCGAGTCAGCCCTGGGGGTTTAAGGCCACCAAGCCCAGGGCCCTGCAGGGCAGGAGCAGGTGCTGGGAGGGAGCTGGGTAGTCTCTGATGCAGTCACCCAGCTGGTCAGTGTCCGAACCCAGGTCCAAGCCCAGCCTAGTGCAGAGGAAAACCCCGGCCCTGTCTCCAGCTCATCCTCTTGCCATCTGCCTCCTTGCTTCCACTAGTGGAGATGGTACAGATGCCAGGAGATCAGGAGGGAAGCAGTAGGGACCCCATCCATGTGCACCTGGGCCTGCAGTAGCGCGAGGGAAACAGAGAAGGTGGCGGTGGGAGGCAAGCCCGAGCCTCAGTCCCACCCTGTGTTCTCCAGGCTGTGTGACCTTGGGTGAGCTGCTCAGCCTCTCTGGGTCTCCACTTTCCCATCCGTAGGAACAGAACAAATACCTGCCTCATGGGGTTCCAGTGGAAGCTAGTGGTGTAACTGTAGAGGTCAGTGGACGTCCAGGAGGAGCTACCCAGTGGGGTTCAGGCCCGCAGCCAGCACTGGGGACACGCTCTGATTCAGCACCTCCTCGCTGGCCAGAGTCACACAGAGAACTGCGGGAAAGGCTTATAGGCCATTTGTCCCCCACCCCTCCTTATTTTACCCAAGAGGAGGTAGAGACCCAGAGAGGAGCATCATCTGCCTGAAGTCACACAGCAGGTGAGTGGCTGCCTCCCTGCAAAGAGAGGAATTCCCAAGCCTGTAAGAGCCCAGGGCTGAACCTAATCCCTTCACACCCTTCCATCCCTGGCCTTCCTACAACTCTGTGAAGTTGTCCTCTGGAGTAGCCCACCCTGAGGAGGCCACACTGGGCCACCTGCCTCTTCACAGTGTGACCCTGGCAGAGTCCTTTCCCTGAGTCCTGTTTACCCCTACACAGAGGAAGTGGACTTGACAGTCTCCAAGGCCCCTCAGCTCTGAAACATCAAGATTTGTGTTAGGCCTGCCATGAAGAAGCTAGTCAATGGCACTCAAGTATCCAGGGCCCCTCGCCCTGGGAGCTGGTGTGTTGAGTGACGTCTGGGCTACATGAGACCCAGTGGAAGAGGGAAAGCCTGTCCTGGTGCAGGTTAACTGAGCCTATGGGTGTTGGGTGCTGGTGCTGAGTACTGGGTGCTCTGCTTAGTACAGAACCTGGGTTGCATAGCCTGGCCCCTCACCAAGGTCTCTGGGAGTTGCTCTCCCCATTTGTACAGTAGGGGAGGATCATAACTGTATCCACATATAAAACACAAGTGGCTTGGACAAGATCAGTGGTTGTGCGTGGTTGGCTGGTCCCGCATCACCACTCCCTTCTCTCCTGGCTCTCTTCCTGGCTGTTAGCTGGGGCACCCGCGTTGGCCCAGGAATGTCCTAGCTGGGCAGTCAGGCAGTTGCAGAGGCAAAAGTCTCAGAACTGAGAACTTTCCAATGGCCTGGGGCTCTCAGCTTCAAGGCCCAGGCCGGGCCTTCTAGGACATAAGCCAAGGGACCTGGGTCCTCCCCTCCATCAGGCTGGCTGACCTGGGCCCTGGCCCTGCACAGCTGCTTCTCTTCTTCCTCAGCAGCCGGCGGCGGAGCGAACCTCCAGGTCTGGCTTCCTAACGCGCTCCGGCGGTCCAGGCGGTGAGCTGACTCTTGGACTGACCGCTGTCCAGGCTGTGGCCACAAACCCTCCCACACACCCCGCCTGGCCCCCAGGCAGCTCCAGAGACACCCTATAGACAGGCCCACCCACTGGCACAGGCTCCTCCTGGCTGCTGACCCCTCTTGCTTGCTCTGTGAGGACAGAGGGAAAAAATGTGTTTTCCTGCTCTTGGCAGGGCGCTGGTGGAGCCTCCTCCCTGCTGGAAGGGAGCTCGGGGGAGGAACAGGCAAGAGGGAAGCAGGGGCCTGGGGAAATGCCCCAGCTCCGCGGCCCGCCCACTCGCTGTGTGGCTTCAGGTGTGTCACTCCATCTTTCTGGGCCTCAGGTCCCCAACATGCCTAACTTCCCCAAGCTTAGGGCACCTCCTACAAGAACCATCTCTGAGTTTAGAGCTTCAAATTCTAGCCCAGAATGGAGCTCCAAGACCACCAGCAGAAAGGGGGCCCTGGAGGAGGGGGAGGGAATCAGCGGGGGCTTCCTGGGGGCAGAGGCACCAGACACAAATGCCACCTCAGCCTTGGCCATCCTGCTCCACCTGCACAGCCCAGCTACGTCCTCTTTCAGCTGGACCAGGACCACGACCTTGGCCTTGAGTCTTGCCTGCCTTCACCTCCAGCCCCAAGAGTGGTCAGAGGGATCATTACTGACCCCAGATGACAAGCCTGGCCACGTCTGGCATGTTTAAAGACTGGCACTGCCAGCTTCTCCTCCAGCCCACGGGGGTCCCTGGGGCCTCAACACGTCTCCTCCACTCCCTCCCAGGATCATGCCAACAAGGAAGGAACGAGCAAGCAGCAGACCTCCCAAATCTACTGTCTCCCAAAAGGGACAAAGGGACTGTGTGTGTAGAACAAAGTGACTTAAGCTGTACGGGATCTGCTCGCTTGGGGAGGCTGCTGTAAGAGTCCCACAGCCTAGCCAGGTGCAGTGGCGCGCGCCTGTAATCCCAGCAGCTCGGGAGGCTGAGGCAGGAGGATCGCAAGTTCAAAGCCAGCCTCAGAAAAGCAAGGTGCTAAGCAACTCAGTGAGACCCTGTCTCTAAATAAAATACAAAATAGGGCTGGGGATGTGGCTCAGTGGTCGAGTGCCCCTGGGTTCAATCCACAGTACCAAAAAAAAAAAAAAAAAAAAAAAAAAAGCGTCCCACAGCCTATGCCCTGATTTTCTGCTTCCCTGGGTTCTCAGGCTTTTTTCTCCATGTATTATGGAACTCTTCAAGGACACGAACCGGGGTGCTCGGTTATTCAATCAGTAAACATCCAAGAAGCACCTGCTGTGTGACAGGCTCTGTGCTGGGTGGGCTCTGGTCCAGAGGAATCAAGCCCCTGCCCTCGAGGGCTTCACAGACAGTGATGGCTCCACCAGGCTCTGCTCACTAGTCACCTCCCCAGGGAAGTCTGCCTGGATTGCCTGGCTGAGTCAGAGCCCTGTTAGATACTTTCGAACCAGGGTGAAGTCTGTCCCCTGCATACCACCCACTGCCCATCTCAGCTGTGGCTTTGCATACAGTTTTGTGGCTCTTTCTTCCACGCTGTTTCCTGGGCTTGGCTGTAAGCTCCTGTGTGGGGTGGCGGGGGCGGGGGGGTAGTCTCTGGATCTAGTTTGTCACCTCCCAGCACATGGCCCACCACAAGGGCTCAGTGGATTAAAAGCATCAGTGAGCGACCCAGGTTGGGTCCCAGGTCCTAGTGGATTCCCAGGAATGACTGGAGGGGAGGGCAAATCTTTCAATACTAGCTTTCCATCCATGACTGAGCAAACCAGCCACCTCCCTCATCCCCTGGCCCTGAGCCCTACCAGGGCATGTTTCCGCTGAGCGCTGGAGAGGGGCGGGCCTGGTTCCTGTGCTCCTGGCTGCAAGCCCCCTCCTCACACCTCACATGCTCCTGGACACCGCGTGGCCTGAGGCTTGGCTCTGTTCTCTTTCCTACAGTTGCCTGGGGAAAACAGACTGTGTGTGGGAACTAGTGCAGACTGCCCTGTTCCCCCTGCCGTCCTGCCACTGGGGAGTTGTCTAGTTCGTGCTGCAGGTAGGGACATGGGGATAGGGCACAGTCCCTATCTGTGGTAGCAGAGCTCACCAGGGCTCAAAGATTCAAAATTAGATCATTGGTTCCTCACCCCAGCAAACTCAATGCCCCTCTCCTGTGATGCCAAAGCCCTGGGGGGGGGGGGGGGCGGACAGGAAGGAATATTAGGACCAATGGAGCCTCAGCCCCAGCCCATCCTGAGGCTGCTGGACAAAACGGGTGCTTTCGGAGCGGATCTAGCCGGTGGGGCTAGATCGGCTCCACCCCTCCCACCAACCCTTCAAGAGGAAGAACACCTATCCCCACTGCCTCCTGACCCTACAGGCTCGAGGGGCGGCGGGGTGGGGGCTGTGAGGGGGACGACACTCCAGATCTACCAGCTGGCCCAGGTCCTCAAGTAGCCTCTGTGGGATCTGGCAGTTCATGCAAGGGTCCAGTCTAACTAGTCCCTCCTGTGAATTGAAACTACTTGGAGAGTGGACCAGCTCCGCCCCATCCTCCACGACCCAGCAGGTACAGCCTCCAGACCCCAAGGAGCCGGAGGAGCCTGGGATCCTTCCCTATCCTTACCTTTGCCGTGGGATTTTTGGCCCTTCTTGTTCCTCCTGAGACTAAGGGGATGGGCAGTCCAGAGGTGAACGAGTCCCAAGGGTCTGCCCTCCCCAGGAACCCGAAAACCTGGGATCGAAGATCTGGGCTCCAACCCACTCTGTTGCCAGGTCCAGGGAACCAGATACCGTCGCTCTCACCTCACCCCCAGCTCAGCTGGGTGGGGGTTTGATACCTCCGCCCCACCCTGTGGCTGCAGGCGCCGGCTCAGGGCGGAGGACAAACACTGGAGTCACATGGCTGCGGCCCTGGGAAACTCCACGGAGGACAGGGGCCGGGCAGTCCTGGCTGATGGCAAGGGGGCGGCCCGGCGAGAATCCCCAGACCCTGAGACCGGGCCGCTTTCTTCGCTCGAGACCTTCCTCGGCGTTTACTCCAGTGGTCGCCCTGGGACGCACCCGCTCCGGGGCTCCAGGGAGCGCACGCGCGGATACGCGCACACACACACACACACGCGCGCGCGCGCGCGCGCGCACACACACACACCCCGACTACACCGCGCACGCACTCACTGGGCATCATACCCAGGACGCTTGCCAGGGAACACACGCACGCACGCCGCCCTCGGACGTAAACAAACCAAACAAACCGCGCACACCGCCCGCGGGCACCGGTCCAGGGACTGTTCCCTCCGAGTCACGTACGTGCACACCGCCCCCGCCCCCGCCGCCGCTCGCCAGCCTGCGGGGCCCCTTCCTCCCGCTCCGCCGCCTCCGGGCCGGCGCCGGGGCAGGGGCCCGTCTCCACCGCACCCCGCCCAGCTGGCTTCGGCCGCGTCTAGGTGTCCCCCGACTTCGGTCTCCTTTTCCCCCCGCGCCAGCCGATCCGGAGACGGGACACCCCGGGCCACCAACGGAGCGGGCCCCGGCGCCCGCGCCAGGCACCACCCCGGGGCGCGGAAGCCCTGCCGCCCAAGGGTCCTGCGCGCCGTCCCCGACCGCGTCTCTCACCCGAGTCTCCCACCGCCTCTCGGCCCGCTAGGCCTGGCGCCCTCCGCACGCGCGCGTCTCGCTGCTGTCCCGGCGGCGTCGGGGTCCGCGCCGGGCCCGTCTCCCCTCCGGCCAGAACCGCGGGTGCTCCGAGCCGGGCTCCGGGGAGCGCCGCGCAGAGTTTTGTTGTGGAGCGGGCGGCACAGGGGGCCGGGGCGCGCGGAGTTGTAAAGCGAGCTTCCCGGAATTACTCACTCACAGGATTCCTTTCATTCATAAAAACCCAGTCATGCGGTGACGTCACCGCCAAGCCGCCCCCGGGCCCCGGAGCGGCCGCCGAGCGCCTCAGCCCCGCCCTCCAGCCCCGCCCCTGGGGCCGCGGCCGTCTGCGCGCTGCCAGGGTTCTTGGCCCCTGTTCCAGGGATCAAGGGGTGTGCGTTCACGTGACAGACACCTCGGGAGAGCCGCGTGGGTGGAGGTGTCGTTTGCTTCATTTTACAGTCGATGGTCCCGGCCTCTTCTTTCAACCTACACCCTCTGCCAGGATGATATCATCCAGTCCCGTGGTTGCAAAGGCAACCTGTGTGCCTGACTCCCAGATTTGTACTTCCAGACAGAACACCTTCTCTGAGTCCCAAACTCGCAGTCAAGTGTCCATTCGTTCCGCGCTTCCACGTGGGTGTCAGATAGGGACTGCAAACATGACACAACCAAAATTCAACTCCTGATGGTCAGCCCTGCCACCGGCTTCCCGCAGTCACACACATCTCAGTGTTCAAGTCTTGTCCATCCCTCCTTCTCCAGATCCCAAGTTGGACTAGCTCTACCACCAACCGTCCTGCATAGAAACACCTCAAGCCGCGTCACTCGTGTCCCTACTTTCCTTCTTCTGGGGATGGAACTCAGGGCCTTGTGCATGTGAAGTAAGCACTATACCACTGAGCAATGTCCCCAGCCCTTTCTTTAACCCCTGAAGGCTTTCATGTACCAGTCAATGTCACAGGGCCCCGTGACACCCAGAGTCCCAGCTATTTGGGAGGCTAAGGCAGGAGGTTTATAGAGCCCTACCCATCTGGCCTCTACCAAACTCTTTGACATCACCTTTGCCACTGTCCACACCACATGGCCTGTTCCCCCAAACCACCAAGCTCATTTCTGCCACAGGCTCTCTGCATGGACTCGTGTCCTCTTCTGTTCACTTGCCTGGCTTTTTCTCATCTTGCAGGTCAGCTCAGATGTCACCATTTTAGAGAGGCCTTCCCTGACATCCTTGGTTAAAAGGGTCTTCACCTCTGAAATATATTCTTGTGTTACCTTAATATCTGTCTATTCTATGTATTCTATGTATTTGCTAACTTTTTTTTTTTTTTTTTTTTTTTTTTTTTTTGGTACCGGGGATTGAACTCAGGGGCACTCGACCACTGGGCCACATCCCCAGCCCTTTTTTGTATTTTATTAGAGACAGGGTCTCACTGAGTTGCTAAGAGCCTTGCCATTGCTGAGGCTGGCTTTGAACTCATGATCCTCCTGCCTCAGCCTCCCAAGTGCTGGGATTACAGGCGTGTACCACCATGCCCAGCTTTTGCTAACTTTTTTTATATTTATTTTTTAGTTGTAGTTGGACATAATACCTTTACTTTATTTGTTTTTTATCTATTTTATTTATTTATTTATTTATTTATTTATTTATTTATTGGTACTGGGATTGAACTCAGGGGCACTCGACCACTGAGCCACATCCCCAGCCCTTTTTTTGTATTTTATTAGAGACAGGGTCTCACTGAGTTGCTAAGTGCCTCGCCATTGCTGAGGCTGACTTTGAATTCCTGATCCTCCTGCCTCAGCCTCCCAATGCTGGGATCATAGGCCTGCTCCACCGCCCCCAGCTTATTTGTTTATTTTTATATGGTGCTAAGGATCCAATCCAGGGCTTGCTAGGCGAGTGCTCTACCGCTGAGCCACAACCCCAGCCCCTGTATTGGCTAACTCTTTATTCTGTCTTCTCCATTCAGATGGAAGTGCTGTGAAGGCAGGACCCTGACTATCTTGTCATACAACACGTGCAGTGCCTGGGATAGGAGGGCCACACTAAATGTATGTCGAAGGAATAAATGTGTGGAGGCTGCTACTTTGGTCACTTTGGTCAACCTGGTGAGATTTTCTAAAGTCACTCAGCCAGGAAGTACAAGAACTGGAATTTGTACCCAGGTCTAACTGACTTCTGTTCCAGATGTTTTGGAGGTACACCTAGCTGGCAAGGAGGGCAGCGTCCATGAGTAGTGGGTGCAGTGGCTGGGAGTCCCCCACATGATGCGGTTTTGGAGGCAAAAGGGAGAAGGCTTTCAGATCATTCTCCTTTGCCTCTGCTGTAACTCTTCTCACGGTCTGAAGGGCTGTCACTCCAGCAGCCAGTGCTCTGTGACGCTTATTCTACCGCACAGGGTGTAGGACCTCAAGGCTCTTTTCCTTGATGTTGTGTAACTAGATTTCAGGGTCCTTGTAGGCTTTCCTGCCTCCCAGCCTGGTCCACCTGGCACTGTGACATCTATCTCTTACCTCCCAGGGGTTTCCTATGCTGTTGATCCTCTCGCTTCCCAAGTGACCAGATGTTGAACCAGCTTTTTCTAGCGCTCAAAAGAATGCCCCAGACCAATTGCTCACTGCCCTCTGCTTGCACAGCTGAGAGAGCCGCTCAGGTTGCCTCTCGGAGCACAAAAGTCCTCAGTTCTAGAAACAACACATATGTGACTTGTCTATCTTCTCCACCCTCCATTTTTTCCTGAGCGTCTCAAGAACTGAGGCCACACCGGGTGCACAGAGGTGCTCAACTATCCAGTGGATCCAGTGGGCCTGCACAGCACTCCTGGGCACAGTGCTACCTACTGCCCTTGTCCCCGTCCTCAGACTGGAAAAACAGAATGGCCAGGGCTTCCTTGTGGACCCTGCAGGAACTCCTTCCCACAGATGTGGCTCCCTTTCTGGTGAGGGTCAAGGGATATCATGTAACATTGTATTTAAAAGTTTCTTCCCACTGACCAAATTGGGACAATTTGAGCATCCAAATAAGTAGTGGTAATAATGACATATAACCTATTGAATAAGACTCTGTGAGTCCATACTGATGTAAATATGTAAACAAACCAAGGGGAAGGGGAGCCTTCTCAAACAGAAGATATGATGACATTAGAAAATGACCATCTGAGCCGGGCACAGTGGCACACACCTGTAATCCCAGCACTTGGGAGGCTGAGGCCGGAGGATCACGAATTCAAAGCCAGCCTCAGCAATGGTGAGGCACTTAGCAACTCAGTGAGACCCTGTCTCTAATAAAATACAAAAAAGGGCTGGGGATGTGGCTCAGTGGTCGAGAGAGAGAGAGAGAGAGAGAGAGAGAGAGAGAGAGAGAGAGAGAGAAAGGAAGGGAGGGAGGGAGAGAGAGAGAGAAAAGAAAATGACCATCTGGGCTGATGTGGTGGTGCACAGCTGTAATCCCAGCAGCTCAGGAGGCTGAGACAGCAGGATCGCGAGTACAAAGCCAGCATCAGCAAAAGCAAGGCGCTAAGCAACTCAGTAAGGCCCTGTCTCTAATAAAATACAAAATAGGGCTGGGGATGTGGGTCAGTGGCCAAGTGCCCCTGAGTTCAATCCCTGGTCTATACCCCCCCCCCCAAAAAAAAAAAAATGACCATCTGGACGCCATTACTACAGTTGTAGTAATGGATTGTAGCAGGAGTCATCAGTGCATATGAAAGTTTGATGAGAAACAAGACATTTACATAGTTTCAAAATATTTCCCCACAAGACAAATTATTAATTATGGATGGAAAATAATAACTCTGCATTGGAGAAATTAGGTAGATCCAAACCTTCACTAAGAGACTATAAAGTTAATATCACCAGTTAAGTTAATGAGAGCCAGGAGTGGTGGCACAGGCCTAGAATCCCAGTGACTCATGAGGCTGAGGCAGGAGGATGGCAAGTTCAAGGCCAGTCTCAACAATTTAGCAAGACCCTGTCTCAAAATAAATAAATAAGTAAATTACTTACTTAATTAATTAATTAAAAAGGGCTGGAGATGTAGCTCAATGGTAGAGCATCCGTGAGTTCAATCCCCAGCACCAAACATCTTTCTCTTTCTCACCAGTAATAGGACAAGTGGGTCTGTGGTTTGTAGATTAGGTAATGGCATTGGTGGATGTCAGGTTTTTTAAGGAGGTGAAAGGGTGGCCCTAATCCCATCGGGCTGCTCTCCTTATTAGAAGACAGAGTCTGGACACAGAGAGATGCCCCGCTGCCCGCACAGGGAGAGACCTCATAAGGACACAGCCAGAAGGTGGTCATCAGCAAACCAGGGGGAGAGGAGAAACCAACCCACGCTATACCTTGAGGCTCGGACTGTAGATACCAGGGGGTATTATAAAGGAAATTTGAGGAATCCGGGCCAAGAGCATATAAAAATGCTCTATTATACTTTCAATTTTTCTTCAAATCTGAAATCATATCATAATGAAAAAACTTTTGTAAGCAGGGACCCAAGTTAGTGCGTAGGGTGGAAGCCAGGCCCTACCCCTCCCCAGCTGACCTCCCTGTCCTCTGTGACCTGGGCTTCCTAATAGCACCTACTTCCGGGCTCTGAAACAATGTCATTCGTTCACACTTAAGAGCCTTTGGCAGCGGGTGCTGAGTGTGTAATAAAAGATCAATTATATAGGGTTTGACAGAGAGTATCTCTAGAGTTCCCCAGGACACACCCTCTGAGAAACCTGCTTCTCCCAGGGGTGAGTGACTTTAGTGACACCAAGTCAGGGATGACCTCACCCTGCAGAGAGAACTCACCTGCCACCAACAGGGAGGGGCCTTGTTGCCAGTTTCTAGAGAAGAACCCGCCCTCCCCCTGTAACTGGTCCATCTGGTCCCCTGTTCACCTGCCCAGTTGGGGGTCCAAACCACGGAACAATGCCCCACCGAGTCCCTGCAGGACTCTGGCCCACAGTGGAGGGCATGGCCCCTGTCTGATGCTCAGTGACAGAGGTGGGCTTTGACCCAAGCCCAGCCTCTGCAGTTCAGATTTGCACGCCCCGCTGACTCTGTGGGGAGGGGGAGGCGGTCCTCTCTCCAGGCCTTGGTTTCCCCATCTGCAGGCTGAGAGCGCAGACAAGGTTAGCGGCTTTCAAATAGCCTGAAGCCACGCTGGACTTGCTTCAGACAAAGGTCACCTCTGCAGCATGTCCCATGATGGAAAGCAGCCAGAAGCTGGGCTGCTGGGGAAGAGAGCTGGGGCTGGCTGCAAGCTCCCTGGGCAAGGGGCTGGGGATGTAGCTCGGTGCAGAGCACTTGGCTAGCTTGCACAGGCCCTGGGTTTGAGCCTCGGCATGGGGTGGGGCGTGCGTGTGCACACGCGCATACACACACACATACACTCACACTCACATATGTATATGATATATGATTTCCCATTATGGATGTTCTGTTCTTTGGTACTCTGAGGTGACTCCCCATGGGCTCCTGTCCCTGGGACCCTCAGGCTCTCCCAGGACCCCTCAGTAGGGCAGACATCCAGCCCTGGGTCAGGTCATTTCCATAGGTCCCTCTACTGGATCTAAGCAATGCCAAAGGGACTCCTATCCGCACTTTTGGCACCTTGTCTTGACACTTCCGCCCACCACAGACTCACACCAGTTTCTTGTTACTGGTAATTAATAATAATTAATCTAATAATAATGATTATAATGTTAATGAGGCAGTTCCTTTGTGCCAGGCTCTGTGCTTGGTGCTTATGACCTGTTAGTGTTTTATACTTTTTCACCCACTGTTTTCTCTCACTGCCAAGAAACCAGGAAAAAAAAAAAAAAAAAAAAAGCCAGACACGTGACAGTCTCAACTCTCCCCTCTCATGAATCCCTCCCTGGTGAGGGACAGGGACGCACTAATGATCGTCAGCTCAGAGCTGAGGAACTGGGCAGATCCATGAGTCACCAGCTGCCCTGGGACCAATGCCTGGCCCCCAGGTGTTGCTCTGTGCACCTGGCTGCCCCTGACCCTGTCCTGCGCTGGGGCAGGTAGGTGTGGTCATCACCGTGTTGTGATGAGGAAATGGAGACCGTGAGAGGTGAGGAAACCAGCCCAATATCCAGCCACTGCTCCCTGCTGGAGGAGGACTTGAACTCAGGAGGCTCAGCCACAAGGGCTGACCAGTGTCTCCTGCTGCCTTGGCCACGGATAAGCCGCGGGGCTTTGCTGGGGGAGGCATCCCCCCAAGCCACAGAGGGCACGGAGCCCTGTGGATACCAAGTTACTCCCCATACACACACCTAGGATAAATTAGGCACAGGAAGAGATTAATGACAATAACTAATAATAAAATAGAATCATCACACTGTACTGTAAGAAGAGTTAGGTAAATCTCTCTCTCTTGAAAGAGGGCAGGGCCCTTACTGTATTGGCCCCTACAAAAATGCTTCCCATCTTTCTTCCACTCCCCCATTGTATTTCCCCTTTAAACCCTTTTCCCCTCTTGACAGCTTCAAGGTACAGGTTGTGTGTCCCAAGTCTGAAATGCTGGGAACCAGGAGTGTATCAGATTTCTGATTTTAGAATATTTGCATGTACCTCGGGGGGTGTCTGTGGGGTGAGGCCCAAGTCTAAACTCGATTCACGTGTGCTCTCACACACCTGTGCACGCATCCCGAAGGCGATTCTGTATACCACTGAGAGTGCGTCTGAGTTAGACTCCGACCGTCACGTGAGGTCAGGTGTGGAATTTTCCACAGGTGGCTTCAGGTCAGCTCCTGGAGCGTTTCACACAGGAGGTGCCCCACGTGGCCCTGGACTGGTGCCAAGCCTAGTCTGAGTCCTTTCCCTGCCGCGGCTTGTGTAACCTGAGAGCTGCCACACTCTGCCCCCACTGCTGTGCCAGGCTGCTCAGGGCTGAGGAGAGCCTACAGGGCCGCCAGCTCAGCCCAGCAGCTGGGGCACTGCAAGGTGGGCCTCGCAAGATGGTCCTCTCCAGGCCCACCAGGCCCGCAGCGTGGCCAGGGGTCCTTCCTTCTGGTCACTGCTCACCTCGGCACCCTTCCTTGTCCCACCCACCTGTGGCTTCCGGAGGAAGCAGGCCAGGCTGTTTGACAGGTTCTGCCTGGGCTCCCGGCCTTCTCCCAGTCCCTTCAGAAGCTGTCCCTTGTCTTGTCCCAAACCCTCCCCTGCCCCTTCCTGGAGCACCTGTCCCTCACCCCTGGAATGTTCTCAAGTGCTGTCATCTCTAACAGTCACCCCTGCCCCCCCCCCTTCCCTGGTCCCTCACCTCAGCCCTGTCCCTGTTCCTTGTCCCCTGGCCAGACCCCAGCTCATCCTGGCTCCCTGCCTGGGGTGCGCGGGCCCCTCCCTCTGGACGCCTCCCAGCCGGGTGCTGCTCCACCACAGGCCTCTCCTTGAGGTCCCAGGACCTCTCTGTTGATGAATCCAGGGTCTGATCCAGTCCTCATCTCTCCTGTCTTTTGACAGCATGCTACCCATTTGCAATTTACCCTCCTTTTTATTTTTAAATTTTTTTCCTCCCTTTTTTTTTTTTTTTTTTTTTTTTTTTGGTACTGGAATTGATCCCAGGTCCTCACACATGCTAGGCAAGTGCTTTACCACTGAGCCTCATTCCAGCCCTTTTTATTTTTTTATTTTGAGACAGCAAAATCACCATCCTCCTGCCTCAGCCTCCAGAGTAGCTGGGATGACAGATGGGCAGCCCCATACCCAGATTTCACCTCCTTTTTTTTTTAAAAATATTTATTTATTTACTTTAGTTGTACACAATACAATGCATTTACATTTACGTGGTGCTGAGGATCGAACCCGGGCCGCGCACGTTTGAGGCGAGCGCTTTGCCGCTGAGCCACAATCCCAGCCCTCACCTCCTTTTTAAAACACTCTTTCTAAAGCTTGGATTCTAGAGTTTGGATTCCCCTCAGCCTTCCAGCCTCCATCCCTGGTCTCCCTGACCTTCTTTTTTTTTTTTTTTTTTGGTAACGGGGATTGAACTCAGGGGCACTCGACCACTGGGCCACATCCCCAGCCCTTTTTTGTATTTTATTAGAGACAGGGTCTCACTGAGTTGCTAAGTGCCTCGCCATTGCTGAGGCTGGCTTTGAACTCGCGATCCTCCTGACTCAGCCTCCCAAAGTGCTGGGATTACAGGCGTGCGCCACTGCGCCCGGCTTGACCTGACCTCCTAGTTAGTAGTGAGACTCAGCTTTGGCCTTAGCCCTCCTCCCGTGAGATGTGACCGACTCCCAGATTTCTACCTCCCAGATTTCTATCTGTGCTCACGGCTGTCTCCGCGGTCCAGGTCCACTTCTGCCCTTCCCAGCCAACTCAGCATAGCCACAGTGGCACTCAGCATCACCCTCCCACCTGTGCCCCTCTCGTGGGCTCTAACAGTTGGTGACACCACCTTTCCTTAGCCACTCTAGAGAGAAACCAGGCAACCAGGCTTCACCCATCCCTCTCCCCGGTCCCCATGGTCTCAGTGATCTCGCCTCCTCTCTCTCTCTTCTCTCTCTGTCCTCTCCTCTTCCCTCACGCGTGATCTGGGTTCAAGCCATGGCATCTCTTTCCAGGACAACTGTGACGGCCTCCTGCCCAGCCTCCCTGCCTCCAGCCTCCATGCAGAGGATGGAGAGTTTTCTGGACTGAGGTTTTAGCTCGGTGGCAGGGCACTGTCCTGGAATGTGAGAGACCCTGTGCTCTAACTGCAGCACTGAAGGAGAGCTAGGGTGAGTTTTCTAAAACCTAGCATTGCCCTGGCCACTCCTCTTCTCCATGGCCACCCATTGCCTTGGGGACCGAGTGAGATGCTTCCCATGGGCCTGTCTGCTTCTGCCGTCTTCACTCTCACTTGAGGCCTCTGTCCTCACGGGCACCTCCAGGCTCTCCAGCCAGACCTGGAGACCAGCCTGCGTGTCCCTTCCTCCTGCCCTGCTGGCTGGGTTCCTGGTGCCTGGTAGGACACGGGGCACATCCCTGTGTGGCAGCGTTTCGACTCGGTGTCTTTGTGGCTTAGACCACAGGCTCTCTGAGGACAGGGATTCTGTTCTTCTCGCCCAGGGCTTGGCATGTGGTAGGAGCGGAGCTGGATGGGTGGAGAAGTTGGCCTTGGGCCCTCGGCCTAGGCTGTGGCAGAGCGCGGAGGAAGGAAGGGGGCGTTGCTCACCTCCTAGCAGGTCCCTTGGCCCCTGAGGTGGGCCTGCCTGTTAGGCTGACTGCCATCTCGTCCTGCCAACGGCAGGGCAGCCGCTCTGGCTCTGGGGTCCTTGCCATGCCCCTGCATCATCCCCGGGACAAGTCCTGCTGCTGGGGAAGGCGTGATTGGCAGCAGTGGTGAGGAGGCCCCCGGGACCCAGGAGAGGACCGCCAGGACGGCGGGTAGGTGACTGGCGCTGACGCGGCCTGGGCCGTCCAGGGTGCAGTCTGCACTCAGCGGAAGCCTCTCTCACTCTCCCTGCCACTTCCCGCGATGGCTCCCGCCCGTCGCCATCCAGGATTTTCCACCCCTTCTCCACTCTTGAGGCTCCCGGCATCTCCCCACCCCCGAGGGCTCCGAGGGCAACTGGACGGTCTCATGTGTCCAGCACACTCCTCCTGGTGGCTCTGCCCGTGCCCAGCTACCGCAGGAGTCATCAGAACTGATTGTCCCAAGTTGAGCCAGTGGTAGCTCCTGAGTCCTGGCCAGAGCTGACGCTCAGGGGCGCCCCCCCCCCACGATGGCTCCTTAGCGCTCTCGCTGGGAACCAAGGGGAGAAAGAAGGTCAGTATCTCTCCAGCCTCGAGGGCTGCGGTTGGCAGGGGCTGTGTCCTTCCTTCCTGGGCCGAAGGAGCCAGAGACAGGAGAAGGAGGTGGCTGTGCAGAAAGACAGGCCACGGGAGGCCCACCTATCTATCACCCTGACACCTCCACCACTGGCTGCTCCCTCCTTGGATTCTGGAAGTTTCTCTGATTACTTTCCAGTGGTTTACTCACTCGCCCACACTGAAGTTGAGTTGGGTTTCTGTCACAATCAAGAGAGTCTGACTCATTCTGATCTTTCTTCTTGCTCCCATAGAACCCTGGCCCTCTCAACTCAGTTCCCCTGCCGGAATTCCCTGAAATACATTGGCATTGTCGTGTTAAATTAATTTGTACACATGGGAGAAATCTTTTTTTTTCTTGGTACTGGGGATTGAACTCAGGGGCACTGGACCACTGGGCCACATCCCCAGCCCTTTTTTGAATTTTATTAGAGACAGGGTCTCACTGAGTTGCTAAGTGCCTCGCCATTGCTGAGGCTGGCTTTGAACTTGCGATCCTCCTGTCTCAGCCTCCCAAGTGTTGGGATTACAGGAGTGCGCCACCACGCCTGGCAACATGGGGAGAAATCTTTTTTTTTTTTTTGTACCGGGGATTGAACTCAGGGGCGCTCGACCACTGGGTCACATCCCCAGCCCTTTTTTTTGTATTTTATTAAAGACAGGGTCTCACTGAGTTGCTAAGTGCCTCGCCCTTGCTGAGGCTGGCTTTGAACTCACGATCCTCCTGCCTCAGCCTCCCAAAGTGCTGGGATTACAGGCGTGTGCCACCGCGCCAGGCGGGAGAAATCTTTATGCTGAAGACTTACCGGGAATATGAGTTGTAGTTGATCAAGCACAGGGGGGTTCTGTTATCACAGATGAAACAAAACGTGTCACCTTGTCAATCAAGGTAGAAGTCACGTGGGATTTCATGGATATTTTGGTTCTTCCCTCCCTCCTTTGGCCATAAGGGAGGGCTGCATTTCCCACTTCCTTTGAAGTTAGGTATGACCACGTGGCTTGCTCTAGCCACTGAAAAGCACAAGAAACATGTCACTTCTGAGAAGTAGCTTTAAAAGACAGGACTTGATTCACCACAATGGAAGGTCATGTTGAGAGCTGCCCCTCAGCCTCTCAATAAACAGATATCCCCATCCCTCCTCAAACTGGGCACATAGAGTAAGAAAGACATCAACTTGTGCTGAGCCGAGATTGAGGGGCTGTTTGTTACTGCAGCATCTCCTTGCCTCTCCTGCCTCTACAGGATGGAAAGTAATCCACTGAAATTTCTTAATTTTGACGACATTTTCTTTTTTTTTTCAATATTTATTTATTTTACTTGTACACAATGCCTTTATTTATTTTTACATGGTGCTGAGGATCTGAGGATCGAACCCAGGCCACGCACATGGTAAGTGTGTGCTCTACCGCTGAGCCACAATCCCAGCCCCAATTTTGACTACATTTTCATGAACACTGTCTGAGTCTGCTTGGACCGCTGTAACAAAACATCTTAGACTGGGTAATCTGCAAACAGCAATTTATTGCTTATGGTCCTGGAGACTCATCAGTTCTGTCCCAGATTGAGACACCAGCAGATTTTGCATCCGGTGAGGGCTTACGCTCTGCTTCAGAGACAGTGGCTTGTTACTATCCTCACACAGTGGAAGGGGGTTGCAGGAGGGGGCAAACAGGCTCCCTCAAGCCTCTTTTATTTATTATTAATATTATTATTTTTGCGTTGTCCTGGGGATTTCCCAGGGCCTTGCACATGCTAAGTAAGTATTCTACTATTGAGCTAATTTTTTTTTTTTTTTTTTTTAATTTTGAAATAGACTGAGTTGCTTGGGTTGGACTCAAACTTGTGATCCTCTTGCCGCAACCTCCAGAGCAGCTGGGATTGTGGGTGCACACGCCACACCCAGCTTCAAGTCTCATCTGATCCCATTCTTTTTTGGGGGTACAAAGGATTGAACACAGGGGCACTCAGCCACTGAGCCACATCCCCAGCCCTATTTTGTATTTTATTTAGAGGCAGGGTCTCACTGAGTTGCTTAGTGCCTCGCTGTTGCTGAGGCTGGCTTTGAACTTGCGATCCTCCTGCCTCAGCCTCCAGAGCCACTGGGATAACAGGCGTGCGACACTACCCAGGCTGATCACGTTCTTGAAGGTGGAGCAGTCATGACCTAATGACCTCTGAAAGGTCCCACCTCCTCAATGGACACTGTCACCTTGGTGATCAGGCTTCAACACCTGCACTTGACGGGGACAGAGACACAGAGACACTCGGATCACAGGGAATGTGAATCCACACGGGGGTGAGGTCGTGCGGTATTTGTTTCTGGGACTGGTCATCTCATTTAACACGGCGTCCTCCGGTCAGGCGATGACAGCATTTCCTCCTGGTCGTGGCTGGCCTGGGTCCCATCCTGTGCGTGGACCACACTTTCTTTGTCCATTCATCATCCATGGGCACTTCAGTGGCTTCCGTCCCCTGGCTATTGTGAGAAGCGCTGTAACAGACATGGGGCGGCAGGAGGCCAAACCGCGGGGTGTCCTTCCACGGTGACAGTGACCTGTGTACTGAGGCGAGTCCATATTAAATCATGAACTCTAAGAACAGGAAAAGAGACCTCTCAGGTGGCCCCGAACCACCCAGGGTGAGCCACGGGCATGGGAAAGGTCTTCATAAATAACAGCCCAAGAGAAGCCCCAGAGAAGGAAGAAAGGGAACCTTTATTCGGAATGTCCCCCCAAAGGCCCCTGAGTCCAAACTCAGTCCCCAGCTTGGCACAACTGGGAGGTGGTGGAGACTTCAAGAGCTGGGCTTAGGCGGGTGCGGTGGCACAGGTAAGTACAAATGACGGGCAGCAGAGAGCAGGCCGCAGATCAGCAAGCTCTTCTCAGCTGCAGAGTCAATCAGTCGAATGCCATTTTGGGGGGAAAATGACAGCAGGCTAAAGCAAGGGTCTGGGTTACATAGGTTTCTTTTAGGGTCCGACAGGAGGGAGGTTCCTGGGGTTCAATGTATTGGTGTCAGCTGACCCATTAGAGTGGGGGTCAGGTGCCAGTCAGGTGTGAGTTCTTTTGTGTTCCTTCCCAGTGGCTGAGGCCTGGGCTTTTAAATGACAAAGGGGAAATGTCCTTGGATTTATTCTTTATATCTTCAGTGCACATCTGTGATTTCAGCGGCTCAAGAGGCTGAGGAAGGGGGATGGAGAGTTCAAAGCCAGCCTCAGCAACTTAGCGAGACCCTGTCTCAAAATAAAAAGTAAAAAGGGCTGGGGATGTGGCTCAGTGGTTAGGCACCCTGGGCTCAATCCCCAGTATCAAAAAAAAAAAAAAAAAAAAAAAAAAAAAAAAAAAAAAGCTGGGGTTAGTGGGAGTCTTCTGGTCACTGGGGGCTTCCCTTGGAGGGGATAACGGGACCCTAGCCTGTCTCTCTCTTTCTCTTTCACTTCCCTGCCCCAGAAGGGTGACTTCGCTGTCACATGCCTCAGCCCTGATGTGTTGGCCCCTCCCAGGCCTAAAAGCAAGGTGTCTGCTCCATTATGGAGCAGCAAGACTGTGGGCTAAAACAAACCTTCTCCCTTCACAGGGTGACCATCTCAGGTTTTGCTATCGTAAGGGAAAGCTGACTAACCCAGGGACAGAGACCTTGAACGCCCTGGGACCCGCGAGTTCCACCTTGGCGCCACCGGACTCCACACGCTCCCCTGCCCCAGGTGCTGCACGGGACCCGTGCCCGAGATGCCGGGCTCAGCTCCCCCAGCCTCCCCAGCCCTCGGGGCCAGGTTCCAGCCAGCTCCCTGCCAGGCTCCCTGCCCCGAGACTGTCCTGTGAGCCCCTGGGTGGGCTGAGGGCTCCCCACGCGGGGACTCCTCCTCACTGGCTGCTGCCTTCCGGCTCAGGGTTACCTGCACCTGCCCCCTTCCTGCAGAGGGCACAAGACCCAGTGGCCCCTCAGAAGCCACATCATTATTGTCATCATGTGGCCTCTGTACCATCCAGTCACCTCTCCCCACCACAGCCCCTCTGGGGATCCCACTTCAGCAGGACTAGGTCTGCAACCACAGCCTGGCACTCTAGACCCCTCCCGGCAGCTTCTGTGGCCTCCTGACTGCTCCCACGGTGGCCATGCTCAATCTGTCCGTGTTCCCCAAACAATCCCCACGATCTCACCATGGTGACCCCAGAGGAAAGGGGTCCTCCTACCTGGGATGTTCTTAGTCTCCTAATCCAGTCAGCAAACTCCTAGTCAACCTTTGAAGCCCAATTTTAGAACAGGGCTTAGTACCAAAAAAAAAAAAAAAAAAAAAAATATATATATATATATATTTTTATATATATATTTTTTTCATATATATATATATATATGAAGTATTTTACACACACACACACACACACACACACACACACAGACCTTGTGTAAAAGGCCAGATAGAAATATTTCAGGTTTTTCAGTCCCTACGATTTCTGTCACTCGCACTGAGTCTGCCCTTGCAGGAAGTGCAGATGTAAGCAAACGATGGCTCCGCTGTGCTCCATAACATTTTGTTTGCAGAAACAGGTGGCAGCAGGATGACATGCACCCTCCTGCTCCAGAGTCACCTCACAAAGCTTCCCACAGAGGAGAGTTAATGCCTCCAGTGACGATGACTTCATGGTCCCCTGGTGTAATGATTAAATGGATTGGTGGTCACCCGTTGTCTCTCCTCTAGATTTCTGTAACAGCCTCCTCACTGCCGCGTCCTCACATGGACTAGGACCTCATCTGTTAAAACATAAGTCAGATCGGATCACTCCTTTGCTATAAAACAGTCCATGGCTCCTTATTGCTCCTAGAGGGAAAGTCAAAGTCTTAAAGCGACCTACAATATCCTACAGGTCTGACGCTCCTCGCCCCTTGTATTTCTTTGACCTCGTGACATACTACGCTCCTGTCTTAGTCAGCTTTCTGTCACTGCGATCAAATACCTGAGAACAACAACTTAAAGGAGGAAAGATTTATTTTGGCTCCAGGTTTCATAGGTGTCAATCCAGGTCACTTGGCTGTGTTGGTTCTGGATTTTGGTCATCTGTGATGAGGCAGAACATCACGGTAGGGAGGGTGTGGCGGAGCAAAGCTGCTTACCTCGTGGAGGCCAGGAACGGGCCACGGAGGAGGGACAGGCAGACTGAGAAAGAGAGAGGGAGAGGTAAGGAGCAAGGGCTCCCTTTAACTAGGTCCCACCTACAGTTTCTACCCCTCCCAATAGTCCATTCAGCTGTGAATGCATCAGTGGAGTAATCCATTGATGATCCAACCACTGCACAAAGCCCCACTCTGGACACTGCTGCATTGAGGTGCAAGTCTTCAACACACGAGCCTTTGGGGGACATTCCAGACCCAAACCATGACAGTTCCCACTTGCTTACTCTTCTCCAGCCACAACAAGCTCCTCTCCTGTTCTTGAAACAAGCGAGGTCAACTCCTGCCCCAGGGCCTTTGCACCTGCATCTGGAACACACTTCTCCAGATTATCCACCTGGCTCACTCCCCTCAGCTCCATCATGTCTTTATTTAAGTGTCTCCCTCCTCACTGGGGCCTTTCCTGGCCACTCCATCAAAAACTGCAGGGACTGGGGTATCTCAGTGGCACACCACTTGCCTAGCATGCACAGGGCCCTGAGATCCATCACCCAAATCACAAACCCCCAGAACCAAAAATTACAACTCTCCCAAGTCTCCTCTCTGCTTTTACTCCATAGTTTACCGTTCCCTAGCATACTATGTATTTCCCCCAACTTTTTAATTCTAGAAATGTTCAAATTTGCAGATGATGGAAGGACTGGGGCCATGACACTCAAACACAGGACCCCAGATTCCACCTTGAGGCTTTTTTTTTTTTTTTTTTTTTTGGATACCAGGGATTGAACTCAGGGGCACTGGACCACTGGGCCACATCCCCAGCCCTTTTTTGTATTTTATTAGAGACAGGGTCTCACTGAGTTGCTAAGAGCCTCGCCATTGCTGAGGCTGGCTTTGAACTCGCGATCCTCTTGCCTCGGCCTCCCAAGTGCTGGGATTACAGGAGTGCGCCACCACGTCCTGTCCACCTTGAGGCATTTTAAAAGAAAGAGGCTGACTTCAGGTTGTCTCAGCCAAAAGCTTTAGCAAAACACACTCCAGGTTTCACTATTCTTTTTATTTGTTCCTCTTTCCCTGCAGTGCTGTGAGCACCACGAGGGCAGGGGTTTGTGATTTTTATTCACTGCAGTTTTGTCAGTACCAGGAACTTGGCCTGGCTCTTGGAGAGGGGAGGTTCTGTCTCTGGTTCTGCTTCTCACTGGCATGCACTTCTAGGGATCATTTCCTTGGTGTCTCCATCTGAAAAGTGGGGATATTATTATTACTTCTCAGGGGTTTTGTGAGGATCAAAAGGATAAGAGGTGTAAGACTGCACTGTTAGCATGTTAGTTACTTCCTTGAGGGAGAGGGCTTGGTCTAGTCTGAGCCTCTGGACTCCCAGAGGGCAGAAACCTTGCTCTCTGATGTTTATAGGGCCTGGTGCAGCCCCTCAGGAGTTTTTTGACTGGCACTGCTAACATCTCCAATGCAAAGCCCAGCAGAAACTCACCAGAGCACTGTGCATTTACTGTGCATTTACTTGCTCTTCCCTTGACACTGTCTGCTTGTTCAATGCTACCTAGTAATCCCTTATACTCTCTCTTGATTTTCCACTCATCTAACAGTTTCCATCAGAAATAACCTGGGAAGGGACACTTAACTACATCAGGCACTGAGATTCTTTTTTTTTCAAATATGTCTTTGTTTGCAAAGAAACAAAGACTTCCTGACCTAGACTTCCTTGGTCTGTTCTGCATTTCAGATTCAGCTTTGTGTCTGTGTTGCCAAACTTGTCTCTCAGGCCACTTTGAACACAGGGTGGGTGCCTGCTGAAGAATGAGACTTGTCCTGTTAACCCTACTGATTTTCTTGGGTCAGAGTGCATGGTCATGCGTGTATAGTCTGGCCTTTTGCAAGCTCTCTGATTACCATCACCCTAACTTCACTTGTTTGGGGTGTGGAGGCAAGATGTTTTCACCGAGAATTCTGAGTCTTCATCTCTTTCTCTCAGATCCAAGTGGAAACTCTTGAGTACATTTTAAATCTTAGTTTAAGGGTACTGTCTTCCCACCTGCAAAATGGGGACAAGAGTTACTACCACCCATAGAAGATGGAGATGAAGTCACTTTGTAACCGATAAAGCTCCGTTCAAATATTAGTTACTATAGTTAGCTTTATTAACCTGCATAGAATCTTACCTAAGCCTGTGGAACAGCTTGCATTCGCTGCCTGAGTCTGGTCGCTTATCTTTGGATGGACTAGGAGAACACCAGCAGCTACACTGCTCACGTGGACAGAGAGTAGTCTGGCAGGTACATCCAGATCTAGGGTTGGAGAATCATAGGAAAAGTAAAAGCCCAACCAAGTCTGGAGCGGGGAAAGGACCTGCTTCGTCATAAGCACACAACCTCATTATTGGCATTGTTAACCTAAAAACTGCCATCATTGAAATCCCACTATGCGCAGGCGCAAGGACTAAGTTCTTTCTAGTCACAACACACACTGCAGTGGGGTATTCCTGCACCCACATCTCAGGTTCACTGAGATCCTTTGTCCAAAAAAATCTTTCCGAGATTTGCTTGGAGTAGGGCTGTCAGACAACAAGTAAATTTTCAGCACTATTCTGTACTTACACTATATTATTATTATCTAAGCTATAAATTCATTTGTTGGCTCCTGAAATTCAAATTTAATTGGAGGCCCCTATTTTTTTTTTATTTGCTACATCTGGCAATCCCAGTTTGGGAATACCCGGCAAAATCAAAGCAGGTTCCTCCCTGTCACGCCCTGTGCCTTTGCTGGCTTTATATTTACCTTTATGAGCAGCCACTAGCAGTAAGTTCAGAGGGCTCCCCCGGATGTTTCAGGGGGCACAGGGAGGAAAAGGACGAGGCTCTTGCCCCTCTTCAACATGTCTTCCAACTAGTCTTCACGGGGATCTTCCGCCCGGCACAGAAATGGCCGCGCTCGGCAGTCCTCCCACGGCTACGGGAGCCCCTTCCATTGGGCAGTTATTCAAGATGGCGGAGGCCCGCCCCCGCCCGTCCTCGTGCGCTGGGACCGCAGGGTGGGGGCGGAGCCGCAGCGGCGTCCCGGGGCATGGGCTCTGATGATTGGCGGAGAGCCGAGGTCCGGCCGTCACGTGGGGCGGTGCGCGTTTGTTTGCGGAAGTAGGAGTAGGCCGAGTGCTGAGTAAGCTGAGGTGAGTGACGGCGCAGCGCAGCGGGGCGGGGCCCCGGGGCCTTCCCTAATCATCTTAGCACCTGGGGCTCCGAAGTCTTCACTCGGACGCTCCTCTGGACCATCCTGGTGTCTCCGATTCTGAGGCATGTCCTTCAATGATCCTTGTGCGACCGCCCGAGTGCCCCTGGTTCCCGTCCTTTGATCCCCCGACGTCCCCAACTCCTACCTCTTGACTCATTTCGACCTGTGCCCTTACAGGGACCCTGCCACGTCCCTGGACCCCTCTTTGGTATCCCAGTCACCTCCTTGTGCCTCCCTCTGTACCCCTAACTTCCAGAATCATTCCCTCCCAACCCTCGCAGCCTCCAGCTTCCACGCTGGGACCCTTTGATTGTCCTCACCTTCCTTCCTGTGCCCTTCTAAGTGCTCCTGCTTCCTTAACTGTCTCCCTGCTTCTTCTGTCTCATGTGCCTCTAGATTTCATTTGCTCCCTTCCTCCCCACAGCCTAGTCTCCCAGTCCCCAATCCTGTGTCCACCTCCAGCTCCCACAGATGACCTGAAAGCTGGTGACAGGGAGCTTGTAAACTGGGGACCATGTGACTGGTCAGGGTGTGGTTTGGGACAGGGAGGGCACAGGGCTCTGGGATCTGTGCCCATTTTCTTAATGGGCTACCCACATGACCCCAAACAAATACCATCCCTTCCTCTTTCCCTCACCTGACTTTTACCAGCCCAACAGGATGTTAGGCAGGTTTGGTTTGGCAACACTGAAACTCCACCCTTGCGCTGAGTGCAGTGTTTTTGTTATTGTCTATGCCTTAAAATGTTCCTGAAGTTTGGAGGCTATTTTCTGTCCAAGTCTCAGTTTTCTCATCTGTGGCAAGGGATTGTATTTCCATATGAGGCTGCCATGAAGTTCAATATTTGAAAAAATGTAGAAGGCACAGCATTGCAACCTGTGTGGCTTGGAACAGATCTGTGGCCATTGCTGTTGTATCAAAGGCAGGACAGAATGGAACAGGAAGGGAAAGGAGTGAAATGATAAGAGAAAGATGAATACATTATCTTTCCTTTGTTATTTGTCATTTGGCAGTGTTTATTGAATCAGGCTGTTTTATGTATTTTTACCATTTCATTTATTCACTGTATAAATACTAATTTGACTCCAGTGTTTTAGGATACGTTCCATGTAGCCAGTGTTATTCCCATTTAGCAGGTAGAGGAAAAGAGGGTGAAGGAGTTTCCTGAGGTCATACCAATGAGGTTGTAAGTGGGATGTGAGCACAGTGTGCATAGTCCCAAGTTCACAATGGTTTGACTTGATTTTTGTACTGAATGATGATACAAAGGGGATAATGCATGTCACAGAAGCCGTACTTTGAATTTTGAATTTGGATACTTTCTTGGGCTAGGGAGATGTGGCTTGGTCCTCAGTGCTGGGCAGTGGTGGTGAACTGCTTCCAGTCAGCTAGAGGATCACGAGGGGAAACACTGGGCACTCTCCAGTATGCTGTAATGCTAAGTTATGATGTCTGATGACATCATACCAGGGATTGAACCCAGTGGTGCTTAACCACTGAGCTACATACCCAGTCTATCTATCTATCTATTTTTTTGGGGGGTACTGGGAATTGAACTCAGGGGCACTCAGCCTCTGAGCCATATCCCCAGTCCTATTTTTTTGTATTTTATTTAGAGACAGGGTTTCACTGAGTTGCTTAGCGCCTCACTAAATTGCTGAGGCTGGTTTTGAACTCACAATCCTCCTGCCTTAGTCTCCCAAACTGCTGGGATTACAGGCATTTACTACCACGCCTGGCTTCTAAGATGCATTTTTTTTTTTTTTTTTTTTTGGTACCGGGGATTGAACTCAGGGGCACTCAACCACTGGGCCACATCCCCAGCTCTTTTTTGTATTTTATTTAGAGACAGGGTCTCACTGAGTTGCTAAGTGCCTCGCCATTGCTGAGGCTGGTTTTGAACTTGCGATCCTCCTGTCTCAGCCTCCCAAGTGCTGGGATTACAGGTGTGCGCCACCGTGCCCGGCCAGACTCACATTTCTTTTTTTTTTTTTTTTTTTGGTACCGGGGATTGAACTCAGCGGCACTAGACCACTGGGCCACATCCCCAGCCCTTTTTTTTTTTTGTATTTTATTAGAGACAGGGTCTCACTGAGTTGCTAAGTGCCTCGCCATTGCTGAGGCTGGCTTTGAACTCGCGATCCTCCTGCCTCAGCCTCCCAAAGTGCTGGGATTACAGGCGTGCGCCACCGCGCCCGGCTATGACTCACATTTCTTGATGCTCACTCAGCATCTCAAACTTAGGCATTTCACGCTTGAGAAGTATTTAGAGTTGAACCGGTATCTACCCCCTACCCCTCACCACATGCTGGAGCCAAACCTTACCTCCCAGTCTCTTTCCCACCTTTGAAAGTGGCAGCATTATTCTTTCAGTGGCTTAGATCAGAAGTCTTGAGATTATTCTGGATGTCTCTCTTTTTTGCTACCCCATATCCAGCCAGAGTGATCTGTTATAATGTTGCTCATTTTCTCCAAGTCCTGCTGTGACTTCACTGCCTGCACAGGCCTGGTCCCTATTCTTCCCATTTGTTTCCTTGCTGTTCTTGGAACTCACCAGGCATGCTGCAGCCCCAGGCCCCTTGCACTTGCTTTTCCCTCTACCTAGAAGAAAGCTCTTCACCTAGGTATCCATATAACTTTGCCCTCTCCTCTTCCAGGTCAAGTTCTTAATGAGGGCTTCCCTGGATAGTGTATCTAAAATTTCAGTCTCCACCTCAACCTTTCCTATCCACTTTCTCTGGTTTATTTTTTTTTTCCTCAGCAGCTAATCAGTGGGCGTGCACGCACACGCGCGCGCACACACACATACATACATGTCTTATTTATCTTCTTTATTATTTTCAGTTCTCTCTGAAATATAAGTTCCAGGAGGGCAGGGATCTTCTCTTCTCTGTTCATTATTGTATCCTCGATAGTTGGAGCAGTGGCTGCCATAGCAGGTGCTCATAAATATTTGTGGAGTTAATCACAAAACGGGCCACCTGCACCAGCTCCAGGGGCTCTTGAATATTTCCTGTCTCACTCTCTCTGGGGCTCCCGAAGTCCTCTGGACAGCTGGTTCCAGCTATGCCCTGGCCAAGCAGAGTGAATGAGAGAGACACCTTTTCCTTTTTATTTGTTTGCTTGTTTATTGGTACTGGGCATTGAACCCACAGGTGCTTTTTGAACCCTGCCCATTTTTTTATTTATTTTTTATTTTTTTGGCACCAGGGATTGAACTCAGGGGCACTCGACCACTGGGCCATATCCCCAGCACTTTTTTTTTGTATTTTATTAGAGACAGGGTCTCACTGAGTTGCTAAGTGCCTTGCCATTGCTGAGGCTGGCTTTGAACTTGCAATCCTCCTGCCTCAGTCTCCCAAGTGCTGGGATTACAGGCGTGCGCTGCGCCCGGCTTTCCGTTTTAATTTTTATTTAGATACAGGCCCTCGCTAAGTTGCTGAGGCTGGCTTTGAGTTTGTGATCTTCCTGCTTCAGCCTCCCCAGCCACTGTGATTACAGGCGTGCGCCACCATGCCCAGCACTTTTCCCTTTTAAAGGGGAACTTTGCCCTGGCTCATGTGAACTGCAGTGCATCTTAGATAAGGACCTTGGCTTTGGGAGTCCAAGAGGCAGAATCAAGCCTCACACAGCATTTCTGGCCAGCTTCCTCCTGATGGCAGTGTGGGCACTAAGTGCTGCTGCTCTGGATTCCAGCGAACCGGGTTCAGATCCTGGCAGTTACCTGGTCTGCTTGTGCCTCAGTGTCTGGTGAAACGTGGGGAGACCTGCCTTCTCTTGTCCTGGGGATTAAGGGTGGCGATTCACCTCATGCCCTTGAGGCATCTGGCGCTCAGTGGATGACGGTGGCAGGGCTGCTGGGGTGGAAGGTGACAGGAGTGAGCCCTTTCCCTTCCTCACTCATTTAGCAAAGAGGTTGGGGCGAGCTGGAGTCGGGTGAAGAGCTGGAGGGGCCTTTTGGTGGGGCTGCAGCCTTGGAAGTGCAGGGAACCAATGGCGGGTAGATGTGACCTTTGACTCCAGCTAGTCTTTCCTCTCGTGGTGAACTGCACACCTGCTCTGTGGCAGGCCCTTGGGGGATCCAGCCCCAGGCAGAACCCTCACTTCCTGGCTCTGGGCTGCTTTACTCATGTACACTGCACCTTCCTGATTTCTTTTTTCTTTTTCTTTCTTTCTTTTTTTTGGTACCGGGGATTGAACTCGGGCACTTGTGCAGGAGGAGGGTTCTCTGGATGGGGGCGGAGCTCCTTGTAGTGGGCACTCCCAGGGGTTGGTGCTGGCAGTGCTGGGGGGTGAGGGTGTGGTCTCCATTACTCCCTGCAAGGAATGGAGGCAAGGGGACCTTATGGGCACCCAGCTGGTGGGCTTGCAGAGGTTCATTTGTTTCCAGCCATCATTCTTGTGATATTCATGAGACCCCCACTGTGAATCACAAATCAAGAAGCCCACAGGTATACCATCATTGTCCCTTGGTAAGTGCCCCCTGGGCTGTGTGCTGGTGGTGTAGGTGCTGAGGGGAGGAGGCAAGGGAAGGACTGCTGGAGGAGAGGGCTCCTGAACTAGTCTTGGGGGACAAGAGGACAAGAAGGGAGTATTTGTTTCTCCCAGCGCCTCTTGTTTATTTTATGTTGTTCTTTTGCAGTTCTGGGGATTGAACCCAGGGCCTCGCACTTGCTGGGCAAGCGCTGTACCGCTGAGCCACACCCCAGCCCTTTCTGTTTTGTTTTGAGACTGGGTCTCTCTGCATCGCGCAGGCTGATCTCAAACTTGTGATCCTCCTGTCTCAGCCTCCAAAGCAGCTGGGATTATAGGCATGGCCACCACACCCAGCCAAGTGCCCCTTATTGTGGTAGACTCTGAGGCAAGAAGTGGGAGTGCAGCAGGTGGAGACCGCGCACGCGAGCTCTGGCACACACCTAGGTGGGCCAGGCCCGGCTGGGGCCGGGTGGGGTGAGTGGGGCTCCTCCATGGACACTTGCACCCTGTGCTGGGCATTTGGGCTATTTCTGAGGGTGTTGGGGACCCACTGGACAGGGTCAGCAGGGAGGCGCAGGTTTGCACCTCTGGGAGGGCTGGGCGAACATCTGGCCCCCTCCCGGTGTGTGCCTCCAGAAAGGTCGCGGCCCAGCCTGCAGGGAGGGCCTGAGGGAGGTCTAGCGCTCTGCGCCTTCAGAGGGTCAGCTGGGCCTGAAGACCCAGTCGGGACGAGGGGAGAACATTCCAGGTGTGACGGCAGGGAGGGCAGGGACACAGGTGCTGCACCCTGGGGGAGCAGTTTTCACAGGGAACAGTGCAAAGGGTGGGGGAAGCGGGGCCCCAAGCTTGGTGACTTAGGCAGGTGAGCCGCCACCAGAGGGCAGGGACAGTTCCTCTCTAGCCTGAGAGGGAATTCTTGGCTGAGAAGCCACCAGTCTTTGGGGACTGAGCTTTCCTGACCCCTTTGCTCCCCGTCCTCTGTGGCACTTCCCAGCTTGTCCCTTCTGGGACGGGGACGGAGCCTGCTTCCCCAGGAGGCCGTGGGCAGGGCTGACGTGGGTGCTGCTCACACGCCGCCGGGTGGCTCGTGCTCACAGGGACAGCAGCACGAACCTCTCAGCTGCCCAGTCCAGACAGAAATGCTCGCTGCTCCTAGAGGGTCTGCAGGCTGCGGCCTCCGCGCTCCCCTGTCCCGTCTGCTCCATCTGCGGAGGGCCCCTCCTCCTTGCCCTTTGGCAAACTCCTGTTTTTCCTTTACAGAAGCTCTTGCCATCTCCAGCAAGGGACTGCGAGCCCCGAGGCAGGGCTTAGTGCGCCTGGATCCTGGAGCCCCTTCTAGGAAGCTCACCGCAGATCCTGCGGGGGGCGGGGGCGGGGGTCACAGACTCCCTCTGTGTCACTAAGAGTTTTTTTTGCTTTTGTTTTGTCTTGTGGTCCCAGAGATTGAACCCAGGGGTGCTGTATCACTGGGCTATATCCCCCGCCCTTTTTATTGTGAAACAGGATCCTGCAGATTTGCCCAGGCTGGCCTTGATCCTCTTGCCTCAGTTTCCTGAGTTGCTGGGAGTTCAGGTGTGTGCCTCTGCACCTGGCTTTCGTTAGTTTTTCCTTTTTGGTGGGAGTTGGTTGTGGGCAGCCAGAGAGAGCCTCAGCCCCTGCGGGTGCTGCCAGTTTTCCCTGAACAACTGGGCAGGTGCGCTGGGCCTGTGACAAGGGACTGGTGAGCAGAGACAAAGAGAAAGGCCATTAATATCTGGACTCATCCCAGGTGAGACAGAATTGGCCTCTGGAAAGTGCCTGGAGTGACCATTACCATCACCACCGGTCTTGGGTTTGTGTTTTTCTGCTGGGCGCTCAAGGGAGCTGCTTGGCACAGCCTGGCGTGCCCAGGAGCATGTCAGATGACCCTGCCTCATGGTGTGCCAGTGGTGAGCAGGGAGCCAGCCCAGGTGGGGAGCAGAGGGGACAGTTGTTAGTAGGTTAAAGAAGATGTTTATACCCCGGGAAGGTCACGGGTAGAGGCTGGAGAAGCGGAGGAAGTGAAGGGGGAGGCTGTGCAGGGACAGCGTCCAGTACACAGGGCCTGAGGTCCTGAGTGGCTGCCCACTCCCAGCCCCACCTCCTGCCCCCTGCAGCTGGGTGGGGAGGAACCTGGCCCTGGGCTCCCAGTGGGGGACAGAGGAAGTTGGCAGGGAACAGGGAGGCACGTGCCTGCCTCTTCTGCCCACTTGCTGCCTTCCTGGCCGGCTGCGCTGATTGTTCCAGGATGTGGCCGGTGGTTTTCATTTCCTTTCTTCCACCTAGTGATGACAATGGCTGCTGCTTTTGTGCACAGTGGGCCAGCATCCCGGACCTTCCCTCCGTTGCGTCACTTCATCCTCACGCCAACCCCAGGAGGCTGGGCGGGAGCCAGGCCGTCCTTTCTGTGGCCTGCTGCCCTCAGCGTGTGGGAGGCGCCCCACCAGCTCTGGTGCTGGGGCCTGGGCTGGGACACCGAGGCAGGGCCCCTTCTGGGTTGGGGCTTGTTCTCGGAGGCAGCTGGAGCCACTGGTGAGCTTCTGCCTTGGCCCACGTGGCCCTGGCTGCCGGCGCTCTGATGCCCTGCCCTCCTGGAGCTGCTGTGCCTGCTGCGCCTGGGCCTGCTGCTGGGAAGCCACCCTGACCCTCTGGCCCCCAGCAGCTCAGCCCACTCCTGCTTTCTTTAGAAACTTATAATCATTTGCATACCATTGGGAAAAATGGGGAAGCAAAAAAACACCATAATCCCAGTACCCTCCCCTGCTGTTAGGATTTTGGTGCATTTTCTATCTGGGTGTTGTTTTCTTCTCTGCATAGTATTCACTCAGTTAAATTCTGTTCTGACAAACTTGCTCTGAGTTAAGGGGTGAGCGCAGAGGCAGGAAAAAACCAGCAGATGCCCTGAGGGAGCTGCGACTCTAGAGCCAGCGGGGCTGCAGTCCTCTGTCCTCTGCCTGCTAGGTGGGTGACCTCAGGCACATCACTTAACCTTTGTGTGGCTGAATCCCACGTGAAATGAGGATAGGACAGTGGCCATCTCCTCGGGTGGTCCTACAGGTGAAATGGTGAGAATGCTGGGGGGGGGGGGTTGGTAGCACAGGGAGGGCTGGGGTGTGCTGTGGAGATTGGTTTGAAGCTTCTAGTCTGGCAGGAGGGGCACTTAGGACGCACTGGGGCAGAGGAGTGGACATTTTTCAACTTTTGTGGTGGTGGTGGTGATGAGACCCAGGCCTCTCACACACTGAGCATGTGCTATCACTGAGCTATTCCCCCAGCCCTGAGGTGGCTTTAAAATGAGGGGCAGCGGGGACTGGGGTTGTAGCTCAGCGGCAGAGCGCTCGCCTATCACGTGCGTGGCCCGGGTTCGATCCTCAGCACCACGTAAAAAATGAAGGCATTGTGTACAACTAAAAACAAATAAATGCATATTAAAAAAAAATGAGGGGCAGCACCAAGCAAGGAGGAGACCTGGCAGCTGGAGAAGGTGCAGGGCAACTCAAGGAGCAGGTGAGAGCTGCGCTTGGACTTGAACAGCAGCCGGGCCTTTCCACACAGAGAAGGAGAGAGAGGCCTGGTGCAGATGGCCACAGCCCGGCAGGCGGGCGGCGAGGTGCTCGGGGTTTCGCTCTCCCAGTGCACAAGGTTGGGAGTGGACAGGGTGTGCGGCGGGGCTGTGGCTGCAGAGCCCGGGAGGGGTGCTGCACGGGCAGCAGGGGCTATGCAGGCCCTCTGCAGTTCACGGGGACAGCACAGGCAGTGGTGTGGACCCGTGTCACCAAGTGTCTCCTAAGTGGCCACACTTTGTAGTCACAGCTTTTAGTGACCACATGGTACTGCCTGAGTGAACGTGGCCACCGTCCATGGGTGTCGAGGCGCTGTGATGTGGGGTTCCTGGGTCCAATTCCTACACCTTCTCTGGCTGTGGAGAGGGACACAATCTCCCCAGCTTCTTTGTCCTTAGAGCTCCAAGTATGGGAGAGAAGGAAACGTGGAAGGTCTAAGTCTTCTCACATTCTCCTTTAGTCCTCACAGTGCGGGAGAGGTGAGTGTTGTCCCCATTTTAAAGGAGAAAACTGAGGCTGCCTTCCCACACTGCATCTTACTACTAATGATAGAAGGAGAGACATTGCAAGCTTCATAGTGTTTTCAGAGTTCTGCATTCATGGTGCCCTGAGCCTTAGTTTCCTTATCTGTAAAATGGGCTTATCAAAATAAAGATAGCTGATGTTCACTGAACATTTACTATCTTCTGTGTGCTATTGCTAGGCACTGTTATGAAGGTTTCTGTGAGACAGATGAGGAAACCGACAGAGAGGTTCAGTGACCTACCTAAGATCATGCAGTTGGTTAAGTGGGAAGGCCAGAACTTGAACTAAGCCTGGTTCTATCTTTTATTTATTTATTTATTTATTTATTTATTTATTTATTGGTGCTGGGGATTGAACCTGGGGCCTTCATGCATGCAAGGCAAGCACTCTGAGCTTTATCCTCAGCCCCTAAGCCTGGTTCAAGACCTGCACTGTGTTCTTAGTGCAGCTGTCTTGTGTAGTTTTGTAAGAAGTAAATGAGGCAATCATATAAAGCACTTAGCTCTTGCAGGAGCTCTGTTTGGGGAGATGGCTTACATTGCGGTGGACTACGGGCTTTGGCTTTGGACATGTTTGGGCATTGGCGCCTTCCGTACTTGGCCCGGGATCTTGCGAGACTTGGCCGGAGATCTCGAGGGACTTGAGCGAGATTGCGGAGGAGGTCTGCGCCATTTTGGAGGTTAGAGGAGCGTGGACGGCGTGTCGGGGTATAGTTAGAGCCAGAGAAAAAAGTTATCAGAATAAAGAGCTGTTTGTTTCCAGTTCGTCTCTAAACTTCTTCCCGCGACTTCTTTGCTCCAAACGGCCATCGCTTCAGGCGACTACAGCTCTAATGTAATTTTAGTAGTTTTCGCTTATTTAATAGGGGATTCATTCCAAGAACCCCATTAAATACCTGAAACAAAGGATAGTACCAAAAACTATATATATTCAGCACTTTAGGGCTTTTCTTTGACATTTCCAAATTGCCAGTCTTACTACTCATGTACCTTGAGGCCATCATTAAGTAACACAGGATCACTTGAACACAAGCAGTGCAGTACAATGACCATTGATCTGACAACTGAGATATCTAGTAAGTGACTTAATGAGTGGGTAGTGTATACAGCGTGGATACGCTGGACAAAGGAATGAATTTACACCCTGGTTGGGACATAGCTGGATGGCATGAGATTTCATCTTGCTACTGACAACAGTGTGCAATAATTCTGGAATTTTCCATGTAATATGTTTGGACTATAGTCACTGAAACTGTGGGAAGTGAAAACTCAAACAAGGGGCTCATTTCTGGCCTGCTTCCCCAGAGCTCTTTGGGAAGTCAGTGGCAGCATGAAGGGAAGGAATGGAACGGACGCTCGGATGCTCACTGCCCCTTCCACAAGACAGTGTGATAAGACCTGGTTCCCTTCGGTGTCTAGTAGGGAGGGGGTGCTGAGTTTGCTTCTGGAATTGAAATGCTGAGCTCTCTGCCAAAAAATTGTTTCTATAATTTGTGGAGTGAGAAGCCCTGGCTCCCCAGGGCCTTCCTGCCCACAGCGTGTGTTCTCATCTGCTGTCCCGTTTGACCACCAATGAGGAAACTGAGTCTGTCAGGGACACGGGGTCAGAGAGTGGGAGGTTAAGGTCTCTGTGCATCTGGGTCTCCAGCCTGGCCCTGCGGGCTCTGGGACTTCCTGTTAGGCCTTCTCACTTCCCGCTCAGTTCTGTTTCTCTTCCCTCCTTTTCAGGTCCCTGCAGGCCCAGAATCAAGGGACAGCCTGGTGGGGGACACAGGTGCCTGTGCAGGACACCGCTGCGTTGGTGAGGTGGGCATGGGAGACGGAGCCCAGCTGACTCCAGACCCCGTTCTCTTCCAGACCGAGGGGGCAGGCGGCGGGGCCTCCCCACCTGCCCCACAGAAGATGCAGTTCTTCGGCCGCCTGGTCAATACCCTCACCAGCGTCACCAACCTGTTCTCTAACCCGTTCCGGGTGAAGGAGGTGGCAGTGGCAGACTACGCTTCAAGTGACCGGGTTCGGGAGGAAGGGCAGCTGATCCTGTTCCAGAACGCTGCCAGTCGCACCTGGGACTGCATCCTGGTCAACCCCAGGAACTCGCAGAGTGGCTTCCGGTGGGTGATGACCAGCAGGGGCACCCACCCACACCTCTCCTTTCTGACTCCTCCCAGTTTTCAGACTGGAGGTGCTGTGCATGCGGGGAAGCCACTTCTTTGGGTCTCCAGCTGAGGGAGCAGAGGGGGAGGGGAGACTGGACTCTGGGACCGAGGGAGGCTTCCCTCCTTCCACACCTTGGGGACTGGGAGGGAAGCCTGGGTCGTTTTCTGTCTGGAGGCCTGACCCCTGCCCATCAAGGGAAGGGGTGGGGTGGGGGAGACTGAGAAGGGCCGGGACAGGTGAGGTCCATCAGTGTGACCTTTACCCCTGGACCTTTAGAGGCATGACCATCCTCATAGGGGCTGGCCAGGATTTTTTCAGGGGCCTGTAGGGGATGGCCAGAGATGTCCCTTCTCAGGCATGTTGGGACGACCCTGGGCTAGGAGGGCAGGGCAGGAAGTCAGCACAGGGCTGAGGTCATGGGGCCAGCTGTGGGACCAGCTGCAGGGAAGGCATAGCCTGGCCTCTGGCTGCAGGGGCCAGTGGAGCCTGGCAGACCAGTGCGGAGGTGGCTCGCGCCGCTATCTCCTTTGCTGCTTATTTGTCTGACCATCCTGCCTCCATTCATTTGGCATGCACTGGGCACCTGCAGTGTGGCCGGGCCTCACGGGGCCTATGAGGCGACAAGCATGTCTTTAGGGAATGTGCAGGGCAGGGGCCTCATGCACAGGCATTGTGACACCTCAGAGGGGAGCAAGGAGCTTCCTGGCAGGTTGAGCCCAGGGAGAGGTGGGAAGGAAGCAACCACTTCCTGGTGGGCCTGCAAGGGCCCCCAGAGCTGCTCTGGAAGGACGAAGAGGAGTTTGTCCTGCACCACAGGCGGTGGTGGACACGGGAGGTGCACAGGCTGAGCTGCAGGCGGGTTCTTGTCTGGCTCCGGGGCTCTGGTGAGAAGTGAGGCTCAGGGACAGCTGGGTCCACTCTGGTTGAAGAGGCACGGCCTCAGGAGCCTCAGGGAGTGGCCACCGGGGGCCAGGGGCCAGCTGCCAGGAGAACAGGGCCAGTATCACGGCCCTGCCCAATCAGGTGGACATTTAGAACTGGCTCCACAAGGAAACTGAGGTGGCGGTCCCCATGGCAGGTGCTGCTCCAGACACCGGCAGCAGTGCCGTCCAGATGCCGAGTGCACACGGTTGGGGCTGGCATCTTCTGGCTGGCCGTGATCAAGGCCAAGGACAGGCCAGGCTTGCCCCGCAGCTGCGGGCTGTCTGGGAAGACACAGCACAGCAGGGCAGTGGGTCCACTCCACAGGGGACCACTGGGACCTGCCCTGGGGACCCCACCGTCTGCATGTGCAAGTTCTGTAGGTTGTGAGGACTCCTCCACAGGAACCCAGGTTCACCCCAGTAACCCTGAGCTCTGTCCTCCGCATTCCTCCATTCCCGGGGGATGAAATCCTTGTCGACAGCTCATTGACTACACTGATCAGTTATCTATACTTTCTCTTTTTTTGTTTCTTCTTTCAGTGCTGGGGATGGAACCCAGGGCCTCCTGCTTGCTGGGCACATGCTCTCCCACTGAGCCACAGCCCAGACCCCTACTCTTAAGCAGGTGCTCCTTTGTAGTTTCCAGAATGTGTTCCATGTTACGTAGCACCTCCTCCACCAGCCCATTGAGGTAGGCCAGGAAGCAGTACCCCAGCTGAGGCCTGGGGTGGGCAGTGACTCACCCAGGGTGGCACAGGCTGCGGTGAGGAGGCAGAGCCAGCGTCTTCCTTTCCTTTCTCTGCCACCGTGCTGCTTCAGGTATTAGATGGAATCAGGAGCAGTGGCCAGTTTCAGGCTAAGTGCGCGTCTCCCCTCTGAATTCCTGGCATCCCTGGCCCGGCTCTGGAGTCTTCCGTCTCCTCCTCGCTAACCTGCTCCATCTCAGCCAGTGGTAGCACCGCCCATTTCTGTGCTTGTGTGATCCAGAAACCCTGGCGTGGTCCTTGGTTCCTGGGGCTCCTTCACCCCCAGATCCAGGTCATCACTGGGCTGTGACCGCGGCTCCTCCTGGGTGGGGCTGAGTGTGCTGCTGTTTCTCTGGCAGTCACACCTGGGTTTGCATGAGTGCTGGGAAGCCCAGTGTGGTGGCGGCTAAGCTGGGTAGAGCCGCAGCCATGGCGGGCAAGGGCTGGAGTGGCCGCTGCTCACCTGAGGCCTCAGGGATCCAGGCTCCTGTCTTGTTGTTCGACTATGTATAGCCTCTGTTGCCGCCTGAAGCGATGGCCGCTTGGAGCAACGAAGCCGCGGGAAGAAGTTCAGAGGCAAACTGGAAACAAACAGCTTTTTATTCTGATAACTTTTCTCTTTGGCTCTAACAACGACTAACACGCGCCACACACACCACCAAAATGGTGCTGACCCGATCAGCAATCTTGGCCAAGTCACTCTAGATCCCGGGCCAAGTCCCGCGAGATCCCGGGCCAAGTCCCGTGAGACTACGGAAGGCGACAATGCCCAAATCTCCATGGCCCATAGTCAACCGCAATTTAAGCCATCTCCCCAAACAGGGCTCCTGCATTTCCCCCCTTTTGTTTTAAAAGAGGGGATGTTTTAGGACATTTATGTGTAACTAACATTTTTACCCGTCATCGGATAATCAAGGCTGTGTCCTTGACTTTTGTTTTAGGTTGATATGTCGGCCATATGAGACTGTCTTGTGTGACTGTGTCTGTCTTAGGTTGTCCCCCTCTGGGGATCTTATCTGTCATTGGCTAACCAGCCATCCAGTGGAGCCCTTTAGGATCGACTGTGTAAGATGACTAACAGCCGTCCAATTGTGGGGAGATGCTGCGGCTTTAAGGCGACAAGCCTTTTGGTGACGAGCCAAATTGCATAGCATATCAAATTCTTTAAACAAATCAGCTGCCCTAAGTTCCATCAAGAAACACAGTGAGTTCTCTAGACAAATACCCGCAAGGCATTGTCCCACGAAGTCCCAAA
This sequence comes from Tamias sibiricus, assembly GCA_025594165.1. Classification (NCBI taxonomy): domain Eukaryota; kingdom Metazoa; phylum Chordata; class Mammalia; order Rodentia; family Sciuridae; genus Tamias; species Tamias sibiricus. The sequence goes on along the minus strand of CM046661.1, from coordinate 168,096,650 downwards.
CAATGAAAGATCAAAATGTCCACTTGTTATAACACGTAGATCTAGGAGGCCCCATGCATGCAGAGCAGAGGCCACACTGCTGGTGAGGTTGTTTGATGCTTGAGCAGCAGGGATGCTTGCAGCGACGGTGATCCCTGCAGCTGTAGCAGCAGCCATCTTTTTTATGTCTAGACAATGCCACCGGCAAATCTTCAGGGCCCACTACCTAGAGACTCAAGCATCAATTATTAAAGGAAAGGCAGTGCTATTCCAGCACTGAGTCAAGAGGCGAGTTGTCAAACTAAAAAATAGAATTATTAGATTAGAAAATTAAAAAGTTGATTTCTGCTCACACACATTGCAGCCTGAGCTCCCACAAACATAAGCTGGCAAAATATCATATTTAGAACAAAACAAAGAAAGACTGAGGGTATTTACTGCATTAAAGATAGATTAAAGAAAAACTAAAAGCACTTTGGAGAAATAATTTGTTAGCTGGAACTCTCGAGTTTCTGCATACACAGCAGTCTTTTACCTGTTGAAATAATTGAAATTAATCATTTATTAAACAAATGAAGTTAATAACAAATAAGCAACCTTATGTCAAAACACCAAAATATCAGGTTATACAGCACTAGTCATATTTTTCGCTAAAGAGAAGTCCCTGGGACACCTATAAAACAAAATTGAAGGTACCTTCACTTATTAAATTATTTACCCAAATTGAATACTCTTAAACTTAAATGGATTAGAGTTATTTGGATCCATATATATATATATATATATATATATATATATATATATATATTCATAAGTGCTTTGTTATTTTTGATGTCACACTGGACAGACGCACATACAAACATATATTTGTGATGTCACATTAACATGAAATTTAGACAAATACACAGACATAAACACATATATAAGAAGAAAAAACAATACAATTGTGTGCACACTAAAGAGAGATCTCTTCGTCCCGGCCGGGAGGAATGACACTTAAGTTGTGACATATTTTGAAGGACTCTTTTAAGGGAATCATTCCATATCTTCATCTTGGTCCTCTTGATTTTGTACCTTTTTTATTAATCTTGATTTCTCAACAACTTCATCTTGATCCTTTTGATTTGGTACCTGCTTTATTAATCTAGATGGTATCCATATTGGAGAGGATTCATGCTTTGGGAAAACACAAACAGATCCTCTCCCCCAAATTAATACTGGATCTGGACCCTTCTGTGTACCTGAAAGAACATCCTTCCAGTAAACCAAAGGTTTATGTTGTTGATGTGGGTTCCAATGTCTGTCTCCAGCAGAATAACCATCAGAGTCTAAAGTTAAAAAATTTAAAGAAAACAGGGCAACTGCCAATCTGTCCTTAGGATTTTTCCAGTTTCCTTCTTTCTGTTTTAACAACATAACTTTCAGTGTGCGGTTTGCTCTTTCAATAATGCCCTGACCCTGAGGATTGTATGGGATGCCTGTTTTATGGGATATGTTGAATTTTGCGCAAAACTGTTTGAAAGATGAGGATGTATATGCGGGGCCATTATCTGTTTTAAGCATTTTGGGGATGCCCAATGCAGCAAAAGTTTGTAAACAATGAGATGTGACATCTTTAACTTTTTCTCCGGAATGTAAGGAAGCAAAAATTATGCCTGAGCATGTATCTATGGTTACATGAATAAATCGCAATTTTCCAAAACTTGGCTCATGAGTAATATCCATCTGCCACAAATGATTGGGCATTAATCCTCTAGGGTTAACTCCGAAATGAGGATTGGGCAAATGTGTCATACAAGATTTACAATCTTTTACAATTGTTCTGGCTTGCTCCTTTGTGATTTTAAACCTACGTTGCAAGGTGGTGCTGTTGAGGTGAAACTGGGAATGAAATAAAGTAGCTTGTTGTAGCGCTGAAAGTATAAATATTGTGTTTGTAAGTTCATCAGCCTTTTGATTATCTTCATGGAGGGGGCCAGGCAAATTAGTATGTGCTCTAATATGGCCTACGAATAGAGGTTCTTTTCTTGCCCACAAAAGTTTTTGTATTTTTTTTTTTTTTTTTTTTTTTTTTTTTTTTTTTTTTTTTTGTGGTACCGGGGATTGAACTCAGGGGCACTCGTCCACTGGGCCACATCCCCAGCCCTTTTTTATATTTTATTTAGAGACAGGGTCTCACTGAGTTGCTAAGTGCCTTGCCACTGCTGAGGCTGGCTTTGAACTCGCGATTCTCCTGCCTCAGCCTCCCAAAGTGCTGGGATTACAGGCGTGCGCCACCGCGCCCGGCTAAGTTTTTGTATTTGATAAAACAATTTAAAGGCTGGAGTATGAGGTGCTATTGGTCCTGCTAATTCTAATTTTGGGACGGCTTGTACAATATAGTGGCTATCTGAAAAAATGTTTATGGGCTGGTCTCTAAAATTTTCCAGAGCTTTTACCACAGCTTCCAATTCCACTAGTTGAGCTGATTTGTGTGCAGTTATGTAAGTCATATTTTCTTTTGTAGTGACTACTGCAGCAGTACCATTTGAGGACCCATCTGTAAATACATTAAATGCCTTAGGAATAGGTTGATTTTTTATTACCTGTGGAAATATAATAGGATGATTAATACAAAAAGATAATATAGGAGACTTAGGAAGGTGATTATCAAAATTTGCAGAGGTAGAGCATCTAGCTATAGCCCAGTCATTATCGTTGAAGCATAAATATTCAATCTGTGACGATGAATGGGGAGTAATAATAGTAGCAGGGTGAATGCCAAATATTTTAGTAGAAGTTTTAAGTCCTTGAAGAATAAGTTTAGCCACCATGGAGGTATAAGACTCAATTATGCTTTTAGGAGAGACGGGCAAATGTATCCATAATAAAGGCCCTTGTTGCCAAAATACTCCTGTGGGTGTATATTGTGAAGAAATAATAATCAATATCAGTGGTTGAGTTAAATCAAATCTGTCACAATGAGCTCCTTCGATGGCTTTTTCTACTAACTTTAAAGCTTTCCTAGCATCAGGAGTCAATGTTCGCGGTGAGGATGGATCAGGGTCCCCTTGAAGGATATCAAATAAAGGTTTCAATTGGCCAGTAGTAAGGTTTAGTGTAGGGCGAAGCCAATTAATGTCTCCCAGTAGTTTTTTCGAAATCATTGAGGGTGGTTAAGTGTTCTTTATTTATTAAAATTTTGTGGGGTCTAACAAAAGTATCCATGATTTTAAATCCTAAATATAATATGGGAGATCTGGTTTGAACTTTTTCTTCTGCTATATATAATTCGTATTTTTTTAAATTTTCTACCACATCACTGAATATATTAAATAAGATTTTTTGATTAGGGTGGGCCAGTAAAACGTCATCCATGTAATGTAGACACATGAGGTTTGGATATTTATTTTTAATGGGTTGGATAGCCTTGTCCACATATATTTGGCATATGGTGGGGCTATTAGCCATTCCCTGCGGCAAAACCTTCCATTGATATCTCTGATCAGGGCCATTATTGTTAATAGAAGGAACTGAAAAAGCAAACCTGGGGGCATCCAGAGGATGTAGGGGAATAGAAAAGAAGCAATCATATCAAGACTAATAAGATGGAAATTTTTTGGAATAGCTACAGGATTCGGAAGTCCAGGTTGAGTAGGGCCCATGACTTGCATGGTTTTATTAATTTGTCTAAGATCATGTAATAATCGCCATTTTCCTGATTTTTTCTTGATCACAAATATGGGGGAATTCCAGGGAGAGGTGGAAGGTTCTATATGTCCTGCTTCTAATTGTTCCTGAACTAGTAGGTGGGCCGCTTATAATTTCTCTTTAGATAGGGGCCACTGAGGGACCCACACTGGCTTATCAGAAAGCCATGGTATTTTCAAAATTATTTTCTCAGTGGCCCCGAAGAAAAATGTCTTTTTCCTATATGATAATGATTTCTTTTAGGGTTAAGCTTACCCTGTACTTTTAGATAATGATTTCTTTTAGGTTTAAGATTACCCTGTAGATTTTCACATTTAACACCTGCAGGTTTGGTTGCAAGGTGTACTCCCATTTGTTGTAAAATATCTCTTCCCCATAAAGTAACCGGTAGGTTAGGTAAAACATAAGGCTGAAACGTTCCTTTATGTCCTTCATCATCCTCCCATTTTAAAATTACCGCACTTTTTTCTGGGAGGTTATTATATCCCAAGCCTCTTAAACTGGTTGAAGCTTTTCGCAGAGGCCAGTGTTTGGGCCATTGACGTAAATTAATGATGGAAGAATCAGCTCCAGTATCTATAAGACCCTCCATTTCTTTTTCTTTTTTTTTTTTTTTGGTACCGGGGATTGAACTCAGGGGCACTCGTCCACTGGGTCACATCCCCAGCCCTTTTTTGTATTTTATTTAGAGACAGGGTCTCACTGAGTTGCTAAGTGCCTCACCACTGCTGAGGCTGGCTTTGAACTCGCGATCCTCCTGCCTCAGCCTCCCAAAGTGCTGGGATTACAGGCGTGCGCCACCGCGCCCGGCAAGACCCTCCATTTCTATTCCTTGGATTCTTATTTTACACATAGGCCTCCTTGTACAGTCTCGAACCCAGCAAACCATGGGTTTCGAATCAGTGGAACAAAATCCTCTATTGTTCCTATTTAGAGGCATATTCATTTTAAATGAATTATGTAAATTTGGAAGGAGGAGCAGCTGAGCAATTCTATCTCCCTGATTAATAGAACTTATACTTTGGGGTGAGCTAAGCATTATTTTTATTTCCCCTTTGTAGTCTGAGTTTATTACACCTGGGGTCACTTGCAAACCTAATAAGCTTTCAGGACTTCACCCGATAATAAGTCCTACAGTCCCTGAGGGAAGAGGTCCCCTGACTCCTGTGGGAATCAGTTGAACCCTCATTTCAGGTGTTAACACTATTCGGGCGGTGGAACAGAGGTCTAATCCTGCATTTCCTCCTGTTCCTCTGGCGAGGGAGTGGATGGGTAGTAGGGATTGTGTCGGGGAAGCATCTGAGTGGATGCTTGAGGATACTCCTCCTCCAATGCCTCGTACATTTGTGGGCCCCGGGGCATTGGGCCCCGTGCCCCGTTTTTTGAATTCCTGACCAAAGGATTTCCATGGATGTCAAATTTTGAATAGCATTTATTGGCCCAATGATTTCCTTTCTTACACCTGGGGCAGCAACCTGGAGCACGGTATGAATTTGGTCTTATTTCTCTTTTGGGATTTTGCCTAGAATAGCCTGATTGATTATGATAATTTTGCCTAGAATATCCTGATTGATTATAATGTCTATGTTGAGCCCTTGTGAAATTTTGAGGGGCAGCATCTCTCACAGCTGCTGCAATCACATTCCCTGTGACAAAGGCATCATTTATATCTTTACATAGTTGTATATATATGGAAAGATCCTTTTTATTTTTCCATGGCCTGATGGCTTCTTGGCAATATTTATTAGCATTTTCGTACACTAATTGAACAACTAATGGCATAACTTGATCAATGTCTCCAAAAACTCTACCTGCAGTTCTCAAAAGTCAATCAGCAAATTCAGCATATGGTTCATTAGGTCCTTGAATTACTTTGGACAAGCTACCTTGTAGATCCCCAGGTTCTTGTACAGTTTTCCATGCCTTTAAGGCAGCTGCGTTTATCTGAGCATATACTCCTGGGGTATAATATTTTTGATCCTGTACATCTGCGAATTGCCCTTCTCCTGTGAGCATTTCTATATTATGGTCTCCAAACTCTGCATCTGCGTTTCTTTTAGCTGTTTCTATACAAAGTTCTTGAAATTGCGATCGCCAAACCAAGTATTGTCCCCTACTTAATGTTGCTTTACATAGATGTTTCCAGTCTGCGGGGGTTAAGCTAAAGGTGTTAAGGGACTCCAGTATACTCAACGTGAAAGGAGCTTGGGGTCCATAAGTCATTACTGCCTCTTTGAGATTTTTTATTGTTTTGAAATCTACTGGCTGGTGGCCCCTCTGTCCATTTTCATATTCAAATACTGGCAGTTCCCAATGTATCTGTGAGTTACCCTCGAGAGTGCATAAGCGCTCAGAAAGACTTTTTATTTCTATTTCTAGGGTATGCAAATGCCTAGTGATACCCTTCATATTTTCTGTAATTGATTTCACCCATGGGGGAGTAGAGGACACAAGTTCCTCCACTTGACGATCCCTTATCTTGGTCTTCCTTAATTTCCTTTTGTTCATTTTCTCAAAATCACCTTTAGTTAATTCCTCCTCACTACTACTACTCTCATTGGTCCTGACTCAGTAACATCCTGAGTCCCAGGTTCAATTGAGAGCATGTATCCTTGAAGTATCTCTAATAAATCTTGAATAGCTTTAGCAGCTCGGATATTTGTCATTTTGGGGACACTTCTAATACTCTCCTTACTGGTCTTAGTTGACTCAGCGGAAGCTATGCTTTCATGATCGCCTTCACTGTTTTCTAAATCCTCCTCACTAACGACAGACTCGTCTATATCAAAGAATTCATCAAGAGCCTTGTACACTTGGGTCTTAGTTATTTTTGAACCCATTTTAACCGCTCTGACTAGAGACTCCTGCGAGGTTTCTCAGTTCTTACCTGCTGTGCTGAATGCCCCGAACGGGCCACCAACTGTAGCCGCCGGAAAGGGATTTGCAGCCTGGAACAGCGGTGCCGTGGAAAGGAGTCGGGATGGAGACGAAAAAAATTCTTTAATCTTTCTCTCTCTGTCTCTTGTAATTTCTTTTTTTCTTTTTTTTTTTTTTTGGTACTGGGGATTGAACTCATCAGGGGCACTCGACCACTGGGTCACATCCCCAGCCCCTTTTTTGTATTTTATTTAGAGACAGGGTCTCACTGAGTTACTAAGTGCCTCGCCATTGCTGAGGCTGGCTTTGAACTCGCGATCCTCCTGCCTCAGCCTCCCAAAGTGCTGGGATTATAGGCGTGCGCCACCGCGCCCGGCTCTTGTAATTTCTAACACCACATACACACTCTCACAAGAAACCAAGACACCTACTCTTACAAGAAACTACAATATGTCTATACAATAGCAATAACCCTGTCCGGTCTCTCTCAGGTCTCATCTCACGTGCCCGAGCAGGAATGGCGCTAGCCCGATATGCTGAGTCACGGCTCAAGTCTCTCGAGATCTTGGACCAAGTCCCGCGAGAACCCAGGCCAAGTCCTGTGAGACTACAGAAGGCGACAATGCCCAAATATGTCCATGGCCCATAGTCAACCACAATCTTAGCTATCTCCCCAAACAGGGCTCCTGCGTATCCCCAGCCCTTTTTATTTTATTTTTGAGATGGGGTCTCACTAAGTTGCTGAGGCTGGCCTCAAACTTGTGAGGCTCCTGCCTCAGCCTCTTAAGTCTCTGGGATTAGAGGCATGTGCCACCGTGCCCAGTTTATACAGCTTCTTGAACCTATATCTTGCTGTCTTTCCAGTTTGGGAATATTATCAGTCAATATTTTTATTGATTCTATTCTCTCTCCTCTCCTTTGGGATTCTAATTGCACATATATTAGATCTTTATATTATTTTCTATATGTCTTTTGTTTTTTCCTTTTGGTATCAGGGATTGAACTCTGGGGCACTTGACCACTGAGCCACATCCTCAGCCTTATTTTTTGCATTTTATTTATAGTCAGGGTCTCACTGAGTTGCTTAGCGCCTTGCTTTTGCTGAGGCTGGCTTTAAACTCGTGGTCCTCCTGCCTCAGCCTCCCCAGTCACTGGGATTACAAGCATGTGCCACTGCACCATATTTCTTTTTTCCTTGTACATCTTTGGTCATTCATTTCTGCTTTTTTAGCATGCCTAGTAATTTTCTTTTTCATGCTGGATATTGTGTATGAAAATGATAGTGACCATGGATGGTATTATCTTCCTTCAGAATATTTCACTTAAGTTGCATGAAGTTTTGGGCTCTGTTAAGGTTGGCATGTCTTTTGGATTTGCACTCCTAAGTCATGACCTTTGTTCTGGTGGGCAGCGGTTCTGAAGACTCAGCTGACAGTCTGTTTTTCCAGGGTCTGTTTTTCCTTCTCCCTTGGTGGGCCTGAACTCTCCATCTGTTTCCCTAGTACTAAAAAACTGCCAAAGTTTCTTCTCAACTCTCTCCTCCTTGTTGCTGTTTTCTGTTTGGTTTCTAAACTGTGCTCTAGTTTGGTAGGGAACATCCTGTGCAGAATTCAGGGCTCACTTCTCTATGATTCCCTCAGTTCTGGCTGTCAGGAATTCTGAATGCCAGTGTTTGCCCATCCTGGGAAGAGTGCCAGAAGCACCAGGCCACAGCCTACACTTGGCATTTGTAACTCTACCACAGATCTACAGTGGCCAGTGAAAATGTAAACATGTGGCGCTTATCTCTGTGAGCTTTTTTCTTTTAAGTCCTGGCCCTACACATCTTGCCTGTCTTGGTTTCTGTCTAGTCTTCAAATGCCTTCGTACTTGCTAAGTTAAGGCTGGTATGATACCAGCTACTGTGTCACTGCCAGGAGTACAAATTTATTCCTCAAGTTTGATGTATGATATTTGCATTATCATCGAATCAAGATATTTCCTAAATTTCACTATAACCTGTTCTTTGAAACATGGATAATTTACATATATCTTGCTTAATATTTAAACATGGCACTGTTTGTAGTTATATTTTTTGCTGTTGATTTCTAGCTTAATTGCACTGTGACCAGAGAACGTAGTCTAAATATTTTTTTTTAAATATTTATTTATTTACTTTAGTTGTACACAATGCAATGCATTTATGTTTACGTGGTGCTGAGGATCGAACCCAGGCCGTGCACGTGTGAGGCGAGCACTCTGCCGCTGAGCCACGACCCTAGCCCTAGTCTAAATATTTTGAGGTCTTTGAAATGTGTTCATATTTGCTTTATTGTCATCATAAGCCCAGCATTTATGATTTTTAGATGTGTGTGATTGAAAAGAATGTGCCTCCTGTGGTTGGTGGGAAAACTGTTTTATATATGTTCTGTGGTCTAAAATCCGGCCCCTTCCCAATTCATATGTTAAACTGTTGTAGGGACAGAGGAGGCAAGTTACCAAAGATAGCAGGAAACAGTTTTATTTGGCTGTAGCCAGGTTCAGAGGGCACAGCTTTTGCTGTAGTCAATTAATCCCCTGAACCAGAGTTTAGGTAGTTTTAGGACTTTATACCCAGCATATAAGGGGACGGGCTCAGAAGTTCACAGTTTTTAGAAGTTCACATAAAAACAGCTTTTTCTTTCACTGTTATGGGCAAGTTAACTCTTTAAGGACAACACCTGAGAAGGGGAAAGCTTCTTCTCCCCTTTCTTTCCTCCCCCTTCCAGCTGTAACCATGGAGCCCAATTGGTAACTTCTCTTATCTTAGAAATGTAGACATTTCTGTGAAGCTCCAGCTCAAGGCCAGAGGCCTTGTTTAAAGAATTTGTCTTTTTATTATCACATTTTGCATTTGCAAACACAGTTCTACAAAGTATTATACTGAATACATGTTTGTGAAAAACAAGTAAAAGGGTGTCCAGCACCTGGAGTGCTGATTTCTTCCACGTCAGTGGCCAAGTAATAGAGCAACAGGAAAATAGGAAATTTATCTACATGGAACTCTTCTGTAGAGACTCTTTTGCTAACCGTCCTAAAATCAGCCATGGTGAAGATTTCTGGAGAAGCCCGGTTAAAATTTTCTATAAAGAAAGGGGGTGCCAGCCGGGCGCGGTGGCGCACGCCTGTAATCCCAGCACTTTGGGAGGCTGAGGCAGGAGGATCGCGAGTTCAAAGCCAGCCTCAGCAATGGCGAGGCACTTAGCAACTCAGTGAGACCCTGTCTCTAAATAAAATACCAAAAAGGGCTGGGGATGTGGCCCAGTGATCGAGTGCCCCTGAGTTCGATCCCTGGTACCACAAAAAAAAAAAAAAAAAAAAAAAGAAGAAGAAAGGGGGTGCCACTACAAAACCTTGGTCCCTGGTGTGATTGTATTTAGGAATGGGCCTTTGGGAGGTGCTGAGGCTCACAAATGGAATTAGTGGCATTACTGAAGAGGCTTGGAGGAGCCTGCTTCTACAGTGCGGGGACGCGTAGGAGGAGCCACTGTGAGGAGCAGGCCCTCACCAGACACCCCATCTATTGGCACCTTGTCTTGGACTTCCAGCCTCTGAAAGTGCAAGTAATAATTTTTGTTATTTTTAAATAATTCAGTTTCTATTTTGTCATAGCAGTCCAGATAGACAAAGATGGCATGCCCATTAGGTCAAGTTTACTAACATTCTACGTCCAGAAGATCTTTTCTTTGTTTTTGTCTACTTGTTTTGTAAGTAAACAGAGTATATTTAAGTATCTCGCTAACGGTGGATTTGGCTAGTTCTGTTCATTTGCACTCCTTTTGCTTTATTTTGGAGTTTTCTTAGGTACACATTAATTTACAATCGTCATGTTTTCCTGGTGAATTGTCACTGTGCTTTGGTTCCTGTAGCGCTCTATGCCTTAGTTTCTGCCTTACCTGATATCATTGTAGTGTCCCTGGCTTTCCCTTGATTTGTGTTCATATATTTCCTTGTACTTCTCATCTTGCCAAAGGTGTGTTGTCTGTTTATTCCTTACACTTTATTTGGAGCATTTAGTTTATTTATACTTAATGTAATCCTGATATATTGGGGTTTCAATCTGGGTTTGCTTTCTTTTCTGTTCCACCTATTTTGTTCTCTTTGTTCCCTTCTTTCTTTCTTTTTTTTTTTGGGGGGGGGGAACTGGGAATTAAACCCAGGGATGCTTAACCATGGAGCCACATCCCCAGCATTTTTTATATTTTATTTAGAGAAAGGGTCTTGCTGAGTTGCTTGTGGCCTAGTTAAGTTGCTGAGGCTGGCTTTGATCTTGTGATCCTCCTGCCTTAGCCTCCTGAGCTGAGGGATTACAGGCATGTGCCACCATGCCCAGCTCTTGTTTTCTTTTGCTCTGTGTATGTGTGTGTGTATTATTTTAGTTGACTTTATTGAGATGCAATTTACAAAAAATAAAATTGACCAATTTTAAGTGTACTATTTGATGGGTTTTGATAAAGGTATGCATTCATGTAACCACCACCACAATCAAGATATAGAATACCTCTCTTAGTCTCCAGATTTCCTCCATGCTCCTTTGCAATAAATAGATCCCCTGCACCCCACCCCCACTCTCCCACCCCCAGGACCTGCTTTCTGTCACTGTGGTTTTGCCTTTTGATCATGTAGCACATGGGCTTATGAGCCTGGGATTTTTCACTTAGCATGATGCTTTTGCAGTTTGTGATTGTTTTCTTATTATTCTGTTTTCCCTCTTTGTTGGCTTTGTACACTTAGTAGTTATTTTAAGTTGTAACTGTTGGTAAATGGTTTCCCATAGTCCATGGTCATGTTGCTTTCTGTGCAACTTGCTATCAGAGGCACTGACTCTTTGTTTCAAGCTGTCTTTTTGAGGCTGCGTGTATAGCAGACAGTCTTGGAAGATAGAACCAGGGCTTCTGAGAGCAGAGTGCAGCTTTGCTTTCTTTTTAGTATAAAAAGTTCTTCCTCTGTAGTAAAGCATAGACTGGTTGGTTTATTGTCAATTATGAAAGATTCCAGTTTTTGAATTGGGGTTTTCCTCTTATAATGTAACATAAGCAAGTGACATCTGCCCTCTTTATGTCCCCTGGGGAATTGGGATCCCTGGACATTGGCACAAATGTTGAAACTTGGCTGTTGCTGTGAGTAGTAAACAGCCTTTTGTCTTTGGCCCAGGAATTTTGTGTCTTCTCCCAACCCCTGTGAAACTGTGTCAGGCTAACATGTTCATATGAAAGTAGCACAAATCAGAAACCTTCCACAGTTCTCAAGGGAAGCCTAGAGATTATAGCTCACCGAAGTATAATGGTAGGTTAGCCTTCTCCAGAGAAATAAAAGGGTCTTAGAACCCCCTTCCAGCCTTTTTTTTTTTAAAGAGATTTTTAAAAAATATTTATTTATTTATTTTAGTTGTACACAATGTCTTTTATTTTTACATGGTGCTGAGGATTGAACCCGGGCCGCGCACGTACTAGGCGGGCGCTCTACCGCTGAGCCACAACCCCAGCCCCCTTTCAGCCTTTTATTATGCCATGTGTTGTTTTTAAATTCTGCATTGATTTTAAACACTGCAAGACATTGTGCTACCAATATCTATGTAGAGTCACTCACACATTTACCGCGTCCTGGTGTTTCATTCTTTCTGGCTACTTTGACCAACCATCTGGGATCATGTTCCTTCTACCTGAAGAAAAATCTTTCATATTTCCTTTAATGTAGGTTTACTAATGACAAGGTCTTTGGGTTTTTTGTTTTACTAGTGACATGTTTTAATTTGTGTGTGTGTGTGTGTGTGTGTGTGTGTGTGTGTGTGTAGTGCTGGGCATGGAACCCAGGGCCTCATATGTTACAGGCAAGTGCTCCACCACGGAGCCCAGCCCCTTCACTTCATTTTTGTTTAGTTGTAGGTGGACACAATACCTTTATTTTTATTTATGTGGTGCTGAGGATTGGACCCAGGGCCTTACGCGTGCGAGACAAGTGCTCTACTGCTGAGCCATAGCCCCAGCCCCTCCACTTTATTCTTTTTTTTGAAAATATTTATTTATTTACTTTAGTTGTACACAATGCAATGCATTTTATGTTTACGTGGTGCTGAGGATCGAACCCAGGCTGCGCACGTGCAAGGCGAGCGCTCCACTTTATTCTTGAAGGGTTTTGTTTGCTTGCGTGCAGAGTGCAGGACTGTCATTGGCATTTATTTTCTCTTAGCTCTTTAGGGACAGGAATGTCATTCTGTTATCTCTGGCTTCCAGTGCAGAGGAGCCAGCTGTCATTCTGATGGTTGCCTTTTGAAAAGAACTTCTTTCCTCACTATTTCCACTATTTTCTCCTTACATTTTGTTTTCTCTCAGCAGCTACATCATGGCACAGGTATCACTTATTGCTCTTATGTCAAACTGTGTAGCATTATCAATTGTTGTTATTTAACAAACTACCTCAAAACATGGTGGCTTAACACCATGATTATTTATTTTGCCTAAAGCTCTGCACTTTGAGCAGAGCTCAGTGGAAAGTGCTTAATTTTAGTCTCTGTGACATTGGCGGGGGTGGCTTGATTGCAGGATCTGCCTTGAAGATGTCTCTCCTGGCTGGAAAGTTGGTTCACCTGGGGCCAAGAGTCCTTTCCACACCTTGCCTGGGCTTCCCCTGGCATGATGGCCCAAGAGAAGTAGAAGCTTCCAGTCTCTTACGGCCTCGGTCTGGAAACTGGGACAGCATCGCAGCTGCCACATTCTCTTGGTGAAGCAGTCACAGAGCAGGAATAAAGGGTAAAAAGATACAGCCTCCTACCGCTCAGCAGGAGGAGCATCAAAGCATTTGGGGCCATGTTTTAAAACCTCTACAGGGTGCTAAGTGTGGATTTGTTTTTGTGCTTTTGTTTGCTCTTTGTAGGGAGAAGGGCTTGTAGGATATAGTGAATCAGTGGAATAATGTTAAAAAATAGTTTTGAAAGCGTAGGCATTCATTCTTCAAGTAAGGCCTCTATCTGCGGCTTTTTCTATTCTGATTTTGACTCACTGATGTCGATGCTGGAACTGCTCATTACATGGGTGACATCTCGTCTGTTTTCCCGTATGTCCCACCTTTTGCCTCTCCGAGTTTTGTTCTGCTTACTTTCCTGATCTTTCTCCCCATTCACTAGTTTTCTCTTCATCACTGTCTGCTCTGCTGATGTACCTGGCTCTTGAGCTCCTAATTTTGGCAATTGTATTTTTTAATTCTATGATTCCTATTTGATTATTTCTTTGAAGTTTCAAGTTCTTTGTCAACATTCTCAATTTCCTGTCTTCTTGAATGTTACCACAATTATTTTAAAGTCTCTGACAGAGAACTTCAGTATTGATAGCCCCCCTTCCAGGTCTATTTCTTTCTTTCTTTTTTTTTTTTTGTGGTATTGGGGATTGAACTCAGGGGCACTCGTCCACTGGGTCACATCCCCAGCCCTTTTTTGTATTTTATTTAGAGACAGGGTCTCACTGAGTTGCTAAGTGCCTCGCCACTGCTGAGGCTGGCTTTGAACTCGCGATCCTCCTGCCTCAGCCTCCCAAAGTGCTGGGATTACAGGCGTGCGCCACCGCGCCCGGCTCAGGTCTATTTCTGTTGGATGTTGTTTCTGTTGCTTTCTTTCCTGTCTTGTGTCCTCCTGTCTTGTGAGTTTGACGATGTGTTGAACATTGTATTTGCAAAGGAGCTTGTGGGAATCATCTGAAGCCTAGCTTGATGTTTCTCTGCTGGGAGTGGAGTTATTTGGCTTCTCCCAGGTACCTGGGGACGGTCTCAGTCAGGACAGTCTCACCCCTGTTCTTGGAACTGAGTTATCTGAGGCCATGCTTTGTGCTGCGGGGGACCTGGCCCTGTGTGCCTCAGACTCATTCCTAGACTGTGATCCTTCTGGATCCCACCCAAAGTAAGAGGTGTGCCCCAGGGCTGTGCCCTGCAGATCCCTAGACATAGCCCCCTGGCCCGAGTCCCAGGAGGTTGACAGTGGCACTGTTTACCTTCTGTCCTCTGCAACAGCATCCATCCCTGGACGCCGGGCTCAGGCAGGGCTGGCTTCCGTCACCCCTTCCAGTCTGGTAGTTCATCACTGTCTGAACAGGTAGCGGGCATCTTGTTAAAAGCAGACACTTTTTATCTTCTGTCCTGTCCCCTGGGCTGTGCCCAGCAGGCATCTGTGTCTCTTTTACCATCTGTCATGTGGACTGGGAGGTCCTCAGAGAAACCCGCTGGCCTTCCTGCCGTCCCCATGGGCGTTCACAGGTCCGGGCCTTCCCTGTCATCCACGGCTGCGCGTGCTCCCTCGGCGGCAGCCTCCTGGGAGTGCCATCTACACCTGCCGCCCACCTCCTCACTTCCCCATCCTCAAGCCCACTCCAAACAGGTTTGGTTCCCGCCACTACACTGAAAGTGCTCTTGTCGGGTCACTCCTACAGCCCTGGTGCAGCCCCAGTGACTGACTCCGGCTGCTCCATCCGCCCTAGCAGGCGCGCTCCCCGCGGTTGGGTTGGTGACATGGAGCCCACTAGCCGAGGGGCAGTGTGTGTGTGTGTGTGTCCCCTCTGTGTCCTTCCCACTTTGTGCCTGTGGTTGTTCCTGTAGCACTTATCACCTGACAGTCCGCCCAGTGTGTGTCTTCATTGTGGGCTTTTAAAATCTTCCTCTTCTTGCTGATCTCTAAGAACACAGGCTGCAGGAGAGCATGTCTCTGTTCACGTCGCCCTCCCTTTAGAACAGGGTCTGGCATAGACCGCAGGCTCAGGAGGTGGCTGTAAGTGATCCCACTCTGGGAGGACCCGCCCCCTGTTGAGCCCACGCTGGGCCCTGCCTCCACTAGACCCTGCTGGCTGCTGGGCTTGTGTGGGTGAGGCAGAACCTTCTGGTATGTTGAAAGCCCTGATCAGAACTTCAAGTAGCAGCTGGGCGCAGTGGTGTAATCCCAGTGGCTTAGGAGGCTGAAGCAGGAGGCTGAAGCTAGGATACTTGCCTCAGTAACCTAGCAAGGCCCTAAGTAACTCAGGGAGACCCTGTCTCTGAATAGAAAATAAATTTAAAAGGGCTGGGGATGTGATTCAGTGGTTACCCTGGGTTCAATCCCTGGTACCAAAGGAAAAAAAGAAAAAGAAAAAAGAATTTCAAGTGGCCATCACTGACGTGTAATTGTCATGGCTTCTAAGGTGTGGCCTCATTGCTTTCTCATCTGTCCTTATAGCATCTCTGTGAGGTAGGTGGGATTGATACAATTAGTCTTATGTTTCAAATGGGGCTCAGAGAGGGAAAGAGTTTTCTCAAAGTCACATGGCAATTTAATAACAGAACTTGAATTCAAACCCAATTTCTTAAAAATAACAAAAAATTGTTTTCTGATTATAAAAACATATGCTTACTATAAAAAACTTAGAAACTACAGAAATGGGTAAGAACACTTAAGTTACTTATTATAATATCATGCAGATTTTGACACATTCCCTTCTAGCCTTTTTTTTAAATTTTTAAAATTTGTTTACTTTAGTTGTACACAATGCAATGTATTTATGTTTACATGGTGCTGAGGATCGAACCCGGGCTGCGCACGTGTGAGGCGAGCGCTCTGCCGCTAAGCCACAACCCCAGCCCTGCTTCTAGCCTGTTTTTACAACAGTTGCAGTCACATTATATCATACATGAATTTTATCCTGCTATTTTACAAAATAAATATTTCCATGTTATTTTTTTAAGTATTTATTTAGTTGTAGATGAACACACAGTATCTTTATTTATTTTTATGTGGTGCTGAGGATCGAACCCAGTGCTTCACACGAGAGGCAAGCACTTTACTGCTGAGCTACAGCCCCAGCCCTTCATGTTCTTTTAATTTATTTAAAAAAAATTTTTTTTAGTTGTAAGTGGACTTGATACCTTTATTTTATTTATGTGGTGTGAGATTGAACCCAGGGCCTCACACATGCGAGATAAGCGCGCTACGCTGAGCCCCAGCCCCAGCCCCTATTCTTTTAATTTCATCTTACTGACTGCATAGTGTTTATCGAATGGATGTATCCTAATTTACATGATCTTCTATTGCTGGATATTTAGGTTGAACAGCACTTTTTAAATTCTTACCATGTACCAGGGGCCAGATATTGGAGACTAAGGCCTGAGATGTGACAATCAAATTAGAAAGAGGATATGACAGAGCTTTGGTTAAATAAAATATAAAAGCTGGTTGGTGGGGGGAGGAAAGGGGAAAGGTTTTTGCACATTGAGAAGTCTAAACCAGGCTCCTTTCAGGGGTGTGGGTGGGGATGAGGCTGGCTCTGGTGGCATGCATGTGGGTGCCACGGCTGCGGCTGCAGCTGAGGGGCCTCCCAGCTCCCCTCAGTATCCCCTCCTGTCCTGCTGCAGGCTCTTCCAGCTGGAGTCGGAGGCCGACGCGCTGGTGCACTTTCAGCAGTTCTCATCGCAGCTGCCGCCCTTCTACGAGAGCTCCGTGCAGGTCCTGCACCTCGAGGCCCTGCAGCACCTGACCGACCTCATCCGCAACCACCCCAGCTGGTCCGTGGCGCACTTGGCCGTGGAGCTGGGGATCCGCGAGTGCTTCCACCACAGCCGCATCATCAGGTGTGCGGGGCTGGGTTGGCTTGAACTAAAAAGGGGTGGCCTGGCTCTGCCCTGGGTCGGGACACAGGAAGGCTGACTCGGGTCAGGAGCAACATAGCATGCCCGGTCCTCAGCTGGAGAGGGCTGAGCAGGGGCTCCAGCCTGGTGTCTCCTTCAAAGGTCTGGTGCCCTTTTGGAAGCTGGTTGCCTTTGTGGTGTGTCCATTGGGCCAGCAGCTGTATTGGTGAGGACAGTGCTGGCTCTTGCACAGGACGCCAGCTGGCGTGCCCAGGGGTAGCCACGCCTCCTCTGCTTCTCCTCCTGGGACCACTTGGCTCAGCCCTTGGGCCTGCAGCTCAGGCCTCACTGCACTTCACATTGGCCTGCAGGATCCTGGACATCAGGGTGTCTGGTGTCACAGCAGATCTGCTTCATAGGGCAGGTGCAGCAGGTCTGTGCATAAGGACATTGAAGCCCAGAGAGGTGAAGCGCATTGGTCAAGGTCAGCAAGATTTCTGCATCCTATGACCCTTTTCCATGTCATCCCATTGCCCACCTAATGCTGGTGTGGCCCTGGGGCACCTCTCTCACATAGGTGTGCAGAGTGAACTAAACCCTGATACAAATCATCAGAAACACGATAAGTTACAACTCAGCCCTGAGTTGGAACCGGCCAGCTTAAACGAGGTGTGAATGCTCTGAGCACAGACACCGGGATGTCCTCGTTCCCTAGGTGGCATCTGATTCTGTGCCTGGGTACAGCCCTGCCCCTGGCCCCTGCCTGATCCCTCTCCTGACCTCCCTGCAGCTGTGCAAACAGCACTGAGAATGAGGAGGGCTGCACCCCCCTGCACCTGGCCTGCCGTAAAGGGGACGGGGAGATCCTGGTGGAGCTGGTGCAGTACTGCCACGCCCAGATGGACGTCAGCGACAACAAGGGGGAGACGGCGTTCCATTATGCTGTGCAGGGTGACAACTCCCAGGTGCTGCAGGTGAGCAGGGGCAGGGGCGGGGTGGTGGTTCTGACCACACCTCCACGTACCTGCAGTTCTCCTAGGGGCCCTGGGCTCTTGTGACATGTGACATGGTTGGCCTCTGCTGTGACAGCCTGGAAAACTCCTCCAACCCAGCAAACTGAACATACACTCAGCTCCAGCCAATGAGTTTAGTTCCCTCTTTTCTGAGCACCTGCTCTGAGCCTGACCTCTGGGCTGGGGTGTCCAGGTCAGACCCTGCTTGGGGGCTTTTGGGCCATGGTCTGGTGGCACCTGGGCCTAATTTACAGGAACTTAAAACAAAACAAACCAGACTCCTTCTGGCTCTGGTAGGTGTGTGTCAGAGGTGCTTGTGTTAATTTTTTGATTACTTAGAAGGTTTTTTTTTTTTTTTTTTTGTGGTACTGGGGATTGAACTCAGGGGCACTTGACCACTGGGTCACATCCCCAGCCCTTTTTTGTATTTTATTTAGAGACAGGGTCTCACTGAGTTGCTAAGTGCCTCGCCATTGCTGAGGCTGGCTTTGAACTCGCGATCCTCCTGCCTCAGCCTCCCAAAGTGCTGGGATTACAGGCGTGCGCCACTGTGCCTGGCTACTTAGAAGGTTTTTTTTTTTTTTTTTTTTTAAATTGTTATTTAAAAGTTACTGTATTAGGTTGAATGGAAACAGGAGAATATCATGTTATGTTTTATTGTTAGAAAGAGCAGCCCCATTCTGAAGGTTATATCCTTGTCTCTGCCTTGGCATCAGGATTCTTCTGGAAGTTGTGAACCGTGTCTTGTGCTTAGTGCTCTCTTTGAGGCCAGGCACACTCTCTGGTCGCTATTCTTTATCAACTGCTGATGGGCTGGCCCTGTCCTGAGTGCTGACATGTCCTAGTTAATCCTCAGGAGGAGGCCCCTGGCTGGGGGCATTGTCCACTTTTTTTTCTCGCCAAAGAAACTGAGGTTCAGGCCCCACTGAGGGCCACAAAGCAGGAGGCAGGTGGCCCTGGCCTCCAACCTTGATGCCAACCCTGCTGTGTCACCAGCCAGCCTGTAGGCCCAGGGTCACCGTGAGGTGATCCTGATGTCACAAGGGTGCCCAGTGGCCATAATTAACCTCAGGGAGATCGCATGCACTAAAAGTGAGCAACAGGTCCCTCTCAATTGTGCCAGGACAGAGGCTTCCAGATCTGTGGATCTTACATCCACCAGTTCTACCAACCGAGGATCAAAATATTTTTAAAAAATTGCTTCTGTACTGAACATGGACAGACTTTTTTCTTGTGATTCTTCCCTAAACAACATAGTATAAGAATTGTCTTATAACATTTACATTGTGTTAGGTACTGCAGGTGATCTGGAGATGATTTAAAGTGTGTAGGAGACGGGCATGGTGGCACACACCTCTAATCCCAGCTACCTGGGAGGCTGAGGCAGGAGGATCTGAGTTCAAGGGCAGCCTCAAAATAAATAAATACAATACAGTAAAGCACATGGGAGGATGTGTGTCAACTGTTACACCATTTTATATAAAGACTTAAACATCCATGGACTTTGGAATTGGGGACATGTGTCCTGGAGCTAATCTGTGGATACCAAGGAACAACTGTATTCTTTTCTTGAAAATGTAACGTCTGCATGTAGAAAAGACATTAAAGCTGGACAGAAGAATAAAAAAATTGAAAGCAAGAAAGGCTTTCACCTAGAACCTCAGGGCCCATCTCTAGATGCCACCACCTTTTAAGTTTCTTGGTGGAGGGACTTTGCTGTGAGCCCAGTGGTTGCCCCTCCCCTTGGTCGCCCTGGCCACCTGGTGCTGCTGCTGCTTTCCCCCAAAGCCTCCTTTCCCTGTTGGCCCTCCTTAATTTCTTAGTGGCATCCTCAGGGCATCAAGCTCCCTTCCCCTTCAGTCCCCAGAGGTGGCCCTGGTGGGTGGCAGGGGAGCGTGCAGGGGCTCCTCTCTGTCAGGCTCCAGCCCGTCCTGATGTCGTGCCATCAGCTCCTAGGAAAGAACGCCTCCGCTGGCCTGAACCAGGTGAACAACCAAGGGCTGACCCCGCTGCACCTGGCCTGCCAGCTGGGGAAGCAGGAGATGGTGCGCGTGCTGCTGCTGTGTAACGCCCGGTGCAACATCATGGGGCCTGGGGGCTACCCCATCCACACCGCCATGAAGTTCTCCCAGAAGGGGTAAGCCCACCCCCTGCCCCAGGGAGCAGTGTCCTCCACAGAGCAGAGGCCCCAGGTCCCCAAGCCTCATCAGATGCATATCAGCTAACACACCAGGGCCTGGCCTGGTTCCAAGAATGTGCTTGCCAATAACTGGGTGGTGGGCATGATCTTGGTCCACAAGCTCAATTATACAAGGAATGGAACTTTCAGAATTTTTCTGTATGCACCTGAATTTCTGTGAACCTCCCTCTGCCAGCGTGGAGAAGGTCCTGCAGTCTCTGTCTTTCCTGAGGTCCTCCCTTCTCACCCTGCCCCACCTGCAGCTCCACCTTCTGCAGTTCAATCCAATCTGAGGCCTGGAGGGGTCTTCTTCATGGCTGCAGTGCTTGGTGGCTTCTGTGCCTGGTGTGAAGCCCAGGGATGTGTGGCCAGTGTGGCCCAGGGTCCTGTCTGACCAGGTGCTTCGCTCTCTCCTGGCAGGTGGCGCTGCTGGGCTGCAGGTGCTGAGCCCATGTTCTGGGAGCTCTAGATACTCTCTTATCTGTCCCCTTCTCCCAGACTTGGGAAACCCAGCCTCAGGAAAATTCTTCTTCAAGTATGAGGGGGGAGTGGAATCAAAGAGGTGAAATGTCACAAAGTAACACCAAGCAGGAACAGTATCTAGATTGAATGAGTGGGTGATTGACTTAGTTCGCCCACTGACCTGTGGCCTTGCAGAAATGAACAAGATGAGCCCTGAACCAAGCAACTGCAGGACAAGAAACACCAAGTCGCCCAGAACCTGGCAGTGCAACCTGCTGGGTGGCTGTGTGTGAAGCCCAGAGGGCCAGCCTCAGACGGGGGAGGGCTTTCCTTCCCTGAGCTTGCACCTACTTCCCTGGCCCCATGGGACACTATTGTTACCTGTGAGGTCTTGTCCCATCTGGGATGATCCTGCCTTTTTTTTTCTTTTTCTTTTTCATTTTTGGTACTGGGAATTGAACCCAGATGCACTTTACCACTGAGCTACATTCCTAGCTCTTTTAAAATTTTTTAAAAATTAGAGAAGCCGGGCGCGGTGGTGCACGCCTGTAATCCCAGCACTTGGGAGGCCGAGGCAGGAGGATTGCAAGTTCAAAGCCAGCCTCAGCAGTGGTGAGGCACTTAGCAACTCAGTGAGACCCTGTCTCTAATAAAATACAAAAAAGGGCTGGGGATGTGGCCCAGCGGTTGAGTGCCCGAATTCAATCCCTGGTACCAAAAAAAAAAAAAAAAAAAAAAAAATTGAGACAGGGTCTTGCTAAATTGCTGAGGCTGGGCTCAAACTCGTGATCTTCCTGCCTCAGTTTCCCAAGTTGCTGGGATTGTAGGCATTCCCACCACACCCAGCCTAAACCCTGCTTTCTTGATTCTCCCTAGCACAGCCAAAATGGACTGGAACTTTCAGAAAGACTTGACCAAATGGTTACAGAAAATTCCAACACCCCCAGTGGTCAGGTGGCCTAGTTGCGGGTTGTGACCTGAAAGGACACCAAGTGACAGGTGATGCTTTTCTGTACCCAGGGGGCTGGCACACACCTGGCTCTTGCTGGGCTCTACCCACCCCAGGCTTCTTTGTGCAGGAGTTGGTCGCTGCCATGTGCCTCCCACCTCAGCCCCTCAGCCACCTCCCCTCTGCCCCCCGGGCCATCCTCTGTGGCCTGGCATCTGAGCACACAGGAGGACCCTTGCACAGAGGACCAGGGGACGTCTCGTGCTGTGTTAAGCCCAGCGGGGTGACGGCCTCCGCATGGAGCCGGCCTGTTCTCTAGGAAGCGCGTGTGTTCTGCGTGTCAGATGTGCTGAGAGTCCCTGTCCTGGCTCAGACGAGCAGCCCCTCTGCTGTGTCTGTCCATCAGTGACCTTGACCAGAGCGGGGCTTGTGCCTGCACTCAGATGTTGAGGTCCCTGTCTTGGAGGAAGGGAAACATGAGGCCCGATAGTGAGAGGGTGGAGACGGAGGACACACAGGCTCCCCTCTGGGCTCAGGAGGGCCTCCAGACAGCTGGGTTCAGGGAAGGCTTGTGGGGAGTGAGCCTGGGCCTGGCCATGAGAGGCCCGCTGGAGCTGGAGGCCCAAGAGCCCAGGGGAGGGAGTGGGCTCAGCCCCGCAGCCTAGAGCTGGGCTCCTGGCCCTGGCGTGAGGGTTGTTGGGAGATGAGGCTCTCATTCCACTCTGGGGGGGACCAACACCACCTTCGTGGCAGTCACATGTAAGAACGGCAGCTGCTGCTGCCCAGCCGCTAGGCGTAGTGACAGTGAACACCTGTATCTTATCCCATCTTATAGATGAGGGACTAAAATCTTGGGTTAAGCAGCTTGCCCAAGGACAGGCGCTGGTATAGAGGGTGCTGAACCCAGGCAGACTGGCCTTAGTAACTGCACTCTTTTTTTTTTTAATAGCTTTATTGAGATATAATTTACATGTCATATAATTCATCTATTTAAAATACATGATTCAATGGTCTAGGATTTTTTAAATTAATTATTATTATTCAGCCTAAAAAAAAAATGGAGAGATTTCCATCACAAGTTAATTGGTTATGTTTTCCTGCTATTGAGTTGCAAGAGTTCTCTATAAATCTCGGCTGTCAGCCTCTTCCTTGATATGTGGTTTGCAACCCCTCCCCCACGTGTTACCTTTTTGTTTTGTTGATTGTCTCCTTGGCTGAGCTACAGCTTTTTAGTTTAACATAGTTCCATTTCTGTATTTTTGCCTTTGCTTCCTGAGTTTTTAGTCTAATATCTAAGAAATCGTTGCCAAGGCCAGTGGGTTGGTTTCATTGCGACTTTATATGCAGGTGAAACTGTCCCTCATCAGTCAGCAAAGCCCCAAGTCACGGCCACACCCAGCATCCAGCCCCGGCCTCTCCTCACTTCTGCGTGGCCCCTCTCCCCGCAGGTGCGCTGAGATGATCATCAGCATGGACAGCAACCAGATCCACAGCAAGGACCCTCGCTACGGGGCCAGCCCCCTCCACTGGGCCAAGAATGCTGAGGTGAGCGGGGCAGGGCTGGGGGGGCCCACGTGCCTGAGCACCTGCAGGCAGGAGGCTCCGCGAGGACCCTGCAGGTGGCACTTGGGGGCTGGTCTCATAGTGAGCCCGTGGGAGATGAGCCCAAGGAGAGGTGAAGTCCTGTCTTTGCTGAGCTGCTCACTGGCTGAGGCAGTGTCCCCTTTGTGCTTTGGTTTCTTTTCCACAAAGCAGGGTCCTCTGGCCTGTCTGCAGGTGTTGGATGGTAGTGCCCAAGCACATTCTGCACAAACGGTAAAGTGCCTCACAGATAGAAGGCGGTGTGCTGGTGGCCGTGATGCTTGGTCAGCTGGCCCTGAGGGCGCCTGGCTGGGATCCCTACTGTGTTCTGTCCCAAGCTGAGCTGGGGTTGTTGCCAGGAAGCACAGCTCAGCAGTCCACTGGTGCCCCACGACCCTGGCCCACTCTTAGGCCTGCTGGGCCAGGAAGAGGAGGTGCCAGCCTCTGGCGCACCTCTGTGTACCAGGAGTGTCACACCAGTCAGGCCCTTTCATGTATGGGTCCTCATTGTCACCACACCCTGTGCCCCAGGGACTTGCAGTCCCATCTCCACAGAAAAGAGTGTGTCTGGTTCCAAAGCCCAGGCTCGTCCCCTTGGCCTCAGCTGCAGGACTGCGGGGAGCAGGGATAGGCTGCCAAGGCCTGGTGAGGGGTGATGCCTTGGCGGGGCCCCAGCAGGGCTGCAAGGAGGGGAGCAGTTCTGGACCAGGGCCCAGCGGAGGAGCCTTTGCAGGGAGGGGTGGGGATCCCTCCAGGAAGGGGCCAGAAGCCCTAGAAACAGCACATCTGGCCCTTGGTCCCCTTGTTCCCGGGTGCTGATGGTGGGCAGCCAGGGTCCAGGGCCGCTCCTATAGCCGGGACCTGCCTCTGGACTCTTTGGTGGCTAGAGCTTTCCAGAGGCCTCAGTACCCGAAGGCCTCTTGGGGAGGGAGCACAGTGCCCAGTGGCCGTGGGCAGCAGCTGCTCCCCGAGTTCTCCTGCTAACCCTCCTGGCCCGTGCCCCTCAGATGGCCCGTATGCTGCTCAAGCGGGGCTGCGAAGTGGACAGCACCAGTGCCTCGGGGAACACGGCCCTGCACGTGGCAGTGATGCGCAACCGCTTCGACTGCGTCATGGTGCTGCTGACCTACGGGGCCAACGCGGGCGCCCGCGGCGAAAACGGCAACACCCCGCTGCACCTGGCCATGTCGGTGAGCCGCCCCTGCTTTTCCTCGGCTGCCCACGACCTTTTCCCCTCCAAGCCTCAGTTCAGACCCTGCCTCCTCCCTCAGGAAGCCTTCCTGACCTCCCTCAGCCCCACGGGACATCTCCTTCCTCTTCCTCCAGTAGCTTTTCCTCCTGTGCCCCCAACACTCGCACAGCACGAGGGAGAGCCCAGCCCTGGCTGCCAGCAGCTGTCATCTGGGGCAAGTCTCAGCCTTGATTCCCTCTCTGGAAAATGGGGTGTCATTGCCCCGCCAGGAGAGTTGTCAAAATGATTAAATGGCAGGCAGGAGGTGGCCCTGTGCTCAATGTCCGCATCACCCAGGCGGTACCTGGCAGGGAGTGGCCACCCACGGAAGAGTGCCGCTGCCCTTCAGACTGGGGAGGAATGTCCTCCTGCAGATCCCTCATCTCCTAGGGGCCCGCAAGCCCTGGGGCAGCAGTAGCCATGGTGGGGGAGGGATATGGTTTATTCAGATGGGGGGGTAATTCCTGCCCTTAAAGCCCCACGACCTCCTCAGACTCCAGCGTGAACCTCATTCCTCAGAGACAGGAGGACACTGTGTTACAGGCACACGTTGGTGTGTGTGTGTGTGTGTGTGTGTGTGTGTGTGTGTGTGCGCGCGCACGCGCAGGCACATGCTGTGGGGTCCTGATGAACTTACATCTGTTTAGGGCGTCTCAGAACAGGAAAGACCCCTGGGATGCTAAAAGAAGTAGAGTCAGGACAAATTCAAAGATATCCTGTTTTGGGGCTGGGGTTGTGGCTCAGTGGCAGAGCACTCACCTCGCACGTGCACGGCCCGGGTTCGATCCTCAGCACCAAGTAAACATAAAATGCATTGCATTGTGTACAACTAAAGTAAATAAATAAATATTAAAAAAAAAAGATATCCTGTTTTGTACCAAAGGTCATAACTGTAGCAAGAGACATTGTTGCCCAAGAGACTAGAACTATAAATAAGGCTGAACATTTTAAGCTCTTGACTGGGCTCTTGGTGGGATCTAGCTAAGCAGTTCTCAAAGGCTGCGGGCTGTTTGGTCCCTTTATACTCTAAAAAAATATTAATGATCCCAGAGACTTTCGTTTGTATGGATTTACTCTATCTATATTTGCTGCTTCAGAAGTTTAAGACATTTTCAAAATATTCATTAATTCATTTAAAAATAGCAATAATTGTGGGTCAGGTGGGTGGGGTAAAGCACTTGCCTAGTGTGTATAAGGCCCTGGGTTAG
This sequence comes from Tamias sibiricus, assembly GCA_025594165.1. NCBI lineage: Eukaryota > Metazoa > Chordata > Mammalia > Rodentia > Sciuridae > Tamias > Tamias sibiricus. The sequence continues at coordinate 168,070,888 of CM046661.1, read as the reverse complement.
ATTCCCAGATCCCCAGCACCAAAAAAAAAAAAAAAAAACCCAAAACCAATAATGAACCAAGCACATGTCAAATAACATCGATGACATTTTTATGGAAAATCAACTCTGTTTTCCAAAACAGAAAATAATCGATGAATGAGAAGGGTTGATATCATTATACATTGTTGTGAATCTTTTTAATGCCTGCCTTCATGGAAAACACATAGGTTCTCATGTCTTCTACTATACCTAGTCTCTAAACAATATGCTGTTTAGTTGAAGAGTATGAAGAAAATCTGGCTCCACAGGTATTCAGTTGGAAAAGATGTGTAGTTGTACCTCTCCAGGTAATTGCAGATATTCTTTGTTATCATACTAAAACTCAACAAGTAATAGTTTCTGACACAGGTACAGTGGGCAATCTGAAACCATCTCCATGAACTTTTCAAACTTGGTTGAATTAATATCCACTGGTATCTCTTGTACTTTGCATGGTTTTTTTACCCATGCAGGATTTTGTGTCTTCTTTGGAAAACATTGGTGCACTGAGTTTGCATAGCTTCCAAATATTGACCTGTCTCGTTGGACAGTTTAGGTTGAGCATCCCTTATCTGAAATCCTTAGGCCCAGAAGTGTTTCAATTTTTTAAATTTTGGAATTTTTTCCCCAAAATATTTTATTGGCTATTGATGGACCTTTATTTATTTATATGTGGTGCTTAGAATCAAACCCAGTGCCTCACACATGCTACGCAAGCACTTTACCACTGAGCCACAACCCCAGCCCCATAAACTTTGGAATATTTGCATAGACTTTTCCCTTTGGGTATGCCTAAAATGAAAATATGAAATAGTCAGAAATATGAAACTTTGAAGTACAAATTTCAGATTTTAGAGCATTTTGGATTTCACCAGCCTCATCAGAAAAGTCTTTAAATTTGGGGGAAGATGTTCAGCCTATCATGAAACATTCAGGTTTTCTGAACTCATTTTTTCTTGGAAGCTTCAACTTTATTATGGAAAAAAAAAATGCTATCAGTGGTTTTCTTGAAGCAACAGGCTGGCTGCATTCATATTTTGAGGAAAATGACTCCTGAATGTGTAAGGCTGAATGCTCCTGGCTCCTGGTCATTTTTTCCAGTAGAAATCATATCCATAGGCTGGGGCTATAGCTTGGCTGATGGAGTATTTGCCTCACCTGGTTTGATCCCCAGCACTACAAAGAAAAAAAAAATATATGTCCATGAAAAAAGCAGCTAGTTGGGCTGGTAACTGAAGCGGCCATGTAATTCTTACTGCTTTATCAAGGGCATTCTTTTTTTTTTTAACATTTATTTTTTAGTTGTAGTTGGACACATTACCTTTATTTTATTTATTTTTATGTGGTGCTGAGGATCGAACCCAGGGCCTCACACATGCTAGGCACGTGCTGTACCGCTGAGCCACAACTCCAACCCTATCAAGGGCATTCTTAAGTGAAGCTGGTTTATTTATTTATTTTCAAAAATTTCTCTGGTACTTCTAGTGTATAGTAGTGAAGAAATATGAGCCAGCTATGAGTTTGATACCCTCTCTTGATTAGTGCTGAGTCACCAACAATTTTATCCACTGTTTTCACACTGTTAGTGCAAATGTCAACAAGGTGTGAAAGGCAGGTAACATCTTGGTATTTTTTTTCTGAAAATAGTTTTAACTCTGAAAACCCTGTGAAATGGTCTCATGCATTCCTGGACCCACAGGTCTTACTTCAAGGACTGTCAATGTCGGTGTCGTGCACCGTTCCTGATGCTCAGGTCATTTGCATACCATCTGTTTGGGCATATTCATCAACCACCTTTTTCAATTATGTACCTGATCACTTCTTCAAACTGGCTTTCTTTTAAACATTACTTAAATTTATTTGCAAGGCAAAGTTTTATCACTAGTATAAGTGACAAACCAGTGCCACACATAAAAGAAAACCCAAAGAGAAATATGTTAATAGTAATTAAAACACATGTTCTCCTGCACCCACATAAATCCTAATGGACCGTGAACCCCGTTTGAGATACACTACTTCATTTTGCAGGCAGCCAGGCCACTGGTCTGTCCTGTGCCGCCATGCCACGCCCCACCCTCTGCCCAGCCACCAGTTTAATCAATCAACCCTGTGGAGAGAGGTCGTCCTGGAGGCTGCCGTCAGGAGGCTGTGCTCGGTTTCCCTGGACGCGCGTGGGGGGTGGGGGGGACAGCTTTCCCGTTCCTCATTCACCTCTCCTGTTCCTCCTGAAAGCCACAGCAGCTGGCTCTTCAGTGTCCCCAGGGCTTCTGGGTTGGGGTCACAGGTACAATTCTTCCTTGGAGGAGAAGCATGGGTGAGTCACCCCCGGTTCCTGCCCGAGTTCTTACGCCTTCACCTGGGGGTACTTTGAAGCCCATTTGTAGGGAACTGACCTTCAGCTGCAGACGTTGGAGTGCCGGCACCCCTGGGGTAGGGTCAGGAGGGCACGTGTCTCTACCCGTGCTGAGAGGCCCACCGAGCGAGTTGGCAGGAAGGGGTCCTTTTCTCTCTGTTCCCTGAGCTGTTGCATTTCTGCCCCAACAGAAAGACAACGTGGAGATGATCAAGGCCCTCATCGTGTTCGGGGCAGAAGTGGATACCCCGAATGACTTTGGGGAGACTCCTGCTCTCATAGCCTCCAAGATCAGCAGACGTACGTGTTCTGCCCCGCGGGATCAGAATCGGGCGGGGTTGGAGCTCAGGGACTGAGAAGGAGGCAAGTTCCAGCCCTTAGGCCCTGCTGCTCCCTGCTGAGAGTGGCCCCGGGCATGTGGGCCTCGGGGACTGCCTTCCCGCAAGACAGCGGCCCTGAGCGGTGGGTGCAGGCCCACCCAGGGCTGGCGAGCTAGGGTCCTCTTCTGTGTACCCTGGTCCATGTCAGGGTTTTCAGGCTGCCAGTGGGAGTGGGGACGGGGTAGGTGGCAGCAGAATGGCCATGGGATCAGTGCATGCGCTGCGCTCACAAGGCCCGAGCGTGCCCTTGTGTGTACAAGCATGAGTGTGCATGTGCTGCACCGCATGAGTCTGTGCCTCCCCGTGGACACGAGCTCGCGTGTCCCTGCGCTACACCCTGCCCACCGAGCCCCACTCCAGAGCTCCAAGAGGCTGGTCCTCCTCACAGGAGCCTGGGGCCCTCTGGAGGATGGAGGGTGAGCTGTGGGGGTCACTGTGGTGTGTGCCTGAGGGTGCGTGTGTGCACAGAGGCAGATGCTGCTTCCCGTCCACTGATGGGCTGGCAGGCTTGTCCCTTTCAAACTCTGAAAGGAACCGACCATGCAGCATTTTTGAGAGTTGCTGATTGTGGAGGTGGGAGCCCGGCTCCCTTGGAAACGGGAGGAAAGAAGGGATTCACAAAATAATCAGGCAGGGTGACCCTGCCGTCTTCCTGCTATGTGCCACAGCCAGCCCCAGCGCCTTCCCTGGCCCTGGGAGACTGCTTTGAATAAGACAGACGGGGCAGGGGAGAGCTCAGCTGGTAGAGTGCTGGCCTCCCATGCACAAGGCCCTGGGTTCAATCCCCAGCACCACAAAAAACAAAAAAACAGGCGGCATACCCCGTCAGGGTGTCTCCACCCACATCCAGGTCACCTGGTAGATGGGACAGGAGTCCATGTGTGGACAGAAGGGCCTCTTATTTGCATGTTGACACCATCTCTATCCTCTGCCAAACCATGACAAGTTGTCACCAGGAAGGCGCTCTTGACTCTGCTGAGAACCGTGGGGGCCGACTCCCGCATCTCACTCCTCCAAGAGGTCCCCACGGAGCAGGGTTCCACGGCATCACCTCACCCCCTCTTCCTGGAAAGAGCCCAGCCCCCGCCGATCAGCTTAAACAACCTAGGTAGGCCACTCCCTCCCTTCTCCCCTTGGCTCAGAGCCTGACTGGAAAGAAACAGGGGCCCAGGGTGGAAGTCCTTGAAGGCCGCAGGGGAGGATGGGCGAGATTTAGCTGATGTAGGCAGGTGGCAACCCAGCCATCCCAGAGACCTGGGGTGCCCCTGGCTGAGGTCCCACAGCCCTTCGTCCCTGAGAGGATGTGAAGGACATGGTCTCAGGTTGGGTATTTCCCATGGCACCCATGAAGTGGGCACTCTCAGGCCTTCCCTTGTCCCTGCGGAGAGTGGGGAGAGCTGGGAGAGGCGCATGCCCCTGGCCTCCCCTTCAACTCTATCACTGTTTGAATCTGTGCAGGGCCAGGCCTGGCCTGCCACCTGCTGGCCCCTTCAGTGACCTACATGCTTTTGAGTGTGGCCGGGCGGCCAGCATTGGCCCCTGTGCCTCCTAGGTATCCTCAAAGACGGCCCCAGAGGAGACCAGGACCCTGCTCTAGGCTATCTGTGGCCTGGTCCATTCAGGGACCTGGATCGTGGGCACTGATCAGCTGGCCAGGCCTGGGCTCTGGAGGGGCACGGCAGCAGCTGCCTCTCTCCCCAGCACATTGCTGGAGAGCTCCCGTCATCCCCTGCCTTTATCTTTGCGTTTTGCAGGCAGGCAGTCACCCCGGCCAGGCTGGACAGAGGGCCTGGGCTGTGGCAGCACATGGGTAATGCCTGAGCCTAGAGAGGCCCTGGAGCCAGCCCCGCCCTGCGCTAGCCTAGCTCTGGTTCCTTCTCCTCTTCTCAGCCCAGATGAGCACGTCCCCTGGCTCTCCCCAGATGCCTGCCTGCCGCCCTCCCGCCCAGTCTCCTGCTTGCCTTGGCTGCTTGGTAGCTACCTGCCTGGGCCCAGCCTTCCTGCCTCACTGCCAGTGGCCTCCCTGCGGTGGCAGTGGGCTGTTAGGGTCACAATCACATGGCACTGCTGGGCGGAGCTATGGGGGTCTGCCCTGCTTCTTAGGAGGGTGAGCATGGCGAGGGGGTGCTTCGGGCACAGAGGAAGACTGGATGGGTGGAGCGGAGCCTTGAGGCCACTGGGGACCAGGACAGACCTGGGACCAGGACATGAGCAGTCGGAAGGCGGTTGGGGTGTCTCCCTTCATTCGTGTAGCTCAGCTCCAAGCAACGTCCTCCACCGCCCTTGGCTAAAGGGCCTTGGGCAGGTTGTGGAGCCTCCTTGAGCTGGCTGTAGATTGGGAACAATCCTCTGCCTTAAGGCGGCTGTCAGCAGCACGAGCTGTCGCATGGAGAAACAGGGCACGTCAGGGGAGTTCGTGCTTTGGGTGTCAGGTGGAAGACGCAGCATGGAGGCTCACGCTGGGGAGAATCTGGGAGCTGCTGGGCCGGGTGGGGAGCCCTTCCCAGAGCAGTGGGGCATCTCCCTGCAGGCCTGTGGCCCCTGGCACAGCTCTGTTCTGGGCAGGAGGCAGATGGTGGGGCAGTGGGGTCAGGGCTCAGATGTGGGTGGGGCACAGCTCCAGGTTGGCTCCAGGGACCCACCAGGCACAGGTCAGGGACCTGCTGGCCCCAGAGCATCCCACCCTGTGCCTCGCAGAACTGCAAGACCTCATGCACATCTCCCGGGCCCGGAAGCCGGCTTTCATCCTGAACTCCATGAGGGACGAGAAGCGGACGTAAGTGCAGCATGGCGGGACCCGTGGTGAAGCCGCTCCTGGTGCCCCAACGGGCCTGGGCTCTGCCTGGTGCCACGCCCCCAGGGAGACAGCTCTTCTACTCCTGCAGTTCATGGCGAGGCCGAGTCTGGCTTGCTAGTGACGGTGGCGCAGGATCTGGGGGACAGTGCAGTCATACTGCTGGGCGCCAGGGCTAACGCAGTGCGGTCTTGACCTTGCCGTGGTTTGAGGAGCGGGAGGGCGCCAGGACCCTCTGGGGGGATCCGGGCGGCAGCTTCCCTCTGTGCCCACCTCGTCTCCTCCCTCTGCACATTGGTGGCTTTCCCGAGCTGTGTGCCCAGGCACAGGAGGCAGGCCTGGGCGAGGCCACTGAGGAAGCAGCCCTGCCCCGAGGCCCAGGCCCTGCTTGGAAGGAAGGTCCAGGCGGGTGACAGGCAGTGGGTGTGCAGCCCATGGACTCTCCGCCTCTCTAATAACACGTATTGGTCAGCTGTTCCTTGGGGGTGACCTTCCCCTCCTCCTAGCGGCCTTCCTAGGGAGGAATGGGAACCTCGCCTTGCAGAAGCAGAGCCTGAGCCCGGGAGCCGGGAGGGACTTGCTCAAGGCGCAGCATGGAGGCTCACGCTGGGGTCCTCCAACCCATGGCCTCCCTGCTGCTCTCGGGCCCCTGCCCGGCCCCACAGGGAGAGCACTCTTCTCATGCGATGCAGCCCCTGCTCCCAGGCCAGCAGCCAGATCTTGTGGCTCTGTCACCCCTTGCCTGAGATGTCAGTGTCCCTTGGACATCCCACGGTTTCCGTGGCACCCTGGTGTGCGCGACCTGGACGGCACCTGCGCCCCGTGCCCTGCGCAGGGAGGCTCCGTGGCGGGCCTCGCTGGCTCTGTTCTCGCCTGAACTGCGTGCACGTGCTTGGGGGCTCGCGCTGACCGTGCAGAAGTCAGCCCCCTCCTCACTACCACCGCTGTCCCCACTGCAGCCACGACCACCTGCTCTGCCTGGATGGAGGGGGCGTGAAAGGCCTGGTCATCATCCAGCTGCTCATCGCCATCGAGAAGGCCTCGGGCGTGGCCACCAAGGACCTCTTTGACTGGGTGGCAGGGACCAGCACGGGGGGCATCCTGGCTCTGGCCATCCTGCACAGTGAGCACAGCCCCCGGGAGAGGGGGCAGGCGGGCAGGGTGGCATAGCCTTGCAAAAAGGTGGTGGCCAGCTATGAGGGAGGCTGCAGGCGTTGGGGAAGGAGCAAGGCAGGGTGGGGGCTCAGCTCAAGGGCCTGCCCCAGCCCTGGAAGGTTCAGTGGGTGTAGGAGGCCGTGCCCTGCAGCAGCCTCTGCAGCCCCCACCCCCACAGGGCAGCGCCTCGGTCCTCACCCCCCTGCACGTGTTAAGGTCCCAGGCGTCAGGGTGGCCCAGAGTCACATGGCTCATCCCTGGTATTGCTCAGGCCAGAGCAGTCCCTACACGCCCATCATCCCCACTGTGTCCCAGGCCACAGGCCACTGAACCCACCTCCTTCCACGCAGCCATGCAGAGGTGACAGGGTGCTTTGGCTTTCTGGACAGGCCACCAGGTAGGCCTGCATCACCACTCAAGTGGCATCTCTGTGGAGCGTTTGAGCCGCATGACACTGGCTGGGACTGGCATCCCAGTTAGGGCCCAGCTGCCGCCAGGTGTGCGTTGTCCTCCGTTGTCCTGGCTGGCACTCCCTTGCCCCAGTGCTGGTCACCACTTCCAGGCCACTTTCCAAGTCTAGATCCTGGTGACCCAAGGGCCTGGAGGCAGTAGGAGAGGACCCTTCCCCAGGGTAGGGGCCATCGAGGCCCATGAGCCAGCCTGTGCTGGTTGCCAGGGTGCAGAGCTGAGTCCCCGTCTCAGGGAACCCAGTCAGATGGGGTAGAGGCATCTGGGCATCTGCTGGACCGGGTGCGGAGGCCAGGCTGGGTGCTGCAGGGCGCTACAGGAGCGTGGGCTTCACCTGCCCAGGAGACTGCCAGGAACCCCGTCCTGGGGACTCCTGGAGCAGGAGGGAGGTCATGGGCAGGATGCAGGGAATGTCGTCATCCTCAGCAGTTTGGGGCTAGTATTGAAGTCTGTTTTGACAGGTCTCACCATAGCCATGTGAGGTGGGCAGTTGGGGAAGCTGAGGACCAGGTCAGGTCACCCAGTGAGTTGGGGCAGAGGCAGGTTTGGTGTCTAGCCTCTGCCCAGCTCTCTCCCCTGGCCATAGGGGGCCTGCGTCCCCTTTCTGGTCTTCTGTGGGAAAAGAGCCATCTCAGGACCAGCCCAGCCTGCAGGGCATGAGGCCTGGGCCAGCAGAGTTGGTGGAGGTCGCAGACTCTCCGGGAAGGGCCACCTTCTTCAGGGACCGTCATCCACAGCCTGGGTCTTCAGATGCCCTGTAGCTATGGCAGGAGCGCCAGACGCTGCCTAGAGAACCTCACGCGGGGAGCAGCCCTGCTCTCAGCTGGCCCTCGGTCTGCAGCCTGCCTGGGAGCTCGGCTCCATGGTGCAGACGGCTCGGAGGACAGGGCTGCTCCTTCCTTTCTGTGACACACAGGGAGATCGGGCTTTTATACACTGGTATACTTTGAGGGCCTTTCTTTAAAGAAAAAAACTGCAAAATTGTGAATGTACAATTAGGCCCAGAGCCTTGGGGCTGTGGAGGGCGCTTTCCGTCCATGTGGGAGGGAAGATGTCAGGAAGGGTCCAGAGGTGCAGGTGCAGCTTGGCCCCTGGAAAATGCCCCACCTCTCCTCCGCTGCCTCCTGCCGGCGCTGGCCTCCATGGCCTCCGCTGCGGCCTGTGTGCGGGTGTTCTTCACAGGGTGCTCCGTGCGGTCCTGGGCCTCCCACCTCCCCCTCCCTGTTCCTAGGCAAGTCCATGGCCTACATGCGAGGCGTGTACTTCCGCATGAAGGACGAGGTGTTCCGGGGCTCGCGGCCCTACGAGTCAGGGCCCCTGGAAGAGTTCCTGAAGCGGGAGTTTGGGGAGCACACCAAGATGACTGATGTCAAGAAACCCAAGTAAGCCCCGTCTGCTGACGTGCCCTGAGCAGAGGGCCCGCCTGCTCTGCTCACAGCTCTGACCACGCAGCCTCGGGTGGAGGCTCCTGGGGAACATCGGGGCCCTGCGGGGGCAGAGGGACCCTGCCGGGAGGGCTGGGCTCTCCTTTAGCTCACACACACGCTGAGGGCAAAGGCAGGGCCTGACCTCATGGCTTGGCTCTGCCCCTGACCTCGTGGCTGTCTGGAAAGAGCCTGGGCCTCCCTTAAGCTGGACACAGGCACGGTTCTTGCTGGCCAGGCCAAAGCAGTCCCCAGCCTTTCATGATATGTGGCTGGACACTTTCTCACACTTCAAATAGTGCTTCAGAAGCGAGGTGTCCAGTGGACAGCGCAGGGCTGTCTTTACTTTAAGGCCCACAGACTGGAACTCATAGTAAGGCCAGGGCTTACAGGAGAGTCCTGTGTCCAGGAAGCATTTGTTTTAGAGGCCTAAACCCCAGGAGGGTCATCGCAGGACCAGGCACAGCATCCTGGCCTTCCCTTGGGGCTGGATGGAAAGGGTGCCACTCAGGTGGCCTGGGGTGGGCCTCAGGCGGTCTGGACCCCCTTCCTGAGCTCAGGGCCAGTCTAGGGAAGGAGAAGACACACAGCAGGGATTTGCCTCTGGCTCCTGCACAGGACCAGGTCCCACCGTCCTCCAGACTCAGCCCCTTGCACCTACAGAAGCCTCCCCAATTCGCCCAGCCTCCAGCAACCACTGGGTCCTGGGGGGTGGGTTCTGGGGGGAGAGAGTGCGGAAGCAGCAGCCATGCCCTTTGCTTTTCCTCGCCTGACACTGCCTGACGTTCCCCACCCACAGCCTGGCCGGGACCTCCTCTCTGCAGCGCCTGTGCGGAGGGGGAGGGGGCCACCTGGGAGATGGAGAGGCTGGGAGTCTGGATGGGAGATAAGCTGGAAGACAGCAGCCAGGCAAGGCAGCCCTGCCTCGGAGCTTCCAGAAGGTCCACAGTCCATAGTGTACGCCCCATCCCACCTGCAGTAAGGCTTGTCACAAGGCTGGGAGCTAGCTTCTGGAAGGCAGGGACATGGCCCCCTTGCTTTTCTTTGTAGCCCAATTCAAGCACAATCCCTGCCGCAGAGCAGGCTGTTAAACAGTGTCCATCAGCTGACTGGAGGAGCAAGAGGAAGGAGGTGGACTGAGGATGAGGTGGTCATGGAGGCCTGCCTGGAGGAGGCAGAGTGTGAGCTAGGCCTAGAGGGATAGGGAGGATTTCCTTTCATAATAAAGCCTTTTTTTTTTTTTTTTTTTTTTTTTTTTTGGTACCAGGATTGAACTCGGGGGCACTTGACCACTGAGCCACATCCCCAGCCCTTTTTGTATTTTATTAGACTCAGGGTCTCACTTAGTTGCTAAGTGCCTCGCCATTGCTGAGGCTGGGTTTGAACTCGCGATCCTCTTGCCTCAGCCTCCCAAGTGCTGGAATTACAGGCGTGTGCCACCATGCCCGGATCATAATAAAACTTTTTTGCTTCCTCCAATATCTTTTATTGCAGGCTTCTTCCACACAGAGACAGGACACCGGGGCTTACAGCAGGAAGCAGTGTTTATTTGTGCTGGCACTGGCCCAGCGGATTTGTATCCAAAGGCTGAGCCCCAAGTGCTGCTGGTTTGATGCCTTATATACCCTCTGTTAGTCCCCGTTACATGTTGGTCCCTTTGTCTCCCCTATATAGTGACATACATGCTGATTGGGTGTCCTATAGAGTTGCAACAGAGTTGCGACATTTGCAACAGAGTTAACCAATGCACATAGTTACTCCCCTTCTCTTTGTTCTGGGAGAGCCCTACCACACCTTTTCCAGGAGGGTTGGGAGTTCAAAGCCAGCCTCAGCAATGGCGGGGCACTAAGCAACTCAGCAAGACCCTGTCTGTAAATAAAATGCAAAATAGGGCTGGGGATGAGACTCAGTGGTCAAGTGCCCCTGAGTTCAATCCCTGATACCAAATTTATACATTAAAAAATTAAAAAAAAAAATATATATATATATATATATACACATACACACATACATACATATGTATACACACATATGTGTATATGCGTATATTTATTTATTTATTTATTTTTTTGCTGGCAAAGTATAGTTATTTATTTTAGTCAGAATCACTTATGTTAGGTGCTGCTACAGACAAACCTAGCAATATAAATGGCTTAATAATAAGAATTTATTTCTAACCCATGCAAATCTGATGGGAGTTAGGCAGCTCTCTTCCATCTTGAATGTGAAACACATGCCCTGCAAGATTCTTGCAGCAGGGAGAAGAGGCACACTGGCTTCTAATAGCTTCATCTTGAATCAGTCACTTCTCATTGCCCACCAGCTCTAGGCTTCTGATGGTTCCAATATAATGACAAGGGAAAGCAAGAATGTACACAAATTGTATTTGTGAGCCACAAAGTACATGTATACAAATACATGTATGAAAAAAAAAATAGATTGCTCAGCATCCAAACTAATAGAGCATACATTTAAATAAAGAAAATGTAATAAGTTAAACCTGAGGAAGAAATGTAGCAGAGCCAAGGGAAA